>CAWUFW010001680.1:0-1200000 GCA_963921515.1 Calotriton arnoldi | reverse complement strand
CCGGAGAAATGGAGGCGGACCTCTGTGAATGGGGGGTAGCGGAAGAACTCCGTCTACGTGCGGTCTGTACAAATGAGAACGCTGACAGAGACCTAGAGACTTGGGGAATCATGCTGGAGAGCACACAGGGGACAGACCACACTGGAGGGAGCGACACTGAACGATTACGGAATGGGACACCGACGCCCACGCGGAGGGACTCTTCGGTGGGCTCCCCCCTCTCCCGCAGTTCCATAATGATCATAAATTCGGGACCCTCCCTCACTGAGGAAACATTTCCTAGTCCGCAACATGCACCAGGGTGTCGGCCACTAGCTAGCTCACATGCCGCTGCCACGGAGATCTCATGGATTAACTATGCCTTTCTCACTAATTCACTCTTCACTTAAGAACCCATTGCATTATTTAGTAACACGTGAAGACCTCTCTCTTCACTTAATCATAGACATTAAAATATAATGGGAGGGAGGATGCCGTAACCGCCAGATGCTGTCAATAGCACCAACATGTTTAAATGTTTTGTTTAGAATTACAAAAAAAAGGAGTAAGAAGATGGGAGGGTAGCACATACGCACGGATCACTCCTACGGTCGCACAAGTGGCTACGGGCCGGGCAATGTGGGGAGTGTCTCACCCCGCTGGGTTTATCAAAAATAATGTGCCTAAGATGAGGGCTGGGTTAGTACAAAATGGATCTGCTTATATAAGAAACCTGCAAACTGCCACTCTATAATTATAAGAACTGTACTAAGGGTCCCCTAGCGGGGCGATCACACAGCTACCGATGTATTCGGAAACAATGTATGTATGATGATCCTAATTTGGTTACTGCCAATAAAAAGATTTTTTTAAAAGTATTAATTCACTGTAAACAGTAACTAACTTCATTGGCCTAGCAAGGATGGGTAACAGATCCTTTTAGCCACTGTTGCTACCTCATAAAGGAATTCCAGGCTGTTCTGGTGGGGCTCTCTAACAGCATGCCAAAGTGGTGCTGGACAGCAGGGTGCACAGCTTCTGGAGGGAAGGGAATGGAAGGCACAGATAGCAGTGGGGGTGAGTGGCAGGAAGCCATGTTTTGTTTTTTACCTTTAGACAGGGATAAGATGCCATGTTATGTATGGCCCCCTCCCCTACCCCTCTGTCTGTGCGTAACTGTTGAAAGCAGGGGCAGATGATTTTGGGACCCATGCATAATAAAGCATTATAGATGGGTAAAAAGTGAATTTGGGAGGTGTTCTAACACTTTGGGGCTCTGAGTGACATCATAGGCTACTTGAACTTTGCCCGCGTTCATTTCATATGACTCAGAATCCCTTGGTGGAAAGCATCGCCCTAATTCACTGATACCCATCTACAATTCTATATATTTTGTCACTACCCAGTAAACACTGTAATATCACCTATCACAAGAGACCCCTGTGAATTGTTTAAAATGTATTTTCTATTTCTTTTCTTCATGAATAAACATTGCAAAATACTAGTGGGCTAATTACAATGCGGTCAGACGAGCGTCCGACCGCCATCGTTGCGGTATCGGGACTGGCCGACAAGTAGTCGGCGGTCCCGACCGCCAAATTACTATCTGACTGCTGTGTAGGCGGTCGGAAACATGCCTATTGACATTGAGGCTTGCGCTGCGGCCTGGAAAAGCACCTCAGCACAAGCCCCAATGGCAAAAGGCTTGTTTACAAACATCCCTGCAACACATGGTGACTGGCATATGGGGCATGGATGTTTGGGGGGGCACCACAGGTGCCTCCTGGGCCTCATAGCGGAGGCCTATTGGGGATGGGGGCTCTGCGAGGGGCTGACCGCCATAGAAAGACTGTCGGAACAGGACATTGTAATGCTTGCAGTGGTGCCTGAGCAGGCACCGCCCCTATTGTAGGGAACACAATCTGACCGGCGGTCCGACGGGCTCCTTTAGGCCATCGGAAGAGTTGGTCGGTCCTTCTGACCGATACAGTCTGACCAACCGCATCATAATGAGGTGGTCGGACCGCTCTGCTGGATGTCAGTGGGACCGACACAGACGGCCTGTCAGTGGCGGTCCCACCGACATCCTAATCAGCTCCTAAAGTGGTAAAACAATACAAATGGCATGTAAGCTCTTTTTTTAAGATAGCATGATGTACTAGCATTCAGGTTGCAAATAATACGTGCAAATTGCACATTGAATTTTAGTGACCTACCTGTAATTTTGCAAAGGGACTTGTATACTACTATGTCGCATCGCAAAATGTCTATTCCCAGGGTGTTTCAGAATCACATGCCTAATGAATATTAATTAGACTGGTCACTGTTTGTGAACCCCTGTGAATGGCTACAAATCGTGGTGGCCTGCAACGGACAACAGACCATCATCCTTGCATTTGTATTCCCAATTTGGAAACTTTTCTTTTTAAAGTAACTCATATGCCTTAAGGGTACTGGTACTGTTTTATAAAGAATGAGGTATGGTTGAAGAACAAAAGTGGCTTAATTGTCAGAGACAAGTGGTCTCCCTCACCAACCAGCAACAACTGACTAGTAATTGAATGCCCACACATGCAGCACACACGGAAATAGAACATGGGAGGAAAACATTCCTAAGTCTGCAAGATGCATACAAGCTTAGACGTATAAATTGCTGCTTTAAAAAATGTTTTCTGCTTGTGAACACATTACGTGGGACAGGCAGTGGTCCCCTAGACCACTGCCTGCTCCTCTCAAGTGTACCCAACACAATTGCCTAAGGGATAGATGTGAAGCTGTCCAATGGGGACATCTTCCCCTTTGAGTATATCACTCCCTTTGAGGTGTTTGAAATTTATCAAAGGCTTGTGACCGCAATAGTGGTCACAAACCATTGATACATTTCATTGTGAATCACAAATTGAAGGGGACACCCTTTCATGCAGATCCTAATTACAATTCGGAATGAGTCACAAAACTACTTTTTGCAACTCATAAAAGCTTTTCCATATCACAAAAGCAGTGTAGTGAATTGTAAAAATCCCTGTGGTCACAGTACCTGTGCTTTTTCGAATTACGCGGTTTGCGAGCTCAATTTCAGAATCTGAACAGAAAAACGATTTTAAACAGCAGTTTTTACTCCGTTAAAATCGTTAGCCCTTTGTCTTAGTTTCCAACACATATGTCATTAGTTTTCGGTTAAGCTAATATAATTTTTCACTTATTATAACATAATGGCAGATCTTTAAGTGGTACTGCATTGACTATAGAGTTTGGCAGCTTCACTGTTGGCCCTTCCTGCTGTAGAAATTGCATTTCTGCACCTATTCAGCTGACATTTCTAATTCCATGCATCTGGGTAAATCTCGATGGATGTGCCTGTTCAGCTTGGCTGACTTGCTGACAATGTTCTTTCTGGGGTTGAAGTTTGTCTTTTGGGTGACTGCTTGCTACATAAACAGCCTGTGCCACATTTCCTGCTTTCTGTCCAATATTTCAAGCGCCCGTTATAGTGTACAGGAATTTGAAAAACACATTTCTTTTGCAGTTTTCTCCTCAGATTTCCCTCTACTAGAAGGGAGAAAAAGCATTGAAGAACAGGAACTAAAACAAGTTGGGTGGCTGGGCCATTAGTGAACTTTCACTCATTAACCAATAAAGTGCTTGAACCATGGCGATCAAAGAAACTTCTCTATATGCTGTCACATTACTATACATTATAACCTACCTATTACCTGTTTTACAAAATGTAGACCGATATTCCAGGATCGGTTTCAGCACTTGATCTGCTTTCATGATCATTACTTTTGCCTGCCAACACTGCCACTTCTCCTGTGACACATACCACAAAAGATCCCACACCACTCCTGTCCACAAGACCAAGAACACCCCACAACCACTCCATTGCATCCTGCTCAACGCCCACTCACTCTGTAAACATGCCACGGAAATCTGGGACACCATCACCACCCTCTCCACAGACGTTGCCTTCATCACCGAAACCTGGCTCAACCCCTCCTCGAACCCCAACATAATTCCCGAAGGCTACAAGATGATGCACCAAGACCGCACCGACAAACAAGGCAGAGGCATCGCCATCATCTTCAAAGAAACCATCCAATGCAGCATCACCAACGGTGACCTCACACCTCTCGTGGAACACTTCAACATCCTACTACAAACTGATGAGAGGACCACAATAAGAGGCACCCTTCCCTACAGACCCCGGGACCCCGAGCAACATTCTACAACACCATCCCCAACCTCATTGCCCCCCTAGCTATCGACTTTCATCACTACATCCTACTCGGCGACCTCAACTTCCACATCGAAGACCCCAACAATGCCAACTCCATCACCCTCCTGGAAAACCTGGACAACATCGGCCTCACCCAACTGCTCACCTAACCCACGCACAAAGCTGGGCACATATTCAACCCCATTTTTACCTCCAGTACAGAATCAAATTCAACCACACCACAGAACTCATCTGGACTGACCACACCATCGTACACTTCACCATCACCGATGCCCAGCACACCATCACTAAGCATCACATTTCTTCCCACCACAGTTCTAGCAAGGTCACTGAATCCCACGGACACAGGCCCTCACCTTCACCCAACCCGAACCCTCAGCAGACCTCAACCAGGCCTTCCAGAATTTCGATGCCAGGAGCGCCAACATAGTCGCCCCACCGAAACCTACTAATCCCAACAAAACCGCCAAACATGCCAGCTAGTACACCCAAAAACTCAGGACCACCAAGCGCAACTGCCTCCAATTGGAGAAACAATGGCACCCCACCAAGAACCCCGCTGTAGGAAACTGGCTCTGTATATACTTTACCAAAGTAAGGTATAGTGCGCACAGAGTCCAGGGAGTCCCCAGAGGTATAGCAGAGGCTAAGTTAGGTAAGTACTAACAGCTCTCTTTGTGGTTGTGTGGGCGAGCAGCTAGGCTTATCCAGAGGGTGTGTTAAGCATTTATTGTATTCACTCAAACAAGGACTGATTACATACACTCAGACACAAAATCCAGAACAATTAGGTAAGTGTAAAAAAGGTATACTTATGTTTTATTTTTAGAACCAACCAAGACTTGGCACAGGTAAGTAAAATATACTCTCAAATGCAAGACATTGCATGGAAATGCAGTTATGGTTGAATTTGCAATAAATTCAGGTTTGTATGGAGTTCAAAAAGACTTACTTTTGGATTACATTGACTGCTCAGGGTGGTATGCCTAGATACCACACCAGGGATTTCACAATACGAGGTAAGTAAGACCTTTCTTTACTTAAAGCACAGTTACTTTCTTTTCATACAAAAGTTCAACTCAACAGAACATTTAAGGAACAAAACTTGTAACATTGGTTCCTCTGGGAAAAATAAGGTTATCGGTTTGCAGGTAAGCAGACGACCTGCAAGAATAGTTTTTGGAGGATAGGACCAAGGTTCCCCAAGGTCTAGGTAGACACTCAAATTGCACCACCAGTGGCACTGGGGCGGCCGGGTGCAGAGTGCAGGGGCCCAACATTAGCCAATGGGGCAAAGGAGGCCTTCGGTCAGGGGCCGCTTACGACCAGGCCAATCGGGTGTGGGAGCAAAGCTCCTGGGATTAAGGTCAGCACTGCAGTGGCCAACAATTAATACAGGAGCTGCACCGCCAGTGGCACAGGGGCGGCCGGGTGCAGGGTGCCAAGGAGATATAGGGGATGCTGTGGATTACAATGGGGACCTTCCGTTCAGCAAAGAGGCTGCAGGCTCAGGCAGGGCGACTTCTTGAAGGAGACCACTGGCTGGAGAGGTAATTTGGGTTCTTGGGGAGTGCCTGGACACTGTCCGTTGGGCTGCCCAAGGCTGTGGGCCTTCGGGGGCAGGGGTGTCTTTTGGCATCGGGTCTTCTTACCAGCTATCGGGGGACCCTTCAGGTTGAGGCTACAGGCATCATCTTGGAGCTCGAAGGAGGTCGGGGATCACCAGATCCCAGGTCAGGATTGCTGGGGAGACCTCCTCATGGTGGTGAGCCACTTGAACTCGGGCCGTGGGTGTGGGGTGCAGAATGGTGCAGAACCGTGGAGCCATTTGGATCCGGGTTCTGGTCTTAGAGTCTTGGTTGAGCAAATCCGGTGATTACGGGAGACTGAGTCTGTAAGGTGGGTGCAGGGCAGGTCCTCCAGTCTCTGTGGGGATGCTGGACACACCAGGTTCTTCGCTGTAGGCAGGTCGAAGTTGGGACAGGTCGGTAGGGCTGGGGCCAAAGCAGTAGGTATCCTCTTCGGCCCTTCTTCTTCCTCGAATCTGCCTTCTGGGTTCAGGGCTGTCCCCTAAATAATGTTTTTAGGGGGCATTTTAGGGGTCTCGAGGGAGTAGCCAATGGGCTACTGACCTTGGGGTGACTGCACCCTGGGTGTGCTCACCCCACATGAGAGAGTAGGCTAACCCTGGGCATAATACTTTGCTACGCTCACGGAGCATGCAAAGTTTGTGTTACTACGCACTATGCAAATTGCACGTAGCAGAGTAAAAAACTCTGCTAATCAACGTAGCGTAGCAGCAGTATACTAAACACATACAAATGCTTTGTTAAAGCAATTTTCTATGCTAAAAAGCATATAACAAATTCACAAAAGGGAACTTTGACAATGGAAATATCAAGCAATGAGAGAGGTGATGATTTTGGGTTCCCCCCTAACCTAGGGGGAGGACCAAGCAGATGCCTTGAACACAAAAAGCATATCATGTGAACGATTCAGTGGTGGTCCCTTCCTCCTAGGACCACCCCAAGCACAGTTATGTGCAAAAATACAATCCCAACCAAAGACCCTGCAAAGCATTATGGGACGAGATTAGCAGTGGGCAGTGAATATTATAGTGTCCAATATCAAAATAATTCTACAAAGAGCTGCAGTTCAACTAGTCGTTACTAGATGTCCCTCACGAGTCAAATGCAAAAGCATTGAAATTATTAATACATCAAGCTGCAGTTCCACTAGTCGTTACTAGATGTCCTCACGAGTCAAATGCAAAAGCATTGAAACCCTTTCATGAAGCTTTTGCATTTGACTCGTGAGGGACATCTAGTAACGACTAGTGGAACTGCAGCTCTTTGTAGAATTATTTTGATATTGGATACTATAATATTCACTGCCCACTGCTAATCTCGTCCCATAATGCTTTGCAGGGCCTTTGGTTGGGATTTTATTTTTGCCAATAACTGTGCTTGGGGTGGTCCTAAGAGGATGGGACCACCACTGAATCGTTCAAAAGATGTGCTTTTTGTTTTCAAGGCATCTGCTTGGTTCTCTCCCTAGATTAGGGAGGATACCAAAATCATCACCTCTCTCACTGCTTGTTAATTTATCGATTTCACTTTTGTGAAATGCTATATGCATTTTAGCATATAAAGACAGAGATACTTATTTTATCTTAACTTGCACTGTGTAAGATGCCTTTGGCAATTATTGTACAGTGCAGTCAAGCACACAACTATGCATAGCTATGTGTAGTTCAAAATGTACTTTACGTAGCTACGTGAAGTGCTACTACGCAAACTACGCCCCGGGTTAGAGTAGACACAATCACTAGTAATGATTGAAGAGTACCTGCCATCTGCAAGATGGCAGGCACTGAAGAGTGGGCTTCACCTCGCCTTCCCCACCTGAGAGGTGGGGTTTGCAGAGAAGAGCACACCTTCGGGCTGTTCTAAATTTTCCCACCTGTCTTCCTGCCAAAAAGGGGGTGAGACAGGAAGGGGGCCTGCTCCTGATAGCAGGAAAGGTCGGGGTTGCGTTGCTAAGGCGGTAAGGCCTTTGAAGCTCCCCTGCCACAGATGGTTCTTCCTGACCTGGGGGAGGTGTGAACACCTCAACACAGGAAAGGCTTTGTTTCTGGGCCCAGGGAGCAAAGGCTCCCACCCCAGGGGTCCAGAAACGTGTCTCGTTGTGGCAGGCTGGTGTTTACCAGTCAGGGAACTCACCAGAGGCTGATTGTTTTTCAGGGGGCATCTCTAAGATGCCCTCTGAGTGCATTTTATAATAAATCCCACACTGGCATCAGTGTGAGTTTATTAGGCTGAGAAGTTTGCTACCAACCTTCCCCGAATTCTGTAAAGCCATATGGTGCTGTGGAGTTCGTAATGACAAACTACCAGACCATATACTCTTTATGGCTTTACTGCCCTTACAATGTCTAAGAATGGACTTAGACACTGTAGGGGTACAGTGCTCATGCAACTGTACCCTCAGCAGTGGTACAGCGCACCCAGCTAGAGGGCTGACTTACCTATACCATAGGCAGTGGGTTGCAGGCATGGTACACAGGCATGTGTGCCATGTCGACTCTTTACTTTTCTTTGCACTAAAACACGCAGCCTGCTATGGCAATGTGTGTGTGTTAAGGTAAAGGACCTCTAAGTGTTGCACAATATGTGCTGCAGCCCTTAGAGGCCTTCCCAGGTCACAGTGCCTTTGGTACCTATTGTACCTTTTACAAGGGACTTACATGTGGCCAGAGAGGTGCCATTTGGGGGTACAAAGGTACAGTTTTGGGAAAGAAGACAGGCCCTGGGAACCAGATTGGCAGCGACCCAGGGCTCATCAAGTCAAAGTGCAACAGAATTCTGGCAAAAAGTGGGGGGGTTGCTGCAACAGAAACTCACTTTCCTACACCTGCCGACAGAGCAGCTCACAAAACAGCTCTCAACAGCTACCACAGGCACATCAAAGAAGCCAAGAAAGCAGCCATCACCACCTGCATCTACTCTGCGGCCAACCACACAAAGGAAGTCTTCATAATAGTCAAAGAAGTCTCCAACCCGACAGCCATAGAGAGCACCATCCACCCTTCCCAAGACCTCTGCAACACTCTCTCAGACTACTTCCACAGCAAGATCACCATTATCTACAACAATTTCAACCTCCAACCCACCACCCTCAACCCCAACAACCTCAACGAACCAGCGAACACCAACCTGTCTTCCATTCACTCCAGGGCACCCACTGACCCCTGCCCCCACCACCTGTACAACCATGCAACAAACCCTATCAGCTCGCATCTCACCAGCAACCTCAACGCCTCCATCTCCTCGGCTACCTTCCCGGAGAAATGGAAACACACAGACATCAGACCCTTCCTAAAGAAAGCCTCCGCTGACCCCAGCGATCTAAAAAATGATCGTCCGATCTCCCTACTCCCATACCCAGCCAAAGTACTCGAGAAAGCCATCAACCAGCAGCTCACCAAATTCCTGGAACATAACCATCTACTGGACACCTCACAATCAGGATTCCGGGCAAACCACAGTACTGAGACCATGCTGATTGCTGCCACAGACTACATCAGAACACTCGTCAACTGTGGAGAAACCGTGGCCCTGACCCTTCTCGACCTCTCTTCTTCCTTCGACACCGTCTCCCACAGCACCCTCATCAACAGACCCTACAACATAGCCATACAGCAAGATAACCTCAAGTGGATCACCTCCTTCCTTATAGAACGCACACAGAGCATCTGACTGCCTCACTTGACCTCCACACCCAAAGACGTCTTATGCGGCGTACCACAAGGATCATCCGTCAGCCCCACCCTGCTCAACATCTACATGACCCCCCTCGCTGACATCATCAGACCTCTCCTCTCTTATGCAGACGACACTCAATTGGACCTCTCATTCACCGAGGACCCCTCCAACACCAGAATCAGCTTCTGCAATGCCATGACCAATGTAAGCGAATGGATAAGAGACAACTGCCTCCAGCTCAACTCTGACAAAACTGAGGTTTTATCTTTGGGAAGATCACCTCTGCATGGGACCACAGCTGGTGGCCTGCAGAACTCGGACCCACACCGACCGACTATGCACGAAACCTCGGCATCATCCTCGACAGCCAACTGACCATGAGACAACAAGTCAACGCAGTCGCCTCCTCCTGCTTTCACACACTACGCATGCTCCAGAGAATCTTCAGATGGATCCATACCAACACCAGCAATACCATCACTCAAGCCCTCATCACCAGTCACATCAACTATGGCAACACCTTCTATGCCGCCATCTCTCCCCAGCTCCTCAGAAGACTACAAACCATACAGAACGCTGCAGGAAAACTCATCCTGGACCTCTCCAAATGAACCCACATCGACCCCCCCTGAGAGACCTCCACTGGCTCCCCATCCAGAAGAGATGCCAGTTCAAGATCCTCATGCACACCTACAAAGCCCTCCACGACCTAGGACTTGCCTACCTCAACCAGCGACTGAACTTCCACCAATCCTCTAGATACCAGCGCTCCTCCTAACTTGCCCTCGCACTCCCTGCATTCGTTGCAGCGGTGGCCTCTCCTTCTCCTACATCGCTGCCAAGACCTGGAACGACCTCCCCCTCCAGCTCCGTACAGCCCCCTCGCTGGCAGGCTTAAGAAAGAGACTCAAGACCTGGCTCTTCGACGCAGACACAGCGCCTAGATACCCCTATGGGTGACAGTGTTGCGCTTTACAAATGCAGTTTGATTGATTGATTGTGTAATCAGAATGTCTTGAGTGTCTTCATACTTTTCAATTGATAGGACACATTCATCGTCAATGGCAACGGTCTACCACTTAATGTCTTCTAATTATTGTCAGGAGGATAACCAGACTTACTCAGTGCTTAATTTGTAAAACAATAAATGCCAAGGCCCTCATCAGGAACCCTCAGCAACTTGCACTAGCCATTGCACCTTCCATCTCTGCCAATGACAGCACCAACACAAGTACTAAGCATCACACTCCTACAAGTGTTACAATTCAGAATATTCCAGGCCCCCAAAGCAATAAGAATGGCTTGGGTGACAGGTATTAGCCATCTTTTATGTATATTAACTTAATTAACAACTGTTGTGCTCATCTGTAAATTAGACAGACAGAGCCACCATGTGGCAGACTGTCATAATCACTGGTGTTGAGTACCAAAAACCACCGGCTCAAAGTAAGCACTGGATTTACCACATCATTCAGACAAGAATTTGGTATAATTTTAGGGTGAACAATAATTTTTACCGCTATGCTGATCTTGCTGGGATTGGGTAAATGGGTCAGTTCCAAGGTGGCACTGCACCATACCAACTGGCCCAAGTGACTGGGGGCTATCATTAACAGGTACTTTGTATCATACTTGCTATATGTTAGTCACTGGTACAGCCCCCACCAACTAAATGACAGTAGTAACATATGGGAACCTAAACCAGCTCTTCCTAACCATTGTGGTATTGTTGCCGACTCCAAAAGAAGAGATTTCTGTCCTATTTCATCTCTCAGATGTATTGTCTTCTACTCCTATTTTCAGTAAAAATGAAGCTCTAAACACATAGGGGCCTATTCCGACCGACAACTACGGTTTCACTTCTGACCCCCGAATTACAATCTAGGCGGTCGAAAGTGAAATCGGACGGTCATTCCGGCTGGATTCCGATGGGCTCGAGCCAGTCAGAACCGGCACAAGGAGCCCGTCGGCCAGTCGGAATCGGCACCTAATCCCAATAGGACGGCGTTTCCGCCGTCAGGATTAGGATGTCGGTTTCCGACAGGCTTTCCATTCCGGGCTGTCAGAAAGTGACTTTGGGGGCCCTTAGAAGGGCCCCCTTCTCCCTGTGGCCTCTGGATGGGGGCTGAGGGGGCACCTATGGTGCCCCCCTGTTAATCCCTGCACCGTGTAGCAGACACCTTGAGGTGCCTGCCACGCAGTCAGGGATTACCAGAATCTCCTATTTCTCAATGGGAGCTTGTGCTACGGCCTGTTTACGGCTGTAGCACAAGCTCCCATAAAGAAATGGGTCGCATTGTAATTATGTTGTCCGAACCGCCGATCAGAGGTCGTTCGGTCCTGAGACCGCGACGGTGTTGGTCGGAGGCAACTCCGACCGACATCGTAATGAGGCCCATAGTGACTTACTCTCAAATTAAAATCCATAATGCTCAGAAATTTATTTCCACCTTCAGATTGTTTTAAATGGAGGGTGAAAGAATAATCACCAGTCTCCGATACTAAATTTTAGGTGTTGTCATGCTGTATTTCACAGTAGAGCTGATGTTCCTGACACTTCCTTAGTAAAACTGGACCCAAGTGAAGAGACACGTGTCAGATAGCTTGCATGCTACAGTATATGTTGTGCCATCATGATGAGGTACACAAGAAAAAGAAAATGAAATGTCTTGGCGACATGGATATAATTATGCATGCCTTCATCTTGGCACTGGATGGCCAATAAACATTCACCAGGCACATTTTAACGTTCAAATAAATTATTTTACTTTATGTGTGCTTTCACCACTAACCTGTTCACATGATTATTGTTGCCATTTTAACAACCCTGTCTGAGGTTAAATTGATTATTCAAACTCCCTCACCATGGTAGCCATTTTGGATAACCAATGTTCCGTGCCTGGTAGCACATTTAAAGCACTTACTTTATCATAATATAACATTAATTAGGGACAGTGTCAGAAAGTTGCTTATTTTGCTCAGGAAATCTGCACTGTTTTACAGGTATTCACTATTGCTTAACATAACAAAAGGCTGCAATTAACATGCACAACTGGAGTGAACAAGCAAATCTATATATGTAATCATTTATCAAAGGAAATCGTATTTGGGGAGTTGCCAGTAATTTGCCACACTTTGCTCTACACCGCAGCACCAGTGGCTTACAGGCAGCCCTTAGCAACAGCTTCTAGTTTAGGCATTTCCTTTCTCCCTTCCTGCTTCTTCTAAGAGGCATCAAAACCTCTTATAACAGGCAATTCATAGGAACTGCAAGTCTGACCCTCTCTGTCACTGATGAGTTTAGGTGGGCTGGGGATTTCTGCAAAAGACATTGGGCCTGATTATGATCTCGGTCGGAAAGCCTCCGACCCCTGGTTGGAGGCTTTCCGACCGATATCGTAGGTTTCAGTTCTGACCGCCATATAACAATGACGGTAGTCGGAGCTGAAACCGGCCCGGGAATCCGACTAGGTCCCGACTGGCTCAAGTAGCCCGTTGGTCAGTCGGAAGGGCCTCATAATCCATAACGGACAGCGTTTCCGCCGTCTGGATTATGATGGCACTTTCCGACAGCAGTTCCTGCTGTCGTAAAGTGTCTTCGGGAGCCCCTAGCAGGGCCCTCTTCTCCCTGGCCCTCCAGTTGTGGCCCCCTATGGTGTCCCCTTCACATCCCTGCACCTTACGGTGCCTGCCACACGGTGCAGAGATGTGCAAAAGCGTCCATTTTATAATGGGAGCTTGTGCTGCGGGCGGGTTTCAGCCTGCCGCACCATCTCCCATTGCAAAATGGAAGTTTGCGACCGCACCATGAGCGATCGCATCCTAATTGCGGTATCGGGACCACCGACCGGTGGGAGGTCAGTCGGTTCTGCATCCGCAGCGATGTCGGTTGGAGGCAACTCCGACCAACATCGTAATCAGGCCCATTATGTCCTCCCCTCACCTTTCCATTTTCGGTACTTCCACTTGTTGCTTCTGTGACAGAATATTGAGGAAAATAATATCAAAATGCACAAATATCAGCAAATAAATATTGACAACTTATCATGATTGTATACTTAAAAAAGAAATGCGCTAATATTGACTACAAAAATATTGCCGCAAAAATATCTAGAATACCTTAAAATCTAAAACAAAAATAAAGATGCACAAAATATCATAACCACATTAAAAGACACAAAATACAACAAAAACATCAAAAGTAAGCCATTGATAACCTAAATATTGTTAATATTAAATACAAATAAATTTTCAATAAAATTCACTGCATTAATAATTTAATAATTCTCTAAAAATAAACAAATGCATTAAAATATATAATTAAAATAAATTTCAAGCAAAACACAATAAAACAATTTAGAAAATGTCATGTTAATATGGACCCACATATTATTAAATTGAGTTAAAATCTGTCAACAAATATAATACATTAATACATTAATTATTTAAACATTATAAATACTTAAAATCCATGTACTTACATATTACATATTAAATATAAATATAACACTTAGACATAAATACTAATTAGTGTTCACCAAATAGGAACAAGACAAAAAAAATCTAACAGCGAAGACAACAATGAAATGAAACTTAAAACAAATTAACCAATACAAACACTTTACTATGTAAAAGAAAAGACACAAAAAATGCTACAAACTATGGCAATAAAAACAGCATTGCAAGAAACCAACACTCTGCCAGATTGCTGACATACAACAAATGAAAAACCCACCTTAAAAAAAAGGAACAGGTTATTTTAAAGTAAGTAAAAAAAATAGATTAATGATAACTAAATAACAAGAAACTCAAAACTTTTACTTTAACAAAATAATTAATATCTATCTTTCGGCGATGTGGCGAGCGCAAGGTAAGTGGTTTTATTTATTTATTAAATGTATTTTTTCTATTCCGTCGTTTGTCACTTCCAGCCCCCCCAACCCCGTCCCACCTCACCGCGCTTACCTGCAAGAGTCGCAGCTGCAATCTTTATCGTTTATCCCTAGCTGGATGGCTGACTTTCTTGTTTAAAGTGTGCTAAAATGGTTTACCCATGATTGCAGTTGTATATGTTACACTTCTTCTATTATTTTGTTTTTTGGTCCCTTGGCTATTATTTTCCAAACCTGTTTGCTGTCACTTCATTTAGTTGCATTCAAAAGATTTCTCCATAAGGCCTCTTCCCATTTTCTTTTAGTCGCAGTTTGCGCTGCTCAATATTTTTTCCTATTTACAGCCACTAAATTCCTATGGCCATTGTTTATGGTAAATGTAAATCAAGGAGAAAGCAAGGGAAATGTCGGGGTGCGTCCTTGTCCCCAGTATGATAGTTAACTCAACAATGTGGACGAACCCACTAGTGTGTCCGTCCACATTGTTGAGTTAACCATTGTTTATGGTAGCCATTAGCTAGGCACTGCATACCTTACAGTGTTCCTCATACTATTCAACTTTGGTATTATTAATCAGCTCACCCATTTTTCTCCTTGAAAAAATATTTTAGATTTTTTCGCATAGGCTCCTAAATGTCTCAATTATAATTTGGGCTCCTTCTTCATGCTTTTTAGCAATTGCACTACAACTGTATACATTTGTGCCAAAACATATGTTTCCCTCTATCATGGACCACTTAACCCTTCTCCTGTTACAACGGACTATAGGGTCAAGTTGATTCCCCGCTATTTGTGCCTGTAATGGATAAAAGTGTAATCCAATTCTATGGCATTATGGTCGCTGTCTGAACATTTTATTACCCGCCTTATGTCAATTAAAAAATGCCAATGTAGTATATCCATTAAAAAACAATCAATTCTTGTTTGGCAGTTTGCCCGTTTAAAATTATAACTGAGGTCTCGATCTTAACTAGTGCACCCATTACAGGCTCTAAGGCCATATTTTAAAGCAAAAGATGCTGTTTGAAATGCCACTTTTTTGTGTCTGGCAAAGCTAGCCTGGCTCAATCGAGGGATCCCACGCTCCTCGTCCTCTTCCTCAGTGAGGTCTAACATCATTTCAAGTTGTTCATAGGTGACATTCAGGTCTCCGGCAGGTAGCAAACAGCTATTATCGTCAATAGTTTCCAGGAACTCATCCAGGGCTAGAATAGTAGCCGAATCCTGGGTCTGAGAGGTGAATCTATTGTATATATTTACCAAAAGAATAGACTTCTTGGCAATGGAAAGTCTCAGAGCCAATAGATATTGAGATATTAAATCTAGCTTTTTGATGGAACAATTCAAATGTGTTTTTATTCAAATAATAAAACCACCAAAAGCCCGATCTGCTCAGAAGGTGAGACCTCAATCCAAAAATTCGTAAAACCCACCTAATTACCAGGCCGTGGCCCAAGTCTCCTGAAAGATACATATGTCGAACTCATCCATAATGTTCCCTCATTCTTCAGAATCATTTTTCGATTTAAGACCTGCTAAGTTCCAAGATAGAATCTTAAAACTTTTATTAGCTTCTAATAGTGGTTCAGTCAAATCTAGGGATTGCCTCCTCTCAGCCCCGATCTCACTATGAGCGATTGACAATTTTGCACCTTCAGATCTCCTAGCGTTAATGCTTACCTTAGTCAACTTGGCCTCCCTAGCTTGGGGTGACAATCCCTCCTCCCATCATGCCCTGATGACACATCCCTCCCTGGTGTGGGTTTGTGCAGCCCAAGATCACCTTGTGCTGTTTCCACTAAATTGGACATAGACCCAATGCCGCTAATAGTCTGCACTGTTCTCTGGCAAATTGAACTTAAACTGGATCATTGACCCATTTGGAGGAGAGGTGAGTTGATCCAGGTCCACTAGACCAGCTCCAAGAGTGTCATTGGCTAATTCCAGTGTAATGTAGTCAAATTCATTGTTATAATGGTGCCGGTTTGCAGCTAGGATGTCAGATCTTGTTATTGAGCGACAGTTTCTTATCTGCCTAATCCAATGTGTGACCTTATTGATTAATATCTCTCTGGTTTTTTGCACCCTCAATGAAATTTTAGGAACATTTACCATGTATATTCTGCAACTATTACCTCCCTGGGGGAGCGGAAGGCCTGGGTGATACATTTCAGACATATGGCCAAAGTTCGTTCTCATGGACAATTGATCCCCCCATGGGTTGGGTCTTGGTCTCCCACCTTGTATGCAATAAGAATAGGGAGGAGACTTCTCTACCCCGTTCATAGTGCCCACATCATGAGCTATTGGGGGATTCCTCAAGTGAGGGTCAATAAGAGCGTGGGTCTGGGTACACAACAGTGCCCCATTGTACTGGGCCATATGGAATCCAAGTTAATGGCAGGAAGTGACTGGTCCTGGCTTTTGCTTGGTCCCTTCCTTGTGAGACCTCCCCTGTAGCTCGCTGATATCATATGAGGCATTTATTTGGGCAAAGACCCCTGGCAGATTGCTCCAGCCTGTTTGCTTGGGCTCCAATACCTTCTTGACTTTTTGTAATCGATGTATTATATTGATTTTGTCAATTATCTTCCCCCTTGTTAAAAGCAGCGTGTAAACTTCATTAAAAAGTTTTAAAACCATTTCTTTAAGAAGACCAACCTCAGTTTGACAAACACAATTAGTGCCTTCAGGGCATCCCTGTGAGCTTCCTCCTGGTCCCCGCTACAACAGTATTGGCCACATCAACATCCTTATTTTTATTATTTGGGTGAGCTAAAAAATCGAAACCTTTAGAACATAAAATTCCAGGTACCACACCCATAGTGAGTGGATTCACACGGGAAACATTATCTGCATCATTACACAGTGGCGCACTATCAGATGTATCCCACAGAAGCACCTTCTCTGGCTGCACAATCCCTGTCATTGACCAGAGAATTTGGCAAAACAGTCGGCGATTTCTTGAGAGGATGCTTATTCTATAAAATGCCCGGCACCCCCCTGCTGAGTTTAGGATGCTTAGGTGAAATTTGCGCACTGAGAAAGGACTCCATTTCTTCTATTAAAACATTGATATTGTCTGCCACACAATATTTGTCCAAACTAGCCATCTTAGTTGCCCCATAGGGGCTCTATTTCTCCTTTCTCTTGCCAATTATAAAGTGTCACCTTACCCGATGGAATTCATGGCTCAGTAAATAGTCTAGACAAGACAACTGTCTGAGGTTTAGCACTGTTGGGCAGGGACAATGATGTTGAAGATGTGACCCTGCCCTGTCTCTTCCTGTCTCAGATGGGCTAAGACGAGCCCGTCTTGGCCGGGGCACTAGCCCGGGCACATCATGTGTGCGTCCCGCGCTGTGGTACTGCTCCGGATCTTAAGATTGCGTTGGACCTCTCCTGGCCCTCTTCACAGCCCCTGTGCAGGCTGGGGGACAGAGTACCACCTCAGCTCAAGGGCAACAATGTAGTAAGGAGAAAATCTGGGCTTGGGAAACTGCTGATTAGAACACCTGCGCTGGGGGCCTGCTCCGGCGCTTTAGAGCACGTCGGACCTCTCCTGGCCTGTCCTCACAGCCCCTGTGCAGGCTGGGGGACAGAGTCCCACCCCAGCTTCAGGGCAACGTTGTAGTAGGGGGAAAATGCAGGCTTGGGAAACTGCTGATTAGAGCTCCCATTCTGCGGGACTGCTCTAGCGCTTTAGAGCGTTTGGGACCTCTCTTGGCCCTTCCTCACAGCCCCTGTGCAGGTTGGGGGACAGAGTCCCAACCCCAGCTCCAGGGCAACGATGTGTAGGGAGCAAATGCAGGCTTGGGAAGCCACCGATTAGTACCTATTGTGCCCGATTATGCTACAGGCAAGCTCCTGACTATACCTAATTTAAAAAGACTCATAGCCACAACAAGTAAAACAACTGGTAAAAGCACTATTGCTCTAAGAAGATTCAAGGGTATAAATGTCCATGGAACTTAACTGTACCACACACCAACAAAACTTTACTTTTATATGACAACGCTGACACTGAAAGGAAAATAATTCTCTTTGCATTTAACAATCACTTACTAATATTACCCTCAGAGCAACAACTGGATAATGGACGGAACTGTTCAAATCATGCCCTCCACCCTGCACACAAATCTGAGAATACCACAACAGAAACATACTGTTAGTCTGTGCAGTTTAACCAAATAAACAAAGTACAATATACCATGAAATAATAGCTGAAATTAAATCCCAAGCTTAAAAATAACTACACACAAAAACTAATAATTGACTTTGAGCAAGTAATGATTTAAACAATTGAAAAAAATATACCCATGTTCAGCTATTTATAAGTGTTATTATCACTTTAACGAAAGTATCTGCTAATTTCCTTGCAAATGTGGTTTTGTTGAATATTCAACACTTATTGTGGATTTTTGGAGGTGTCCAAAAATCCACAATAAGTGTTGAATATTCAATAAAGGCCACATTCGCCAAAGAAATAAAAAAAATAATTGCCTTGCAAATGTCCCAGTACTTGAAGTAGCTAAACAATAACCTATTAATGAAATCACCGAATATAGCATGTTACATTACATGCTATTACAGCGTGTACTTTTACAACGCGGTCATTACAACGACTGTGTTGTTAGTACGCAATACCTTTACATCGCAAGTCATTACAACGACTTGCTGTAGGGGGCGCGCTGGACTTAGGAATAGTATTATTTACTATTCCTACTCCAGTTTGCACAACAGCAGGGAAGGTGTTGGATTTCATATCCAATACCTTAGCGCCCCCTACAGCAAGTCGTTCTAATGACTTGCGATGTAAAGGTATTGCATACTAACAACGCGGTCATTGTAACGACCGCGTTGTAATGGTACCTCATTGTAAAAACAGCGTTGCAAACGCTGTTTCCCAAATCACCCTTCTACCAAACACATGAAAACAAATTAACTCCTTTAATGGACTATTTTGAAGGTACTTGAATTGACAGACTGCACCGTTCCCATCAGAGGCACCAACCCAAAAATCATATACCACAGTGGAATGTATATGATAGCACCATGGCACAACAAGCAAAAATAAATACTGCAGTGAAAGGGTGGCACAGTTCCTTTCAGAGAATATTAGGATGAAACTACCTTACATGCCACCAATTTTTTGAAATATTAAAAAAAGAGCAAAGCTATCAATAAGTGAAAATAGAACAATCTATAACACAACAAAAACCTAAAGTATAAAAGCAAACCAAAGAAATACACAAACTCTTAGACAGAAAAATACTATTATTTGCTAACAAAAAAGGTCTACCATACCTTGAGACCATAGCAAGAACATTACTCTAAAAATAGAAACTCACAAACTAAACACCGAAGCCCATCAAACCAAAATACCCCAAAAATAGTTATTCTTAAATAATATAGAAAAATAAATCCCCCCAAAATGCAAAAGTTTAAATTACTAAATAAAATATATAATGAAGAAAAGTATTAATCGGTCGGCACCATCCAAAGCTCAATAAAATATAAAAAGTGCTCCAGAAACTAAAAAGTAAAGGAAATTAAAAATAATATTGGTTAATATGTACCCAAATGTATTTCCTTTAAAAAAGATTCAAAAATAGGAAATATCCAGTACCCAAATGAAATACGTCTAAAAGAAACATGAAATACCCACATATACAATACAAAAACACCATAAACATAAACATCACAATGTAAATGTTAAAAGCTCAGAAAACACATATATTTCATACAGTACAAACAGATATTATAATAAAACATATACAGTACAATGAGGTCTACCGTACTAACAAAACTGAAACGATTCTCTAACAATTACTTAATGAACAGGCAACAAAAATTAACCTATACTAATTAAACTAATCCTAAGCATATCCGCTCAAATATTAAAATTCAAAAGATTACTTAAAATTAGTCTTACCTGACCTGGAGAGCAGGAACGGGGACTGCGACCACATGGAAGATCAAACAACCCAAACTAAGGAAGATAGACTAAAAAATAAAGAAAGCAGTAAACACAATTGCTGCTACGTAAACATGAAAAAAATACGAACACTCCATAGAAAACCATGGAAAGAACTATGTATTCTTTGCATTTGCTTTGTATGATATAAAATATGCGAAAATGTATAACAATGTATTTTTTATTTTTAAATATGTGCTTAAACCAAATGTAATGCTTTAAAAAGTACTATATTGTTTTCAATTTATTTATGTATAGTACTTAGTAACATGTAAAAAATAAATATATTACTGTAAAAAGCATTACAGAAATGTTTCAAAAATGTATACTATTTTGTAAAATAGTATGTATTAAAATATATGCACACAGGGGGCACAAAATGTGCCCCCCTGTGTGCATGCACACCAGTACCTGCACGGAATGGACTGCAGCAGTCCACGTCATGCAGGTACTGCGTTTGACGTTCCCTTTGCGGTGCCTATTTCATAGGCACCGCCCGGGGAACGCGAAAAGAACCACCCGCTATTTGGTAATTGCTATCTCTTAAAGATACATACATCTGGCCCTTAGTTTGTTGTTCCTGTGCTACTGCAGAGGGATTTTTGCCCCAAATGACTCTTAATTACTCAAGCGGGCATAATCACGTAATTTCGGTCATTTCGCATTGCATGAATAATGTGTAATTAATTAAATTACTGCGATTACTCCGGCGTTATTAAAATTTCACGCAGGCCCACTCGAGACGAACTATTGATCCTCCCCGGGGTAGACCCAGGGACAGTGGTTGGTTTTCGGGGCCCTAGCATACTTGATTTAATAACTCAGGGATGCTTCGGGTCTTTCCACTCCTCATTTAATAAACATGACTTCCTTAAAAAAGCAAAAAGGATCATAACCTGAGGAATATGCTGACCCCCTCAGTCAGCATCCTGCCTAAAGAGGACTACTCTCGCAGCCAAGCCAGGGTCTTGTTGCTAACACAGAGGAGGGGGCTCCAATAACAAGATCTTTTATGGAATCGCTTATTTCCATGCTATGATCTGACCTGCAAATGGTAAAACAGTAATTGATGCAAGAACTGAGGGATGTGAAGCAGACCTCAATTTCATAGGAGAAAGGGTCGCTGCACTGGAGGAGTTCCAAACCACTAGCGGTGAGGAAGTAGAAACTAAGGGTGGGCAGAATTCATGGAATTTCACTCCATGGAATTGTACAGACTAACATTAAAACTCAGTGAGATTCCACAGAGTTACGCCCAATGGCAGAAATATGCATGTTGCGCTGCTCGCGCTGCAATTCAGTGCCGGTAGCGCGTTCGGCACTGAAAAATCAACGCAAATGGCATCATGCAGTGCACAAAAGAGCACGGCCATTTGAGTTGATTTTGCTGCCACTCAAGTAGAAAATCTACTCGAGAAGCAGCCCTCTGCCCGCGACCACACTTGAGACTGCTTGCGACCACCTGCGTTAGAAAATCTCGCTGGAAGTCCTCCTAGGAAACTTAAATCACGCTAGGGGATGCCAAATTTCGCTCAAGCTCACTCGTGCTTGCCAGCTTGCATTTCTGGTGCCTCGCGCGAGAAAAAATTCCACCATGTAGCAATTGGCAGAATTTGGCCAGAACTCTACGTTACAAGAGTAACGCAGAGTCGTCAAATCCCGGCAATTCTGTGGGTGGAATTACATTTTCTGTCCGACCTAGTGGAAACTCACCAACCAGAGGGGGTGCATCTTTGCAAGCAACATCTAGAGATCCAGGCCCTTGCTGAGGACCTGGAGAATTGTTCTCGCAGGATCAATGATAGAATCAGGGGGTGGGAGGGGGGCGCCAATTGGTGTGGAAGGGTCTGACATTGAGGGGTACACAAAAGCCGTGTTACAGCAGATTCTGGGGAACGAGGTGCCCCCACAGGACATTCAAATTGACAGGGTGCACTGGGTAGGCCACCCAAGTGGCAATAACTCAAGACCCCCAGTTATTTTGGTGTCTGTGCACAATTCCTAGATAAAAGAGAAGGTTCTCAGAAAAGCTCAAGACACTAAACCTGTAACATTTCAAGGTCATAAGTTAGCGCTGTTTCAAGACCTCTTGCTATTAATGCTCCTAAAGCCTAGAGAATTCAAACCAGTTACCGACTACCTCAGAAGCAAAGACACCACCTAAGCCTGGGGCCACCCATCTCATTTAATACTCAAGGGCAGGGCACATGTCAGCAGATCCGCTCAGTTTCTGATGCATGGAGAGTACTAGAACTCACAGAAGAAGAGACGCAGGCTTCACCACAGCTTATGGAGTGGCTCTCTCTATGAGGTCAACACACATGGCAGAAGGCCTCAGGATCCCCGGGCCAGTTTCAACCGAATCCAGACACAATGTCGCAAGAGAGACGGGTAGTGCTGGACCAGCTGTCTGAAGAAACTAGCCGCCAAGAAACATGACAATCTGATGCCAGGTGTGTGGTGTGATGTGAGTAGGACCTGCGGATAGAGGTTCACTGCCTGTAAGATATAGCTGGTGCAGGCAGAGGGGGCAGTCTGATGGCACTTGTTAGCTACAAAAGATTGATAGCCTCACCCCGGTCTGTGTTTCACCCAATGGACAGGAGCTATTGTCTCCTATTTTGTTATGTTATAATGTTCTTGTTGAAGTGTGGTTATAACTTTTGGGTTTTGCATTCATGGGGAAAATTTGATGGCCGCATCACATGTGCTATCTGAGGACCCAAAGCAAGAACACATTGCCCACTCTGAGCATTTGCATCTTAATCTTCCCCTCAATCACATTAGCATATACCTAGCTATTGAACTACCAGAACCGTTGATATCAAAGTAGCGAGTTTCAATGTTTGTGGCTTAAATAATCCAGCCAAACTATTAGCAATCATCTCTGTGCTAGAGCAAGGGTGCTTTGACTTTTGCTTACTTCAGAGGACACAGGTTCTCCATAAGGACTGGTTTAGACTGAAAACAAAATAAATGGTTCCCATACCAATATCTGTCCTCTACTCCTGCGAAGAAGTAGGAGGTAGCCATACTCATCTCTAGGGGGTTCACCGAAGAGGTGGCAGAGAAAGTACCTGAAATCAAGGGCAGAAAGTTGGCACACCTCATTAGACTAGGGGACCAACATTTTACATTAGATAGTGTTTACGCTCCTAATGATTGCCAAGAACAGTTCCTGCTGGAGCACTTACTGACATCCTGTATGCCCCAGACAGGGCCATCTTGGTCGGGTGTAATCTTAATTTGGTGATGGATAGTGACATGGACAAGTAATTGCAGTGCTTTGGCCAAACTAGGGGCCCTCTCTAAGAAAGGGAAAATTTGATTTCCAGATAGTGGCCTATGGAAGTATGCTCACCCCTCCCAGCGGAACTACAACACTCTTTTCTGCATCTCACAAAATGTATGCGAGGATAGACCATTTTTAGACACTCCAGCCCTCCGGACTATGGTCCAGGTGGTAGACATAGATGCAATGCCCCTTTCTGATAATGCACCAATGTCTATTGTTCTCCAGATGTCGGGGAGGTCCATTGAGACTTAGAGACAGCATTATAAAAAACAAAGCAAACATAATGGCCATTTACAAAACATAAACCAATACATAATAGCCAATGATACAGGAGAGGTTTCCCAGGTTGTCATGTGGAACGCATTGAAACAGTGATTAGGGGGGTCAAATGATAGCTATTTCTGCCAGAGAAAACAAAACCAGAAGGTAAAAGAGGGAAGGTCTGAATAGGGTGATAACAGAACTTGAAGTGACCCATAGGAGAAGTGGCGCACCAAGAGTGTGGCGCAAGTTGGAGACAACTCTTGCACAACTTTGCATAACTTTGTTATGTTATAATGTTCTTGTTGAAGTGTGGTTATAACTTTTGGGTTTTGCATTCATGGGGAGAATTTGATGTCCACATCACATGTGCTATCTGAGAACCCAAAGCAAGAACACATTGCCCACTCTGAGCATTTGCATCTTAATCTTCCCCTCAATCACATTAGCATATACCTAGCTATTGAACTACCAGAACCGTTGATATCAAAGTAGCGAGTTTCAATGTTTGTGGCTTAAATAATCCAGCCAAACTATTAGCAATCATCTCTGTGCTAGAGCAAGGGTGCTTTGACTTTTGCTTACTTCAGAGGACACAGGTTCTCCATAAGGACTGGTTTAGACTGAAAACAAAATAAATGGTTCCCATACCAATATCTGTCCTCTACTCCTGCGAAGAAGTAGGAGGTAGCCATACTCATCTCTAGGGGTTCACCGAAGAGGTGGCAGAGAAAGTACCTGAAATCAAGGGCAGAAAGTTGGCACACCTCATTAGACTAGGGGACCAACATTTTACATTAGATAGTGTTTACGCTCCTAATGATTGCCAAGAACAGTTCCTGCTGGAGCACTTACTGACATCCTGTATGCCCCAGACAGGGCCATCTTGGTCGGGTGTAATCTTAATTTGGTGATGGATAGTGACATGGACAAGTAATTGCAGTGCTTTGGCCAAACTAGGGGCCCTCTCTAAGAAAGGGAAAATTTGATTTCCAGATAGTGGCCTATGGAAGTATGCTCACCCCTCCCAGCGGAACTACACACTCTTTTCTGCATCTCACAAAATGTATGCCAGGATAGACCATTTTTAGACACTCCAGCCCTCCGGACTATGGTCCAGGTGGTAGACATAGATGCAATGCCCCTTTCTGATAATGCACCAATGTCTATTGTTCTCCAGATGTCGGGGAGGTCCATTGAGACTTAGAGACAGCATTATAAAAAACAAAGCAAACATAATGGCCATTCACAAAACATAAACCAATACATAATAGCCAATGATGCAGGAGAGGTTTCCCAGGTTGTCATGTGGAACGCATTGAAACAGTGATTAGGGGGTCAAATGATAGCTATTTCTGCCAGAGAAAACAAAACCAGAAGGTAAAAGAGGGAAGGTCTGAATAGGGTGATAACAGAACTTGAAGTGACCCATAGGAGAAGTGGCGCACCAAGAGTGTGGCGCAAGTTGGAGACAACTCTTGCACAACTTAAAATATCAGATCTGGATAAAGAGGAGCACTCACTGCTTCTAATTCAACAAAAATGGTGGCCAAAGAAAGTGTAACTTCTGTAGTGGACTGGGTTAGAAATACCAAGAATTAATCATATTGCACACACATTTGGGGAATTCTATTGGACCTTGTACTTATCACAAACACACTTAGATGCAGAAATAGCCCCTTACTTTGAGGTAACCGATGTCACCAAACTATTCCCAGGGCACGCTGCAACCCTGGAGTAGTCCATTAGGATAGAAGAGGTCATCTCATCCATCGCAAGATTGAAACCCCTCAAATTCCCAGGCCAGGTTGGCTTCACACCTTACTTCTACAAAACGTTCTGCTAGATATTTGCTCCAGTACTGACTAAACTGTACAACACTTTTGCAGACACTGGCACACTGATAGCATCCATATTGCAGACATCTACAGCAGTCAAACCTGAACCCAGGAAAAACAAAAGACGGTGTAGCTCATATAGACCAATTTCCTAGATTAACATCGATGACAAACTCTTTATGAGTATCTTAGTATCTAGATTGCACCCTTATATGTCTTATTTGAGACACCCAGACTAGGTAGGCTTTATCCGTGATCAGGAATGTGTGTACAACACTAAGGGCCTGATTACAACATTTGGCAGTGCAGAGGGGCGCCTGCACCTCCGATTTCAACTTAAAAGTGGTCTGGCAGGAGGCGATGTGGTTCCTGCAGCGGTGCCTCTTTCAAAGGCGGCGGTGATATGAAAAAAGCACCGCAATGGTATCGCCACACAAGGTTCCTGCATTGCATGGACTGTAACATCCATGTCGTGCAGGAAGTGGTGTGCATGCACACCTGTGTGCATCCACAGGGCATAAGGCACCCTTTGTTTCCCCTCCGCCATGGTTTTCATGGCAGTGGAACCGCCAGGAAAACAGTGCAGAGAGGAAACTCGTAATATGCTTGGCGGGACCACAGTTATCCTGCCAAGAATATTGCAGACTCTTGAACGCTGTGCCACCTCCATGGAACGCGGTTCCCTGGTGGCAGCATCGGTCCCATGGCAGACCGACTGCCCAAGTCTTAACGGGGTGGTCGGACAGCTGGTGCAGGGGTGGCTGGACCACCACCCCTGCGCCACCACGAGTCTGGAGGTCATTGGATTGCCAGACTCATAATTGGGGCCTTAGTGCATGCTCCATATTATTGATAAAATACACATATCCCAGAAAGAGACCCTGCTACTACAGTCGATGCTGAGAAGATGTTCGATATGGTGCACTGGCCCTATTTGACTCAGACACTGAAACACTTTGAGATTGGTGAAAGATATCTCAGATTGATAATGTGTGGGTATAGCTCCCCCTGATTGCCACTAAGGGTGAATGGGGTCACCTCAAAGCCCTTTCCCATCCAGTGAGGAACGCGTTAGGGGCATCCATTATCTCTCCTTCTTTTCGCCCTTTACATGGATCTGCTAGCCCAACAAATTAGAGACAATCTGCATATCACGGGGCAGAAATACTCCTGTGATCATCCTTTATGTTGACAAAGGGTTGCCTAACCCTGGCAAATCCAGTGCTCTTGTTACCAGCACTAATTGACATTACATCGATTTGGAGACATTGCCAGATTCACAATCAATCTGCAGAAGTTGCAGATACCCACTCTTACTGTCTCTCCTAGCTTGGGCTGAGAAGTTTATCCCATATTCAGTTATACAGGTGGCAAAGATGGCAACAGAAACATCGGGTATTAACTATCGCATGCTCCTCCATCAAGTCAGACAGGGCCTCTCAAAGTGATAGAAGTGTAAACTGTCCTGGTGCAGGAGGATTGCTGCGGCAAAAATGAACACCTTCCTTAAAAGCTTGTTTTTCTTCCAGACACTCTCTTTGCGTTCTCCCCCTAATACACTGAAGGCCATGTAAATTAAAATTGATTGATTCATGTGGGGGGAACAGAGGCAACATTTGCACCGGAAGCTGACCTGCAGACTCACAGTGGAGGGAGGCCTGGTGTCCAATATTATCAAGTGTCTCAGTTACACCACATGGTAACTGAGACACAGAGAGGAATCTGGGAAGCACTGGTGCTTCACTGACCATGCGATACCGGGTACCCACATCTGGAAAGTCCCAAGGCAACTTAAGAAACATAGATCATGGGGACTGTATTCCTGTCCTATAACAGGAGCTACCCAGGCAGTGTGGGATAGAGTGGCAGAACGATGCAGGCTCACTTCACTTCCCTCACCAATCACACCAATTCTCACCAATCCGGACTTCACCTCAGGCCTACAGGGAAAAGCTTTAACACCTGTCAGACCTCAGAGTGTCAAAGAATAGCTACCTTCCGTGAGACCCAAGGGATGATCCCTTTGATAGGCTGAAGACAGACTATGGGCTCACTGAAAACAAGCGTATGCAATATATACATTTGGCATTGGGTCTCACATCCCTCAGTCAAACCATTTGCACAGAACCCCTTTACGGCTTTTGAAGAATTTGATTTTTCTAAAGAAAAACAATAAGTGCCTAAGTTCAGAAATACTCATTTCTGGTGCTGCCCCTTGAAAGAGAAGTCCCCAGTACAAAAGCGTTAGGAAGCTGAGATAGACCGCACGTTCACACACAAAGAATGGGGGGACATATTTCATTGCTCATGGCACACAACAGGAAACGTCCCTAGTAGAGAAACAATGACCAAGGTGACTACCTATTGGTATTACACCCCAGCTCAAGCCAAGTGATGGTGCCTAGAACGCAGGAAGGAATGTTGGAGAGGCTTTGGATATTTGAGGACCATATTTCATCTCTTAAGGAACTGACCCAATCTGACACAGTACTGGAAGGCAGTCCTAGATGACATTAACAACACGCTTGACATACATCTTACTCAGTTTCCAGCTTCCACAGTCCTGGGGCTACCTGGCAGGCATATGTTTCCACTTAAGTCAATTAAGGGGCAGTGGGTCTCCTTAGCATTGAGTGCAGCCCAACAAACAATTCTCTCTCTTTGGGGTACAGACGGAACCCTGGACCACACCAAGTAGTTACATAGGATTTGGCACACACTAGGTGGTCTCGGTTTCTAAGTCTCCTTTCAATTGAATTAATTGAGCTCATCTGTCCCAAATATCTCAAACTGCTACACATAGCATCTCACTCAGCCCCAGAGATATAGATATCAGGATTTCCTAACAACAGAGCTGGTAGGCCAATCTTAATTTTTTTATTGTCATCTTTCTATATCTGATCTGTTCTGTTTATTCATGTTTACAAATCGAAGAAGGAACTCAAAGAAGCCTACTCCAACAGTATATGGGATGGTTGAGAAAAACACGTGCGATACTGTGGGACGGTCATGCAATGATATGGCTTGGTAAGCTGTTGTATTGCTTTTGTTCATGTTGGAATTTTATATAAATGTCAGTGTTAGAGTATAGCACCTTTTGTCTCCAAACCTGTTTTTCAGTGCTCCCTTTATTAAAATTAATTTTGCGCCTATCAGAGATTTTCAATGGCATAGAGGAAGACATGCATACTGTCCTTATGTCTCATGAGTGACAGGGGTGGGAAGGGTAGGGGTAGTTATGACTGTTTTGTGCTTTTCACTCTCGCTCCCTTCTTCTTTTCTTTACAACATTTTCTCTCACGATTGCCTTGGGTTGTAGGCAGTGCTTTGTATACGTTTTTAAAGCTCAATAAACAGAATTGATCCATGAAAATATATTGCAAAAAGAAGTGTATAATATACAAAAAAGCATACACTGTGGCCAAAAAATTAATAAGAAGTAAGAAATAAATCAAAATATATAAAAAACAAATGGAAATTCTTGTTTTTTAAAGCATGAAAACAAAACATAAACTGTAAACATTAATAAACAAAAACAGATTTGGCGTTATTAATTGTTTAATTTGCTTAATAAATATATTAAAATGAATTATAAATAAATAAGAAAAACAAATTACAAATTGAAAAATCTTTCAACCCTGTTCCCATACAAACCCTACATCCTGCAAAAAAACCCATTATAAGCGAACAAAATAAGTAACATAAATAAAAACAGTAAAATAATATAAAAATAATTGTTTTAAATGTCTAATGTATTTTTTTAAAGAAAAGTTTTTTAATTATGCATAAATCATAATAAACCCATAATAAAACCTCTTAATAATTACAACTATTAGCCACCCAATTCTTCTCTAGACCTAAGATCTCACTCCTAAAACATTTTTACCAATTTAAATAACATAAACAATCAAATAAACATACATAAAAAATATTCCCAAGATATAGAAAATAATATTGCATGCATCAATATTATATAATTTTTTTGAATGATATAGAAAACACAAAATATTATACTTACCTCAATATTTAAAACAAGTATATTTTTGTAATCATGATATAAATGCAACATAATTGATGTATAATGATATTTTTGGGCAATATTTTGTTAAAACTCCACTCCTCTAACCTGATTACTGAGAACTCTCCGACTTTCATTAAGGGGGAGTAATTTTTTTTTTTTTTATTGTAAATCATCCCAATTACATTCAGTCTGGTGGCCCATAGTGTGCCTTCCCGTGGGGATACGGCTAGGGCATTCTTGAGTTTCATTTCTCATATCAGTTTGACAACAGCTTGGTAAGAGTAAGATGAACTCCCATGTTCCCACTCCCTTACTCATTTCTTGACTACCATGCAATACAGAAATGGAACATTTAACTTTTTCTTCATTAATACATTTGGACCATCCCAGCTTCCAAATTTTGGCATGGGAGGAAAATGATTTTTACAAACACGTACCCTCCTTCTAAGAGCTGTTGCCTGCTCAGATCTCCTGTTGAGGATTCTATAACTTTCTATATCCTAGTTGTAGGTAGTAGAGTTGTCCAGTAGGGCCCATTCGTCCACCACCGTGCTAAACTTGCTCTTAGCAACCTAAACATTTTCTCTGTAAGACAGCCTCATCTACCTCTCAACAGCACTGGACTGAGATGGAAGGCAACTTCAGAGAATGTGTGTTAAGGTTTAACAATAGCAGGACTACACTTCTATCAAGAAACCACTTAGTAAAGCTTGCAGACCAATCTGCTGGAGTAAAAAAATATTTTATGTTTGCAATCAGGCTACGATGTCACAAATTGGATCAGTCACTGGAAAGTTATATCTATTGAAGCAACAGTTCCCTTAAACAGGTCTTCTCCATTCCGAATGGTCGTCTTGTGCTAAGGAGGCAGAGTTCACAGCTTCATACACTTAGGGGCCGATTCCGATCTGGGTCGGAAAGCTCTCCGACCGATCCGGATTGTTTTCCGACCGAGCTGGACCCCTGCAGTCCGACCGAGCGAGTACGATGCGGCCGTATGCTGCCGGACTCGGTTCGGTCGGACTCCCATTGAAGTCAATGGGAGCCGGTTGTACGACGTGTATATGGGCTCCCATTGACTCAATGGGTACGTTGCGCACAAGGGGGCCCCCTGTAGTGGGTACGCGTTGGTGCCATCCGCACCGTACATGCATGTATAGGGGGGACCCATGGGTCCCCCCTGTGTCCGACTCGTATGGCTACGGGTGAAGGGGGTCCGACACGGACCCCCGAAGTCCGCTTCTGAGAGCTTTTTCGTGTCGGAGGCTCCGACTCGATCTGGCTGTCCGGATCGTGCATCGTACTGGCTCGGTCATAAAACGTCTCCATTGCGCGGTACGAATCGAGTGCGAACAAATCGGACGGAGCGGTTCGGACCCGGAAACGAGTCGGTCGGCGATTTCGCGTTCAATCGCAGCGTACTTGCTCGCTCGGACGACTGTACGAATCGGTCAGGGAAACCGCGTTCGGCTCGTATTTTTTCCGGACAAATCGTATTCGGTGCGCTTCCGGCCGAGATCGGAATCGGCCCCTTAGTTGGGTGTGTCACAGGCGTGCGTCACCATGGCAGACAATCTCTCTGGTCTTTCAGTCTGCCTCAACCAGGACATTGGACCCCTCTCCTTCTAAGCTACTAGTACAGTCATTGGTGTTGATTCCAAAGTCCTCACCTTCTTCTGGAGAGTTGTCTTTTGGGATACCATTTCACAGTAAGTGTAAGTTAGCCTTGCCATTCACTTTCCAGTTCCAACAACCAATCTTCACCAGGTCCAGTGGCGGTCCAGTTACAATTGGTCAACTGGTCTGCTTTGCAAGAGGCCCTTGGGTGCTATTTTATGTTCCGGAACAACTAACCAAGGATGAACCAACACTGACCCTTTTGTAGAAAAAGAAACACACAAGTCTTGGTCTGCCTTGGTCACACTCCCACCAACAGCTCAGTAGTTTCTATCCACTTTCAAGTTCTGCACCATTCAAACCTGTGTCAGTCTGTCTGTCTTCTCAGACTTCCAGCTGTACTTCGACCCTTTGGACTTCGCGGGTCTGGGCTGAGTGACTGATAGGCCACACACAACTCTGACTGCTTCCTCAGTGACCCAGACTCACAAACACCAGGCAGCCAAAATGTGCCTGTCTCAAATCTCATGGTGCTCTCTGAAACCCTTTACATCAAAGACCCTGCTAAATGAGTGGTCAGTTTAAAGCTTTCATAAGGTTACACTAGTAATGTTAACAAATGGGGCTGCCATTTTTTTGCCAATTTACATTGATTCACTTCAGTGGAATATCAAGGCTTGTCTCAACTAAAATGGTTTGGTAGCCTCTGATCTTAGGCTTTAATGGAAGACAGGCTCAAAACTATTTTTCTCTTTCATCCCGTCTTATTCTTTTGAAGATTTCACTGAAGAAATGGCCCCAGCTGGAATTTCACATTCCTTTTAACTCCTCTTACGAAGGTGACTGTAACCTGCTGCTCCTTAGGTCTGCTACCCCTGTGAGGGCCTACAAAAGGAACCAGCCTTTCTGCACCCCTGTCTTGCAAAGAACAGGCAATTTGTGTGCACTAAGAAACTAATTAGTGCTATCTCAATGAGTCAAAATACCAGTAGCGTCCAGCAGAAAAAACTATGGGAACCATGTGAAAAAGTGGGCTATTATCACTAGTTAGGTATGTCCCCTTACAATTCCTTTCAAACGTTGAGTTTTTATCTCCATTTGTAATTGTAATTGTATTTATATGGCACTTACTACCCCAGACAAGGCATTGAAGTGCATTTTTGTGAGTAGCACGCTACTTTAGAAACCAAAATGGATTAATGGGGAATTAGTAAAGGAAAATATAAGTTATTAATTTGACTGGTGTATATGGGAGTCTTTTCGTTGGAATTCATAGGATAAAGGAGGGATAGAGGTTATTTGAGAAACCATAGTAGTAAAATAAGGTTTGGGATGAGTCAAAGGGGGGATAGAGGAGGGAAGAGTCTAGAAAGAGTTATTAGGGGGATAATAGTAGTAAAATGAGGTTTAGGATTAGTCAAAGGAGGGATGGATAAAGGAAGAGTCTAGCAAGTGTTGATTTGGGAGATAATAGTAGTAAAAGGAGGTAAGGGATGAGTCAAAGGAGGACAGAGCAGGAAAGAGTCTAGAAAGGGTTAGTAGGGAGATCATAGTAGTACAATGATGTTTGGGATGAGTCAAAGTGCAGGTAGAGGATATATTGAGAGAGGTATAGGATGAGCTATAGAGAACTGTATTGGAGAAAGTTAAAACCTTTTTTTTTATTTCTACAGTAGGAGTAACGTAATAAATATATAGATACAGAACTACTTAGAAAGGTATACATGTATATGGAAAAAGATAAAGAGATATAAAGTTGCATTATATAAAGCACCATATGTGCAACATATGGTCCCATATTTGGCAATAATCCAATATTCTCCATGTACAGGCCTCTTAAATGTCTGATTTTTAAATGTCCACTTTCTCATCGGGAACCTGTCCGTTCTTCTAGGAATACATCTAGCTCTCCTGTGGTATTGGTAAACATAGAATTTTCAATTGTTAATGTTTTTATTACCTTATATTCATCAAGTCACATTTACATCAGTTGCATTTGTCGGACTTTCCTCCTGGGAAAAATCATTGATTTCTCAAGTGAATGTCCTTCATTGTGGAGAAATAAGTAGACACACTAGCAAAGCCTGTTTTTCTTTTATCACTCAGGTTTGACAAAAGTTGTCAATTGCATTCTCCAAAGTTACGATGTCCACTAGAGGACACCATAATTAATTTTTTGATTGATTACAGTAATGCCCTTTATTTGAACATTTGAAAGAGGCTCATGAATCGACTTCAGAGGATTCAAAAAATGGATATATAAGTATCCTGGTAATAACTAACCTTAAAAAGCCTCAGTATCCGGGTAATAACTAACCTTAAAACATCTCATCAGATCAGAAGTCAGGTGAAGTCCATCAATTTCAAGGTACTATGTTTAATTTTTAAAGCTTCCTTAGAAAGTGGTCTCAAAATTCTTGTGAATATTATGTTCCATAAAGATCAAGTCCCAGCAGCATGATCACATTATGAATTTGAGTCCCTGGGTAAAAGACATCTGGGATTATTTGGTTCTTCTCAATGGAGTACACTTCTAATGGTTATGAGTAACTCCCACTCTATTCAGGCAATCAGAAATAAATTAAAGACACACCCCTTCTAATATTCTTTGTTTCACTCCAGGTGGCAGTAGGCAGTTAGTTTAGTGGTTCTGCATCTAGATATAATGTAGGTGTATAATACACTACATAAATATTTTTTGTCTTCTTATTTCATCACACATTACACTCACTAGTCTTCCTTGTCCACAGTCTACCCAGCCTGAATTAGGGCGCCTACATAATTTGCATAAACTAATGGAATACTGGAGCCCAAGAGAGGTACAGCCAGCCGCGGTCCATGCAGGTAACAGCGGTGGGGCTGTGTAAGGGGGCATTTCGAGGGACGATGCAGAGAGAAAATTAATTATTTATTTAATTTTCCCTCGGCATTGTCCCTCGAAATCCCCCCTTTCACTGACCCACCGCCCTGCTGCTGTTACCTGCATGGACCGCGGCTGGGTACAGCTACCTTTTGGTTTACTTCTCTATCATTTCATATTTCACAAATGATTGTACTTGTATTTAAATCTAAACCTCCAAATAGCTAATGTGCATCCCAGGTCGGCTTTATTTCTTTTTAAATGTCACTCATGGCATCTCATTGTTGGTTTACTTGGGGGATCAGCCTCTGTCAACTTGAACTAATTCTGTCAGCGCTGCTCATTAATGCTGTCAGAGAATCTCCACCATCAACTCCTAACTCCAAATGGGTCATACACAATTCTTTCAAGTCTAATTTTAGCTACCAATTACAATACTCATTTGAAAGACACAGGACAAGTCCCGCTCACACAATGAATCCGCTTGACTTAACCTTCAAGTGAATCTAGTTTCCCTTTGCAAAAATCAAGCTAACTATATTCTATTACTGCCGAACAATGGGGTTTCCAGCATAAGTCTTCCTTATTTGAGTTACCCTTATTGTCACTAGAACAACTATTCCTTTTGTAGTGATTAGGCACTGTATCAGGAAACTAACTGTAGCTTTGAAATCAAGTCTGGGTCCAAGGTAGTACAAAGCAGCTTACCATAGTAGCCTGTTGGATAGATAATAAATATACTTTCTTGAATAAAATTCCACTTTTTGTGCTACTGTTAATTCCAGAATAGGAAATTAATATAACACACCAGTGATTTGTATAATATAGTCAGTTGCTATTATATACTCAAAATAAACTCTAGGTACCGTATTGTAAGTCAGGGGAGCCCATTATAAATCGAGGAGGGCCAAAACCATGCTAGATTTTAAGGGCATCCACAGTACATACATTTATTCACCAAGAATTTAAACAGAACTCTTTGACTTATTCGTGATTATTCAGAAAATCTGGTTTGGATCCAGCCCTTCAGTCTTATATTAGACTTCCCTGCTCTAAGCTTTAGTTGTTTGATTATGATTCTTTAGGGATGCGAAATTTCATGCTATTGCTATCATTCCATGCTCTCCATTCCACTGGAGTCAAACTAGCCTGGCTGATGAGGGGTAATACCCTGAAACCGGTCCTAGGATGCTTGTTTCCAGGCGAGGGAGGACCTGGCCTGGCAGTTCAGACTGGACTGTTCCCCTGGGGAGCAGGGTCAAGACTGATTTGCATATGGCGGGGTTTAAACTGGAATGGCATGGGGAGCAAAAAAGACGATGGATTTAGGCCCAGATCTCTGTTCTGAGGTGAATGTTTGACATTGTTCAACATTCTGTCCATCAATTGTTCATTTTGCATTGGTAGTCAAAAAGGCATAGAATTCCACATTCAGATCCTTTTAAAATAAATTTATGACATAATATTAATTTCAGAACTCCTGAACCTCAGGGTAGACCCACAAGCACCCATGTTCTAAGCCAATGTTACCCCACCACTACGGCCGGAACAAATTTGGGCTCCTTTATCATCTTCAATTCATCTCGAAAGACATGAAAACGTTGAGACCACAGGAACGAAAACTATTATACTAATGCAAAAGCACCTAAGTATAGATAAAATGAGAAGGCCAACATAAATGAGAAAAGAAGACAAGAATAAAGTGATATACGTGTTACTTTGTATTTTTCGGAGATAGCCTAAAATGATTGCAAAAATCTGAGCTAAAAAGCGGCAAAAAAAGGTAGACTTGCCATAAGAGTCATTGAAAGCAGTGGAATTAATAAGTAGGGCTGCAAAATTCACTACATGGTTAAATTAAGCAAGATACGCAATGTTAACATATGTAAAACTGACTAATAATACCTTGTATTTCTAAATTATGTGTGTGTTTGTTGAACAGTCAGAAAATTCATTTGGATTTTACTATTCAGTGACTCTGCGAGCTCAGCCAGAATGCATGGCCGTAGGGATGCTCTACTTTTTGTAATAGAAACTTATTATGACTTACATTTTCAATTTTCAGTTTTGCTTTAAAAGTGAATTCACTAATAACCTCCATATACAGCGCCAGGATGGGATTTTAATAAGGTAACTATATTCTGAAGAGCTCACCTGCTATTGTGTTAGCTCATTAGAGCACATACCCTGATGTGTCCTATTTCTTCCGTTTAATAATTGATTTTTCAGTTGCATCTCACTGTTCCTTTTCCATTTTGAGTGAGATAATGTACCCCCGCCTATTTTTTTTTCTTAATAATTATCAAAATTACAGTTTAGATTCACAAAAACACATGCGAATTGAGCAGCAAAGCTCTTGTGGTAATTTTTTTGTAATATTCTAATTTTATTAAACTACAGCTGAAAATGTTTAGATAATGTTTTCCAAAATTAGGAAATTGTGATTACATTGTAACAAATATTTTTCCTTCCTTAACAAACGTGAATGTACATCACTGCATCACAAGTAACTACATTGGGAGTCACTATGTGAGCCACTATATCGGTAGTACCATTACATTGCAAATTTGTACGTTTCTGGCCATTCTGTGGTTATATTTTAGAGTCCCAGAGAGGAATTCCTCGTATTTTTGCTTGCTAATAACTTTGACACCGTTTGATGAATCTCCATGAAACTTTGCAGACCTATTGCTTTTTCTACATTGGCTGGTGATGTTAAGTTTCATGGTGATAGGCTAAGGGGTGAAAACAAAAAGGGGGTCCCAAAACACGTTTTTCCATCAATGCATTTTCCATAGACTTTTTAGACTGACATTGCAACAAAACAGCTGAACGGATTTTCATGAAATTTACCTAGGAATATAGATTATGGACTGGAAAGGATCTTGTTTGATGTTTCATGAAAATCAGTTAAGTAGTTGTTTAGTAATAAGGGACAAACCTTAGTGATATATTGAACCGCTGTATACGGCGGTACATAGTGATGACAAAACACTATATTTTTGGCTAATGAAAGCCCTAGCAAAAAAGCATCCATATTGTTTAGACCACATTTTGGCTGTTTTTTGGGTTTCTACATGAGATATAGCTTAGTATATTGCTTTTAAGCTATGGGAAGACATGAGGCATTTTACCATAGTCTGTACAGGTAAATAAAATGATTTATATTGCTTTATACAATTTTAAAAATGTATTCGAAGTACCTCAGTACTCCCTTGAAAAACTGCAGTACTTTTGAAATGTAAAAAAATAATTAAGGGCTGCAGTTGGAGGGTTGTTGTTGTATAATACACTACACCACTCTGTACCACCCTACACCACTGCACTTTATGCCACTCTACTCTACTGTGTACCACTTTACTCTGTGCCACTGGACTCTATGCCACTGTATTCTACTCTGCACCACTCTACTCTGCACCATTGCACTTTGTGCACTGCACTCTATGCCATTGCACTCTTTACGACTGCACTCTGAGCCACTCTACTCTGCCCCACTGTGCTTTACGCCACTGTAATGTACACCACTCTACTCTACTGTGCACCACTGCACTGTGTGCCACTCAACTTCACTCTGCACCACTGCACTGTACACCACTCTTATCTACTCTCCACTCCTCTACTATATGCCATTGCATTGTACGCCACTTTACTCTGCACCACTTTACTCTACACCACTGCACTCTATGCCACTACAGTCTATGCCACTCTACTGTACTCTTCACCACTATACTGTTCGTCACTGCACTCTACGCCACTGCACTCTGTGCTACCCTACTCTGCGCTGCTCTATGCTACGCCACTTCACTCAATGCCACTGCATTCTATGCACTTGCATTCTACTGTATGACACTCTACTTTGCACCACTCTACTTTAAGCCATTGCAATATATGTATTACACTGTTCACCACTCCATTCTAAACCACTGCATTCTACGCCACTCTACTCTACACTGCACCACTCTTCTCCACTGAATTGTACCCCAGTGCACTCTGAGACACTCTATATTCTGCAGCACTCTACTCCACTGCACTCTACACCACCTCACTCTATGCTACTCTACGCTACCGTGCACTACTCTACTCTATGCCACTGCACTCTACTCTGCACCACTCAACTGTACCCACTGCACTCCATGTCACTGCACTCTAGCCAGTCCACTCTACTCTACTGTGCGCTACTCCACTCTATTCTATGCCACTATACACCACTTCACACTACTCTATGTACCCCACTCAACCCCACTCCATTCTACACAATGCCACTCTCCTGTATACCACTGTACTTTATGGCATGTACTGTACTCCACTCTACTCTACTCTGCTCTACCCCACTTCACTGTACCTTACTTCACTCTGCGCCACTCTATTCTGTGCCACTGCACTCTATGCCACTGCACTCTATGCCACTCTATTGTACTCTGCACTATTCTACTCTATGAAACTGCACTGTACGCCTCTGCATTCTATACAAGTGCACTTTATGCTGCTGCAGTATATGCCACTGCACTCTACTCTGCACCACTATGTTCCACTGCACTCTATATCACTCTACTCAAGTCTGCACCACTGTACTCTACAACTCTGCTTCCATTGCACTCCACACCACTGCACTCTACTCTGCGTCACTTAACGCCACTGCACTCTACGCTACTCTGCCACACTGTGGAGCACTGTATTCTACACCAGTGGACTCCACATTACTGTACTCTACTCTGCTCCACTGTACTGTACACGACTTCATTCTATACCACTGCACTCTACTTTGCACCACCACGCTCTATGCCACTCTACTTTACTCTGCACCATTGAACTCTATGCCACTGCACTCTACACAGCGGCACTTTGCGACACTCTACTCTACACCACTCTACTCTACGCCACCTCACTCTACACCACTTCACTCTATGCCATTGCACTCTACTCTATGCCACTGCACTCTATGCCGCTCTGCTCTACTTTGCACCACTCTACTCTAGGTCAAAACACTCTATGCAACCATACTGTACACTACTGCTCTGTACCCTGCTGTACTCAATGCCACTGCACTCTACGGCACTTTAATCCGACACTACACCCTACAACACTTTCATACACTGTACTCTACAGCACTCCACTCAACGACACTCTACTCTATTATTTGAAACACATTATTAGGAAAAAATTAGTTATAGTTAGGAAAACTTGATTTATTATTTCTATACAGAACAAACATAAACAACACAAACATTAGAAATTCTAAAGATATAGTTATAACTTAAAGTTATAATTTACGCCCCGTTCAAACTTACTATAACTCACACACCTCTGTACACAGTGTTGTGAACTCTCTAGATACACTGCATTAACTATAACTCGGTCGGCTACCATGCACAGCTTATGTCCTTTCATATTACTTCACTTATACCACAGCAAATCATGGCATTCATAGCAACACTTATGACATCTGAAATGACATAATTTATAAGAACACTCTGAGGGTAGAAGGGCAAGTTATAGTTAATGTATTGTGCCGAGCACAACACTGTGTACAGGAATGTGCCAGTTATAGTAAGTTTTGGCCAGGGTGTAAATTATAAGTTTAAGTTAAAACTATAACCCACTGGCAACCAAACCCGCTGAATATGGCCTTCTGCCATGTAGAGTGGAGTAAGGTGCAGGTGACCAACCTCCAATGTGTACAGCATTTGACCACATGCAGTGGGAAGCACAGGGCCTGACCTCTCTCCCAGCTCTGTGCCAAACCTGCTGCAAGGAGCCAACCCCTGTTGCACACAGAGGTTGCCTGCAGAGCTTGGCCCTAGACCAGACTCTGTATTTTCTTTAGTTTCCTTTTTCAGGATTCACCAATCCTATCACATGATTTGCAGGTCTGTGAACCAATGTTAAACCTTTTGCAGGATGCACAGCTCCGGTTATGGATTTACATACCTTAACATTAGGCCTATAAGGAACTTGAACATTGCTGTGACTTTGCAGTCCTAGGCCTGTCAAGCTTGCACCAGGTTTTCAGTAACCCTCCAGGATCTGCAGAAGGGCTGCTGTGGGGACTGCAAATCGTGCAGCAGAATTTCCAAATCTAGAATCGAAATCTACATTTTTATAGTGATTTAAATATTAGGGGGTCCCTTTGGGGCATCCAACATAGGCCTGGGGGTCAGGATGTACTTAATAAGCTTGCTCCAGTGTTACAGGCGGCCACAACACCTTTCTCAGTCTCAAGGCCTTGGGATTAAGTAACTAAAGCAGCTGATGGGAGAAAAACACCCCCTTCCAATTACATTTGAGAATCTTTTTAATTTTTGGATTTACGGAGCTCCATGAATCCAGGAGTGTGGAACTCTGTGAATTAGCAAGAACGGTATCTCTAAAATGTAATCCCTTCATGCCAAACCAGACACATTTTTTTAAGCCAATTTCTTGAAAAGTACTATTCTAATTTACACCAAGCAAAGGCACTTCCTTGAGTAATGTTCTCCCTTCATGCCATATTTGGTGTAATTCCATTTAGATAAGGATCCTATGGGAATTAAAATAGAAAATATCACTCTTAAGAACTCTTTTTTGCCCTACTTGACAGATCTGCACACAGCTTGCCATGAGCAACTGAAAGTGAGTGTATGCTTTTTGGAAGCTTTCGGGCAGATTTGTTGAACGGCACCAAAGTAGTTAGCTAAATAAAAAATGTCTTATCAATGGAAAGTTGGACCTAACCATGACTCCGCAGGTGCTATTGTCACCTGTGTAATATATATATGTATATATATATATATATATATATATATATATATTTATATATATATATATATATATATATATATATATAATCACACACACACACACATATAAAACCCAGTGGGTAATTATAGTTAGGACCACATTTCCAAAGGAAATATATGTTTCTTTGCTTATAACTTTGGTGCCGTTTGATGAATTTTCACAAAAGTTTCCAAAGAAAGTCTCATACTCCTCAGTTCCTTCCTGGAATTTTTCAGGGTAATCCGTGAAGCTGAGGGTGAGAAAAATGGGGGGTCCCACAACCTGTTTTCCCCATGCATTTTTCCATAGGCAAGTTAGACACAGCTTTGGCCAAAATGGCTGAGCGAAATTACACCAAATTTAGCAGAAAGCTAGATTTTGGTCCAGAAATCGTGCTATTTGTGATTTGATGTAAATCCATTCCGTAGTTTTTGAGAGATTAAGGTTCAAAATTTATAAATATATCTATGTAGGAAACAACGGGAGAGCGAGGAATGGGTAAAGGGGTGCGTCCTCTTCCCCAATATATCAATAGAAACAACGTGGACGAACACACAGGTAAGTGTTAGAAGTTGTATTGACTCAATGTGATGTATCAGAGTACAGACATCCAATGGATTTGTAAAAAGAACCCTCACCCACCAACCTAGTTGGTGGCATACTTCATCATTGGGTTCCCAGCAAGGCTGCCGAATACAACCCAGCTGTGCTTCAACGCCTGAATTACAGCGGAGCGGGTTTTGTTGGTCAGTGAGATGTGTACTCAAAGGGTGGTGAGGTTAAAAACATCTCTAAGAAATGCCCAACCGAAAAACTTTATTTGTAGGGTCTTAGGACACGATTAAAACCAAGGGCAGGGATATAGTGAAGATTAAAAAATTGAATCTTTGATATCCCTTAAGTGTAGGTCAACATGTTTCAGCCTTTTCGGTAATTGTAAGGCTTTCTTCAGGACCAAAGCTGACGTGAAAAATGGTGAAGTGGCTACAAACGTGGAGGTAGCCACGTGAGTGAAATATCAGCACACACGCTAAGGTGTGCTGTGTATGTGGTGGAAAAACTGTACTTAATGGTTGAAATATCAGCCAAGTTAAAAAGGATCAGACAGATCCTGCAAGGGGGAGCCTCCTGTAGTCACACATTCTTCAAGGATGGCATCCCACTGATCAAACCTGTTGTGGTCTTGACAGGATCCCGCCGGCGGGTTCCTGTCAACGTTGTTTCTATTTAAATATATCTAGACACATGGATCCACCAAGGATCCACCATGAAGGATTTGTGGATCCTGCTGCACTGTGATCGGTTGACCGTGACTAACCACGGTGGATCCACTGATTCACAAGGTCCACAGGGCATTGTGACTGACTGGCTGCAACCCGAACCCATGCTCAACAGAAATTATAACTCGAGCCCTCTCCATGCACTGCTTGTACCCTCAAATATTACATCATTCATTACCTGTTCATTGACTGCATTGATAACATCCCAAAAGACATCTGAAATTACATCATTCATAACAACACATTGAATGGCAGTGGCATCAGTTATGGTTACTCTAGGGCACAAGTTATAGTTACTTGAGATAATATAACTGGTGAATCTCAGTGGTTTTGTTAGTTTAAAATGTTATGTTTTAACTGATATTTTCATCTAACTTTAACGTCACTTAATCCTTTGTTTTTTTATATATATATATATAAGAAAACACACTGGCAATATGGTTAGGTCAGAGATTTTAATGACAAACTGTTTTTTGTTTTTTAATAACTTTGAAGTCGGTTGACGAATCTGCACAAAACTTTCACAAAAAAAACATCTGATTTGGGCTAGAGATGGCATACCAAGTTTCATACAGGTCTATCAATTGGGCGTGTAAATAAAGAAAAACGTGACATTTCCTATAAATGATAGTTGCTATGCTCCATGTATAATTATCCTTTTATAAATAAAACAAATCACAATAAGGCATGCAGCAATAATTTCCAAAGACTATGGGGTCGATTCCGATCCCGGTCGGAGGCGCACCTAATACCATTCGGTCGGGAAAAAAGCCAGGCGAATGCCTGTTTCCCGACCGATCCGCACATACGTCCGAACGAGCAAGTACGATGCGCACAACTGCCCAAATCCCGACCCATTCGTACTCACCCAATACAGGACCTGAACTCAGACCGAGGCGGATCCGGAATCGTCGAATCGAGCCGCACGGAAGAAAAAATGCAGCCCCGTCCGGCCGGACAAGTACGATGCGCTTCCCGTACGCGCCGAACCCGTCGCTACACACGGCACGTCAAAGCATCCGGTCGAGGCGCACATAAGCTCCGATTCGCGCCACAACACGATCCACGGCTACGAGACGAACATGCCAGCGACGAGGACGAGGCGAAGCAAAGAGAAAGACGAACGAGACGAACCAACCATGAATCCCTTCGTGCCGATCCTACCAATATTCTACCTCTATTACCGGAACAGGCACGGACGCGTACGGCGCAGAAGGTAAGTCAGACACCAACAACAAAAACAAACTACACGTACCCGACACATCACACACAGAGGGATGCAGAAATACCTACACCAGCAACAGCAGCACCATAGGGGCGGGATGGCCCTCACCAATGCCACACATACACATAGGGGCCTGTATGCCTACCACTACTACCACCCCTACCCATGGGGGGCCAGATGCCTGTCACTACTACCACCCTTACCCAGGGGGTGCCAGATGCCTACCACTACTACCACCCTTACCCAGGGGTGCCAGATGCCTACCACTACTACCACCCTTACCCAGGGGTGCCAGATGCCTACCACTACTACCACCTCTACCCATGGGGGCTGGATGCCTGTCACTACTACCACCCTTACCCAGGGGTGCCAGATGCCTACCACTACTACCACCCTTACCCAGGGGGTGCCAGATGCCTACCACTACTACCACCCTTACCCAGGGGGTGCCAGATGCCTACCACTACTACCACCTCTACCCATGGGGGCTGGATGCCTACCACTACTACCACCTCCACCCATGGGGGCTGGATGCCTGTCACTACTACCACCCTTACCCAGGGGTGCCAGATGCCTACGACTACTACCACCTCTACCCATGGGGGTACCAGATGCCTACCACTACTACCACCCTTACCCACGGGGGTGCCAGATGCCTACCACTACTACCACCCTTACCCAGGGGGTGCCAGATGCCTACCACTACTACCACCCTTACCCAGGGGTGCCAGATGCCTACCACTACTACCACCCTTACCCAGGGGGTGCCAGATGCCTACCACTACTACCACCTCTACCCATGGGGGCTGTATGCCTGTCACTACTACCACCCTTACCCAGGGGTGCCAGATGCCTACCACTACTACCACCCTTACCCAGGGGTGCCAGATGCCTACCACTACTACCACCCTTACCCAGGGGGTGCCAGATGCCTACCACTACTACCACCTCTACCCATGGGGGGCTGGATGCCTGTCACTACTACCACCCTTACCCAGGGGGTGCCAGATGCCTACCACTACTACCACCCTTACCCAGGGGGTGCCAGATGCCTACCACTACTACCACCCTTACCCAGGGGTGCCAGATGCCTACCACTACTACCACCTCTACCCATGGGGGCTGGATGCCTGTCACTACTACCACCCTTACCCAGGGGGTGCCAGATGCCTACCACTACTACCACCTCTACCCATGGGGGTGCCAGATGCCTACCACTACTACCACCCTTACCCAGGGTGTGCCAGATGCCTACCACTACTACCACCCTTACCCAGGGGGTGCCAGATGCCTACCACTACTACCACCCTTACCCAGGGGGTGCGAGATGCCTACCACTACTACCACCTCTACCCATGGGGGTGCCAGATGCCTACCACTACTACCACCCTTACCCATGGGGGTGCCAGACGCCTACCACTACTACCACCCTTACCCAGGGGGTGCCAGATGCCTACCACTACTACCACCTCTACCCATAGGGGTGCCAGATGCCTACCACTACTACCACCCTTACCCAGGGGGTGCCAGATGCCTACCACTACTACCACCTCTACCCATGGGGGGCTGGATGCCTGTCACTACTACCACCCTTACCCAGGGGGTGCCAGATGCCTACCACTACTACCACCTCTACACATGGGGGCTGGATGCCTGTCACTACTACCACCTCTACCCATGGGGGGCTGGATGCCTACCACCAACACCACCCCCACTCATAGGATGGACAATGCATGACACAACCAGCACACCACAACCTAGGGAATGCAAGAAAAAGACATCCCCCAACACCATGACAAGCGTGTGTAGACTGTGTCAAATGCCTACAACACTGAACATGACTTTGAACATACAATGTGACCCCCTATCACATGTGCACACATATATGTGTGTGGCCCCCACAATGCAAGCAGGCCATGACCATTGTGGCAATGGGGATCAAAACCCCATCATCACAGTGAGCAAAATGTAAGTGTGGGGGCCCATAGCTGAAGCACATTCAGAACATTGTGGCAATGGGGTCTAAACCCCCATCATCACAGTGACCAAAAGGTAAGTGTGTGGTCCATAGCTGAAGCACATTTTGAACATTGTGGCAATGGGGTCCAAACCCCCATCATCACAGTGACCAAAATGCAAGTGTTGACAAAGAAAAAGCTGCAACAGCCAAACTGCATGGATGATTCCTGGTCACAGAACATAAAACACATCAGTGGCAAAGTAGTGCATGTGTCCCATTGCAACATAGATTGGGGGAGGCAAATACTGCAGTGCAAATAAGACATACCTTTGGCCATGTGCAGATAAACAACACCCATGGGGGCTGACACTGTCAACATTCATCAATGACACAATGACAGAAGTGACCATCAGAATGCAGACCCACATATTTGCACCAATGGGCACACAAATGCAGATACCCTGTGGAGACTGTAGATGTGAGGTGAACAGATACCATACCATGGCAGCAATGGGACACACAAACCATGATCATTGTGCTGACCGATGACCTAGGAGTCCCAGGGACAGCAGGGGAAACCCACCAAACAACATACAGCCAATGGCACACCAAAGATATGCCAATGCAGTGGTGCAGATGCACAAACACAAACAGGCAGACCCACACTGCACATCAAACACAACAGGTGAGGGGGTGCCAGTGTCCCCAGGCAACCACACAACACATGAGGAGGCCTGAATACCAATTACACAGATGTGCATACAGTGCCACACAAAGGTAACTCATGGATCCAAATCCCCTATGTGGGCAATCAGGCATTGTCAGATGAGAGGGAGCACAAATCACACATGTCACACAAGCATGTAGGAACAGCAACTGACACAGCAAGACACAGACACACCACAGCACTACCCCCAGGGCCCCCATAATGTGGTGACCCTGGGCTGCATTACAATCCCACTGTGATGACAAAGCTAAATGTCGTTCACACTGTGAACCACAGTCATGTGTCCTGAGCAACAAACTACCATCACACCCACACAAGCACAAATCAATCAGCACGGCCAGTAAGCCAAGGCCAACATGGAGGCAGGGGTCTAGCCGGGCAACAACTCTCATCTGCACACACTCAACACCACACACCTCGACCTCCAACAATGTGCAGCAGTGAAGCACACATGCACTGGTGACATTGCACATGCACCCATGACAATCCCAGGGTGGTGGGTGGGAACCAAGGTGCAGAAACACATCACACATGGCCACTCAACAAGACTCCTGAATGTCTGACACACTGCACACTACGCTGTACATGGACATGACGGCAATACCACACCAACCAATGGGATCCCAGCCACAGTCACACACCAATGAAGAAGCCAAGGTCACCCACAAAGAACACACATAGACAACTACCAACATTGCAGCCCGGACCCTGAGGAGTGCCAGCAGTCACACACACAACGTGTCACAATCACTGAAAGATAACACAAACTGGAAATCACATGACAGGTGTAAACAACAAGTGCCAAGGGGAATCCTGACTGTGACCCATCTGCGTCTGCACACAAACTCAGCCCTGACAGCAAACACACCTATGGGTGACACCCTGATGACCAGTAATGTGCCATGCACCCACATCACAGAGAATCCAGGGAGAAGACTTGGGGGGAACATAGGTCAACTCAGCAAGCATCACAAACAGGTACAACACTAGGGATCCCAGCATGCACAGCAAAACGGAAGTGAACACACAGACATGCTCATACAACACACACCTTGGGCGCAGGCAATGTCACAGGAGTACACACTGCCATGAGGGGACTCCACTCCTGTGTGAGGAAAGCTGTGCCATATGTTGCCTCAGTAGGGCTCCATCATGTCAGCTGAGCACTTGGTCACACAGTCAACAATTAGCACCAAATGAAGGCTCCCGTCACATCAGCCTGGTCATGGGAGTGCCAACGAAATCATCAGCACAGATCCAACACACTTGTATAGCAATGTTGCACTGACAACACAGATGAGTCCTTCCCCATTGATGCCCAAACCTGCATGTCCAGTGGAGATGGCCACACGGTCAGGGAAGTAGACTAATTGAACAATGGCAGCCACAACAGATGTGCAGGGGTGGAAGCCACAGATGTGAAATTGCTAATGTAAGTAGGAAATCCCATTGCCAAATATTGAACACATGACACCCTCAGATGCTGCTAAGGATGACATGGATACACCACAGGATAGGACACATTCCCCCTGGACCACATGTGTTCCTGCACAGTAACACTTCATTATCATGAGACCAAATATCACCATCACTGCAGCAAGGGCATGGTTAGCATCATCAACAACATGTACATCAGAAGCAAAAGCACTAGAGAACAGAAAGGTGCTTTATTCAGCATATGTGGGTCTAACAGTTGATGTCCAGCAAAAAATTAACAAAGGCCAATGGCCAGTCCAACATGAAAGTCAAAACAGGGTGACAGTGGCAGATGTCACCCTACGCATGCCTGCACTGATGAAAACCAGGGACAATCCCCTCGGAGGGGCATACGGGGGGCAGACCAGGCACCGCAGGGACAGGATCATGGCTCACCAGAAGGAGGCAGGGAAGGGGTGGTGGGTGCTGGAGAGCCACTGACAACTGCAGTGGAGGTGTCTGACATGGTGTGTGCCGGCACAAGTGGGGGCATGACTCTGATGGTGTGGGTGCCGGCAAGACTGCAGGGGACCGTGCAGATGGAGTGGACAGGTTCCCCACTGCAGTGCCCAAGTCAGACAGGGTGGTAGTGGACTCCACTGCAGTGCCTACCTCCAGGGGAGGAGAATGGGGATCAGGACACCGTCTCCACACCAGTGGCACAGACAAGCGCAGCGGGGGGTGTGGGGCCGGAAGAGCAAGTGGCAGGGGGAGAAGGCCTGATCTTTTTGGGGATGGTGTATCTGTGGGTGGGGGAACCTGGGGCAGGGTGTGGTGGGGGCACCTGTGGAGTGGGGGCCTGAGGGATGGAGGAAGGAGACTTGGTGCCTGAGCTGCAAGGCGGCGGCGGGGTCTTGCTCTTCCGGGTCCGGGGGGACTTGCGGATGGGGGCGTCAGTCGGTCTGTGCTTGGGGGAGGGTGTCCGGTGGCGAGGGGCACTCCGCTCCGTGTGGGTGGACTTCCTCTTCCCCCTGAATGCAGGATCAGCTGGATCGGAGGGGAAGAGGCCGAGGTCACTGAGGAAGAGCCGCTGGGTCTTTGGGGTTGCAGGCGAGGCAACGGAGGGGGCTTTGGAGGGAGAGGCAACTGTGGACTGCGCAGTGCTCGTGGATGCGTGTGTGTGTTTCTGGGCCCCATCCCCTGTGAGTGTGGTTTCAGTCCCCTGACTGTGCGTGCATGTGCGTCTTGTCTGTGGCGTGTGTGTGTGTGTGCTGCTCGTGTCTGTGCTGGTGTGTGCCTGTGCCGGTGTGTGTGTGCTTGGGACAGGTAAGGTGCTGGGGAGTGTGGATGGGGCAGAGACAGGAGGGGTGAGGGACTGTTGGAGGAGGGACACTGCTGCCGTCAGGGAGGAGTCCATGGACCTATTGCCCCTCTGTAGGGCAGACATGCCCGATGAGATGCCCTCCATGAACAACACCAGCTGAGTCAACAGAGTGGTGTGTGCATGGAGGACACTCAGCATCGCTGTCTGCCCTACATGGAGCTGGCGAAAGAGGTACACAGACTCCTCACTCAGGGCAGCAGGGGACACAGGGGCAGGGGGTGCGGTGCCTGGCTTGAAGGAGACACGCTCCCGAACATGGGAGCCTCCACGGACCTCGGGAATGGGAGCCGATGGGAGGGCGGTGGTGGTGGTGGTGGCGGGGACAGCAACACTAGCTGGGGTGTGGTGGCTGCTGACACCCGCCTCCATTAGGGAGTCATCCTCCGAGCTGCTGTGGTCCTCAGCTGAGGTGGATGGTGCTGAGGACTCCTCGGTGTGGCTCCCCTCGCCCTCGTGCCACTGGGTCCCTCCGACCACTCCTCGGCTGCTGACCCAGTCTGGCTCTGCGGCTCCTCCTGGTCCGTGGAGCTGTCCCCTCCTGTGGCCGTGGATGTATCTGCAAACAATAGGGAAACAGACAGACATCAGTCACCTGCACCGAACGCACACACCACAGTAAGTACAGCACAATACAGAGCAAGGCCTGGCATCCTTAGTTGAACATTGCTAAAATTGCCCAAACAGAATAGGAGAAGCCAATTGTCAGTCTGATCGTCAACCATGGCACTCACATCCCACCTGGCCTTGCACCCATCTGTCTGGCGTCCGTTGGCTGGCAATACCCCAGTGTGGACACATGCACCACCTACACAGTAGTTGGACGGTGCAGAGAACACGGTGAAGCATGTGAACATGCACACATCACAACTCTTGCCACTGAGTCAGTACAGGTGCCCGGATGAAAGTGATGCCCAGAGTCAGATATATGAAATGCATGTGATGCATACCAGCGACAGACACCATGATGCACCCATGTGCTGATAGCCATTGCCACTATGGTGTGCATGTAGCACATGTCACCCCCCTGCAGGATCACTCATAGGAAGTCACATGCCAGGGCACAGGCATGCCTGCTAAGTCATACATCACTGTCTCCAGTCACATGGGCAGGGCAGCCACACAACAACAGTCTGCACTGTGTCACAATAGTAGGTCATGGGGAATGCAAGTCCTGGAGCTGAACAAGTGCACATGTACATCCCCCACACACCACATCATCTGAACCCTTATCTGTCCAGGTCATACTGATTGGACATATGGGTGACCTGTAACACAAGCCTCTGAACCTGAGCACCTCACAATCTGCTGTGAATGGGAAACAGCTGCATGGACTTCACATTCGCATACCCCAGTCTGCACAGTCAGGTGTTCAAACACCTATGTGTCACACAAGTATCGTCTCCTATGGTCACATCTCCGGTGGCATGCTGAGCCCCAACCGAGAAACACCCCAGCAGTCCTGACATCGAAGCCACAGCACACTGACACAGAGGCTGACACCTGAGGGGACATATCACTGAGGACAACGTGTCAGCTGATACACGGGAGTGGGAGTACAGAGTGCATTGCAAGGCCTGGAGTAGGCATGACTGTCCTGCCCCACATGAATGAGGGATGAACCCTGGACAGTAGGCAGCTGGCTAAGTATGTGTGACACACGTAATATACACACTCCTGGGGCCCAAACATTGTTCCCACCCGCAGCTTGGGTGTGTGCCAGTTACCCCAGGCACATGTGGTGGATCAGCTCAGCAATTGGACCACATATCAAAGTAACACGCAGATTACATGTCAGAACACAGGCATTGTGTAAGCAATGGACCCACCCATGATGCCCACCGCAGTTAGGGGAACAGATGCTGTCCCCCACCTTGAGTCAAGCAAACTGCAAGGACACAGTACCCAAGTGACACAATTCCCTGACTGCAAGGGCCACACCTGGGTATCAGATGAGGAGTGGGCAGTGCACAATCGAGGGACATGGGTCCTGGACCACATGACTGATGTGCTGTGGAAGTTTAACCAGGCCAGAGGAGGGCACATAGCATGGCAGACAAAGTACACAATGCAGTCATGGACTCACCCCCTCCGTGCTGCTCCCTGGCCTTCAGCTGCCCATCCAGATCAGGGAAGACCACCGCCAGGATCCTGAGCATGTGGGGGGTCAGGGTCCGGTGTCCGCCCCTCCTGCGAGGAGGCGACAGCTTCAGCTGGACCCGTGCGATCCTCCGGGTCCAGCCCCGAAGGTCCTGCCACCTCTTCTGGCAGTTGCGGATCCGGCGCTTGTAGTCCCCCACGGATCTCACTGCCCGGACGATGGTCAGCCATATCTTCTGCTTCTGGTGGGCATCAACCTGTGAGGATGACAAAGTGAGAATGCTATTACTACACATGCAACATATCCGTGCATTACACAGTTGTGTATACATGTCTCAATCACAGGGGCACATGATGTACACAGGCAGTGCAACGATGGCCATGGACAGTATGCCAGCAGTTACTACATGGTATCATTGCCTGGGAAGTAAAACCTTGTTTAAATGCACTGTCACTGCACTATACCTGTCCAGTGCATGTAACTACACACTATGGGGGTGACAACTACTCAGTGAGCCTGCTAGCCAGTGGCGTGCAGACTGTTAGCCATGCTAGTCAGACAACATGCACATTTAGGAAGGCAGTGGACAGAACACTCACCTGCTCCCCTGCTTTCCCATACAGCTTGCTGGACTGTGGAAGGAGGCTGTCTAGCAGTGCCAGGTTCTTCTCAGTGCTGAAGGCTGGGGCTCTCTCCACAGTACGTGCCATTGCAGGGTCCAGAGGGTGCAGATACAGCAGCAGTGGTGGTGGCAGATGTCGTCCTGGAGCATGTAGTGCAGGCAAGTGAGCTCTCAGGGGAACAGCCAGCATTATATGTGTGTTGTAGAGGCAGTTACTGTCCCATGTGTCCAAAGTGATAGGTCCAAGTCGTTAGCATCTTCTGAATCTGGCCAATCCATGGAATTGCACCACTTACACACGCCCACAGCATCCTTCAAAAGTTCAACTTCATGACACCAATGAATTTGCAACATTGTTGTGGGTGACCAACTGAATTTCCAGCATCAGACTCGTTCAAGATTTGAAAACGCGTCCGTTGCCAGGGCCAGGCCATAGCCAATGGGTGCGCACCGATCGGTCCATTGCTGTTCAACGCGTACCCAGGATACAACGCGTACCCGCACACATTGAATGCAATGGGCCGGCCGGGCACACCGATCGGTCCATTGCTGTTCAACGCGTACCCAGGATACAACGCGTACCCGCACACATTGAATGCAATGGGCCGGCCGGGCACACCGATCGGTCCATTGCTGTCCAACGCGTATTGCGAATACAACGCGTACCAGCACACATTGAATGCAATGGCCAATGTGTGCGCACCGATCGGTCCATTGCTGTCCAACGCGTATTGCGAATACAACGCGTACCAGCACACATTGAATGCAATGGCCAATGTGTGCGCACCGATCGGTCCATTGCTGTCCAACGCGTATTGCGAATACAACGCGTACCAGCACACATTGAATGCAATGGCCAATGTGTGCGCACCGATCGGTCCATTGCTGTCCAACGCGTCCCTGTACATGTCACTGGCATATGTCACCATGCCTGTCACAGGTGAACATATGCCAGCCACATATACTTCCCAGGGAGTGAGGGGCACACCTACAACACCACAGCCTGTCCAAACTGTATCCTAAGGCATGTAAGGCTGCATTATCAATTCCGTGTATGGGGGTGAACATGTTGTTCTGTGGGTGTCACTTGGGGCAGCCACCCCCAGGCTGTGCACGTGTTCATGGGGACAGTATCCTTGGTGTTTCGTGTACATGACCACTGTGATGTGCAACTGTTCATATCTGAGCATGTGGCATGGTCACATTTCACGGTGGTGTATGTGTATGTCATGTCACATGCCCCCTGAGTCCCATGTGGGACGGTATGTTTAACCCAGGGTGACCCATTGGCACAATAGTGATGGTCCTCCACAGTCTGTGTGCATGTTGTGTTCACAATGTCTCGGATTTCATGTGCACAATGGGAGACAGTCTCCACATCCACGTTGTTTGTGCATGGACTTTGATGTTGTGCGTGTGTGTGTCACAGACGTCCATGTCTGTCCTGCCGAGGCAACAGGGACCACTACCTGTGGGGGTCATGGTTGTTTTGCTGTGGTGTATACATGATACGCCATGTCATGCCAGTGTCCATGTGGCAATACAGGGTCCCTGGGAATCTACCTGTCGTTGAGCTGTGATGCCTGGGGCACATCTGTCCTCACATGTCACTGTGGGGTGTGTTTGTAACGTGGCAGCAGGAGATGGGAAATGTGACACGTCCTCATGATACCCAATGGCACAACCTGGGACTTATTGATGCCACTTGTTGAACTGTGATGTTGGATGTTGGCCATGTATGTGCCATTCATGTCCTTACGGAACTGCACACATCATGTACTTGTGCCTCATAATGATGTATCGTGTGATATTGAGTGTGTACAATGCCACATATGTGGGGTGAGTGACAATCTTTCTTTCTTCACCTATGCACTGCAGGGCACCAGCTGTCCATAGACCATTCCCTGACCTGGCAACGATGGTGGAACGTGACAGCATCCGATGGTACCGCTTCACCAGGCAGCTGATTGATGATTTGGCAGTGCGCTTGGCACCACACCTGCAACCTGGCCGGCCGTACCCTACAGAGCTGACCCCCAAGGTGAAGGTGATGGCAGCCCTACACTTCTTTGCCACCGGTACCTTTCAACACACTCTGGCGACTGCTGGTGGGATGTCACAGACCATGTTCAGCCGTGTGCTCCGCGATGTATTGGAGGCTATGTTGATATACCTGAACCAGTACATCTATTTCCCTAGACTCCAGCAACTCACTGACGCGAAGAGTGACTTCTATGCCCTGGGGAGGATGCCGCATGTCATTGGCTCCATTGATGGGACACATGTGGCTTTGGTACCACCACAGGCCCAGGAGCAGGCATACAGGAACCGCAAGCACTACCACTCGGTCAATGCACTGGTGGTCTGTCTTGCAGATATGACCATCTCACACGTGTGTGCCCGTTTCCCCGGTTCTGCACACGATGCCTACGTGATGAGGAGTAGTCGCATCCCGAGGATGATGTCACAGATGCCGAACCAGCGTGCCTGGCTTGTTGGTGTGTACTGACTTTGTACCATTGTGTGTGTTCTGCAATGTAGTGTTCCACCCTCTTTTCCAACTCAGCTAATGTGCAATTGTCTGTATGTAGGTGACTCCGGATATCCCAACATGCCGTGGTTGCTGACGCCCCTCAGGAACCCTGTGACACCAGCCCAGATGCGCTACAATGAGGCACATGGTCGGACGAGGAGAGTGATTGAGCGGACATTTGGTCTCCTGAAGAGCCGCTTCCGCTGCCTGGACAAGACAGGAGGGTCCCTCCCATATGCCCCGGCAAAGGTGTGCAAGATTGTCATCGTCTGCTGCATGCTACACAACCTGGCAGTGCGGAAGGAGTTGCCTCTCATCCTGGATGACGATGACCAACATCCGCCACCTGTGGAGGATCCTGGCCTGGACCACGATGCCAGTGATGATGATGATGATGATGGTGATGTCCGCACACAGCTCATCACCAACTTCTTCAGCTGAATGTAAGTATCCAGAGATGTCATGTAACTGATGTGAGTTTGCATGATATGTGTTGGTGGTGCTCTGGTGCTGTTTGAGTGTGTCCATGTGCTACATGACTGTATGCGTGTAGCGATGTGTCCTTACAGGTAGTCTGTACTCCCCAACAGTGTTGACATGCTAACTTGGTTCTGGGTGGGTATCTTGTGACATGTATTGGGCATGAGTATTGCAGTTCTGTCCTGTTCTTCAGTGCTTTTGACTGTGTGTCATTTCTGTCCTTCACAGGGTACTTTCAGAGTCGTTTGGTCAACTGTGATCCCCGACACCGTGATTCGACTTCCAGGGTGGTAGCTGTCGTGTCCCTACATGTGATGTGCACCACACCCATGGACTTCCTTCCTTCTACACTTGTTGACTGTGTGCCCGCTGCCAGGTGGGATTACCTTGCATCTGTGGTGGTTACAACATGTTGCAAATGTGTAATAAACCTGTGCTTCACTTTGTGATGTGCGTTGTCTGTGGTCACACATCTGACTGACATTTGCTTACTGCACCAGTGGGCTAGTTAACACAGACTGTGAATAGGTGTTGGGTCTGTGCAATGCAACGTATTTCCTGGCAACATCAGTGTAGGCGATGAGTCAGATGGCCATGGTGTGTATGTGTTGTGTAGCCCTGGTGGTGTGCCTCCCTCATGTGTGACGTCGCCATGACTCACATGCCGGTGTTGTACTTTCTGTAGCAGTTAGCATGCACAGTGTCATTTCCCAGATCATCATCGCCACTTCAGAGACAACGTAGGAATCACAACAGAGGCAAGTATGGTGTATTAGTGAGTTTATTGACATACATGTGTGAGTATAGTGCACAGGATGGTGGGTGCTGTACATTGTGATTGTAATCCAAAGTTCCTAGATGATTTGGAAGTCCTGGTAGCAGAAATGTCCAGAGTAAAGTCCACAGTCATCTGAGACATTGGTCCAACTTGAGCTCCCCATGTCATGTGGGAGAGTTGTGTTGCAGTCAACAGGGTGAACAGTTTGCGCACAAAGGTGATTATCCAGAACAGGTTTAGGCTTCCTGGGGTTGCACATGGCCATCGGCCTCTCACTTGCCCCTCCTCGGACGGCCCCTCTTCTTTGGGGGACCCTCAAGTGCAGGCTGCTGCGGTGCAGGGGACTCTCCGCCAGAGTCATCCTCCCTCCCTGTGGCAGTTGCAGTTGTTTCAGCACCAGATGTTGTGGGCACACAGGGAGGTGTTGACTGGTTGCTGCTCATCTGGCGGAGGCATTGTAATATGTCCCTATGCACCGCCGTCATCTATTGCAGTGTGTCCCACTTGGACTCCACGCGGGACATGTGTGAGTCCAAGCGGGCATGATGGGCAGCCTGCTGCTGTTTAATGTCCCTGAGGAGCCCCACTACCTGGCTGAGCTCTCCGGTGCTGGACTGGCACGCATCGGCTATGCGTGCCAGTTGTGGGTCATCATGCAGTCCAGACCCCTCTGCAAGCAGCGACCTATGTCTCCCACCCCTCCCACCACCCCTGGCGACACGTGTAGTACCTGTGGTGGCACACACAGGTGACCCTGGGCCCCCTTGGGGGTTGTTGGTGGTGTTGGTGTCCATGGCCCCACGTTGGTCCAGGGTCCCTGTGCTGGTGGTGCTCCTTGGTCTTTCTATGTCGGCAGGGGTGGTATGTGTGTTGACAGCGTTGGAGGGGTGGGTGCAGGGGGTGCAGCTGGTGGTCCTGCTGGTGCTGCATGATGACTTGCTCCGGAGGTGCCAGGTTGGTCTTCTTCATCCGAGGAGGGCAGAGGCTGTTCCACACCAGTGAGCTCCGTATCTTCTTGAGCCTGGGACGGGGACTCCTCAGTGTCTGCTGCTGTGTCCCCATCATCACCTGTTTTTGGGAGACACACACAATGTATGTTATGTTTCTGCAGGCATCAATGGTTGACACACCTGACAGTTGTGACTGTGCCTCTGGATGCGGGCCTGTACATTGCATTGTCCTAAGTTGTCACAGTCAGGGGTTGATATTGGTGTAGCACATTGTCCTGCATTATTTGGGCATTTCTATGTGAATGTTGGGGTGTGTACATGGTCTGCATTGGTTGTATTTGGTTGACATCCGGCCCTCCTTCCCACCCAGCCAGATATCCCACCATGGAACGTGCTTCCATTGCAGGGAGTGCAAGTTGTCTTTCAGGATGTCAGTCAGTAGTGTCCTGCTGTTGGTTGGTGCACAGTTGCCAGCAGGGCCTTGTGCTCTCCACAGCAATAGCCAGTGTCAGCCATCTTGTCAGTTGTTTTCCACTCCCTGTGATGTGGGCATGGTTCAGGGTGGTGTTGATGGGCCAATTGTGAGGCTGACCAATATCTGTGACTACCACTCCCATCATGCTATTGCCTCCACCCCCTTCCCAGCATGCCCATACTTCCTTCCTTTTGAGTGTACTTCACTGTGTGTGGGTGTGACAGCAATGGCAAGATGTCAGTCAGTGGTGTCCTGCTGTTGGTTGGTGCACAGTTCCCAGCAGGGCCTTGTGCTCCCCACAGCAGTAGCCAGTGTCAGCCATCTTGTCAGTTGTTTTCCACTCCCTGTGATGTGTGCATGGTTCAGGGTGGTGTTGATGGGCCAATTGTGAGGCTGACCAATATCTGTGACTACCACTCCCATCATGCTATTGCCTCCACCCCCTTCCCAGCATGCCCATACTTCCTTCCTTTTGAGTGTACTTCACTGTGTGTGGGTGTGACAGCAATGGCAAGATGGCTGACAGTGGTGTCCTGCTGTTGGTTGTTGGCCAGTTCCCAGCATGGCCTTGTGTTCCCCACAACAGAGCACCAGTGTCAGACATCTTTGATGGGGCTTTCCACTCTCTGTGAGGTGTGCATGCTTCAGTGTGAGCTTGCTGGGCCATGTGGGGGGGATGTTGAGCTGTGACTACCACTCCCATCATGCTATTGCCTCCACCCCCTTCCCAGCATGCCCATACTTCCTTCCTTTTGAGTGTACTTCACTGTGTGTGGGTGTGACAGCAATGGCAAGATGTCAGTCAGTGGTGTCCTGCTGTTGGTTGGTGCACAGTTCCCAGCAGGGCCTTGTGCTCCCCACAGCAGTAGCCAGTGTCAGCCATCTTGTCAGTTGTTTTCCACTCCCTGTGATGTGTGCATGGTTCAGGGTGGTGTTGATGGGCCAATTGTGAGGCTGACCAATATCTGTGACTACCACTCCCATCATGCTATTGCCTCCACCCCCCTTCCCAGCATGCCCATACTTCCTTCCTTTTGAGTGTACATCACTGTGCGTGGGTGTGACAGCAATGACAAGATGTCAGTCAGTGGTGTCCTGCTGTTGGTTGGTGCCCAGTTCCCAGCATGGCCTTGTGCTCCCCACAACAGCGCACCAGTGTCAGACATCTTTGAAGTGGCTTTTGACTCCCTGTGAGGTGTGCATGCTTGGGTGTGTTCTTGCTGGGCCATGTGGGTGGGGGATGTTGGGCTGTGACTACCACTCCCATCATGCTTTTGCCTCCAACCCCCTTCCCAGCATGCCCATGCTTCCTTCCTTTTGACTCTGCTTCCCCGTGGGGTTGTGTTCCTGTGCTGACAAGATGGCTGACAGTGTTAACCTGGGGTTTGTTTTGCTACAAGTCCCATGTGTGTCCCTGTGCTTCACACTGCATGACCCAGGGTTGTGGTTCTTTGTGGGATATTTGATTGGTGTGTGTGGCAATGCTTTCTCCCAGGTGAGTTGTGTGTAGTTTGTGTTAGGGGTGTGTGGGTGGAGCTGCTGGTGACTATGGTCAGTGCTGTGAGTCCTCCTTCCCACCCAGCCAGATATCCCACCATGGAACGTGCTTCCATTGCAGGGAGTGTAAGTTGTCTTTCAGGATGTCAGTCAGTGGTGTCCTGCTGTTGGTTGGTGCACAGTTGCCAGCAGGGCCTTGTGCTCCCCACAGCAGTAGCCAGTGTCAGCCATCTTGTCAGTTGTTTTGCACTCCCTGTGATGTGGGCATGGTTCATGGTGGTGTTGATGTGCGCATTGTGAGGGTGGGCAATTTCTGTGACTACGAATCCCATGATGCTATTGGCTACACTGACTTGCCCAGCATACACAGTATTCCTTCCTTTCAGTGAGCTTCCCTGTGAGGTGGTGTTGTGGTGGTGGCTACATGTCTGACTGTGTTTGTTGGTTATATTTGTGCCACTGCCTAGCTCTATTTGTTGTTAGGTTTGTACATGTCATGACACAGTTACATTTCACTATGAGCTGGCATGTATTGTGTTTATCTGGCTGACATACACATTTTGGGATGATCTGTTTTGGTTGGTGTGTATTTGCTAAGGGTGCATGGTTTGACTCTCCCCTTGACAGTGATGTGTGTGTATTGTGGCACAATATTGTGTACATTTGTTGTGTACTCACCAGGCTCTGGGATGTTTTCTAGTCCTTAGACGCTCACTGGTGGTAGGATGGCCCGCACCTTCTCCTCCCAGGGCCTGAGGTATACTGGTTTGGCAGGAGGGCCACTGCCGGTGTGTTGGCTCAAGATGTAGTCCTTCTTCAACAGCTCCTTGACCCTCCTGCGCACGTCATACCACCTGTTCTGGATGTCTACCTTTGTGCGCAAACATGGTGATTGTGCATTCACCCTGTCGACGATCCTCTCCCACATCTTGGTTTTCTGCGCCAAGGGTGTCTGTTGGACCAATGTACCAAACAGCTGTGGCTCTACCCTGAGGATCTCATCTACCAGGACTTCCAATTCACTATCTAGGAACTTGTGATTCTTCTTTGGGGGCATGGTGTTGGGTGGTGCTGGTGTGTGATGTGTGTGTTGGTGTGCAAGTGAGGGTGTGTGAGTGTGTGTTTTGCTGGGTGTATGTGAGGGTGCTATTTGTTGTGGTGCTGCTGGTGTGTGGCTTGTGTGATGGATGAGCTGTGAGTGTGTGTGTGGTTGCTGTCTGTTGGTGTTGAGTGCTGGCAGGTAATTTGAATTTGCAAAGGATCATGGTAGGGATTTGTGTCCTTTATATGGGTGGAGTTGTGGGTGTGTCTTTGTTCCCTGTTTCCTCCCCAGTATTTATTTGCTTTGTGATTGCTTGTTTGGCCTTTTTTTGTGTTTTTTTTCCTTGGTTCTTTTTGAGCATGTAGGAGACGTTCTTGTGACCGAGTCGGACCCTCCAGTTGTCTCGTGTGAGCCTCTCAGATTCGTTCACGCTGTGTTTGTGCTGTTTTCTGTGCTGCGTACGCGTCGGTCGCGGGGTTTTGGGTTGCTTCGGCTCGCAGTTTTGAATGCGTGTCGGTCGTGCGGCTTGGGCTCCGTGCGACTCGGTCGTGTTTTCCACGTGTTGCATCGTACTTGGCGGGTCGGAGTTCGCGGGTACGTTTCGTTCGGGATTCTTCCTGGTGCGTGTCGGTCGGTTCGATTCGCGTGCTTTTCCGGCCGGATGGCTGTTTTCTGCGCGGCTCGGTCGTTCGGCTTGTGTTCCGTACGAGTCGGTCGGGTTTTGCACGCTTCTCATCGTACTTTGCGGGTCGGGCTGCACCGGTACGTGTCGGTCGGTATTTATTCCGGCTCCGAGTCGGTCGGTACGTTTTCCGGCCCGAATCGGAATCGGCCCCTATGTCTCATTGTATGAGGCATCAAGCATCAGAGGTTACTGGTGACCTCTAAAAATGATAATTCAAACGTGAAATACAATAATGGGAATAGAGACAGGGTCCATGGAAAAGCAGGATGGGATTCTAAGATATAGGGAAGAGACCAAACTAAAGAAATACATGAGCAGGGTTCAAGGGAAAGCAGGACAGGATTCTAAAAAGTCGGGACAGGGCAGAAATGAACAAATACACCAACAGCACTCATGAACAGGATTGAATTCAAAGAAGTAGTGATCAGCAAACATGACTGGATAAATGAAAAGGACCTGTGGAAAAGCGAGGTGGTATTCTAAGAAATAGTGAATGGAACACGAAAACAGAGTGCAGAAAGAAAGACAAACCAAATCTAAATAAATGGTAAATCAATATTGGAAACTAGAAAGGCAGACAGCTAACTGGAGTAAAGATTTTTTGAATTTATGAAGGATAGAGACCTATAGCAACCAGAACAGGAGATAGGAATGAAGGAATCAAAGAGAAGGGGTTGGAAATCTGCAAAACACACTGGGGCAAGAAATTGGCCTTAAAACAGAGAAGCAAGCAAGGCTAGGCTTAAGTAGAATCATGCAAAATGATTGAAAGCACAAGGATGTGTGAGCTCACAGAGATGCTATAGCAGTCAACTGAGTTGGGGGGGGCTCAGGTTCAGTTAATGAGCCACATGAGAGTAATTAGCTGAGTATCACAGCTATGCACAGAGAGTGAAAGTTTCACAGTTACTGGAAAACTGAAAGGCTACACAAGCCAGAATGCAAATGAAGGGAGATGGGAAGACCTAAAATGAAGCACATATCAGATCAAATGGGAAATTCGTGAAAGACACACTCTCTTAAAAGTGTGAGTAATTCAATGACTACAGTGACCAGAATGCATCATTTTGGCAGTGTAAAAATCAGGACTAGGGTGGAAAATGGTGAAAGGTTTGCAGTGTGTCAAAGAGTGTTCCAGAGAAAACAGGGGTGAAGGAAGGCCTGAAGGCAAGACCCCAAAGGCCTATCTAGAGCCCCACCTGCTGTTGTCAAGGATCATGTAACACAGTCAAAACATATGTTGCAATGCTTCCTGGGAAAAGCTAGTGTCATTTTAAAAGCCTCTGCCTCCTACTTTTTAAAAAAATGTGTTTATTGGCATTCAAGAAAATAAACATCAACAGAGTGATCAATCACAAAAAAGGGGGTAGGAAGGAGGGGAAAGAGATAGCAGAGAATGCACAGTATACATCAGTTTATACCATCTAGCAAGTTGGTGAAAGGCAAGACAACATCTTATCAGAAGGATTGTCAAGATCAAACAGGCATGCAGTCTGTGGAACCAGCAGAGTGCGACAGGCCCAATGGCAGATGCATGAAGGTCAAACGATGAATGAATATCGCCCTTGTAGAGCGCACTGTCACTCGCAATTGAGATTCCTGGTGCTAAGCTAAGGACCGACAGGGATCCTTAGGTGACCCCACTAGGAGGCAAAAGGAAGGAGGAAGAAATGGTTAGATTAATGAATGGTAAAGTGCATGGGGGGAAAGAAAGAGCCAGGTATTTAGCCGTTTTTTACATTTATCTTCAGTATCAATGAAGCGGAGAGAGCTGTGGAGTTGGTTCCAGGATTGAGAGCCCAGCACCATAAAGGGCTTTCCCCTCTGGAATTTCAATCTGTGGGGTGGAGGCTTCAAGAGATTGGCAGTGGAAGATTTTAGCGTACTCTGGGACCTGTAGTGGCAGAACCGGGTAGTGAGGTACTTAGATCCAGTGGATTTGAAGGATCTGAAGACTAATTGTAGGATCTTAAATAGGATCCTCTTGTGGATGGGTAGCCAATGGAGTTTTCTCAGGGCTGCTGAACATAACATAATATGTGTATTTGTAAAGCGCACGTTCACCCCCAAAGGGGCATCTTGGCGCTCAATAACAGATGTTTATTGTTACCCAACTCAATGGTACTCATTTTATCAACCTCAGAAAAGATGAAAGGCTGAGTGGACCCGCCAGGAATTGAACTTGTGACCTAGAGGTCGAACACAGACCACTGTAGTGGATGCATTAGTCCACTAAGCCACCAGACCCAGCATGAAGCCAAGCTCTGCTTGGGGAGTTGCAGCACCAATCTTGCAGCGGCATATAGCACCATCTGGAGCTTGTGGATTAGCTGTTTGGAGAAGCCTGCATAAAGACAATTGCAGTAGTCAAGTAGTGATGTAATTAGGGCACAGGCGATGGTCTTCCTGGTGGCAAGAGGGAGGAAATAAAATAATTTTTTAGGGATTTAATTAAGTTAAAAGACATGCCTGCCACTTCAAAGGCTTGTGGATGAAAGGAGAGGGTGGTGTCAAATTTGACCACTACATTTTGTGCTACTTTCACGGTGGCAGGAGGTGGGGGTATGGACTTAGGCCACCATTGGATGGGGAGAATAGATTTGATTTGCTGAAAAGTGACATTTTGGTTTTGCCTGTGTTGCATTTGAGGTGATTGTTTTGTATTCAGAAGAAGATATTGGAGAAGCAGTTTTGAAAGGTGAGTTTACAGTTGAACGAGCTTTTGTCTAAGGAAAGAATCAGCTGTGTATTGTCAGAGTAGGATGTAATGGCGATTCCATATGAGGCTATCAGTGAAATGAGGGGGGCCATATAAATATTGAATAGGGTGGGACTAAAGGATGAACCCTGTGGCAGTACCATTGTGACTGATCTTTTGGCTGACGAAAATTGTTCTAAGGCAACAGTTTGTCTCCTGTCAGTCAGGAAGGATTTAATCCAGGATAGAGCCTTGTGGGAGATCCCCATTACTTGGATCCGCTGAAAGAGTATGGAGTGGGAGATAGTATTGAAGGTTGTGGAGAGATTAAGCAATATCAACACTGCGTTGTTGCCAGCATCTAGAGTAATTTTGATGGTTTCAGATACTTCAATTAGGGCTAACTCAGTAGAATGTTTAGGTTGGAAACTGGATTGCTGGATGTGTAGTGAGTTGAAATTTTCAAGGAAGGAGGTGAGTTGGCCATTTACGATTTTTTCCAGTATTTTGTTTAAGTAGGGAAAAGGGCCTAAGGTTCGAGAGGGTGACAGGATCTGCTAGAGGCTTTTTTTGTAGGGATTTTACAACTGCCAGTTTCCAGATTGAGGGAACTAATCCTGAGGCTAAGTATGTGTTGAGAATCGGATTGATTGGTGGATTGACAGTGTCTACGGCCACGTGCTGTATGGCCAGTGGGCATGGGTCATAGAAAGAGCCAGAGTTGCAGGAAAGGATAGCTTCACGCGATTGGGGTAATAGCCAGGCTTTGTGAACCCCAGTTGTATGGTCTGAATCTTGTCCACAAAAAAGGCTAAAATCTTATCCCAAATGGACTCGGATTAGGGAATTTCTCTTGGAAGGGCTTCAGACTTTAGGAAGGCTTTTGAGATTTTTGAAGATAGCTTTAGAGTCGCAATGGGCCTCCTCGAATTGAGGGGTGAAGTAGGATTTCTTGGTATCCTTGATCAGCTTGAGCTAGGAATTCTGTGTCTCTCTGAAGTGGGACACATCCTACAGTTTATAGGCTTGGCACCATTTGCATTCACGCTGCTTGCAGTTAAGTTTTTGTTCTGCTAGGGCCGGGGAGAGCCAGGGTGCGGAAAGGTCTAGCTGGCATTTCCTGGAGCGAAGTGTGGGTGCTATTTCGTTGGCTGAATTGGTGAACCATGTGTTGAATGAGGTAAGGTCATTGGATAACTTTTCTGTGAGGGTCAAGGTGGTGGCAGAAAGTCAGGAGGTGAGGTTAGGGTTTGTCTTCATTGTGCCCCATTTACGCAGAGTGGTGAGGCTATTATCCGTGTGGCATGTGAGGAAATCATGGGTGTTGATTAGTAATTTGAAGGGGACTAGGCAGTTGTCTGACCACCATTGGGTAATAGGTTCTTCAAGTAGGTGCCAAAATTATAGTTGAAATCACCAAGAGTGGTAAAATTGGCATATCGGAGTAAGAAAGGGGCTTGTGCCTCCCCAAAAGTGGCTAGGAAGGAGGATCCTGAGCCCGATGTGTGGTAAAGTAAGCAGCCGGAGAAAGATTGGGAGGGATTGATCTTGAGGCGAGAGCCTAGGCTTTCTGAACCTTTAAGAGAATCTGTGTCAAAAGAGCTGCATTGGAAGCCATCACGGAAGATAATAGCTACAACACCACCTCGACCTTCCGCTCTGTCCTATCTCAGGATCGTGTATCCAGGCGAAAGGGCCGAGGCTATGTCGGGGTTGCACGAAGATTATGAGTCATGTTTCAGTGATAAATAGAAAGCCTAACTTGTGGTCAATGATTAGATCGTTGACTTCTTGTGCGTGTTTGTTCTGAGAGTGTGTGTTAATAAGCCCCCCCCCCCCAGAGGGATGTTTGGACAGGTGTGGAGGTGTGCTAGGGATGGCTCATAGAGAAGGCCAAACTCTCCCCTGCAGCCAATGCAGGATACTGGACCCTCTAGGCATGTTGGATCCCATGTGTGGCAATCATGGGAGGCTTTACTTATAAAACTTCTTAAGAATTCAGAGGAGAGCAGCTTACATGCTCTGAAATGGGCAGGGTGTCTTGCCTTTTGCATGCCACGGGCCTGCACATAAGGAGAGAGTGAACCAGGCCCGCCTCCCAAGCTCCTCCTGAACGCCACAGCTAGTGTGTCAACCTCGTGGAAGATTGTTTCTCACCGAGGTTGCGAGGGAGGTGGAGAGCAACCCAAGTGTTAAGTGGAAAGTTTGCTAAAGTCCCAAAGCGATCTTGAGTGAATTCCCCAATAACAAAATGTCTCACAGTATTCTAAAACACAACAGACATCAACAACAGTTAGAAAGTGGCGCCGAAAATTCTAAAAAGGTAAACTCATTCGTTTTTAGCAGCAATTAGATTTTGAGAAGCAGTTGGTGTTTAGCAGCAATTGAACATTTTTTAGCAGCAATTACTGCATGCAGCATGCCTCGCATGGAGCGCTTGCAGTCAGGTGGAGTAAGAATGTGTAGTGCCCAGAGGCAGCATCCATGCCGCGGGCCTGCACATAAGTAGAGATTCGGCCAGGCCCAACCTCCCGAGCTCCTCCTGAGCGCAACGACTAGTGCAGCAACCTCGTGAAAAATGGCTGCTTCCCGAGGTTGTGATGGAGAGAGGAGAGCAACTCAAAAGTCAAGTGAAAAGTTGACTAAAGTCCCCAAGCGCTCCTGAGGGAATTCCTCGATAAAAAGCGTCTCACAGTATTCTAAAACGTAGTCAACACAAAATACATCAACAACAATTAAAAAGTGACAGTGATATTTCAAAAAAGGCAAACATTTGTTTTTTTAGAAGCAATTAGATTTTTAGCAGCAGTTGGATTTTAGCAGCACTTCAAATTTTTTTAGCAGACCTTCATGATTAGCAGCAATCACAGAATGCAGCATGTCTCGCATGGAGCGCGTGCAGTCAGGTTAAGTAAGAATGTGTAGTGCCCAGTGGTGGCGGCCATGCCTGGTGCCTGCACATAAGGAGAGATTCGGGTAGGCCCTGCCTCTCGAGGTCCTCCTGAGCGCAAAGACTAGTGCGGCAACCTCATAGAAGATGACTGCTTCTCGAGGTTGCGATGGGGGAGGAGAGCAACCCAAATGTCAAGTAAAAAGTTGACTAAAGTTTCCAAGTGATCCTGAGTGAATTTCCCAATAAAAAGTGTTTCGCAGTATTCTGAAACAGTCAAAACAACAGATATCAACAGCAATAAAAAAGTGATTGCGAAATTTGTTTCTAAAAAGGTAAAATCATTTGGGTTTTTTAGCAGCAATTAGATTTTTAGCAGCAGTTGGATTTTAGCAGCAGTTCATCATTAGTAACAATCACTGAATGCAGTATGCCTCGCATTAAGGGCGTGCAGTCAGGTAGAGTATGAATGTGTAGTGCCCAGCTTAGATCAGAGATTGGATGCATCATCTCAGGCAGGGAGGGTCTGTCCCCACATCCGGCTTAGCCCCCTCTATGTCTGAAACAGCAGTGGCATGAGCTCCCAATTGTGAGAGAGCTGTTCCTGGCAGTACGCTGCATCCCACAGCCAGTTCGCAAGCCTTGGTGGAGGCCGCCTGCCCAATGGATGACCACCTGCCTTTTAGCAAGTAACAGTAGCATTGCAGTGTGGCGTCGGGCTTTGAGGGGGGCAACTTTGACATATCCCAAGAGTCCCACCAGTGGGTTCTGAGATGACAAGTGGCAGGTGATCTGGGTGAGGGCTTCATAAACATCGGTCCACTAGCTGGTTAAATGCAGGCAGTCCCAAGCGAGGTGCAAGAATGTGGCCTGAGGGGCAGCACACCTCAGGCAGTGCGCCTCCTCGATCGGGCCCATAAGAAGCAATTGTACTGGGGTCCAGTAAAGTCTATTCAGAAATTTGAAGTGAATTAGCCGGAGTCTGTAGTTGGGTGACATAGCCGCAGTTTGGTCATAGCAAAACAGCCACTGTGCTTCTGAGTTGGTGGGATTGAGCTCTAGCTCCCATGCCAAGAAAGCCACGGGGCACGTGCCTGGGCCTTGTCCTGCATTGTAGCAAATAATCGTGTGAACAGTTTATGGGGGGATGGGTTTGTTAACAGGTGTTTGAGGGCATGCTGTGTGGAGGGTGGCGCCAGGAACATTTTGTGTAGTGGGCGGCATGTAGCGAAGCTGATGGTAGAGAAGGGCATGCAGCACAGAGGGTTGAGGGCTCTCTTAGCCTCAAAGGGGGGCAGGTAGTGATCTTCTGGCTAGAGATTGCCAAAAGTAAAGAGGCCATGCTGATGGGCTCGCCATCTAGCACCCTCTTCCTGCAGTAGTGGAAGCCTGGGATTTCGCACAAGCGGCATAGAGGGAGCACATATACAGGAAAGCTGGGCATGTCAACGCAAGTCATACCACACCCAGCGAATGCAGGCCACCATGTCAATATCGGTGTGGAGAGGTTTATAAGGTTGATATACTTCAGTAGTTAAAGGGCAGGGAGTCACCTGGTCAGCCTCCACTGCCGTATGCGGTTGGAACCGATGGGATAGAGCCAAAAATGTATGCATTGGGCTTGTGTGCAGTATGCGTATAGGCACGTCAGGCACATTCAGACCGCCTTGCCTGAAGGGCAGAGTAAGTGTCTCCCATGCAATACATGACTGCTTGCCCACCCAGGCCAGGGAGATTAAATTGGAGCACAGACTTTTCATAAATTGTGTGATGAGCGGAAGCAGGAGATTGAGGAAGGGATATAAGAATTTGGGCAGGACAATCATTTTAGCAATGTCGATCATCCCTGCCATGGAGAGAGGCAGTCTGGACCAGGCCAGGACCCGCTCCTCAAACCAGGCCATAGCCCATCCACAGTTTACTTGCCAGAGTTCATCCATGTCGGGGCTGAGGCAAATGCTCAGATAGTGAACCGGTCCATCTGCCCACTGCAGGGGGTAGTCAGACTCAAATGGTTGCATGGCGGGAGTAAGGGGGAATAAGGTAGATTTAGCCCAGTATATATTGATGCCGGAGTATCCGCCAAACCTTACCACTTCGCGTACTGAGGGAGACAGATTTGTCTGTGATTCCCTTACATATAACGTAATATTTTCCGTATACAATGACAATAAAATCTGCCTGGCAGTAAAGTTGAGTCCCCTGTGGGCATGGTGCTGTTGCAGCCTGGCAGCCAGTGGCTCCATCGCTATAGCAAATAGAAGAGGGTATTGGGGACATCCCTGCCTATCCCCACGGGTAACTGAAAATGGAGTGGAGGTCATGCAATTAATGTAGAGGAGCGCAGTTGCGGAAATGTATCATAGGTGGATCAAAGGTGGATCAAACGTAAGAACGGGGGTCTAAGCCCGAGTCGTGGGAGGATGTGAATTAAGTATGGCCATTCTATGGAGCCGCCTGGCACAATTCCTGACTGGTCCGGGCGGACAATATCCGTCAGCAGAGGAAGTAGCCGATTGGTTAGGAGTTTAGCAAATATTTTGTTATAGACGTTTATCATTGACAACGGGCGGTAGGAGTCACAGCGATTGGAGGGTTTATAAGGTTTTAGTATTGTTACAATGACCACTTTCCGGAGAGACGTTGGGAGCACACCAGCCATCAGGTAGTCCTCATACACAGCCAGGTAGTGAGGGGCGAGGATTGCAGAGTATTCCTTGTAGCAGGATGTGGTGAGACCATCAAGTCCTGGTGCTTTTCCCCAGGGAGGCTCTGAATCACCTGGGTCATCTGATCCACCATGAAGGGGGTGTCAAGGTACAAGCGGTGTGTGGGATCGACCCATAGCAGCTGTATCGGGTCGAGGTAGGCGGCAAGCGCTGCTGCATCAGGTATTACCTTGGTGCTGTACAGCTGGGAATAGAATGATGTCATGGTCTGCAGTAGGTCTTCGGATTTCCTGTACCTAATCTGCTGGTCATCAACAAGCTCCCCCTCATAGACGGTGGCCCAGGACTTTCGGATCATAGTCGCCAGCGTCTTTCCAGGGCATTGCCCTCCCCATTGTGCCAGTCTGTCGCTTCCCGATGAAGGTAACAGGTTTCCCTCTGGGCCTCCTTGTCGTTTGCAGAGAGTGTTTGCCGAATGGCAGCAAGGGCCTGTACATTAAGGGCCTGATTGCAATGTCAGTCGGAAAGACTCTGAACAGCATTCGAATTTTCCTAAACCGTGTCGGAACCTGTGTCCGACTGAGTCGGAAACATATCCAACCGACTGATTATGATCGAAAGGTAACCGTTCGGTTTCGACCGGCATTCGGAAACTCTGAGTCGGTCGGAGCCGATTCGTACAGCTCAATGGACAGCATTTCCGACCGACCGATTACAATGTCGGATTCTGACAGCCTTTCCGGCTTGGCCTGTCCGACACGAAAAGGCTGTTAGAAACTGATTTTGGGGGGCCCCTAGCAGATCCCCCTTCATCCAGAGGTCTTCATGGGGGGCTGTGGGGGTACCCAAGGGACCCCCCTGTAGAACCATGCACAGGGTGACAGGCACCATGGGGTGCCCGCCACAGGGTGCAAGGTTTTCAGAAACCACCCGTGTTTTTCTATGGGAGCCTGTGTTGTCGGTCGGAACACAGGCTCCCATTGAAGTCAATGGGAGACTTTCCGAACGGTGTTCGGAAGCATCATAATCGGTCGGTCGGAACCTTCAACCGCCAGTCGGTCGGAACCGTTTCCGACAGGGAATCGGTCAGAAAGCTTTCCGATTGACATCGTAATCAGGCCCTATGTGTCTAAAAGAAGTTGAGCTCATGGGCTTAGATTTCTCCCTCCAGGGTGGTTAGTTGCGCTCATATGGCTTTGAGTATACCCAACTGTTTTGTTAGGCAAACTCTGCGGATTACAACTTTAAAAGCCTCCCACAGCATCGCCGGGAAGTCCACCAAGCCCTTGTTGTGTGCATAGTAGTCAATGATCGCCGTTCGGACTTTGTCTCGGAAGACGTGGTCACAGAGGGCGTTGGGTGCTAAGAGCCAAGTAAAGGCACACAGGGTGGCCAGCGGGGGAAGCGCCCCTCCTTATCGCATAGACGGATAAGAATGGCAGTTCCTCAAGCAGCTAGAGTACAATGGCACGTACGTTTTAGCTATTCACCCTGCCTGAAGGTGAGGGGCAGTTGCCAGGGTTAAATACAGTAAGCAGATGTCAGCGCGGTGTCTACTGATGCATGCGTGGACTAGCCTGGCTTACGTTGGTCATTTAGTCCACAGATGTTCCAGGTCCAGGTCAGGCATTGAATGGCAGTCAGCCGGTGTCTAGGGAATGTTAAGGACTGTTAGATCGCTGCTTGCAGGCCCATGGAGAAAGAGTGATGGTGTGAAGTCTCGCTAGATGTGGGTCAAGGAAGAGACAAACGGGGAAAAACAACATAGCCACCCTCCTCCCACTTCAACCCCCAAAAACTGTTGAGCGACACAATCCCTCCCCCTTCCCAAAACCACCCCAAACAGTAGCAAAATATAGTCTAAATCATCCTGTAAAACGACAGAGAGCCAGGCAACCTGCACAGTTGTGGACTAACTTGGTGGCGGACAGGCAGTGAAAGAACCCCCAGCTGGGGTCAGTGCAGGTTCATCATGAGTGTTCCATCTACGTAATCACGTCAGGGCATGTCATGCATGGATAGTATCAGCAAGGTTCTATTGTGAGGTCTACCAATGGAGAAATTTAAAGGACTGTGGTCGGAAGCAGGACTTCTGCTGGGCGATTTTATCGGCGTGGGCAGCAGCAGGGAGGTTCTCATCCATTATCGCTTAGATGGCTGTCGTCTTGTGAGGTGGGCTGTGTGTGGGGGCCAGCCTTGGAGTTGGATAGTTGACGGGAGAACTTCATCGCCACCTTGGGGTCGGTGAAATAATGAGGTTTGCCATTGTGCTGAACTCCGAGGTGGGTCACCACCTCTGTTGTGATCTATGTGGTGTGTTTGGCGTTTACCCTTGAATGCCTGTTTCGACTTGCGGGCCTCCAACTTCCCAATGGGATGCCGGCAGAGGAGAGGGCTGTTCAATGAGGTCAGCTACCCTCAGGTCTCACACTCCAGGGGCCCAAGGAGTGCAGACAAGGGCACCTCTCAGGGACCATGCCAAGGGAGTCAGCAGGTGGTAATATGGAGATGTTAAGGCCCTCTAGTGGCGCCCCAACAGGAAGCCTCCATGTCCCAGATGGTGAGCTGTGTATGGCCCAAGGGTGCTGTGATCTCCAGGCACCGCCCCCCCCCAGTGCCCGTCCCACCTCAACCCAAGGTCGAGCAGTAAACAGTTGGGGGGCACGGGCAGGCCCAAAGCAGGTTGAAGAAGGGGGGGGCCACACTGGCAAGCAGCACATTTTGGCAGATTGGGCCACGGACTGCCCCAGGGGCCTCCTTCTGCATCTCACAGGGTCTTCAAAGCACCACGGAGCCCAGGTAGGATCATAGCAGCAGCCCCTCAAGAGCACCGGCCCTGACCACCTGCATGCACCTCTCACCTACTCCTTCAGTGTCCGCTCCGGGACCACCAGCCAGGCCTGATGTGTAGGCAATGCCCATGGGCCCCTCCACCTGCGCGCCCCCCAATGTTCACCAGTTTAGGGGGCACAGCACACCAGCCTTTATCCAGCCGGTAGGCCAGTTTTTAGTGCCTCGCCTAGCCCTCCAGGCACAGCAGGCCCCAGATGAAGTGGTGTACTCCCACTGGCCTGCTGTGTTACCAGCAATCAGCAGCCCAGAGCCCAGGAGCGACCCCATATGCAGCGGGGGCCCACCAGCAGCGTGCTCCCCGGGTTGATGGCGCTGCGGTTGTGCCGCAAGCTGCTAGCCACTGCTCCATCCCCGCAGCACCAGGCTCACCTCATATGATGTGCTAGCCATAGGGGAGGTAAGGGCCGCCGCACCACAAGGCAATGTTCCTGTTATATGGGTCACCCATCAGAGCTGCGCCTCTCCTCCCAGACCGCGGCAGGTGTTGAGCAAAGAGATGCAGGTGTGCCACGGTGATGATTGTCGGCTGCTACTGGCACAAAGGCCCCGCTGCGATAGCCTAGGGGGCAGCAACTCAGCTGGTGTTGTGCTGCCACACAGCAACAGCATCGCGAGGCCCCGTGAGCATGGGGCCCTCTACTTTCATTGAGTTTTCCGGTGTGAGGGGAGGAGCCAAAGCAACTCATTGGGCCGCTCGACTGACCGTATTGTAGCTTCACACTCACACAGCCGCTACCGCCAAAATACTGGCATCTCCAGCTGTGCCGTCAGTTGGAGCATGTCGGCAAGCCCATTAAGCAGTGTCTGGCACCCTGGTACTGTGGGTTTTTGCTGGATTATGAAGTCGGCCGGCAGAGCATCGCTATGCTGTGGCCATCTTGCTGCCAGGCTCTCTTGCCCCATCCTCCTGTCTCCTACTTAAAACCTTAGAGCAGAAATGATTATGCTGCCTGTCATGTTCTTTTTTTCTGCATACCACTTCCTGTTCATTTCTCCTCTGTAAATCTATTTCCAGCACCCATCATGAACCAGAAGCAGTGGCGGTTCGCAGAGGTAACACCATGGGGCGGTGAGGCGGGGCGGGGGTGAGGCTGGGTGGGGGGTAGTGGAGTCCGACATATGACGGCAGGTATTTATTTATTTATTTACATTCACCTTTGCCGTCGTATGTCAGACTCCACTACCCACCCACCCAGCCCCGCCCCCGCCCCGCCTCACCGCCCCACGGCGTTACCTCTGCGAGCCGCCACTGACCAGAAGACCTTGTGAGTGAGATTTTTTAACATATAATGCACCCTACTAGCATGAAGGGGTTTGTTTCACATGTGCACGGCATGTTTCGCATGGTCAGATCGAGGGAGGGAGACGAGGGAATGGGAAACTAAGACGACTCTGGGAAGAAAAGTAAAGTGCCTGGGTGCCTTAATGGGCATGTAGCATAATGAATGTAATATTATACATGTTGCTTACAAAACACTAATACACGCCAATATTTTGAAACAAGAAAGAGGGAGATGTTTTAAAAACATTGTGGGACTTAATTTTCTAAATTGATGTAAATTGAAGCAAAGGCAGTTTCAGGCTGGAGACAGCTAAAAGGAAGCCATTTTTGGCTTTAAAAATTGGGAGTCTCCTGCCTGAACCGGGTCTGTTGGCATGAATGCACACTGATCCCTGTGACAATACAGGAGCATTGCTATTGTCTTAACAAGGTTTGCCTTCAACAAAACATATCTTTATTTACTCAGAAGTTGGGGAGATTAGGGTCAGATTTTGAAGTTGCTGCATTGCGTTGCTTGAACGAGAGAGAGCAAAATATCAATATATTTACAAAGATGTAGTGCTGTTCTGCTCTCTCCTTGCGCTGGCACTTTTTATGCTGCCATGCGACAATGCACACACCTTTGCACAATAGTGCAAGAGTGCCTTTGTTGTGGTTAGCTTAGCTTTTGGCAAGGGAGGGGTCTCTTCTGGCACAAAAACTATGCTGAAAGGCAATTTCCTCTTTGTATGTGTGCAGCAAACAAAGTGGATAAACAAGGAGAAATACAAATATTCTTCCTAGGTAAACCAGCCTCAAGGAGGTGCAGGTTGGCCCGAATCTATCTCAACAAGTCTTTGAAGATATGGATTTGCATAAAAATGCATGGGTGGATATAAACAGGAACACCCATACACCACCCATCTCCAATGTGCCCAAAATACTGCTTTTTGTGGCTTCAATTTGAGTATTTTGATATGTTATTGACAACTACAGGAAACATCTGGAGCTGTTATTAAGATTCATGGTGACTTTGCAAAACCTCTGGGCCTTGCCATTTTCTCTGCAGATTCAGTGTGCAAAATTATTCTGAGCATGCTGCCCTATCATAACAAGCATTTGCAATGCAATAGGTCTCGCATTTTAGAAACTTAGACCTATTTGTATTGTAAATGGCAATGCCTTTTATTACTGCAGGTTTTTTAAACACATAAATAAAAGGTATTGTGATTTACAATGACAATAGCTCAAAATCTCACAATTGCGAGACCTATTGCATTGCAAATGCTTGTTTAAAACGTGCGTGTTAATGCCTATAGTTTGGTGAAACTGAGTCATTTACATAATTATTTATGTTAAAACACGTGGCTTTTGTCCTCTGGCAACTTCTGTGTGTCAGCGAGTTGCACCCTATAGTAAGTAGCACAAGTGAATATATTCCAGACAGAAAACAGTGCGTCCTCACTGCGCCCCCTTGTTCACTGCCTATGACATATTTGTTTTTGTTTTTTATTTTCTCGGTGAGCAACTTCGAAGGTTGCAAAATGTCACGGGACTTAAAGAAAAGCATCATTTAATTAAGCGAAACGAGCCCGCCGAGGAAAAAAGGGTTAATTGGTGAATCTTCCTAAACCCCAGTATTTTCCCGGTTGTTCTCTTAGAGCTGCGCTGACGTTACAACCTAAAGCCCTAGTGCACGCGACCCGTTCTGTACCTATTAACCTTTCAGTTCGGGGCCCATTTTAATCGAATTTCAGCCGCGCATGGCTTTAAAGGGCCCCGACAAATATTAACTAAACAGTGAGTAAAGACAGAATGGGTCCAGTGCAGCAGGGCTCTGCGTGTCCAGAAAAAAGGGGAGGTGAACGCTGATCATTTAAAAAACAAGCTGTCGCCATTGCGCGAATGAAAAAAAAAAGTGCTTACCGACTAATTGAAGGAGACAGTATAACGCCGCAAGTAAAATATCCAGTCCTGATAGGCGGTCCCAAAAGGAGGGAGGGCGGTAACAAGGAGGGACTAAGAAGCCTCATTATCAATCGGAAGCCAGCATTTACCATGGAAGATGACGCCAGCCAATGAAAAATATGGGCGGGGCTTCCACACCACTTCTAAAACATACCCTAATACAGCATGCCTCGCAAAGCGAGCAGCGCATGCGCTGCAACGCTAGGCTCGACCTAAAAAAGTAAAAAGCATCTAAGTGAAACAACAAGGTTACTCAGTAAATACCATATAACTAGAGCCACCTCCAACTGAGGGAAGAATCTGGGAACTAGGATAACTTCTTGATGTAGCAGTTTGCACCATGTAAATGTCTGGTGCAAACTCAAGTACAGGCGGCACTCAAGTTGATGGATCTTTAGTTCCGACAGAGGCTATCACAACAATCAATAAATTTCAACAACGTGAAGCACGTGAGGCCTCACAAGTAGGACAGAGAGGGGCATATTCACAAGGAGCTATCGCCGAATTAACGGCACTTTATCGCAGCCAAAGTAGTGATAAATTTACCCCCCCATTCACAAGCCGGTGTTAACAGCCCACAGCACCAGTTTACCCGCGATAGCAGCCGCAAAAAACATCGCCACAGAGGACCCCCGCAAATATCGCTAATGAGATGCCGAGTAGGCGTTCCCGTGACAAAAGCAGAGACAACAGCACACCTCAACATTCACAACGACCAGCCACATCCGCGATAAAAACACAAAACAGGCGATAAGGCGCGTTAGCACCAGGAAATCTACACCTGCTCTGACCTGGTGTAAAGTCGGACGGCAGCCAGCACCACAAAAGGGAGCACAGCCCAGGGCCACATCCGAAGGGCAACAGATGCCATGGAGCCACCCATCATGCGGCCCGGACACCCAAGAGGGCCACACCACCCACCCCCACCACCCCAGGACCCCATCCCACACCCGGAACCCCCGGACCAACACAGACGCAGCGCAGACAAAGACAGCGGAACCCCAGGAAACGTACCAGCCGCACAGACCCAACATCTGACAATGTCACCTTCCACTCCAGGCTGAAAGGGACAACCAACCTACGCATCCTGACCATCATCGCCTAACAGGCCTACGGCAACAACACAGCGGACAACCAACATCCCACCCCACACAAAGCTGATGGCGTGGCTGCACCTATTGGCCCCTGGGACCCCCCATCCAACACCCACCAGAGTCGGAGGAGTCTCACAGCCAGCCACATCCAAGTCCCCCACACCTGTCCTGGACATCACCATCACCCTGGTACCCCAGTCCCCATACGTACAACACAAGGCGCAGGATCCGCTGGAGACCAAGCAAGGACCATACGCCAAAGCAGGATGCACGCACGTGTTGGAGGCAACACACAGCACACATGTACTACCTGTGCCCCCTGGTGACACAGCACACAATCACCGCAACAGGAAGCACACGTCTCACACCAATGTGCAGGCAACAACAGAACACCGTGGAACACCCAACAATGTCGCCTCCAAATACACAGCCAGTGTGCATGATACCTTCATCCTCTGACAGTCCATCATCAACCAGCGTACCCAGGATGGCAACAAGGGAAATGTACAGCCCCTTGGCAATATACAAATGAACATCCCACACACCTCAACACCACAACCATGCAACTCACAACTCTGGCAATGCACACGTCACAAAATCACATACAACAGGCACAACAATATGCCCACCCACCAGACACGACAGAACAACTTACAATGTCCACATGGGCAAGCCCTGAACATGAGCCAGCAACGGCATGGCACCTCAGCCACATAATAGCCGAATGTGGGGAGAGGTGGCAACCAGGCATGTGTGAAGGATGCAGTAGAACCATGATTGGGAAAGTACACAATGCCAAGAGTGCCGGAGATGTGCTGGACACCTCGCAGTATGCAGAACACACCCATATCCATGGCGACATACACCGCTTGCGTATGGAGTGTAGTGGACAGTGGACGCCACCATGTCACCACAGCCAGTGGGGGACATCGCAGAAATGTTGCCTGTTACGCCCCCCCTAAGAGTCAGCGGAGTGGGATGGCCCGGCGTTCGCCACACCAGCATAGGGGTGTGAATAAAAACCACGTAGGCCTGGGCGTTGTCCCCTTCCGGAAAGACCAACGTCTCTGCCAGGGCGGCGCCTCCCACCCCGCCACGAGGCCGATGCCGTCCTCGTGAGCCGAGTTGCCTGCGATGCAGTGCGCCTGCCGGACCCCGGCACGCTGGACCACGAACCCGTCAGGCCCGCCCCTGCGCAGCCAGGCCACGCTGATCACCTTCCGACACCGGCGTGTGTCAAGGAGGGCCCACCACGTGCCGGCGCAAGCTCCAAGCCCGAGTCTCGCGAACTTGGCAGTCAGCTCAGACCACCAGGCCTCCACGACACAGGCCCGCTTCAGTCCTCTCTAGTTGACGTACTGCACTGCCGCCTACGGCCCACTCCTCGGACCAGCAGGTCCCACATGTGAAACTGTGTCCTGAGTCATGAATGGCAGTGACCCCAAATCCGGGCCAGCGGCCACAGCACCAGACGCCCCCCCGATCAGTGAGGCATAGCTCCATATGGGCTTCTTGCGACACGTGGTGCCACTAACCCTGTTCAACGCCAGCCTGCTACACGTGGTGCCACTGAATCTGAACAACGCAGGCTGGTGGGGCCATCCAACCTATGCCGGAGACACTCGGCGAATGGGCCGTGCTGACCGCTGCCTCAGGCCTACACCACAGTCAGGTAGGTCACACATTTGGAACTGAGTCTTGATTACACTATGGCAGTGAACATCATTTAAGGCAGAGAACAATACACTATACACCCTCCGATGTGGTGGCAACAAGTCTGTGCATGGCATCACAACCACACGTGTCTGTGGGCCTACGCGGACCACTGCCCTCGGAATACGCTGCGTACGAGTGGGATCACTGATTTGTAACTGAACATCGGTAATTCAGAAGGCAGAATACATTTCCTCGCCCGCACGGAGGGGCGTAAGAGGACGACACGTTGAAGTCCGGAGGGAACAGGAACAGCGTCACAGAGGTGATTGAACAGTACCTTCAACTGCCACTGTGTCACCAACTCTGTGCCTCGCGAGCCAAGGACCCGTGGCTGTGGGCCACTGCTGACCGCTGCCTCCGGCCTACACTGTGGTCCAGTAGGTTACAGAGCCTTGATTTGGCATTCTTGGAGTTCACATCTGTGTACGGGCATCATCGCAGACTGCATCCCCTCACAGCACCTGTGCCACTAATTTTGTTCCCCGACATTCATGGACACTCACTGGTCGGACATTGGTGGCGTTTGAGTCCATGGACTAGGGGCTAGTTTTCATCCCCATGTAGCTGATCCCGACTTGTTGGTTAGGACGAGGTTTGCGCTTTCCACTCCTCCATTTGCTGCTTCCAGATAATATCAGACCTTCCGCATCATGCCCTGGAGGACACCTTCCACTGTCCCCCGAAAGCCTCCGCAACATACACCTCGGACATTGATGGGGACCCGCTCAGGTCGCATGGCCCATCTGACTGCACCGCAAGTCACCGTCCCGTGGCTGGGTGCCTGTGCCGGCCGCAGTGCATCCGGGGCCACTAACTCTGTACTGGTCAGGCCTGGGACCCCTTCTTCTGAGACATTGAATGGCCTCTGTAGCGATGGTCTGTGGGTGATCAACGCCATGTGTCTGTGGCCCTGCGCTGTCCGGCTCCTCTGGCCCCAACTGCGGGCCACAAGGGCCCACACATGGCATCGAGTCTTGACCGGCCCGGACGTCGCATCACCGCAGGAGGCACACGCCACCGCCGCAAGGACCACCTTCAACCGCCATCTGCCAGAGTCGAAAGGGTGGTCCTGACAGACCTACGGAGTTGCCCAGACCTGTCGTGGATGCCATCATCGGCCTGCTGCCCTGCTCAGCACTCCAGGTGCCAGTGACTCAGTGCACCGCAAGCCATTGTCTGTTACTGATTGAGTTATGTGCTGTTATGAGGTTGCGCAGCAATGTCACCTCATGCAGTGGGGAAGACCTGGGACCATGAGGAAGAGGATGTGTCAAGTGTGCGGACGGGAGAAGGCACAGGCAATGGGAGGTCAGGTGGCAGCAGCCCCAAGGCAGGAATGCAGACTCGTGGCGGTAGTCAAGCTACACACCCGGATCTGATACTGGGTATTGCGCTGTGGACTGCGGACGCAACTGTCACCTCAGGCAGTGTGGGAGACCTGGGATGTTGATGAGGAAGTTGATGCAGGTGTACCACACCCCACTGCATCTGCATCAGGACTAACCCGAAGGGACACAATCCTAGCAATTCCTTCACATGAGCGCCCTCTTCTCTAGTGCCCCTACCTCAGTGCACTGCAACTCACGGAACGTCCAAACTGCATATTGGGTGACCTCTGTCCTTACTCCGGACCCCTCCATGTTGCTCTGCATTTGACTCTGTTATGCTGGTGTTTTCTGTTTCCATGACACTGGTGTCCACTTTTCAGGTTGTTGCCAGCACCAAGCACTCCGTGCGGGCTGGCTTATACTCACCCCACACACATCCAGCACAGGCGTCACTGTACATGTGGCCCTGCAAATAAAGGGGCCGGGCGCACGTGCCCGTAGCCAGTTCAACATGATATGTGCATGTGTCTCTGTGGAGGTGTGGGTCTCCTTTGTGGGGTGTAGGTGGTCCCTGAAGGGTATTGGACACCCACATATGTGTTCTACTTCGTATTTCATGGGTTAGGCAACACCCTCACCTGTTGGGCCACCTCCTTTTGGCGTTCAGCCACCTGGCATTGGGGTGCCATGTGTGGGTGGGTGACGTGTAGTGAGGCAGCCGTGATTGCGGGAGCTTCATGCTGTGTGGTCTGTTGCAGAGTCTGGGTTCTCCTCTGAGTAGCTTGTCTGCCCTGGTCCTGGTGGTGGGTTGTGTGGGATGTCCATGGGCTGTTGTAGGGAGTCGGGGTCGTGGGTGTGGTGTTCGTCTCGGGCATCACTGATGGGTTATCTGTTCAGACCTGCTGGAGGTGTTGTTTGTCCCTCTGCATTGTGAAGGGGAGGTGCATGTTGGCATTGTATTGGCGCCTTGTTCTTGTCGACATGCAGACTGTGTGACAATGTACATGGTGTCTTTTTGGGCGGTGGTGTCTATTTGAGTTGGGACAGCGTACATTTGGCCTACATGGCTGATGTGGGGTTGTAGGGGTAGATGTGCATCTCAAAGTTCCCTGCTCTGTCCAATGTGATTGTTCTGTTTCTGCGCCTGGGTGGACCCAGTTGTGTCCCCTGTTCTGCAGTGTGGGTGTTGCACTTTGTGCCACATTGTCATGGTATGTGCTGTGATTGCTATGTGTGTGTGCTGCAGTGTGCTACGGGGTTGGGGGACATGTCCCTGGGTAATTGTGGATGTGCAGTGTGCTACACCTCATTGTGCATGTGTGGCATAGTGCCCATCACCCCCCGTCCCCCCAGTCCCTGTTGGATCCGCACCCTGGTGTTGTTGTGTCAGGTCCTATCGAACTGTGTCTGTACTCCCTACTCCTTGCACCCTCTCCACACTGATGACTGTGGCCTGGCTTTCCTCCAGCTCCTCCTGTGTCGCTGGACTGCCATCTCCTGTCGCCGTTGCTGCCTTCCTGTTGGCAGCGGGTTTGTGCCTGGTTTAGGTTGTCAAGTCCTGGCGGAGCCTCTTGGCCTCCTGGATTGGCCTCCTGGGCTCTGCGACTGCATTCCAGGAGGTCTGCTTGTGGGTCATTTGCTGGTAGTGTTCTGTCGCCTCCGTGGCCTTGGTCTTGTTTTCCTGCGGTCTGCACCCCGTCTTCCTCTTCATTTTCTCCTTGGCCTTCCCCGACCCCGTTGTTCCTTGCTGGTGGTCTGTGGAGGTTGTGGGGTTCGCGTTGCCCTCTGCGCTGGGTCAGGTTGCATGGATGTTGCTACGTGCTTTGGCTTGTTTCTGGTGTGTTGTGCCTGTGGTTTTTATGGTGCAATTGCCCGCCAGACGCGTGGGAGTTGCATGCCTGAGGCTGCTTTTCGCAGCTTTTTGTACCGCGATTGGCCTCATCGCATGATTTCTCGCGTTTTGGATTTTTTTAGGCGTGGTGTTGATTTCCACGCTGGCATTTGACGCGTTATCTGGTGACTATCGCATGGTACCACCTTGTTGTGAATTCCACGTTGACACGGGGTTATTTTCCCGTGATAGGCTGCGTTATTGAAAGTTGCATTACGCTACTCTTGCTGTAGTTATCACACGTTCTTGTGAATATACCCGAGTGTTAGATTTGCAAACCATGAAGGTTTATTGAAAGATTAGCTAAGTTACAAAGTCCAATCATCAAATTAGCTGTAAATCAATAATTCGTACATGAATGCATTAGTCAATATATGTTAAATCAATTCAAAATCATAAATGCCAAGACAATCGACTATAAACTGTCTCAAATCAAAGAAAGCAGACTTAATTTCCCTTGAAGGGAAATCCCTACTCAACTAATCTAGGGAAATCAGGAAAGTTGGGGAGAAGTCAGGCAGAAGGTGTCAGCATGAAAAGCATCTAAAAGGCAGTATCTATGAATCAAATAAAGATTGGTCTAGCAAGTGGGGAAAGTGTCTGCCTGAGAGTCTAACTCCTTCGGGCAAGAGAAAAAAGCTGGGAAAACATCTCCATCTAAATCGCTGCAAACACATTCTTAGAACCACAGAATTCTAACAGTATCATTAACACGCAATGTCACCAAAAATCCATCCAATCGGTTGTATGACAGAAGCACGCATGGCTAAACCAAACGTGCCCCCGCCCTGAGCCCTAAAACCGTCCCCGTCCTGCTCTTAAAAATACCCAATCCCCTCCCTCCGCCCCTAGGGCTAAAACCCTACCATCTGCCAAAAACTACCCCAACCCCCGCCCTAAAATTGACCCCTGCCCTTAAAACAACCCCTTCCCCTCCCCCCCGTCCTGAGGCCTAAAACCGACCCCCACCCAAACCCTGCCCCCTTCCCAAAAAACTACCCGACCCCCCCCGCCCTGAGCCCTAATACCGACCCCCACCCAAACCCGGACCCAGCCCCACTTACCTGTCTGCGTCCGGAACTTCCTTTTCCTCTCCCCGCCCATCTGGACATCTCGATCACATGTGCGTGATTAAGGCAGATGCATGGTTCAGGGAAGTGTTGTTCTGCTTCTGGGGAAACAGCACGCGTGGCTCAGCCCGTGCTGGAAAGGCCGTTTCCCCATCCAATCAAGTGAAGACAGGAAAGGTACAGTTTCAGTCTCATTAACATATACAAAACTTTCTTAAAAGCAAACTTTGAATGTGATTTTCAAACTAGAAGATAAATTATAGGAGCTGCTTGCTCTCCCAGGTACAGTTAAAAGGCCTTTTCAATTAAGAAATTCCACCACAATCTCAAAAAATAAAATATTCTTTTCTACAATAAAACCGGAAACAATAAACATTATTATTCAATGTTGATTCATCTTTAGACTAAAAAATAAATGTTCACGTTGTACAAAGCAAAGTAACAAGCAACATGAAACATTTTTAAAAAAAGGCCTATAATAACTAGAATCAGTTTAAACATGTAAAATGTGCAGACAATATATTTGTGTGTGGCTTTTTAATGTTGATATATATACAAAGCATTTAATTATGAGAAACATCTTCATCAATCTCATATTCCTTGAACATATTCAAAGTGGCATAGGGATGGGGGGTGACTCTAATGCTGAGATCCTAAAAACCAGTGATGTCATTAACATTTCCCTTACCTTCTCCGGGCCATAGCCTTTGGGCAATGCCACCAGCTCAATATGTAGGATAAGGAACGGGGGGGATACATATTTTGCAAGTATGTTTTCTTTGCACCACATGTAACTCTATGGTCAAGGCTGTGAACTTCCATCCCTGCACGGTAAAACATATTCTCCCACTGCTAAAGAAACATGGCTTGTCTTGGAAAGCAGCAGAGCATTATTTCCAGAGTAGATATGTTTTCTGGAGTTTTGGGGCACAAAGCCTTATCATTGTGGGCTCACAGACGGGACTATGTGGCCATTTAATAATAAAATGATGAGGTCTGCACCATCCGCACCAACTTACTTACTCCGCAAAGTAGGCTATGTTTCAGTTTTTTTGGTAATTCAGAGGCAGGGGAAAGCAAACATGTCTGCCCTAATCAGTTACAAAAAATGGGCCCGATTCACAGAGATAAACTTGGACGTTTGGTCTAAACTTAGACCAAGGGCCCTTTTCACAAAGGTAAACTAGGACGTTTGGTCTAAACTTAGACCAAATGTCTAAGTTTACGACTTTGGGAATTCACAAAGGGTATTTACGAGTACTATCTTTATGTCCGCACTTGTGCCGGATCTCTGCCCCGATTGTGGACATAAAGATACTACTCGTAAATGCCCTTTGTGAATTCCCAAAGTCATAAACTTAGACATTTAGTTTAAGTTTAAACCAAACGTCTAAGTTTACCTTTGTGAACTAGGCCCGAAATGTCTAAGTTTACGACTTTGGGAATTCACAAAGGGCATTTACGAGTACTATCTTTATGTCTGCATTCGTGTCGGATCTCCGCCCTGAGTGCAGACATAAAGATACTACTCGTAAATCCCCTTTGTGAATTCCCAAAGTCGTAAACTTAGACGTTTGGTTTAAGTTTAGACCAAACATCTAAGATTACCTTTGTGAATTGGGCCCTGTGCTTTAAAACTGCACCTTCCGAGGTTTTTATAAATATACTTGACTAGCGGAAAACCTGGCAGTGTGCATGTGATGAATAGTCCTGATGTGGGAAAAAACCTGCAGAAATTACTGCACAGACCCAATTCCCCAGTGCATAGGGGAAATCCCTCGATAGTGTTGTAATACCACACCCTATCATTACCGTACCATGTGGTATCAGTCATTTAGACTGTGGTATTACTGCTTCAGTTTCCGCGAGGACCTCGTATTGAGCACCTTAGCAGAGAGGCTGCAGACAGAGCAATACAGAATCACAAAGGGGATCTGTTGCACCATTGTGCCATGCTGCATTGTCTGCAACACCTGGTCTAATTTGCAGAGTTAGCCAGCTGCCCTGGGCGCTAGAGAGAGCACATTGTGCTAGTGAAATGGGTGCACGACCCCAGTCTGCACTTGGCGCACCTACACCTGTCCAAAGGCTCAGACTGGGTCTTGGCGCCACCACAATATTGCCCTGCATTTACCACAAAATAAAAATGACCATGCAAGATGATTTAATTTCATCAGCACACCTAAAATATTTGTAAAAAGCCTTTTTAGACAAAGTATTTAAATGACTATCAATCTGTTTATCACATATTTGGACTGTAGAATATTGCACCAAGTGTGTCACCTACAATTAGAAAGTGTATTTATGTTGACAGTATAATGTTTTTTTTTAGATATTATGATTTTAGGGTCTCTCATCCTACTAACAGACATCTTCTTGTCAGTGACTGTGGAAGAAAAGTGTTTCTGATCAACTTTCTGTTTCTATTTCAGTGTTGTTTATGTGACAGTCTATTTCGTGTCAGTAAGTATGCAGCTAAGCTGGAGTTTCATAAACTCACCTCCTGCGTATGTTATATGTTATGTGTGTTTTTATAGCACCCTAATCACCTTTGAGGGTACCCAGGCGCTCTGTGTTGCCTTTGGGACCTAGTGACTCTATGATACTGTGCAGCATAGCTTTTAAAATAATGAAATAAGTCTATAACGCGACCTGCCATCATTCTGTAAGTGCATGATTGCAGCATGTGCACGCCTACCAAATGATGATGGGAGGGTTTCTTTTCCATTTTGTTTGCCGATCTAAGTTGGATCGGTAAACAAAAAGAAAAAAAAGTGGGGCGGGGGCAGAGACGCAACACAGAGGTGAAGCAACACAGAGGGAGGGAGGAGAAGGGAAAGCAACACAGATGGAAGAAGGGGGAGAATCAACACAAAGGGATGGTGTGCAGGGCTGCAAGCAACATCGAGAGTGGATTGGGGGGATGAAGTGACATAGAGGAGGCTGCAACACAGAGGGCGATGCTCTCTAGTGGAGCGCCTAATCAGAAAGAAAAAAGTAGCACCTTATTAAGGGAGCAGTGAAAGGACACAAGTATGTTGGCTATGCTCCAGGGGAGGGGCAAACACAGGAAGTGGAAGTAAATGCTGCATGCGCCAATGTAGGACAAACAAGTAAATAAGAGTGACAATGAAGCCAACCGATGATAAGCAATTGGCGGCTTCTTAGCTCCTTGTAAGTAACAAAAATGTCTAACAAGCAACAGCTCAAGCACTGTCTCAGGTGAAACCTAGAAATTAGATTTTGCTGTAAGGAGATGTGAAAAAAAGATCTCATTGAAATGTTTAATTCCGTTTTACAAACTCCATTAAGTACAGTACTCAATAGCCTGCAGGTTTTTATTCTTTTCATAAGATATATACGCCTCTCATTCAATTGTTTCTGCTTTAGAATCTTCTATGTAGACTCTTGCTAAATTTTACTACCAGTAATAAAACCAATTGCTAGCCCAAATGCTTGCACATTAAGATGTCTAGCTATCCCATTAATCAGGCTAAACCAATCAAGCGAGGCGCAGGTGATCTTTTGGTAAGTTTTGATATAAAATCTATTCTTCAGAATCCCAGTAAATCAGGCTATGGCCATTCACAGAAGAAAAAGTACTTGAAGCCCGCGGAGAAGACAGCGATAAAATATACGAGCTGAGTTCAGTGCGCTATTTTAACACAGATGACCTCACTGTGAAACCTGCAGTTACTTCGGTGTCCCAGGTTGCCTGTTAGAATGCAAAAGCATCATTATGTTTTGTTCTTTATGTTGGAAGAACAGAGAAATAAAAAAGATCTTCTAGTAAGTTAATACTTTCCCTTATCCCTTCCAATTTCGACGCTTTGACTTTTGCCCTCTAGTAGCTACATGACTTTTGCAAATATTCTCATAAGAAAGCAATAGAAGCACACTCTAAAAAGGGGAGATGGAAAGAGCGTGGTTAACAAATAACTCACATCTCTAGGTTATTGATTTAAGAGGTGGGGAATGCCAATGTGGGCTGGCGATGTAGTGCTAATAATGAACTGCATTAAACACACAAAAGGTGATGGAAGAATGTTTGAAATAAGCCTAACTACTTGCAATAGCTACCCATCATTCTTTTCGTCACCATGCCACCTCAGATTAAGTCATTTGTAAATCAGTCTTAGATCTACTTCGATAGGAACAGTCCAGCCCGTACTGCCAAGCCAGGTCCTCTGTGAACCAGAGGACAAGCAGCCCAAGACTGGTTTCAGTCTGTTTGGGCCTCTTCAGTTGGGTGGAGCTTGGTTTTAGTGACACATTAAGGAAGGGACCCACATCAGGGCCAGCCGCGTCAGCTGCAGGCAAGAACGGTGGGGCGTTGGGGCCGCCTGGGGGCGATTTTGAGGAACAACCATGAGGGAAAATTAATTATTTATTTAATTTTCCCTTGTGGTCGTCTCTCAAAATCCCCCCCCAGCCGGCCCCACCACTCTTACCCGCAGCGGCCGCGGCTGATCAGGGCATACCCTTGGCCACATAGGGCGTTACATTAAACACACAAAAGGGCCTCGTCTGACAGTTAGGGATGGACTGCTCCCGTTAGGAGCAGGGTCGGTACTAATTTGTATAAGGTGGGACTTTGTCTAGAGTACCATGGTGGGTGAAAAATGATGGACACGAATGCAGCTCGATTGATTGCCAGTGGCTGAGATTAATTCAACCAATCCATCACCTTATTGTTGCTGCAGTTGATGTCCTAAGTGCGACAGGTACGCACATATGTGTGACCCGTGCTGACTGTGATGAGCATTCAGTAGGGTGAGACTGGTCTGGGATGGCTATTGTTCCCTCCTAGAAGGGGTCTCGTCTGGCAGTTTGGGACACATTGTTCCTATGAGGAGCAGGATTGGTACTGATTTGAATAAGGTGGGTGTTAGACCTGACATCCTTGGCATGGTATTCTCCCAAAGTCTTTGCTTCACTCCTCCTGTTTCTGTTGGCATTAGTACTCTGTACACTTTACCCTTGCTAACCAGTGCAAAAGTGCTTGTGCTCTCTCCTTCAAACATGAGTTTAAGCACAGAGTGTTAAGCACAGGTTCATTTAGTGATTTTTGTGGTTCCCCCTGACAAGGACTGTGATAGTTGGGCTTTCACTCCCCTCAACCAATAACCCAATTTCGTACAGCGGGCCGTTATCTAGTGTGGCATGGTGGGTGAAAAACGATTGACTGGAATGTGGTCCAAGCAGTTGCCAGTGGCTGAGATTATTTCAAGATTCCATCCATCACCTTGTTGTTGCTGCAGTCAACGCTGTCAGTGCAGCGGGTATGCCCAGGTGTGTCTCCCATGCTAAATGTTACATAGGACTCAAGCTACACTCTAATGATGAACCCCAAGTCTGGCAGTATGGGACGGACTGTTCCCAGGAGGAGCAAGGTCGGTACTGATTTGTATTAGGCAGGCCTTTGTCTATAGTGGAAATGTGGATAAAAAAGGATGGACTGGAATGTGGCCTGAGCAATTGCAGGAGGCTTAGTTTACTTCAAGCATTCCTTCCATCTCCTTTTCATTGTTTCAATAATGAACTTACAGTATAGTCTACCAATTAAAGACCAAGCTGTTTTACTCTTTTATGGCTTGTCTTAATTAGTGTTTGTTGGCTGCTCTGAGAAGCCCTCATGCGCTGTATATATTATAAATATTAACATAAAAAATAGAAATAGAGGAAGGACAGCCAACCCCATTGTAGTGTACTATTGTGCTAGGCTTTGGGAGAGCGAGGTCACAGTCTTGATAAGAGATGTCACTGATTTCCCACTATCAGCTGCGGCCACTGAAGGTAAGAGCGGTGGGTCCGGCTGGGGGGGATTTTGAGAGACGAATACAAGGGAAAATTAATTATTTATTTAATTTTCCCTTGTGGTCGTCTCTCGAAATCCCCCACCCCCAGCCGGCCCCACCACCCCACCGCTCTTACCTGCAGTGCCCGCAGCTGCCCACAATAGCCCAACAATTTGACCACCCCACCCACCCCGTGTGAAACTGTTTTCAATAAGGAGTACCTTGCAGGGCCAGAGTTCGATCTAAGACTTGCAGAGTTGAACTGAAACTTAAATTGTGTAGAGCTGCTTTGGCAGAAAATGAAAGCAATGAGCACCTTGATGTGATAGAGTCCCTGGTTAAAGGTTGTTGACTCCTCAGGTGGGAAGTGGTTCAAGGGTGCGGGCTAGGGGGATAAGGCTTTTTCAGTGGGTGCTGCTCCAAGCCAAAGCGGGTTTGAGCCTAGATGCAGGCGGATCAAAGATATGAGAATCTAAATAATCCTGTGTGGAAATCTCAGACTGGATGTAGAAGCCTCGAGACCAGCGCTGGTTCAACGCGAACGTGCTCAAATCATCCACTGTTTAGTAGTAGGTGTATTTGTTCGCTCAAATATTCAAAAATGGGGAAGTTGTTCGCAAAACCCAACTGAGTTTAGTTTTTCACAGATAGTTCCACAGAATGTAGGCCACTTTGTTCTGACTCTCTGAGGCGCAGTTCTCTCTGGGTTTACTCTTCTCTGCTCCTCACCATTCCATTTTCCCGAGGTAAGATCCTCCATTATTAAAGCTTCGTGCAGCTGTCAGGGGATTCTCACCTTCTGTGACCCTGGAGCCTTGGAGCTCGTTTCTCCAGCAGGCTGGGTTTTCTTATGATAGGGGACCTAATGTTCCTGAGGATGCCTGCAGGGCACGGGTTCACATAGCTCAGAAGGTAATTGCTGAAGGAAGAAAAGTAAGTCAAAGTTACTGACATCTCCCATTGTTACCCCATATGGAAACAAGTTTTTTTAACCAGGCAGAAAGTCCTCTTGTTGGGCTCCAAGCAGATTTTCACCCTCGAATTGGTCAATCATGTTTTTAAAAAAAAATTTTAATGAGGAAACATTTCCGTTTTATTTTACATAAAATTCAACAGTATTCAGATGCTATAAAAAAAAACATTACCATCAAGATACACAGTATATGTAGATCCATAGTAAATAGCACCTCAAGAAGAAATAAATGAAGTAAAAAGTAAAGAAACATTAGGGAGGCAATGGAAGAAGGAAAAAGTGGATTCTAAAATTATAAGCATTTTCTGTACATGGGACATGATTGAACTGCATTGTCTGTCTTTTTGGATAATGATGGGCGGTGAACTCCGCTCCGCTCGCGGAGTTTGCGTAGTTTCCTGCTCTCCGTGTTACGCGGAGATCCGAAAAACTCTGCTTCGCGTTGCGCAGCGTAGTTTTTTTCCTCGCTCGCGTTTGTCAACGTCAAGTTGGCGACCGCGAGCGAGGAAACTCAACCTCCCGGCAAGATTTTTCCTCGTTCGCGATCGTCAACATCAAGTTGGCAAGCGCGAGTGTGGAAAATCAACATCCCGGCGAGATTTCTCAACGCGGGGGGATCAGGTTTCTCATTGCGAGTGGTCGCGTATGCTCGGGACAGCTCGCGTTGAGAAACTGCCCGTTCGCATTGAGAAAGCTGCAGCTCGAGTAAAAATCTACTCGAGCGGCAGAAACGGAAAGCAGGGACCGCTTGCACTGTGCATGGTGCCGTTCGCAATGATTGCACAGTGCGGACAAGCATCCGGCACTGTGCAATCACCGCAAACGGCATTTTTCTATTGTACTCCGCCGCTCGCGTAGCTCCACGTAGTGCGGCTGAGGTTTTTTCGCACTTCGCGTAGTGCAGCGTAGTGCAACTTCGCGAAATCCGCCCAGGGTTAATAATGATGGTTCAAATATGAAAATGTTGCACATTGCATATGGGAAATGGGGGGGTCTGACCGTTCCAGTAACAATCTATGATGAGCCTCACTACCAAAGCTAAAACAAATAATGTGTGCTTTTGGTTTTTATTCATACCTAACTTGGGGGCCGATTTAAATGTAGGCGGTAAGCATACTCCATTGCAATGGCGACGGAGTGTGCTTACCGCCAACATGATGGTCCACCCACCGAATTTAAAAGCAGGTGGACCATAGTTTGACCACCGTGGAGACTACTCTGTCTCCGCTGTGGCCAAACTTCTCCAACAGCCGAAAAGAGTAAGGGCTGTCAGAGAATTGGTTATATGCCCATCCGCCCAATTAGGATGATAGGACATGTAGCCATCTAAAGAGCAGTAAAAAACAAAAAATGCCCCCTCACCATTTAGATAACTACCATGGCGAGGGGACCATGCTTTTTTTATTTTCAAACGCAAAAACCCACTTTGGGCTTTTGTACTTGAAAACAAAAAAACTTTACAAACTTTGCAGTACGGCTCCATCATGTTTGACAGAGCCATAGGGCAAAGTTCCAATGCAGTCGCAGGAGCCGCCTTGATGGCAGTTTCTGTGAATGCTAGAAATGTCTGTCGACCCAACAGACATTTCTACATTTGATGGTCGGGACCTCAACCAAGGCAATGGAGTAATTTATCTATAATAACTTACAACAGTTTTGATACTTGCCTCAATGTTTGCTTCCTTTGAGGGGTGAAAACTGGCTTTTATATATACTGGACCAGTCATATTTACCAAAATGTTTTTTTCGAGAACTTATAAAGCTATTAAAAATAAACCATTAGGCTAATACAACAATGTCTCTGACCATACTTACTAAACAACAGGTCCATAACTCAGCCCAAACTAAGTTCTTCCAGTCCTTACTCCCACTTTCCCAGCAGGATGGTGTGTTTTCTATCCTAGAAGGTGCATAATGATGCAAATTATTTCCCAGAGCTATTTGCACTAAAATTCGAACATGCAGCATCCGGGGTCAGCCCTGATGAGCCCCCCTCTACTTGTCAGTTCCAGCTTTGGCACTCTCATTTCAGCCCCTTGTTAAGAAAAGAAAATCACTAGCGCTGGGCTTAGGCTTCCATCAGAGAGAATGATGTTAATAGTCTAGTCTAGCAATCCATTGAATGGAAATTGGTTTTGTTGGGTCTTTTCATTCTTTATTTGAAGCTCGGTGCTGGTTGGAATGTCCCCTGCATGGTTTTGCTAATGTGCATCCCATCTTGAATTAGCCAACTGCTATTGTTTATGTTTATTGCCCAGCACATGCAACAACCATGCATGAGTGTCGATGCCTTATATGTATGAAGCCACTGAATACTCAGAACAAGGCTCCCCAAATGTGCCTTCCTTTTTAGGTCTTGTCTGCTAAGCAGTACATGCACTGTCTTTTGCAAGAAGTATCGTTAACTTACAGTGCGCTTAGAGCCCGCCCATTGCTCAGCATTAGTTGGCCTTATTGTCAATCACTCTCATTTGCTTGCTTCTTCTTTGTCTGCTTGTGAAGGCTTTTCTTCCTCTTCTTGTGTTTGTTCTTTCCCTGGGCATTAATTGTGCCCTTCCACTGCTCATTTTCCAGGCACTTTTTTTTTTTTAAAGTATTCTATGAGAGTGCATGTGTTTTCTAGCTCTCTCCCTCATGTACTTCTCTACCCCCTTCTGCCACACACTTTGTTCTCTCTCGCCAGTGTGCTTCTTCCCACCAGCTCTACGTAGCTCCCTCTGGCCTGTTTGTTTTTCTACCGAACATGCCCTCTGTGTTGTGTCCACCCCCACCCATGCTTTCCGTATTGCTTGTTTCACCCATGACCTCTGTGTTGCTTCTACCTCCCACAATAACGCTCTCTGGGCCATATTATCAAGAACGGCGATAACATTATCGCCGCTTTAGCGGCAGGAAACTGCCTCTATAGCGGCGATAAGGGGCTTGATAATATGCCCTATAGTATTCCAATAGAAGCCCAGGTTTGATGTCCTTCGCACCAGAACCTGGGCTTCTATTGGAATTCTATAGGGCATATTATCAAGCCCCTTATCGCCGCTTTAGCAGCAGTTTCCTGCCGCTAAAGCGGCGATAATGTTATCACCGTTCTTGATAATATGGCCCTCTGTGTTGATCCACCTTGGTGTTGCTTCCTCTCACCCATGCCTTCCTTGTTGCTTCTGCTCCTGTGTTGCTTTCCTCCCAATGGCTTAAAAAAAACTTTCACACTTTTTTTTTTCAAGTTTCCGATCCAATTCGGATCGGTAACTAAAAGGATAAAAAAAAGTGGCTGCACCAAAGGCCTTTTTTTATTCTTTTTGGCATGCTAAACAGCATCAAGATGCTATGCAACCTGGCTAAAAACTAAGCTGCACAGCTTAGCAAGCTAATAGGTTCTGAAGGCGAGACCTATTGGCTTTGTCAATGCTTGTTACATCGGAGTACTGTCTATGGGCCAGTTGATAGGTGCTTAACAGTGGAGACAACATACTATTTTTTAATCTTTAGCATCAGACCGACCATTTTCCTGTCCATAGTGGTTAGTGAAAAGCCTACCAGCCTTTTTCTCCAGAGGTGCCCTACAGTGACACGGGCGGACCCTTTGCTGGCATTCAGACTGTATGGTATGTGTGCAAGGAGTATCATGTGACTGGAGAATCTGTATGGCATCCAGCCTGTTGTTATGAGACCAGTAGTGTCCATTCTCGAATTACTCAGGTAAAGCATCGCACAGGATGGAGGCCAGTTAACCACCCCCAGCAAAATGTGTTGCTGAGATTACTGAAGCATTTGTAGAGCTCCGGGCAATAGGGTACGGGAGGATGGAGACCGAGCGCCCTATAGATATGCAGTATTGCCTTTTCAAGAGAGACCTGCCTGACTGTTCCTTCTTGAGTACCCCTATTAGAATAAATGAAGGATCTGTGAAAATGGAGCCAGTGGTCTCCTTTGGAGTGCAAGATAAACCAATCTGTCTCCTTTGTAGAGAAAAATGAACCGCTCTGTCCTGGCTTTCCCTTTGTCTCTCCCAGAGGTGCAACTTCACCCCTCATTTTTCTTTTGTTTTAGGTGCTATAGCTGGCGATACCTGTCATCCCTCCCTGCAGTGAGAACATTCCCTGAAGACAAAGATAGTGTCTGCTCTGGACAGGAGGGATACATGGACTTGGAAGCCCGCTTCAAAGTGGTTCAAGAACAGCGAGAATGAAATCAACATTCTCTGTCTGGAAAAGAACTATATGGGAAGGCTTGAAACTCCCTCACATGCTGCCACAATTTCTCACTGACCGAAGAGTTGACACTCTACAGAATGTCAGGAAAACTCTTGACAGGGCTAGGGTGGTTGACAGTCAGTCTCCCAGAGGTGAGGGCGCATTACCTGAAAGTCTACAGCTACTTTCTCCAAGAGCTTTGTGTCTGACTTGGAGAAAATTCTACCAGGACTGCTGACAGAGGGGAGTGGAGGGCACCTCTACAGCAGGAATTTACCCTAAGGAGAAACCCCGTTGCATGACCATGGAAAAGGGAGCTGCGCAGAAGAGTGAATTGCCTGGAGGGGCATCACACAAGCTGACCCAAGCACAGGAGTGGGTCCTCTTTTGAGCCTATACACTGCACTAAAGATTCCATTCTTGACTTCAGGCCATGGTCACGGCCAACCAGGAATGAGGTTGCATTCTCTAGATTGACCTTGGTGTACTGCAAAGAAGATCCCAAGTGTGAATGCTGCCCATGTTCACTCCCCGACTAAGAGGGACATTGCAGGTCAGTCCAATTGCTAGAGTAGGTTTCCCTGATTTCCCCTCTGAATCTGGCATACTGCATGCAGGACAAGAAGCATGACCCTATCCCTCGTTCATAAACGCGTTGTAACTCTGGAAACTGTGATGCTGGTGCCACCCGTGCCCTTAGACTTGCCAGGGACCCCAAGGGGCTCACCAGCGACCTGTGGGTAAGCTCTCATCAGCGTTTCAGTGGGGGATTGTGTTTGATTGCAGCCACCCCTGCTGAACATCCACAGCATCTGAGGCTCCACCAGCAGAGCTAAGAGAGAACTTGAGACCACATGCACACAGCGCATCTAGGAAGCACATCATACCAGAGTCCCGCTGCATCAGAGTAGGTAAGTGCTAACAAAACACTGTCCTGCGACATGTGAGGACTGAAACCATGGGCATAATATCTAATCACTAAGAAACCAGGACAGACTTGAGGGTCATACAGTAACTTGCTAACACTACCCACTTTGCGCCTATACCTGTAATTTCCCTTCACGGCTTGCTATTGCCTTACCACTAGCACCTTGTTAGAACCCTGTGTTTCCCTGGAAAATCTTGTGTTTGATTACATAGGTGGTGCAATGAAGAACTTTTCATTTTCATAAAGCTAAAGCAATTAGCCGGATATGTATAACTGAGTTCTATGTTACCAGCCTGAGAAACCTTGGATTGTTCACCTCGCTACCCTTAGAGTCAAGTGCTGGAAGTTGCTCAGTTATCTGTAACTAGAGAAGGTCGGGCCCTGAGCCATCAGAGGTAAAACACCTCAACCACCCCTGTTGTGGACCATTAGCCCCTGCTTGCCCATGACCCCAGAATGGTTTTTAGACTCAGGACAGAGAATAGTCAATAATAGATGCTAGATTTTGGACTCCAGTCAGCTATGTGTATACTGCATGAATGTACTGTGATGGGTTCAGTAAAGTCACATTTCATGTTCCAAAAATTCTTACATATGATTTTATAATTGTCCAGAATGTGGAAATTTGCTGAATATAAAAAACTGATGGTCAAGATAAAAACATAGTTAAAATCCCTATGACTCACAATAAACGGTGAGTGTCTGGGTCAGTCAGGAAACGCAGAAGATTAATGGGGGTGCCTGGATGATGTAAATGTTGTGAAATGACTGAACAGACTAAATGGACATGTTCACTTAACTTACCATCATTTTGATCACTCGCCTTCAGCTTGCCGCCATCCTTACAATCTTTGATGCACGAGACTCACTGTATTTCTGCTGCTGTTTGTATTCATATGAATTCTGAAGTTGGTTATTTTCATCACAGAGCTCTAAAACACTGACCAAAAAAGAGTACGAGTACCAGCATCATTTTCTCTGAAGCACTGTCTGAGGTACTTGCCACATAACTGATTAAAATACAATATATACATATGTGATTGTTGATGTATTTAATTTAAATTACATCATAGCAGAGTGGTTGCAAAGATCAGTTTTAAAGGTAATTGATCTTGAATGAAGAATATAATGACATTACTTTACAGATAATTCACATTACACTTTTAAAAAAAAACATATTTACATTAGAGACATTTACACTTTTAGGCACCAGGAGATAACGTGATTTTCCCAGTATCTCACAACGTTTGATAAAGTGTAGGATCCAAGATTAGAAGGGCCCAGGCTGCCAGGGTCAGCATCTTAGCCACTAGGCGATATCTTGAATTTATAATGTGAGGACCTTGCATGCAAAGGGACATTTTTGTGCAGGATGATACTGGGGATGGAGCAACATAGACATATTGTTGGAATTCAGGTCTACTGAAGAAGGCATTTCGCTTGGGTTTTAAAATAGTTATTTCATATCCAGTTGCCATACTTACAGTCTGCCGCTTTTGACACGGTCAACCATGATATTTTGCTAACCCGTCTAGAGGAGGTAGGAGTAGTGGGCACTGCCCTGGATTGGTTCCGATCCTATCTATCTGGCAGGTGTCAGGCAGTGGCTCTTCCACCGTTCCAGTCAGTCTTCACTAACATCTGCCATGGGGTCCCACAAGGATCTGCCATCAGCCCAATTTTATTTAACATCTATTTGAGCCCATTGATTAATACCATTCGGGCTCATAATGTGAAATTGGTAAATTATGCTGATGACACCCAGATCATTCTATCTCTTGATGGAACCTTACCCAATGCCCTGGAGGATTTTCATGCGTATATGCACGCCACTGCGCAGTGGCTACGTAATAACTCTCTACAATTTAATTCGGATAAGACCGAAATTCTACACTGCGCAGTTGGGAAGGTCCATCTGCCTCTTCCTCATAACTTCTGGCCTCTTGATACATCTACTCCCTTGGCGCCGGCTAAGACGGTGCGAAACTTGGGAGTCATGTTCAATGCCAACCTGTCATTGGAGACGCAAGTGAATAAGATGGTGGGGTGCTGTTTTGGCCTTATTAGAGCCTTGAAAAAGTGTCTTCCGCTGCTTCCAACTTCGGTCAGAGCCTTGGTTGTCCGAGGTGCTATCTTAAGCAGACTTGACTATTGCAATGCCTTACTGTTGGAGTCCCCCAAATATCTGATTCATAGACTGCAACGTGTTCAGAATACGGCTGCGAAATTAGCCCTGTCTAGACCACGAGGTTTTTCTGCCTCAACGTGCCTTGCTGAGCTACACTGGCTCCCTGTGCAGCAAATAATTCATTTCAAATCCCTTTGCATAGGGTTTAGGGCTCTGCATGGACTCGGTCCTAAGCCGCTACAGAAGAAATTGGTTTGGTATACTCCTACCCGGAGCCTCCGATCCTCTTCTGCCTGTCTGGCAAAGGTACCTAGGTTTAACAGGGCCAGACTGGGAGAAAGATCTTTTAGTATTGCCACCGCGAAACTTTGGAATGCACTTCCACTTGAAATTAGACAATGTAGTACCCTGCTCCTGTTTAGGAAAAGGATTAAAACGTGGTTGTTCCCCAGAAACTGATTCTGTCGTTCTTGAGTTATGTTTATTTTAGGTTCTGTCTTTTCGCTCCACGATGGTCTTTGCTTACGTATCTTTAGCGCCAGGGTACCCGTAGGGTGTTTGTCGCGCTCTGTAAATGTTATATACAATACAATACAATACAATACAATACAACAGCAACAAAGACTTTGAGCCCAATATACAAACCCATTTGTAAACCTTAGTTGGCTAATTCTGCCCACAGGGGAGGGAAGTGGGTCCTTCAGAGCAAGGATGCCTTTCAGAGTTGGTGAACGCCCACAAGTGTTAAGGTTTGTAAGTATTCAGAACTTTCTGTAAGATCTGTTCCCACCCTGGACAAAGACAAACACTTACCTCTGTAAAGTTCCCTGGTGGAAATTAGGAGCGAAAACACCCCAAAATAGTGAGAGTGTAGAGGAAGGGCTTTCTAGTTTTGCAAAGGATTTGAACATACATAAAGATATATATCTATTACATGTATATATCCCAAAATGCCTTGGTGTCGGAGGAAATTTAAAATCACAAACTACTCCTGGCGAACTGTGACAGCTAAAGCTACTATCAGTACTACTGGAATGCTCGGTGAATAAAAAATCAGAAAACTACTCCAAACATAAGTAAATCTGCAGAAGAATGCTTAAAACTTTTTGCTTAGGAATCAGTGTTCTTTTTGAAGGTGTGATGTACAGGGTGGCACTAGTGTGAATGTCAAGCATTCAAAGGGCCGCATGAAATTATTGTTTACCTATAGGTCTGAACTTTAATCAGTAATGCAAATTTGTCCATCATGTACCAGAAGAAACGGTCTGATGGAGTCCATCTTACAGGGCACGTATTATGGGTGGGCACATTCAGCATTGATTGAATGTTGCCACATTAGGGCATACATATGTTTGAACAGAGCCACCCCTTGTATTCCATTGCTATTGCTAATTAATGCCAGCATAGCTTTCTGATTAGTCATCCTGAATTCACATGCAAGTTAACTGGTATTCCAATTGGAAATTCTCTAAGTAGCTTATGAATTGTATTCATATACATTCTGTAATGTGAGACTTTAAATGATTATGGCGCTACATGCTTATAACACTGTCTAACTCCAGGACTCAAAGGTATAATCTAGATATAGGGCTCATAACTTTGCTAAATTTTAAACTATTTTACTTGCTTGGCTGTAATATATTTTTTACAAACGTTGTCAACATTGGGATTGGATCCAACTTATCAATTCACTGCATTTTTACTGCATAATATTGCACTCGTGGGGACATACACAAACTGTCTTATCACACTTATAACAATGACCCCACAGCACTGCCGCTCCCAGCGCGATAAAGTAAGACACTTCACTATGTTGCTGGACACTATCCTGCAGAAGCATTATGCACTCAACACAGGAAGAGATTTGCAGTAGCAATCGTGGGCAGACAAAAGAAGTGCATGCATTTTAACCGAAGCAAGAACACTCCTTTTATGAGCTCAGAGTGGATCTGGGTCATACGAAAAACCGAACAATGAATGGGCGCTGCAAAGAACAGGCTCATTTTGGGGTGATGATCTTCACATATTGTATTGTCTTAACTCTGCCTTAAATTAGGAGATGTGGACGTTTAATAAGATTAGTATTCATTCATATTTGAACATTAAAAATTGTATTATTGCAAGTAAACACACTGAAGAAGACAAAAGAAATAAAAATGACTTATTGTGAACCAGAGAATTTTGATTCATTCAGAATAAGGTTGATTTGCTTAACTGAACTGGTGAAGGCATAGTGAGAGGTTAGATGTTGTCTGTTAGGTATAGTAAGAATTCTTGTACATCAGTGACATGGGATCAGACCTACCATCCAACTCTGGAGAAAGGAGCAATGGAAACTGTGAAATCCCTAACACTAGACTGCTAACAGTCTGCGGGTATTGTGCGTTCTTCTCCCTTTCGAGTTTCAAGAAACTTCCAGGGCAGAATGAGTACAGCCAGTATTTAAGAGACTATCAAACATTGAATAAAACGCCTGGCAATCTGTCGCTGGTTACTGTGGCTCTTTATGTCATCCTAATTCACACCTGCTATTTCCTCCCCTTGTTTGCTCTTCTTTCTCCTTTTGGTTCTTTCATGTTCCTGTTTCCTTCCTGCTTTCCTACTGTTGTCTGTATGTCTGTCTGTCATGTTCCTGCTTCCATCCTGCTTTCGTACTGTTGTCTGTGACACCTTTTTGTATCTTTTCTCCTGTGTTTACTTCTTCTGCTCCAATGCGGTCTAGTTTGCTGAGGCATCCAGGGATCTCTCCTGGTATCCTCCTGAACTGTGGAGGGTTCATCACAGCAAAATCAGTCTCAAGCACTGGTAAGCTTGAGTTTTGGTTGTACTATTGCTATATTCCACAACACTGTTTGCCATAGTCACATATGAGTTCCTGCTTCATTCCAACCGGTGCAGCAAATCCTCCAACTCCTACACATGAGGTCTTTGGTTTCACTCTCGGCCAAAGCTGATTCCAGCCCAAGGGTGAACTCCAGTTCAGAGTTTCTCTCTTTCCCGTCCCCATCCACCCAGATCGCTACTTTGCTTGTTTTCATAGTAGTTCAGGGAAGCTAGGACTTTCAGCAGGTCTACACACCAGGAACTTTACAGGATGGAGAATTTAATAAAGATGTTCAATTGGAAGGAAGTAGTTTGGATATTTCATTTGAAATCTGTGATATTATAAACTTTTATTTATGTTCAAATCTAATTGCCTCAACAAGCAATGAGCATACAACAGTCCCAGAAAATTTACACAATATTTACCTGGAAGCCACTGTCCAGGTAGCGCCATTCCCTGCCATCCATTCCTTCAATGTCAAACATTGAGATTAGATAACATGAGGTGAGTGCATGCACTTCGCTACATGTGCTGCCCCTGACTCTGAATGCTTCCCATTCCACGTCAACCGGCCTCTCTTGTTAAACTCTGTCAATTACTAATATTGCTAGTTTATAAACAATGGCACCCTTCACCCTTCAGTTTAGCTCCCTCTGAGCTTTTATTTTTTGAGGTAAGGGTTGCTATGCTAAATCCATTCAACTCAATGACTTAACAGAGAATAAAACATACACTGTAATCCACCATCAAAATCTAGACATGGCCGAGAATATCTGTGCATTAAAACGGGCCTGCTGCGGATCTTTATCAAGGGATTACACCAGAATCCCAAATACACAACTGTGCGTTTTTGCATGGACTGTCTGAAACTATAGAGAGAGCGCTCCTCAGTAAGAATCTGTACAATCAAAGATTCTCCATGTGCCTTCATTCTTCCAAGAAATCACTTGAAAAGGGAATAGAGGGAGGTTGAGGAAAACTAGATTTTCCCTGGTAAGGTAATCTGTGCTTATAGAAGGCTTTCTGAACCTAAGCCTAGGGGTCTAACATCATTTATGGCCATACTGGACTAACCGCCCCACTGGCACTCAGTCCACCAGGGGAGACATCTTAGTGCTGAGAGACAGAAGTGTCATTCTGACTGTGCTACTCCCTTTAGTGTGTCTCATGTAATGTGTTTAAAGGTGCTCGGATTTTTTTTCCAATAAATCATGCTGAGACCAGCAATGAATACAGTTTTCTCCTAGAAACATCTAAGTGTGCAATATGTGCTATGAACGTGTAAACACTCATTCACATTTACAGTGGTTCATAATCCTGCAGGCAACACTTTCATTTTAGTTCATGATACAGGGCAAATACAGAAACAAGATCACATGTTTTGAGGTACTGCCTATATTTTGGGGTTTTCAAATGACCTTTTATCTATAGTTAAAATTGGGGGACGATCATTTTTTTTAATAAAAAAAAGTTTGTTAAGTTCTATGAATTCCACCCAAATCTACCAAAGGTTGAGTTTTTCACCATTTTGTAGGTTTATTCCCAGGCAAAATTAGATTTTCATTTTTTTATTTGCACCAATACGAGATAAAAGCGTCAATGATTTTGTTGAAAAAGAATTTCCCAAAGGGGTTATTTGCATATGCTTCTCCACAAAAAAATAGTTTTTTCAAGAATAATTAAGAAATGTTCCACTGTAAAACGTTACAAAGTGTGCACTATGTGTTTCACTCCTTAGAGGCTGACTCGTCGGGGAGCTTTGATCTCTGTTACCATACATATAAAATCCCATTGCTCCCCTAAACAATGTTTTCTCACATCAGTCACTATCAGGTTTTTTCTTCTAACCTCTTCAGCATTCTCAAGGATATCACCAAGGCGGGTACGTTTTGGCGTACCAACTAGACTAAAGTTTGTCCAAACTAGTGATACTCCTTATATTCCCCAGCAATGCTATGGACAATGTTTAGCTTAGAATTTGTGTGATCTTTGAGATCCCAATTTCTAGTTTCTGTCGTTTTAAGGCCCTTGTTCACTGCTACCATTTCACAAATCATGTAACTCCTTCAGCTGATTTCAGAATTGACAACATTCTTGTGATCTATAGGATTTCGGTTACTGACATGACATTGTCTGACCTGTATTTTTGTGCCTGTTCTTCTTCTTGGTTCTTCATGTTGTCATTCCCAAGATGTCATATACCCAACACCTTGCTGGGATTACTCCATTAATGTAGTGAAAGCAAGACAGTTTTAGAGGCCATCCAATAAAATAATAACTTGCCACTTATATCGCTGCTTCTTCCAAAGATACATTTTAAATAAAATAACAATGATTGACTTTCCAAAGTTGAAAGCTCAACAGGCCAGCACCACTGTTTGAAACTGTAACCATCGTGCTGGGTCAGCTTCCACACTAAGCAACTGTACCGCTTCAGCATCGTGCAATGGGCTGCTTGCTTGCCATCCAAAACCTTTATGCACCCTATAATTTGATGTTCAGGTGTAAACAGTATTACTATATTCTTCATTACAGTAACAATTATGAAATCTCAAGTTTTGCTGTTTCAGAGGGAGTCATTTGAGGCACAACTGAGTAGATTTTGTCATGCTCACACCTAACAATTCTGACTTGCCAGTTGCAAGATAAGATATGTCCCTCGTAGTCACTGCGTCTGTAAAGGTTAAACCTACCAGCATACGTAAAAAATGGAATACACAGTTGTCTTTATTAGTAAACACCATTATAGACATAACATCTGTTTTACTTTTGAGAATCTGTTAGGAATCTGGGGGCATATTATCAAGGGCTTTATCGCCGCTTTAGTGGCACTTTTTGCCGCTAAAGCGGCGATAATTTTATCGCCCTATTAGCAAGCTGTCGCTAACAGGCGTTAGCGACAGCTTTCAGGCGTTAGAGGCCACGTTTTCCATCGCCTTGCATGTCAGCGATAATTATCGCTAATGACATGCAAGGAAGGCGTTCCCTACTAAAAGCGACTGAATACAGTCGCTAACACCACTACCCCCTATTAGCAAGGCAGGCGAAGCGATAAAATAATTCGCGCTAAGCGTGTTTATCGCTAGATTTTAACACCTGCTAGTGAGGATGACTTACCTGTTTGAAGTATAGGAGGTGGATTCTAATGCTGAATCCACCTTAGCGCATCGCGAGAATATCGCTGGTTTTCCAGCGATATTCTCGCATTATGCCGCTATCGCTGGAATAATCATCGCCATAGTGCTAATTGTTGCTAATACAGCGTTAGCGTGGCGATATATTCCAGCGATAGCTGGCGATAAAATATTTCGCGCTAAGCGCGCTCTGCGATATTTATCGCATTTTGTTGCTAATATGGCCCACAATGTCTATTTGTGACAGAACCTGCCCATTTTTCGGGACCAAAATGTCCTCATGTTTATTTTCTAAAGTAGTCGATAAATTTAGCTTAAATCATGAACTGCACCATGTATCATAATTTTAAATTCTTACCAATCAATTTTTGATTTTACTTCTTAGATTGTAAGGTTGCATACTAGGAACACTGAAAAGGTACACACATGAGTTGAAATTGAGTCTTCATTAACACCAGATGGGTGTCCACAGAAGAAATATTTTATCAGTCTCCTTTTGTCAAGATCTTTTGTACCAAACAAAGTGACCATTATGCATCTTTCTAAATGCTCTTATTTTCTTTTTTTCCAAATCATTTTTATCGAGATTTGGGAAAGACATATCTGCATTGCTAATTCGAAGTGACATTTATAAAATACCAATTATACAGAGCTGCTGGCTCTCTGTATTGAAAAGAGGTTCCTTTTTCAGGAATAATAATAGTAACCTGTTAGTGCCTAATACTGACCTATTGTCCTTTTTAAGTAAATAATGGGTATTAATAACACACATTGTTATGGTAATTAATAAATCGACCTCAGAAGAGCAAAGCGTGGTAATGATCTTGTTACACATCAAGCTGTGACCTGCAAGTCAGACATAGGTGTCATAGATGGCAACAACAAACGCTAAGCTCAAAGGGCTGTCTTTCCAGGTATTTGTGCTTAATATAGTTTTCTGATTTGGGCTCTTAAGAACATTGTGCCTGTTTCTTTTGGAATAGAGAGTCAGGTCGTCAATTGAAATTTCTGATTGCAGGGCTGTCGACTTCTAAAACCACTGTTGCTGGTCTTTTAATATAGGAACTCAAGCTGAGCTTGTACTTTCAGTTAAAGCAAAGTTTTGGTTGAGCAGAAAACAGATATTTGTTTACCGAATAAAGAAGGCTGCCTCCTCCAAAGATTCAATACTTGTAGAGACTTTTAGAATGCAATGTTGCAAGCCCAACATCATGATCCGATTTAAATCCGTCTGAGCTGGGAGCCACCAAATATACTTAACTTTAATTTGTTGAATGGAGCACAGAAATTAGGCTTCTCTTACAGACCTGGCATGGTGCCATGGGCAAATAATTTCTTGCATCCTGACAGTGGGCTTTTGCATGGGCGACAAAACCAGCGGTAGAAAAAGTCATATTATGCACGCTTTCATCCCCAGTTGGCATCACAAGGTTGAAGCCTTCATCACCTTCAGACCTTTTATTTGCTGCTGAGGAGCTGTAATGTTGCAAAAGAGTGCAAAATACACGGTGTAAGCAAAATTCTATGGTGGTCATTGAGAGTTAGACAGAGCAGGAAGGCTGCTGAAAATGGGCCCTTGCTTGTGCTTTCCTCATTCAATTTAAAGTCAGGTGACTTACTGGGTTTCTGAGAGTGAAGCCTGCACTTTGTCCACCAGTGGATACCTCTCACATGACGGCCTGTACAGAGGAGCGCTGTCAGGTCATAGTGGCCTTATTTGGGCCTTATGGGCATTATTTACGACAGGGCGCCTGTCACTTGAGTTCCCTGCCTAGTATGCCATCCAGAGGAGGGAAATCCCTTCTTAGGTTCTATGTGTAAGGGTAAAAACTCTCTGTGCATCGGGGTTGAATTTGTATTTTTCAAAATGGAACTACAGCTTTGAGGGTTTAGTCTTGAAAATCAAGGAAACACTGCCGAGCAGGCACATGAAACTACAGTGCCCACTCGGCAAATCTTCCCTGCCTTCAATGGAGCCTGCTTGTGGGATCTTCAGGTTCTGCCGGGAAGGTGGAAGTTCTGGCCTCTGCTGACCTGCAAGCCTGATGGACCGCTTGACATACTTTAAATGGCCCCACTAAGAACTCTATTTACTTTTTGTTCCAGGCACATCCTTTAAATCCTTTGACACCAGGAGTTGACAGAGTAGTGTCAGGACCACCAACTGCTAAGTCAAGGCGACGGGGCCCATAATGTATGTCCAGGCGTTGTTTAATTTTCAAAGAGAGATGCCAAATGCCCAAATTTCTGCTGCAGATTTGAGTGGAGATCACAGCTTAAAAATTCACCCCAAAAAGAATACTGGTTCCACGAGTGGCTTTGCTTTTCCTGATGCGCGAGACCTTCTGCCGTTACGTGAAGAAGGAGGGAAACGGCTAAGAAAACCGCTACCCAGGCAGCACGGGACGCAGGGACAAGGCGGCAGAAGCCCGCCATAAATCATGTAATGGCGGACACTGCGGTCTGCGAGCGCAGCTGGGGCTGGCTGCTGCCGGCCGCGCGGCCCAGATATAAATCATAATTCCCCGCAATCCATCCCCCTCGCAGCCGCCATCGGCCTAGGAAAAAAAAAGTGTGTTGGTCTTATCGATTCCGGTGACACTGGGGCCCTGGCTGTGGCCGCTCTGAATCATTATGAAATGAAACTGATTAGGAATTCATGGAATACTAAATAAACTTTACGAGCCCGTTATACTTTTTTTTTTCTTTTTCTTTTGATGCATGGGGAGCAGAAAATGAAAACTAATGATACCAAAATTACACCGCGTGCTGAGTATTATTATACTGCTATTGATCGGCTTCAAACTGTACATCAAAATCGAAGTGTGCTGCTGGCTCCGAGGTAGATGCTCAGTTTTTAGGAGGGGGGAGGGTTTATGCTATGCACACACTCTCACATATATTCACGTTAGACAAATCTGTGTGCATGTGCACATATAGACTAATAATGACACGAGGAAAGTGCTTTATTTCATATTTACCAATGTTAGGAAACCCATAACTCAGTGGCATGACAGCATTGCTCTGGACTACGGAATATCCACATTCGAAAAGAAGCAGAGACAAATCACACGATGTAATATAAATGTTAAAAAGAAAGAGAACTGGTGTTCTGTTCCTGTAATGCATTCTCAGGGTTCTGGTGCCCTTTTTGGATTGCAAGTTGTTAAGCCCCATCAATAACTCTTGATGTAATTATGGGACTAAAACGAATATGTTTGTACTTCTTATTATCACAGGAGTCTTTCTCTCTTACTCTCTATTCATATATCTGACTATCAATGCATATTTATGTTTATTTATGTGGTGCCAGTGAAAATATGTAGCCCAATAATAAGTTACTTAGAACAAATATACTAATAAACACAGCTTCATACATATATTGCTGGAGTGCAAAAGGTCAAATGCATTGGTATTTACTGTACATATTTCCCCAAAAATTCCACTCTAGAATCGTTTTACAAAAGATTTAATGTCACTTCACAACTTAACCCCATTGTGTTTTGGTGATTTAATTTCTTTATAATTACTGCACATAAAAATACATCATGACATAAGCCATGCATATGGATCCGCTACATGTTGTAACGTTGTAATGTTCTATTTGTTAGCATTGGTGGGTATTGCCACTTGTCACTCTTGACCCCATGGCGGAGTACCCTGTCCGCCAAGTCATCGGTCTGCCTGCCTCATTTATAGGTGGGCAGACTGTAAGTATTCCATCTATGGAGCCCCCTTTAGCTCCTTCAATGGACCACTTTCTCTGACAGACCAACAGAGTAGGGGCCTTCAGAGTAAGGACTTTACACCATCCACCCTATTTGAGTGTGGACAGTGTAAAATCTTATTTTCATGTCCGTCACCGTCAAGTAACCTGCTAGTAAAGGACAGGAAAAAACGCAATAATGACCCCCACATTCTGAGAGAAAACTTTCAGGATGTGAGGGTCATTCGTTTTTTTGTTTTTCAAAACAAACTCAGGCTTTGGAAGGCTGTTTTTGAAAAACAAAAAACTTTTTAAAAGTTTGATGGCTGGCCGTCATGGCTGATGATACCTTCTGTGACAGCAGTTCCTATCAATGTAGAGAATTGCCCACAGAGCTGGTGGACCACTCTAAATTCGATGGCGTAGATCTCTCAGGGTGGCAGAGATATTGCCCTCCCACTATCCTGTTGGAGTATTCTCTGCCCAACAGACTCTAAATTAAGTCCAGAGTTATGTTTGAGGCTCAAATACATAAAACCTCTAAAATTCTCCAATTAATTTTCAGAACCCACACAACATACGACATAACTTGCTATAGTCATCCACTATATTGTTCTACAGTTTGGTCTTATGTTCATGGTGAGTAATGCTGTGTGCATTCTTAAACTGAATTCCTCGTTGTGGATGGCACTTGCTAATCCTATGCTTAAAGAACGTGCTGTAAGAATGGCAAAAGACGTTGTCACTCTCTAGCTCGGCGTGGATGCCACTGTGCTAATACTATGCTAGAGAAACAGACATTTGAGGTGAGCAGATTCAGAGGTAGGGGTGGGAAGAACTCACGGACTTTGACTCAGAGGAATTCTGTGGAGTTACATAAAAACTCAGCTAGATTCTGCAGAGTTCCAGCAACGGGCAGAAATAGGCCTGTCACGCTGCTCCCGCTGTGTTTTTGTGCTGGTAGAATGCTCCACGCTGAAAAATCAGCATGAATGGCACCACTCGGTGCGCCAGAGGGCGCAGCTACTCAAGTTGATTTTTCTGCCACTTGAGTAGATTTTCTAATCGAGCAGCAGCCTTCTGACCGTGAACGGTTGTGGGTGCCTGCATTAGAAAAATCTCAGAGGATGTCCTTCTAGCGACCGGAAATCGCACTAGAGAAAAAATTCCGCCACATGGTGATTGACAGAATTGGGCCAGAACTCGGCCAAATTCCACCAATTCTACGGGCGGAATGGAATATTCCGCTCACCCCTAGTCAGAGAGTCGGCGGTGTTGTAGGGTGCAGCATACAGGACCGGCTCTCCACCTAAATTTAGGAACTACCCAGAGTTCCCGGTCCCCTTTTTGCATAATTTATGCAGCACTCTAAGCCTGAAATGGTATTGTCTTGACTTATACTGGGCGCTCCCTTGTGCCTGGACAAAGCTTTACCCCTCTGAAGAGCTCTAAATAGAGTGAAACACATTGTCAGGAGTTGCTTTTGTTCATTCCGGGTTAACTTGGATGATATTTTACCAATCCAAAGCTGTAATACTGTTCCTGGAGTGGTAAAGGGCTTTTGTCATTTTTCAGCTCAGTGTGAATGGCACTTGCTAATCCTATGTTTAAAGACTTTACTGTAAAAATGGCAAAAAACTGTGTCACTCTCTAGCTCGGTGTGGAGGGCACTGTGCTAATCCTATGCTTATAAACTCTGCTAGAGTAACAGACATTTGAGATGAGCAGATTCAGAGTGTCGGTGGTGCTGTAGGGTGCTCCATACAGGAGCTGCTCTCCACCTAAACTTGGGAGCTACCCAGAGTTCCCTGCTCCCTTTTTTACACACACACATGCATATATATATATATACAGACCCTCCAGAATTTCTCGATTTGCAAAAAAATTGCGAAATCGGCAGTTTTGTAAAAAGCCCGCGCTTTTTACAACAGTGCCTGCGAAATTTGAAGAGGTAAACTCACGGTACTTAAAACACTTTTAATAGTGGTTTCCGAATGCACGTTTTACTAGCAAACTAAAGTAGTTAAGTAAACCTGTCACCGGAGTCTTAACAACAGCATTTAATTACAGTGAAAACACTCAGGTAAAGGTTCGCATTTTTTTAGGACGCGGAAAATGTTCAAGACCGAGATGCTGGTAGTTACAACTTTTTAACAAGTCAGGCCATGCCTGTTATGTTTTCCGGTTAATCTTTTCAGACCCCTTTGCTTATCAGTTCCTTGTTGATATCGAGGGCAGCGATAGTTTGGGAGGGAGGTTTCATGTTATTTGTGTTCTTTCTTTCTTTCGCCAGACTGTGGAAACATCACAGTATTGTCAGACCGCAGAAGCAATACTTTTTGGCTTCTTCCCTTATACCGATGAAAGTTGATCTGGGGAGGTCCGGCTGAGATTCCCTGAGATACACTTCCATCCACACACAAGTCCTTATCTTCTCGGACTGCTGTAGCGGTAAATGAAATGCGTGACAAACGCTGCTGCTCCCAGGCTTCCTCCCAGCAAAGAGCCTGCACTCCTAACTGTAGCCGCTGAAGCTCATTACCACCGGTGCAGTACCCTGCAGCTGATTATTAAACCTGGCATTTAAAGTACTGGAATTACCCTTCGTGTCTAAAGAGGCACCACTACACACATTATGGCTTAGAGTATCATGCACATTTGAAACAGATTAAAAAAACATAGACTAAGAAAAAAAAACCTTTCTTTTAGATTTTACTTATTTTATTTAGTTTTATAAAGCACAGACTTGATCCAGAATGCTTCAAACTGCTGTACAGCCAATAAACGAACATAATAGTGGCCTTATTGTACAATTTCAGGATACATTTCATTAGTTCAGAGTTTTCAGGTTTGTCAGATTCATGCTTGAGTAACTCAACCAGTCTTGGAGTTGCTTTGTATTCTGGTAATTGGCGTTCTTATTTTCATTATAAATTCAGGGCTACAAGTCCCAGAATGCAGACAAAACCCAGACAGGATAAGTTAATCACGAATGGACCTGAAAACTTGAACGCTCTGTTGGTTTGAGTAGACAAATATGGTCACAGGTAATTAAAAAGCGATGGATCACAGATAAAACATAGAATAAATATTGGATTTCAAGAGAGGTATGTAGAGGTAGGAGACAGGTGTAGAAGAGGGGTAGAGGAAAAAAGATGGGTATGTTAGAGGGGAAAAAGGAAGCAGTAGCTGGTGGATGAAGATTATAAAGGAGTTATATAAAAAGGGGATCAGCTTGCGGGGCGTGGCTAGCCAGCCAACATGGCGGACGCAAGTCCCTAACGCTCGGACTGACATCCCCCTTGAATTCGACAAATTTATCCTGTAAGTGAGCCATCCACGCTCCGAATCAGCAGAGCCAGCTGGCCAACGACTTGCTGCAGTTGTAGAGCTTTGTATCGCTCTGCCCGGCCAACCAAGACTGCGAGGAGCGGAATCGGGGCCTGCCGGTGCAAGGTGGCTGCCCACGCTCCAATAGCAACTGGCGTGGCGGTGAAGTACAGCGGAGGAGCCGAGGCGGCGGTCCCCCGCGCGGCCCCCGGCACCAGGAGTATTGCTGCTGCGATCGAAGGGACGGCACACCCAGGATCGCTTGGGGGCCCCCTAGGGCCGTGACCGATGAGGTGAGGAGAGTTGGGACCGGCGGCCCGTGCGCGGGAGCACAGAATTGGCGGGCGGCTGCCTGTGCTTGGGCGGCGGTAACAGACAGCGGACCGGAGGGGCCGGCGGTGCCCCGTGAGGCCCCCAGCAACAAGAAAGGCGGAGCTGTGCTCTGCGCGGGCCGGCAGTACGCTGCGCTCCGCATGGGAACTGACCTTGCCGGGGAACATCCAGCGACGCGCAGCCCCCGGGTGGGGTCTTGAAGGTGTGTGGTGTGTGAGGCCCCTGCAGGACTGACCGGAGCCTCTGGGGTGGCGCAGAGAAGCCTGACGGCGGTGCGGCCGCGGCGCCCCCTTCTCCGGGATCACCCTGAACTGAGCGCCGAGAGAGCCGAGGCGTGGAGAACCAAAACAGAGGCGATCGTGCCCCTGGTAGAGCCTCGCCGACGGGAAGCACAGAGAGCCGCTGCGTAGCGGGGCGGGTCTGAGCGGAGCACGTCTGAGCTGCAGCGGAACTGTTGAAAGACTTAGCGGCCGGCCGAAGCAGACGCAACCCTGCCCTGAATCCACCCACCCAGTAGGAGACGGTGAAGCAAGTAGGCCCCCAATACTGGGAGGTGAGCTCTGTATGCCGTAGGAGCCGAGGTGCGGGGGCGGGGCTAGCGGCGGGGGCAATCGTCGGGACGCATCCCGTCCTTAACTGTCTACCAGTGGACACTGTACATCTGTCATGGGACACTGGAGGGCCACCGGGGCTACACAAGGAGACCCTCAGAGAGGCGGCGGTGGTCACAGCACACTCCTGCACTCGGCAAGTTGCACAACACACATGCACCGGACACAGGATTGGATTAACCACTAAAAACACCAGTGATTGGTGGCAGCCTGAGGGCTAGCTGCTGAACAGACTGGGGTGCGTGGTCCGACAGAGAAGGGCTGAAACAAGTGAAAGACACCCACAACTGCGGCCTGGGAATCCCACGAGTGCCGTGCTGACAAGGAAGGCATTGCAAACTAAAGGCACAAAGCTAAGGACGGCCTACCCGATATCGATTGGAAGAGGTGACACGGGCTGTGAGACGCTGACCCTCATAACCTAACTGCCCCAGCACAACCGCCGCCGAGCACCTGAGAGGGAAACCGAGGAAGCGATACCCCGTCATTGGAGGGGGAGGCTGACTGCCACCTCGCTGTGCGCCCAGACGCCCTGCCTTACAAGAGGACGGCGCAAACACCCTGACGGACATCGCATGCACCCCCGAGCACGGACGGACACATGCAGCGCGGTTGATATTGGCGTCCTTGCCTGGCTACGCACCTGAAGAGGCTCACACCTGCGGGACACTCAGACACCTGGTCAGAATCCCCGAAGAGGCACCACTGCCAGTGTAGCCTTGGATGCCCACGGCGCAACAACTCGTGATGGGCCGGATGCGCGCCAAGATGCAGCAGGGGCCTCTGCGCACGAGTAGCCTGGATCCCACACACATGGGGGCTGAGTGAGGGACGGAGCCCACGACCACGGACCTGGCAGCCAAGATGGACTCAGTGCTCGCTGGAGTAGGGAAAATCGGCGCTGCCTTAGAGCGCACCAGAACCTCCCTGGAGTCTCGAATAGATAAAGTTACCTCAGACTTCACACTGCTGCACGCAGATCCCCGTAAACTGACTGAAAAAGTCACAGAGCAAGGCCAAGCACTCAACGACCTACAGCCTATAACTCAAAGCCACGCAGCTGCGTTGCAGGACATGATAGATCGTATACATGCCCTGGAAGACAGAGCAGAAGATGCGGAAGGGCGCTCCCGCCGCAACAACATCCATGTGGTGGGACTGCCGGAGGGCAAGGAGGGCAGGAATCCAGAGCAATACACGGAGCGCTGGCTTCGAGACCTGCTGCCCCAAGGCACATTGTCAGCGCAGTTTGTGGTGGAAAGAGCCCATCGCGTGCCAGCACAGAAACCCCAGCCAGGAGCTAGACCACGTCCATTCATCTTCAGGATACTCAACTACAGGGACAGAGACACGGTGCTACGCAAAACGCGTAAAATGGATGGCCTCAGAGTAGGTGGTAGCCAAGTAATGCTCTTCCCAGACTACACCGCCATAGTGCAGCGTTGCAGAAGCAACTATGCAGCAGTGAAGCGCCAGCTCAAATCACTGGAACTACCATACTCACTCTTGTTCCCTGCTCGGCTGAGGGTGGTTGTGAAAGAAGGGACCTGTTTCTTCGACTCTCCTGCAGAGGCCTGGGACTGGTTGGCAGAGACGGGACGGTGGACGGGCGCCAGGTCTCCAGACCCGGATGGCAACAACCCCACTGACAGGAGGAACAGACGACGCGGACGCCGATGGCCGAGGCGTAACGCGAAACAAGGGGCGGCCGCCCCAAGCCCGGAGAACATGAGAAGGGAAAGGGAAGATGCCCTAGCCGCGGTCACAACCATTGGATCCCCACACGCGACGGAACACTCAGACCCTTGCGTGAGAGACGCCTTGGTGACCAGTGGCTCATCATCACCCTCAACCGAAATCTCAGATGACCTCTGCCTACCAGTGGTGACACCACAAACTGCTGATGGTATCATAGGGTAACGAAATGATATGCTGACCTCTGCCACAGGCAGCTCACGCAAACAGATACTTCACTACACACAACTGTGTTCCACTCCTGTGTTGCAAATGTGGGTGGGCCTGTAGAGTTGGTGGTCGCACTCACCCATCAGGGAGCGAGGCGGGAGCGCTACGCACATGCTCGACCAAACTAAATATATGGCCACAGGGAGAGGGTACATAGGTGATATCCCTGAATATCAAACCCGGCTGGACTCACATACTTCTCTGGGTAATTTACTTGATGGCACACTACATACAGGGGAATGGGGGGGATAGCTGCAGAGACACACTATCTGTGTGCGCAACCCCTCAGGCAACACGCTGAATTAGTTTGCACTTTTAAGTTGTTACAGAGGTTTGGACGGACATTCCACAAAGTTCGCCCCAATTGTTATGTTGTTCTTTGTTCAATCATGGTTTCTGTTGCAGCAGACAGAGGCACTAGCACATAGCGATGACCCCCACACGCCCCGACATGCCCCACCCTCGACGGCCCCAGTAACTAAGCATACCAGCAATGGCACGGGCTAATATAGTTACATGGAACATACGCAGCATGCACACTCCCGCGAAGCGCTACTCAATATTTGCCTGCCTCCAGAGACACTCCGTCGGAATAGCCTTATTACAAGAGACACACATGACACAGCTGGAGCTAGACAGGCTGCGCAACCGCTGGAGGGGACAAGTGTATGGCACGGTGTACTCTGCACACGCGAGGGGCACACTAGTCTGGGTGAGAGCGGGCATCCCGTTCGTCTGTGAGGATATGGTGACGGACCCTAACGGCAGGTACACTCTGGTGCGTGGGACCCTTAATGGTCAGGCAATACTACTAGGCTCGATATACGCCCCAAATGTAGATCAGCCGTCATTCCTAACACAGTTGTCCGCAATGCTGACTCCTTACGCTGGGATTCCCTGGCTGTTGGGTGGGGACTTCAATTCGGTACTGGATGTACATATGGATAGGTCCTTCCCCCCCTCCGGAAAACATCAGCGGTGTCACACGCGCAGGCACTCACGGACTGGCTGTCACACTGGGCATTGCTCGATCTCTGGCGCGTCATCCACCCCAACGAACGTACTTATTCCTACTATTCAGCACTGCATGACCTGCACGTACGCTTAGATAGAGTGGTGGGCTCTCATTCTCTGCTCCCGCTCGTGGAGACATCGGAATACCTGGGGCGGACACATTCCGACCATAACCCTATGCGAATCCAGCTCAGCTGGGAAGCAGATCGCCCCCCATCCCCACATGGCGCCTCCAACCTGCTGCGTTGGAGGATCCTGAATTCCGCGCGTCACTTGGAACGGCTGTCCTCACGTATTTCGAGCTTAACGAAGGTACGGCCAGTGATGCACTGGTGGAATGGGATGCCCATAAAACAGCGATCGGAGGTCACTGCCTAGGGGCCACATGGAACGTGCGCAAACAGCTAACACTATCGCTCACCCACCTAGAATCACAACTGCTCCAATATGAACGTGAGGGCGAGGGAGGGGGCAGACACTCGAGCCGCCTGGAAACCCTCCGGACACGACACGCGGAACTTATGGAGAGATTACGCTGCCACAACTACACAGCTCATACCGCTCGCACACATGCCACAGCAGATAGAGCGGGCCGTCTGTTAGCATGGCTTCTGAAGCAAGACAGTAAACACGCCCCAATCGGAGCAATACGCACGCCGGAAGGGAACTTGGTATACACAGAGCGCGAGATCCATAGAGTGATGGTAGACCACTACAAACAATTATACCAATCAAAGAGGCGTTGCCAGGGTCCAGAGCTGGAGAGATTCCTAGAGCCTATCCAACTACCCACAGCGACGGCGACACATCAGGAGGCACTCAATGGTCCCCTCACCCTAGAAGAACTCGGGGAGGCGATCCGAGCTATGGCATCCGGGAAAACCCCGGGACCAGACGGCCTACCAGCCGAATATTACAAAGCTTACTGGGAATCTTTGGTACAAAGATTACACACCCTCTACGTCACGGCTCTGGACGCAAACACGCTGCCCCCTTCGATGCGTGAGGCCTACCTCGTGTCCTTACTGAAACCAGGCAGGGACCCCACAGCCCTGGGATCCTATAGACCCCTAGCGCTGCTCAACGCGGACTACAAGATATTTGCCAAAGTGTTGGCAGACAGGCTAGCGTTGGTAGTCCCCGAACTGGTTCATACTGACCAAAATGGATTTGTACCTAAGCGTAGTACATCGCTAAATCTGCGGCGATTTTTCAGAGTGGCGTCGGACGGTGTGAGGGCGTGGCCCAGAGCGGGATGCCTAGTGTTAGACCTCGAAAAGGCCTTTGATTGCCTGGAGTGGAGCTATCTAGCAGCAGTATTATCGAGATACGAGCTAGGCCCCGGATTCCTTCAGATGGTTGGCCTACTATACAAGAATCCCACAGTTCGGGTGCGATTGGGCCCATACATCTCTGACACTATTCCGATATGCAGAGGTACCAGGCAGGGGTGCCCATTGTCACTCCTCCTGTTTGCACTGGCAATAGAGCCCCTAGCAGCAATGCTGCGAGCGACACTGGGAGACGGCAACTTTGTAGGTTGGATATGTGCGGCACAGCCTGAGCCGCGAGGGAGGCCCTGCTGTACCGTGGTACAGTCCTGCTGTGGCGCCATACGGCGTGACGGCGCTGGGAACAGGTACGCCCAATGGAGAATACTGATGTGCACGACAAGCGGGGGAGATGGTACAACGCTGCTCACTGTGGATAATGGTGAAATCATGGGTCCAGTCATGGCGACCCACTAGAGGAACACAACAGCACTACAATGTCCAGCAAGCCAGCCGAGTGGACACGCCCATCAGGGCGGGGACAGAGTATTTGAAGTGGTGCTGCGAAAATAGCCGTGACTGGAACTCATTTTGAAAGCCCGCAGCCCTTGATGAAGTGCTTTGCACGAAACGCGTCGGGCAGGACTTGATGTAAGGCGAAGTTCTTTTCAACTGCTTGCGATGTAATTCTCCATTAAAGAAGTTGGCTACAGTTACTTACCTGTGTGAGCTCCTCACTGCAGGCAACTTTGTAGGTTGGATATAGTGCGGCGCAGCCTGAGCCGCGAGGGAGGCCCCGCTGTACCGTGGTACAGTCCTGCTGTGGCGCCATACGGCGTGACGGCGCTGGGAACAGGTACGCCCAATGGAGAATACTGATGTGCATGACAAGCGGGGGAGATGGTACAACGCTGCCCACTGTGGATTATGGTGAAATCATGGGTCCAGTCATGGCGACCCACTAGAGGAAGACAACAGCACTACAATGTCCAGCAAGCCACGCAAGTGGACACGCCCATCAGGGCGGGGACAGAGTATTTGAAGTGGTGCTGCGAAAATAGCCGTGACAGGAACTCATTTTGAAAGCCCGCAGCCCTTGATGAAGTGCTTTGCACGAAACGCGTCGGGCAGGACTTGATGTAAGGTGAAGTTCTTTTCAACTGCTTGCGATGTAATTCTCCATTAAAGAAGTTGGCTACAGTTACTTACCTGTGTGGGCTCCTCACTGCAGGCAACTTTGTACGTTGGATATGTGCGGCGCAGCCTGAGCCGCGAGGGAGGCCCCGCTGTACCGTGGTACAGTCCTGCTGTGGCGCCATACAGCGTGGCGGCGCTGGGAACAGGTACGCCCAATGGAGAATACTGATCTGCATGACAAGCGGGGGAGATGGTACAACGCTGCCCACTGTGGATTATGGTGAAATCATGGGTCCAGTCATGGTGACCCACTAGAGGAAGACAACAGCACTACAATGTCCAGCAAGCCACGCGAGTGGACACGCCCATCAGGGCAGGGACAGAGTATTTGAAGTGGTGCTGCGAAAATAGCCGTGACTGGAACTCATTTTGAAAGCCCGCAGCCCTTGATGAAGTGCTTTGCACGAAACGCGTCGGGCAGGACTTGATGTAAGGCGAAGTTCTTTTCAACTGCTTGCGATGTAATTCTCCATTAAAGAAGTTGGCTACAGTTACTTACCTGTGTGGGCTCCTCACTGCAGGCAACTTTGTAGGTTGGATATGTGCGGCGCAGCCTGAGCCGCGAGGGAGGCCCCGCTATACCGTGGTACAGTCCTGCTGTGGCGCCATACGGCGTGACGGCGCTGGGAACAGTTACGCCCAATGGAGAATACTGATGTGCATGACAAGCGGGGGAGATGGTACAACGCTGCCCACTGTGGATTATGGTGAAATCATGGGTCCAGTCATGGCGACCCACTAGAGGAAGACAACAGCACTACAATGTCCAGCAAGCCACGCGAGTGGACACTCCCATCAGGGCGGGGACAGAGTATTTGAAGTGGTGCTGCGAAAATAGCCGTGACTGGAACTCATTTTGAAAGCTCGCAGCCCTTGATGAAGTGCTTTGCACGAAACGCGTCGGGCAGGACTTGATGTAAGGCGAAGTTCTTTTCAACTGCTTGCGATGTAATTCTCCATTAAAGAAGTTGGCTACAGTTACTTACCTGTGTGGGCTCCTCACTGCAGGCAACTTTGTAGGTTGGATATGTGCGGCGCAGCCTGAGCCGCGAGGGAGGCCCCGCTGTACCGTGGTACAGTCCTGCTGTGGCGCCATACGGCGTGACGGCGCTGGGAACAGGTACGCCCATTGGAGAATACTGATGTGCATGACAAGCGGGGGAGATGGTACAACGCTGCCCACTGTGGATTATGGTGAAATCATGGGTCCAGTCATGGCGACCCACTAGAGGAAGACAACAGCACTACAATGTCCAGCAAGCCACGCGAGTGGACACGCCCATCAGGGCGGGGACAGAGTATTTTAAGTGGTGCTGCGAAAATAGCCGTGACTGGAACTCATTTTGAAAGCCCGCAGCCCTTGATGAAGTGCTTTGCATGAAACACGTCGGGCCGGACTTGATGTAAGGCGAAGTTCTTTTCAACTGCTTGCGATGTAATTCTCCATTAAAGAAGTTGGCTACAGTTACTTACCTGTGTGGGCTCCTCACTGCAGGCAACATTGTAGGTTGGATATGTGCGGCGCAGCCTGAGCCGCGAGGGAGGCCCCGCTGTACCGTGGTACAGTCCTGCTGTGGCGCCAAACCGCGTGACGGCGCTGGGAACAGGTACGCCCATTGGAGAATACTGATGTGCATGACAAGCGGGGGAGATGGTACAACGCTGCCCACTGTGGATTATGGTGAAATCATGGGTCCAGTCATGGCGACCCACTAGAGGAAGACAACAGCACTACAATGTCCAGCAAGCCACGCGAGTGGACACGCCCATCAGGGCAGGGACAGAGTATTTGAAGTGGTGCTGCGAAAATAGCCGTGACTGGAACTCATTTTGAAAGCCCGCAGCCCTTGATGAAGTGCTTTGCACGAAACGCGTCGGGCAGGACTTGATGTAAGGAGAAGTTCTTTTTAACTGCTTGCGATGTAATTCTCCATTAAAGAAGTTGGCTACAGTTACTTACCTGTGTAGGCTCCTCACTGCAGGCAACTTTGTAGGTTGGATATATATACTGTTTTCATTAGGGGTGGGCAGAATTGGAGAAATTTGATTCTGTGGAATTCTGCAGAATTACATTAAAATTCTGTGATATTCCACTGAATTCCGTGACCGGGCAGAGTGGGCGCTATTTTTTTAGCGCAAAAACGCACCCTCTTGTCCAAAAATGGAAGCAAAGATGCCCTATCGGGTACTTAGCCGTGCTTCATAAATCCTGATTGATTGATTAATTTTGCATTAAGAAAATAATGCAGCTAAACACCAGTCAGCACCCTTACATACTCTGCAGTAATTACTGCAAAGTATGTAAGGGTGTTGCCGCCAAGGGGTATGCAGTGATTTCTAAACTTTAGAAACCCCTGCTTATCACTCTGCTCGTGCACATTCCTCAGTGCCCTTACATACTCTGTAGTTATCACTGCAGGGTAAGTAAAGACTTCGAGGGGTATGCACTGTTGTGCTGTTCAGTGATTTTTCAACAGGGCCGGAAGAAGGAGCAGTCTCTTTATGTTTAAAAAAGACTGCAGATTAAAGTTTAATCTGCAGCGTTTTTTAAACATAGAGAAATTGCTCCCTCTTCCGGCCCTGTTTAAAAGCCATTGCACTGCATTCCCCTCGGCGCCCTTACATACTTTGCAGTAATCACTATTTTTCCTATGGCACTCCTGAGGCAACAGATATCACTATTTTTTACCTTAGTTTATCTAAAATGGCTAAACAGATCTACACCAAATCACAAAATGCATACTTTCTAAGTAAGGATCTAGCTTTCTGACAAATTTGGGCTCCTCACTGCAGGCAACTTTGTAGGTTGGATATATGAGGCGCAGCCTGAGCCGCGAGGGAGGCCCCGCTGTACCGTGGTACAGTCCTGCTGTGGCGCCAAACGGCGTGACGGCGCTGGGAACAGGTACGCCCAATGGAGAATACTGATGTGCATGACAAGCGGGGGAGATGGTACAACGCTGCCCACTGTGGATTGTGGTGAAATCATGGGTCCAGTCATGGCGACCCACTAGAGGAAGACAACAGCACTACAATGTCCAGCAAGCCACGCGAGTGGACACGCCCATCAGGGCGGGGACAGAGTATTTGAAGTGGTGCTGCGAAAATAGCCGTGACTGGAACTCATTTTGAAAGCCCGCAGCCCTTGATGAAGTGCTTTGCACGAAACGCGTCGGGCAGGACTTGATGTAAGGAGAAGTTCTTTTTAACTGCTTGCGATGTAATTCTCCAGTAAAGAAGTTGGCTACAGTTACTTACCTGTGTGGGCTCCTCACTGCAGGCAACTTTGTAGGTTGGATATATATACTGTTTTCATTAGGGTGGGCAGAATTGGAGAAATTTGATTCTGTGGAATTCTGCAGAATTACATTAAAATTCTGTGATATTCCACTGAATTCGTGATCGGGCAGAGTGGGCGCTATTTTTTTAGCGCAAAAACGCACCCTCTTGTCCAAAAATGGAAGCAAAGATGCCCTATCGGGTACTTAGCCGTGCTTCATAAATCCTGATTGATTGATTAATTTTGCATTAAGAAAATAATGCAGCTAAACACCAGTCAGCACCCTTACATACTCTGCAGTAATTACTGCAAAGTATGTAAGGGTGTTGCCGCCAAGGGGTATGCAGTGATTTCTAAACTTTAGAAACCCCTGCATATCACTCTGCAGTGCACATTCCTCAGTGCCCTTACATACTGTGTAGTTATCACTGCAGGGTAAGTAAAGACTTCGAGGGGTATGCACTGTTGTGCTGTTCAGTGATTTTTCAACAGGGCCGGAAGAAGGAGCAGTCTCTTTATGTTTAAAAAAGACTGCAGATTAAAGTTTAATCTGCAGCGTTTTTTAAAGATAGAGAGATTGCTCCCTCTTCCGGCCCTGTTTAAAAGCCATTGCACTGCATTCCCCTCGGCGCCCTTACATACTTTGCACTAATCACTATTTTTCCTATGGCACTCCTGAGGCAACAGATATCACTATTTTTTACCTTAGTTTATCTAAAATGGCTAAACAGATCTACACCAAATCACAAAATGCATACTTTCTAAGTAAGGATCTAGCTTTCTGCCAAATTTGGTGTCTAGCACTGGTCATGTTCCTTACCGCTTATAAAAATTGGGTGCATCGGTAGAAGCTCCTGCTTTTTCCTCTCATTTTACTGCTGCCCTGTTCGCATATTTTACATTTGACTGTATGGGACAGGATTTGGGGTACTTTTAACCTTTTTAGACACTTTTCATTAGATATTTATCGACTGAATTGCTGTTTAACTTGCTCATTTAGGGGCTCTGTCTATTTTAAGGTTTTTTTTATTCACTCTTTGCACAATTTGGAGGCTGAGTTTGTTGAGTCTGTTAGAGCTCACTACTCCGACGATTTCTTTCTTTACTCTTGCTGAGAGGTAGGGGAGTTTTTCTGGTCCCACACCATTTTGATTTGGACACCGAGAAGTGCAGGTCAACAGTCTACCGCTGACTCAGTAATGTGCTGAATCGCCTATAAAAATCGGGCCGATGCACAGGCGCGCAGTGGACGTGCGCACGGGCATGCCGCCGATGAGCAAGCCTGTCTGCACCCAACCGCACCCGGGTTTGCGCCTTGTGCCAGAATCCCTGCTCAAATTCTGGTTGTGAGATATTCTACAGACCAGCTCCTGCAACTCAGTGTGCCAGGTAGGCATGTATTAGTTTTCTTCCACTATGGGCTTAGGCAATTTTTCTTGCACATGTTGCCATTTCAAGTGTCAACTGACGCCACGGCCAGTAACTACTAATAGTAAAGATAATGATCAAACCTCCCTGCACTTCAATGACACTTCAGCACTAAATTGTTTGCTGATTGACTCACAGTCGGTCATTAAGAACAAATATGAATTGTACGATCTTCTAGACTCACACCCCTGACTTAGCGTTTCTTACTGAAACCTGGGCTGATGAAACGTCGGATCCTGACTTAATTGCTGCAACTCCACCTGTCTATGCCTTTTTTAAAGTGGACCGCATTGGTAAACAAGGTGGAGGCATAATGGTTGTCTATCAAGAACATATTGAGACCACTTTTGAGCACGCGAAGATGAGAGACTGTGAGGCTCTCACTTTCAGATGTAAATTGAACAAAAATGTCACCTTTAATGGTCTTCTGATATACAGGCCACCTGGCCCCAAAGCTAACTTTCTGGCCTCCTTAAATTAGTTTATGATATCTAGTGTGCTATATTGTAACTATACCATTATAGGTGACTTTAATTTTCACCTGGAGGATCTTGCCAATAGAGAACCTGCACAACTGATAGATACCTTGAATTGTTTAAACCTTAAACAATTGGTGAACACGGCCACGCATGAGGCAGGTCTTATCTTAGATGGCGTTTTTTCAAGCCATCCAGATTTGCAGCTAGAGGTGGTGTTACCAATAAGTGGTCAGACCACAAGGCCATTGGTTTCAGTCTAAAAGCCCTGGCTCCTAATTTTGCAATGAGTAGGACTACGTCAAGCAATACGCAGGCTTGTAATAAAGTGGATAAAAAGGAACTAAGGAGTATTTTGGCCACTTCCCAACACCACCTGATTAATGAACCCAATGCTGATATGATTAAGTATGTTGAGTGGATTAATACACCTGTATCTGAGCTGGCCCCTTTAAAACAAGTAAAAAGTCACAGAGCTAAACCAACGTTTCCTTGGTTCTCGCCTAATCTCAGAGAACTCAAGCAAAAATGCCGTAGACAAGATCAAATCTGGACAAATAGTTAAAATCTAATGGAAAATACTAAAGACAAATAACTTACTCAAGATTATAAAAAAATGATCATGAGAAAGTATTTCACTGACAAAATCAATATAGCAAAAAATTCCACAAGAGAATTGAAGACTGTTAAAAAGATCTCCAGCCCCAACTCAACCTCCACTGTACTACCAAGCCAGAGAGCCAGCTGTTATGTAATAGCTTGGCGAGCTTTTTTAGGAACAAGATTAAGGCAGTTTATAATGATTTTGACTCAAATACTAACAGTTATTCTTGTCCTTCTGGAGAAGATACATCTAGGTTCACTAATCTGGAGCTCAGCGATTTTGCGCTTATTACAGAAGACAGAATGATTGAACTCATTGCCCTTACTAAATCAGGCACACCCTCAGATCCTTGCCCTCCAAAACTTATACAGGCCATTGCTGAGATGGTTGCACCCATCCTGACACAACTAATGAATAAGGTCATCACTTTCGGTCACTTTCCCAATTAATGGAAAAAAGCTTCTATACTCCCCCAGAACACGAGAATTTTCAAATAGGCATGAGATCCTTAATGCAGCCCAACATGGTTTTAGATCCTATCATAGTACAGAAACGGCACTGGTGGTAGCCTCAGAAGAAATAATTCCAATCTTGAAAAATGATGGGACGGTGGCAGTGATTCTTCTCGGTCTGTCTGCTGCTTTCGAAACAGTGAGTCATGACATCCTCATCAATCAATTAGTCAATATTAGGATCCATGGCTCAGCATTAGACCTCCTGGATTCCTTTCTTTCCAACAGGGAACAGAGATTTCAGGTCAAAATCTTTCTCTTTACATTGTAGTGTCGCCCAAGGATCATCATTGAGCCCTACGCTTTTTAACATTTATGTGGCCCCCTTGATGAAACTCATTAAATCCTTTGGCTTTTCCACAGTTGTGTATGCAGATGACATGCAAATTGTTGTGCCTATTTCGAGCAACACTGACGAGGTCTCTCTATGCTTTAACAACTGTATGTGCAAGGTCACCAAATGGATGAGATACGTTTGTCTAAAGTTAGATTCTGACAAAACTGATGTCCTCCTCTTTCGCAAGGATACCTCATTTTGGAATTCTCCCTGGTGGCCTCCGTCTCTTATAGCCCTTCCTAGTCCGGTTCTGAAAGTTAGTAACCTAGGGGTGATGTTTGATGCCAACCATACTTTCATAGATCAGGTCAGTAAACTTACTGTGTCCTGTTTTATTATTTTTAAAATGTTGAGGAAAATTCTTCCTTTCATTCCTTTTGAGTTACAAAAATCGGTTGTAAATATGCTAGTACTGTCTAGACTGGACAATTACAATGCGATGTATCAGGGTCTTTATGTAGGTTCACTTAATCAACTCCGGCTTTTACTGAATGCTGCTGCCTGACTCTTAAAAAATATACCCAAGCTCCACTCAGTGCCACAAGCGTTAGAGGAACTCCACTGGCTCCCTGCCAAGAAATGTGTGGCCTTCAAAGCACTCTCTAAGGCCTATGAATCCCTTCATGGGATAGGCCCAGAGGTTCTGCGGAAGAGATTTATGTGGTATGTACCAAGGAAACCCCTGGGCTCCGCCTCAATCAGAACCCTGGTAGTCCCCAAATCTAATAAAGTTTCATGGGTCGGCAGTTTTGTGTATTCCACATGGAAGCAGTGGACTACACTCCATCTGGACATAAAACTTCAGCAGAACCCTTCTAGTTTCAGGAAGCAACTCAAAACGTGGCTTTTTTCGGCCTCTTTCTAAGGCCGATCTTTTCTGGTGCTCCTACCTATTCTTATGTTAGTGCCAAGACGCCTTTGGGCATACATCGCGATTAATAAATATATAACTATCAATAATTCTGTTCAGCCGTTTTCTCTGTATTGCTGTTCAATTTTCCTTGTGGAAGTTGCATGGGGAAAAAGTGTTTTGGGACCGCCCGTTTTCCTCTGCCCCATGTGTGTGTGGCTTAATAAAACATGTTATTATGTAGTTAACACACTTTCCCTCATTTATTATTATAGTGCAAAAATCAAAGTCCTTTTTATTACCACAGTACAGAATGACTGATTTTAGTGAGCATTACTTATTGTCTCACGGATTCCATTCTAGAATCAGTTGAAAGAAGAAAGCAACTGGGGCTATACACAAATCTTTATTATGATATTGTCTCACTGGACATATTTAACCCCTTACACTCTCTCATGTTCACTCATTCATCATTTCATTCACTGACTCCCTTACTTTTTCTTGTTCTCTCTCACTCACCATTTACTCACTCCCCAGTCTTTCACTCGCTTTCACACTCTTCCGGTCACTCATGCACTCTGTCACCCTCACACCCTCCTTCATGTCAGGTCACTGTCTCTGACTTACTCTCTCTGTAACTTTGACACTTATGCACTTACCCACTCTCACTCACGCCCTCATTTTCACTCACTCAGCCTTTCACTCATTGACTACCTTAATTTTTCTCACTCTCTCTCAGTCATTCTGTTCACTCTTTACTCACCACCTCTCTTTTATTTTCTCATTCACTTTCTCAGTTGCCCTCTCTCGCATGCACTTTCTCCCTCCTCCCCAAACTCTCTTTCACTCACTCCCTCTGACTTGATGTCACTTAAATTTACACTCACCCACTCAGTCATTCTCACTCATGTCCTCTCTTTCCCACACCCCTCACTCACTGCTTCATTCACTTATGTTTCTCGTGTTATGCATTTCATTCACATATTAACCAAACAACATATATTTTTATTTATTATAGTATTAAAAATGGTTCTGTTTTTTGTAATTTTTATCTTTTTGGAGGAAAGTAGTGCTATTTTCACACAACACTAGCATTTTTCAGAAAAAAATACAAGGAAGGAAAAAAGAACTAAGATAATCAAATATATTTGGATATAATTTTTTTAACCTGGTAGAATGAAGGAAAAGTTCCATTCAATGTATTCTGGTGGCAAACTGAAATCCTGGATATGACATTTTCTATTTATTCATTTCTTTCTTCTTTTACTTTTTAATTTCTCCTCTTCTGTTCTTTTTGTCCAAAAGCTATTGGGGAATTAGAAAATATTTGCTTTCCCACAAAAATAAATACAGCCAAAAAACTGTACAGTTACCTTCGATGCTGAAGTGCAAGGAAAGCATTGAACTGTTTCAGAAAGTCAAGAACTACTTGAATGTGGAACAATACTGTTCTAATGGAACCGTCCCTCATATGGCGACAGACGTGTACCCCTGCCTTAAGTGCCCTAGCTGTAAGTAAGTAAGTAAGCAATGGACTTATAGAGCGCACAAATGCGGAGGCGTCTTGGCGCTGGGGTTTGCAGAGAAACGTGAAGAACCAGGCAACGCCAGATCATTTTAGCGCCAGGGTACCCGTAGGGTGTTTGTTGCGCTTTATAAATGTCATATACAATACAATACAATACAATACATTCCTGTGTAGGGAATAGCTGTGGTAATATCTGGATCCTTGGTAATGATTTTTGGTCATGAGTGATCACGGATCATGCATGTGCGCTATGACTTAGGCTATTGGTCTGCAGTCTGCTTAGACCAGGAGGTACACCCAAATCTTTATCCTTAGGAGGTGTAAGTCTACTGCATTCACCTAGGGTTAAGTAGCACAAACATGGTGGTGGCAGCATACCATGATTTTAGTGACCAGTGGAAAGAAGAGGTCTGTTTCACCTGTGTCACTAGAGTGGTGCCTCCATGCCCACCCTGATAAAATCCCGCTGCCTTATGCTCATCTCGCCCCATCGCCTGCATTGCATTATGCGGAGCGTGTAGAGGTATGTCTGCCTGAGATATGGTACAGTGCAGGAGAAATACAGTGAGCAGATGTGTGTGCACGTGAGAAGGTATTTGTGTGCTACTGCCTAAGAGATGGTACAGTGTGGGAGAAATAGGATGAACAGCTGCTTGTGAGCACTAGGATGTGTGTCTGTGCCTGTGGGATTGTAAAGTACATGGGAGATAGCAGAGGATGTTGCATTAGCGCACTGAAATGTATGTGTGCCCAGAAAGATGTTTAGTACATAGAAAACTGTATGCATCTGAATATGTGTGCACTGGGGTATGAGTTAGCGTGTGAGGAGCACAAAATACAGAAGACACTAGGTTCCATTTTGGGAGACCCAGGACTTGCAGGAGGAGCAGGGAGACATGGAGGTTAACCCCAGATGGATTTATGGGTTACTGCTTTTCTGAGTGATCGGTAGGACACACTTTGGAGGAAGGAAGAGCCAGGCTGTTCGGTGCACTTCAATAGGAGCTCTTTGATTCTGAAAGCAAGCCACTGGTCAAAGGGGCCAGGGGACATCTGGGGAAGTATATGAGGCTTATAAGAGAATCATAAAGAGTAGGGCGGGCCCTATGGTAACCTTTTGAAGCTCATATCACTGGGGCTGACATCCAGGTGAAAACCTCTAATCTCTCCCTTGGCCTGTGTTTGTGACTATCAAGATTGGAGACTGTCCTGCTGAAGAGCGCAACAAAGAAGTGGGCACTTCAAAGTGAGCAACCCCCAGAACATGAGCATCAAATACAGAGACACTGAATCACAAGTGTGTCTGAACATGAATTATTAAAAGGGAAGCTTGAGACTCCCAGATTTGCAAACTGAACCTGTACATCAGTCTGGAGAAGCTCAGCATGAGTTCTGCCTTACAGTACTGGATACTAAGGGTCTGCCAGTCTTCCATGCTGGGTGAGGGAACATCACCCAGGAGGATTGAGAACACTTACATGGAGCCTGCAACACCAGCTTCTGCCTGACCCAAGACCTGTGGGCACTGTGAGATGACGGAGATTGCATGAGGAAAGCGAGGTCCTGTTGCGTGGATCCCAGGAGGGGAGTATGAGATTCTGGTCCAGTGGGGGTCTACACCGATTGGATTGCTGGCCTGTGTGCTAAGGTTTGCAACCCCCTTGACAGGTGGGGGCCACGGTGAAGAATACGGGTTACTGCCCTTGGCAATCACTGTGGGAGACAGGAGGCCATTGCCCAATATAGTGCCTTGACCTGAAGAGGGCCGTCACCTGGCTCGTGCTGCTGGTATGGCAGGTGGGAGCTACAGTGAAGAGATAGGGCTGACACCCTGTATGTGCTGCTGTGACACTACCTGCGTGTTAGGAGGAAAGGCCTGTTGCCCTGACCCCACGTGCAGCTGAGAAGACCCCGCAGGCCGTGACCCATGGAAAGTGAGAGCAATGACTTCAACTCCCCCATCTGGGAACATCCGGGACCTGCCCCTGCATCCCAGGGTAAATTTACCGTAATGGAGGAGCACTGAGGATGGCGGCCGCCACATCCGCAGCTCCCGTCATCTTGGCACAAGCTGGGCTCCCAGGGACTCTGAACAGTCACTCTTCGAGAATAGGTAAGATTGACAAATGGGCCACGAGTCCCTGGGGAACTTGCTCTGACTTGACACTTTCCAGCACAATGACTCAGGGATCTGACTAAAGAGCTGGATGTTTTTTGAGTTGTGAGTCTGTGCTTTACTTACACCTATCTCCTCTCTGAGGAGCTTTGGACAGCTCGACCCACGCTATCACTTTGAGTCAACTGCTGAAGGTGTACTTGACCAATTTGCTCAGAGCCCATTGTAGGCCAGATCCTGGGACATCAGTAGTAAAAGGCCTCAGCCACCACAGGGCCCCGTAGCCTTCTGAAAAGGATTCTGATAAATCCACTCTCAGGAGCCAATCAAACCTCTAGAATGGTCCATTAAGATGAGTAGATAATTTGAAAACTTTGTAATATTGCCATGGGTGGGACCTGCATGCCCCGAAATAGTGATAAAGGTTCCTGTTACCACGAATCCCACAAGGCATAAAACATAGAAAAATTAAAATACAGCACTACATCAGTCCCTTTTTAGTTGCACAAAGATACACTCTACTTTCAAACAAACTTTTTACCATTAGTTTTCGTATCAAACACGACTTTAAAAAAAAGTTCACACGGTTTGTGGTGCTAGTTTTTAGATTTATAAACTTGTAATAGAAGTCCAGCATCTGTGATCGCGAAAGCTGCAATTCCAGAAACCAGTACTGTGAACCTTTTCCACTGTAAGAAGTGCCCAAATTGAACAAATATTTATGTCTCTTTTTCTGTTTTTACATTAGGCCTACTTTCAAACATTACAGAATATGTTTTATCATCAAACTGAAAGTTTCAAAGGATTCAGGGGTGCATGGTTCTCATTCCTGGTACTACGAAACTCAGAACAGAAGTACTGCCTTCTGACATTGACAGTTCTCACAAATGTTCTGTGAATCCTGGCATACTTAATAAATGAAACTCTATCTCTGAAAAGATGAAAAGTATCCAAGAAAGGAAAAAAAAGTTCACTTCCTATAGAAAGTAGAATTCCACCTCCCTCATTAACACCATTTTCAAATTCAATTAAGACACCACAGATCACTGTGAACATTTGTGATGGAGAAAAATGCCTGGATACAAAAGCAGTCGGACATAATAGACCTCTGTAAATGCTATTGATACAGAACCGAATATAGCACTTTACAACGCGTACTTTTTCTACGCGGTACTTCACAACGCGGTCGTTACAACGACCGCGTTGTTACCACACAATGCCATTACTACGCAAGTCATTACATCGACTTGCAGTAGATGGCGCGGTAACATTAGAAATGTATAATTTACTATTCCAACTCCAGCCTACGTAACAGTAGGGAAGGTGTTGGAATAGTAAACTATACTATTCCTTATGTTAGAGCGCCATCTACTGCAAGTCGATGTAATGACTTGCGTAGTAATGGCACTGCGTTGTAACAACGCGGTCGTTGTAACGACCGCGTTGTGATTGCATCGCGGTGTAAAATCCACGATGTAAAGTTTGTTTCCCTACAGAACCATTACCAGAAGAGGAAGAAGTGGTCAAAGAGCCATGGACTTCAAAAGGGCCGGCTACTCCAGCAAAAGAATCCAACCAGCAGGTGAAAAGAAAGGAAATGCACATAAAGTTTTGTGCACCTCTGTGACAGGTCCTCCAAAGAGGATACCTGGCATGCACTTGTTTGCAATACTGGGTATGATTAAGCACCTTTGTGCTATCCACCCAAAAAACATTTTAAGACCAGACCAGACATTGAGCACAGATGAGAGGAGGAAGTAGTAAAAGAAGCCAGAAGTTTTCTCCGCAAAGGACAAGGAGTCTCAGCGAAACTATCTAAAAATTTAACGTTCGGGAAAAGTTACTTGTGTTTTATTTAACCAATAAAGGTTTTTTTTTACAGAAAAAGCATTAGTAAAAATTAGCCAAAATGAATATTATTAAAAACACAAAAAAATGCATATAAAGCTTCAAAATGAGAAAATAAACGCCAAATAGCATAACAAGAATACACCACCCATAGGAGTTTGGGTGTAGTGTCTGGTCTAAAGCCTGACCCTCTAGCCAACCCTGTTATGCATGGACAGAGGCCGTGCACAGTGGGGGATGGCCGTCTGCCGCAGGTTGGCTGCATGGCCTTCAGCCAACCCTTGCTGCTCACAGCCAAAACCCATGTGCCTCAGGTGATGGCCTACCAAAACAGGTTGGGTCATTGACCAGGCTTTGTAGACAACTCCCCTTACCACAGGTCGAAGCCCATGGGTTTCAGGGGTTGGTCAAGAATAGCAGGCTAGGTGCAAGGAGCAGCTGGATGTGGTATATGATACAAAAATAAATTCACTGAAAAAACCAAAGGTTAATGTGCTGTGATGGTTAGCTTTAGTGATAAGACCGTAACATATGTTTTAAAAAGAAACTCAGATATATTAATAAAAATTGAAATAAAAAAAATCTCAATCACATAAATAAAAAACATGTAAACTGATGTCAATAACAGTATTATAGATGACATTATCAGTAATGTAATCAGTTATGTCATTTGAAATTTCATTATTACGGTCATCAATAAACTAATTTAACTTGTCATGAGTGATATCAGAAAAGAGGTCATAAGCAGTGTATGACAGAGGGGCAAGTTATGATTTGTTTACCTCAACACAACCGTTAAATTTCAGTGGTTGTTATTAGTTTTTGTTTTGTGCATATTGTAATGTGTGTAGTTATAGTTAGGGCAGAGTTTAGGGCGTTTTTTGTTTTGCTAATAACTTTGATACCATTACGTGAATCTACATGAAACTTTCCAAAAGAAAAGTTCATCTACCTCAGATCCTTTCTGGAAAGTTACAATTTGATCCTTCAAATGGAGGGGCCAATAAAAAAGGGAGTCCCAAAACATTGATATCCCATGTTAATTCTCATAGGAAACTTTGCTCTCCGACACAAAAAAAATGGCTGAGTTACACCAAATCTGACAAAAAGTTAGAACTTTAGTTAAGAAGCATGCTTTTTATGATTTGGTGTAAATCAATTCAGCTGTTTTTGTGAAATTCATGTTTAAAGTGATGCTCAGGGTGGTCATGAAGGGGTTAAAACATTAATTATATCTAGACAGTTGGTCCAACAAGACTCCAGCGGAATTTCTATTATACCCAAAATTTAAAAAATGGTCCTTTGATTGGATGAGGGAGCTTTTCTCCCATAGGTGCTTTCGCTACTGTAGGACCGGTCACGGTCCCGTGGAACAGAGCGATGTGATTGGCTGGGCGCAACCCAGAGAAAAATGCTGTGGCTCCCATTACAGGACTTCAGGACTTAGTCCCAATATCCTAGAAATGTAAAATAAAATATATAATAAGAGGCATGGTAGGAACACTCCTGGGCACTTCTGGGTGGGAACAAGAGCGAGCCCTTCCCCCAGGGGAAAAAGTTGAAAAACATTTTTTGTGCTGCGGGTACAGCAGTTCTCCCGCAGGACCCAGCAGGAGCCACCACTCAAACTTCACCACCATGGTACCGTAGTAAAGCTTGTCTGGCACTGTGGTAGAATGGGGTGAAGCTTGAGCACCAGTGCCACAGACTCAGGAGTACCATGGTACACGTGAAATTTTTTGGAAAACAAACCTAAAAAAACAAATGTGGGTTGGGTGACCACTGCACACGGGGGGCTGTTGCCATCTGTCAGGGTTTGGCGCATGAGGAGATGGATGAATATGATCAGAACCCCAAAAAAGAAATTCACTCAGACAAAAAAGGCTAAAGAGATGTTATAGTAAGGTATGATAATAAGATCTTAGATTGCATAAAAAACTAGAAATGCAATGAAAAAAACAAAGTGACATTATAATTAGGTGTTGAAATAAAACACTCATTTAAAAAAAACTATGAAAACACTGAAATTCACCAGTTTTACGTTACTGAGTTAACTATAAGTTGTGCCTCCACCATGCACTGCTTACGGCCTCACATATTACATCACTCATGACATGTTAAATGACATTGTTGCTGACATCATTAGTGATGTCTCAAATGACATCATTAATGACGAGGCAGATTTTGCAAGCATGCCTAGTGGGTACTGGGTAAATTTGTATAAATGACAGGGAAAACCCAGTATTCCATGTTGGAATGAGTATTTTGTAAAAAGGAAAATAGAAAACGCTCCCAAATGGCATTTCTTTGTGAGTTATGAATGCGATGCTGTAGTCAACCTTTAAAAACAATTGTCTCATTTAATGATATAAATATACAATGACCTGGGAAATGCAAATTAAGCTAATTCTATTTACATGGGTCTGATCAAACTTGTTACAGATTATGACTATAAAAGGAAAACAGCAGCACAGAGGCCTCTAGATAGGTTGATAATATAAATGGAAAAGTTTAAAAACAACCCAGCCTGATTTTCATAATATTATTTGTATACAATACCTAGGCAAGTTATGTGATCTGTGTCAAAAGCTTTGTCAATGTCAGACGTATAATGGGGATCATAATCAGGCTGTGAAGATTAAGTTATTTCTACAGGTCACCATTCGCTACAGCAATGCAGCTGAAGTCGAAGGGCTGCAGCCACTTTGAAAAGGCTACACTAGTCCACAGTGTTATATAGTAAAAGTGTTGCAGCTAATTTGAGAATGCTAAAGTAGTCTGAACCCTAGAATCCGTTCCACAAAAAAACCCTCCTTAGCATGAAAACAACTATCAACAATGCATTATGGCCAGCAAGATGGGTGAGAAACAGCAACTCCCGTGGGCTCGACTGAAATCCTGCTGCAATCCTGCCTTCCTCTACACCATCGATGTAAGGTGAAAGAACGGTGCATGCACTGCCACTGCCAGATGAGAGGAATCAGCACCCCTGGTAGTCAGGGAGGTGTGTGCTGCTCCTTACTTCGAGACGCGGAGTGTGTGGCCTCCTTTAAGATGGCGACCACGAGGGGGTGAGATCCTGCTGAGCGAGTGTCCCGGCCATGGCTGACTTGCGGCGGGGAGCCAGTTTGGGATTTAATCAATCCGGCTCCTCTTTGTCTCCCCACACACCTTGTCTGGACGAGACCAGTGTGACTGCAGGCCCGACGACTTAACAACCTGGTGCAGGATGGTGCCGGTGAGAGTGGCGTCTTTTCTGTGGAGCCTGGAGGTGAGCGGAACAGGGTGAGCAGCGGCCCGGCCCCGGCCCCGGCATCCAGAGGCCAAGGCCGTGCGGCGGCAGCAGACAGCAACGATGACCTATCTGACGTCCGGAGTGAGGGGTTTCTGTCGGGTGGTCCACTCTCCTGTAGTGGCACCCCCGCTCCCTCATGAAGTGACGTCCGTAAGCACTAATCCACCTCCCCGGCCATAAGGGTAAACTGTGTCAGAAGGCTTGAGATGGGTGAGAGCCTGCAGTGAGAGGTCAAGGGAGGTGTCGATTTTTGCTCTTTCCCCTCACCCTCCCTTGAAGTGGTGCTGCAGCTATTCCCATTGGGGTGACGGATTGCCGGGTGACTGGGGGTGACTGGTGTGAGCCGGGTGACTGGGGGTGATTGGTGTGAGCCGGCGGGCCATAGTTTGCCTTGGGGCCTGGACAGCGACTGGAGAGAGATCGGGCCTGAAGCAGGAGGCCCCTGGCCACCAAGTGCGGACCATCAGTGGAATGAGAGCTGGCACTCCGGATACTGTGGGGGCCAGCTGAGAGACCCGGAGGCCCAGCAATATAGTCGCAGATGGGGGGAGGCTGATGAGACAGCACTGGAGAGAACACCTCCAACCTGCGCTGCAGGTTGGTCGAGTGGTGCTGCCTGCCAGGGCCAGCGGAGTCTCCAGCCACCCGAGTGAGCAGTGCTGGTGCCACCAAGGGAGACCGAACAGTGGCCCTGTGGTGGAGGAGCCCCACACGGTTTGGAAGTCCTGAACACAGGTGATTGGTGGTCGATCCCCTCCCTGCCTCTTCCTTTCCTAGCATGGACAGAGTCCATCACTTTCCATTTATCCTGGTGCGGGGCCTGGCATTGGACAATGTCCAAAGACAAGGATCTCAAGCCTCTCCGACATGGGAAAATGGAAGGCTACACCAAGTTGGTCACTCCACTGACTGAGACTGGCACTGAAAGGCCAGCTATGCCAAAAAATGCTGCCATGCTTCCAGCTATCTAGTCCTCCCTAGAGACCCTAGAGGGAAGGATTGGCTAGGTGCGCTTGGAAGTTTCACTTCTACGGCAGGACCTATAAAAACGCGGCAGAGAGGCTGTCGACGATGGAGTCCTAGATCTCCGAGATAGAGGACATGGTCTAGGGGCTTCAGAAAGACGTGGCCGGGGTCTGCTTTGCCGGTTCACTGACAGAATATCGATGTAAAAAATATAGAATGCAAAAATATCGACTCCCTATACGTAAACAGGTAAATACAAAAATATTGAAACAAAAATATCAATGTCAAAAATATATTTGCACAAAATATCGATTTTTATATATATATATAAAATAAAATAATATATATTAAGGGCCAGATGTATGACCCTATTTTGCATGCGCAAACGGGTTTGCGACCCGTTTGAGCATGCAAAATACAAAAGGGCCATGTACTAACCCCATTTAGCGAGTTGCAATTTATTTGCGACTCGCTAAATATGATTAGCGACTCGCTATTAGGAAGACGCGTTCTTGGGCGTCCCTTCCTAATAGCGAGTCTGAGCCCTATGTATGACTGTTTTGCGACCGCAATTGCGGTCCCAAAACAGTTGCAGTTTACCACCCTTCTCAGAAGGGTGGTAAAGCACTCGCAAAAGGGAAGGGGTCCCCAGGGACCCCTTCCCCTTTGGGAATGCAGGGGAAAATATTTTTTAAGGGCAGGCAGTGGTCTCAGGGACCACTACCTGCCCTTAAAAAATGAAACGAAAACGTTTCACATTTCTTTTTTAAATGCATCCCGTTTTCCTTTAAGAAAAACGGGCTGCATTTTTAAAAAAACTGCTTTATTTAAAAGCAGTCCCAGACATGGAGGTCTGCTGAGCCCAGCAGGCCACCATACCTGAGAGGGCCAGCCATTCCCAATGGGGTCGCAAATTGCGAGTGCCTCATTAATATTCATGAGGCATGCAATTTGCGACCCCATTGGGAATCGCAAACAGTGTCTGAGACACTGTTGTACATTATGATTTGCGACTCGCAAATTGCGACTCACAATTTGACGCAATTTGCGAGTCGCAAATCACAATGGTCGTACATCTGGCCCTTAGGGGCCCATTACGATGGCGGGCGGAAGCACAACCGCCGTGCTGGCGGATGCAAAAACCACCAGTTACCGCCGGCACGCAGCAGTCCACACGCCCGCCCAATTACGATGCGAAAAGCAGGCCAAACACCGCCGGCAAGCCAGCAACACCGTCCGCCATCAAAGTGCGCCCGCACACGTAGCGGCGCAGCACAACTGACACACACCGTCCGACGAAACACGTCCCGCCCGGCGCATAAATTACGATGCCGCAAACAAACGGCTCCCACGGCAAAGAGACACCGCACGTGAAAGAGAGGCGGAAACACGGACGCAGAGCACGGACAACGAAGAAGCGGCACCCCGGGCATGAATCCAGCACTGCAGGCCCTTCCCATGCTTCTGCTGATGCACCACCAAGGACGCAACGTACCGCGGAGACGCAGGTAGGCACACACACAACAAGTGCACGCAAACAGCGCACACAGTGCAAGGGCGGAAAAAGCGGACAACCCCCCACCAGCGCGTGCACACTACACATCCACCATTGCATCCACATATGACACACAGGCCAAATCCTAACATCGCAGAACACATGTGTACACACCACCTGGGACTAGGAACCAACCACCCCGTCACGGCCCCAAAGCGCCGATGACGCCGCCACACATGCGCACAACGCAGAGGCCAACCGCAGCGCCATGCATGCGTCGCACACAGACACAGGGACACAACCAAGCAGCACACACACCAGCCCCACCCCGAACGCACATGACACGTGACAGGCCGGCCACAGACATGTCCCCAACGCCCAATTCACGGACAACACCCAACGCCACACAACCGACGCACACATGTCAGTGAAGTCACGCAACAGCAGGACACACCCCAGTGTAACAAACATGGCGAAGCACACAGCGGCGGCAACACCAACTAGGAGAAGCAGGGCCCCTTCGGGAAGAGGAACGCCAGTACCACACTGAAAAACCCATACCACCCTGCACATATGAACAAGACACATGAAACGGAACACCAAAGAGCCCGGTGACCGACAACAGGTGGCCCAAGAATTACATCCACACACAAGGCCCAACGCAGAGCGGAAAGGCAGCCTGCCGCCCACACAAGGGAGAGCAGACAGCACTGAATGACCTTCCATTCCAACACCGAAACCACAGCCCTACGACAGAAGCCGGTGAATACAGCCATTGTCCAAGAATAGACCAACACAGGCATGCCGAGGAGACCGACCACACGGCAGATAGCGCATATCACAGAAGCACACAACGGACGGGGAAGAAAGAAGAAAACACTCCCCCATGTCGGCCACATGCAAGTTAATTGGAAGGAGTCACACAGCACCGACCTTGAACTGTCTGAGAAGCATGTGGGAAGAGGGCCCGTGTCCTCCAAACAAGCCAACAGAACACAAGTCCTGTCTCCCCATGACTACACAGAGCTCACAGCAACCCCGGAGCGTGCACATTGCAGACTGCACACACAGCCGGAGCACGCCACCTCTACGAACCGCTGCGAAATGGCAACCGCAACACACCTACCCAACTACGCCGAAGAGCTCAAGCTGTACCAAACCAACACGATACATACATTGGGATGCGATCTCCTGTCCCTGCTGAACGTAAGTTACCGACTGACTTACCGCATCACATTGTTCAGCTGCGTCATGCCCGTCTTCTACTGTCGGAGGTGTCCCTACCAGCATCCCGTCGAGATATGCCTCTCCAACCCGGCATGTCTGAAGGCGGACCTGCTACCACTACTCCTCCCTCTGGACGCACACGACAGGGCCTGCTCTGCCTATGGGGGCATGGCGTATGTGGCCAACATCGCACGCGCACTGAAATGGAACCACTGTGCCTCCACACGACGGATCATCGAGAACAGCTACATCGAATGTCACCCAGCATGCCCCATCATGGTCCTCCAAGGGACAACCTACGAACAACACCTTGACAGCCACCATCCGCTTCATTGGCTGACAAACATGTACACCACCAATGACATGGAAGCCCTGCTGGACGGCATCGCATACCTGACAACCTGTAAATACGTCGGACCACAACGCAGGTTCCCCGAGTGACCTATGAAGTCCAACCCCGCACCCATGCTCAGCTTCCGCACGGACTGGCCAGTCACCACCACAACAGCCATACCAAACGACCGGCAACTGTAACCACACCATCAACGACATCGCCATGACATCGGATATGACCGGGACATGCACACTGTTCCCCATCACATCCAGGAACACCGCATGCATCGTGGGAGGCAGTGGCATGGGCTCTGTGCATCGCACCCACATGGACGGAACTGCACGAACAACCAGGACACGACATGGATCCAGCGCACATGGACACACACACCGCCCAGTGGACATGAATAGGTCGCCTGGAGTCTGTGGGTGCTGCACCCCTCCCACCCCCGCCCCGGGAATCCCATACCAGGACCTTTGCATGGACGACAAGTGCATACAACAACAACACGACCCCAGTGACTGTGACATGTCCAGTAACCACCACAGTGCAACAACAAGTGGCACGCCGCTGCATGCACGCAAGCACATGCCCTGATGTCATCTCACATGCACGCGTGCATGAGGAACAACCGCAGCAAACCTGTCACATGGAACTGAGATGGACTGTGCCCATGATGCCGAGCGGTCTGGTAGGCTACATGTATACCGTCTGTGTCAAAGTCCGCAGCTCCGCAGCTATACGTAAATGTACATTAGCACAGCCTTGGCCAAGCAGATGTAACCCCACACCCTATCCCATTTGTAATCATGCTCAGTATATCCTCAACATGTATTCCGCTGCCAGTAGTGTCCACTATACTGCATCACAGAGGACAGAAGACTCAATATAATGTCTGAAACCAAAACTGTCTCCGCTGACTCATTTCACAAGTACGAATGAGAGAGGATGAGAGTATGTGAAGTACACGGCAGTCGTGACATGACCATGTAGTCCACTGGTATTGGATGTCAACGCAAATGAGTAGCACTACTGTGGAAGACACACATGTGTCGTGTGAAGTCGTATGGACGCAGTGCTCAGGTGGGTGGGTGCGACGGGTAGATGCGCACATGCCAAGTTGGAGCACGCCGTGTTGGGAGGGGTCATGAACAGTACACCACCGCTTCCCTGGGCATTGTGAGAGGACACCTGTCGGGGGGAGTGAACACGTGTGTGCACAGCAGCCGGGCACACGTACAAGGCGGTACCAGGCGCACCTCAGCCCACCCTCTGTGGACAAGCTGGATCCTGTTGTGCGCCCGCCATGCCCCTTGACAAGGCACACACAGCCCCAGTCGACCAGGTGTAACCCCAACATAGTCAATCCGCACAGGCGATACAGGGCACGGGATGGCAGTGGAGCATGGTGTGTGACAGGTCTCCTCGCGCTCCTCCTGGTCATATCACGCAGGCAATAGAACCTCAACGTCTAGCATGGCACAAGTCAAATGGAAGTGTAGGGGGACGCACCACAGCACGAGCAGCACTGACGTCACGGGAGGTGGCTCGCACCATCCCATCCATTGCCCATCATACCAACCACGCCACATGCCATTGCGACTAAGTGCAAGCGCGTGCGCCACCACCCCCGAGCCCTCCCCAGAGAGGCCAAAGAGTGAATGTGTGGGCCATCAGCCACAGACGGACGCGGCCTGGCCGCAAGGGCAGCCACAGCCACTGGGTGTCGCAGGTGGCGGATCCGGAAGGCGAAGACTGTGATGCATAGTCCATGCAGGCCGGGTCTCCATTTGGGGCACCACGCAGGTGGACGGCGTCCCGCCACACATCATACCCTGAGACAGCCCACTCGTGCAACTGGACCCACACATACACTCCTTGCCCTCTCTGGTGCGAGCTTGGGGCTGCCTGTGCAAGCGCTAGCCTCGCAGGTGAGCATGCATATTGGGGGGCGAGGGGAGGACATGAGGGCTGGGGCGAAGATGACTGTATCACTGTCAGTTAGTACAAGGGATGACCCAGATGTGGAAAGGAAGAGACGTGTCCCGTGTGTACTGCAACTAGTCGCCAATCCAACTACCCCCCATGTCCGGAATGTAAGCCCGCACCTAGGCCCGCCCATCCGCCACATCGAACATACCACCAGCACGACAACCTTCCCATTCGAAACACTGACTGGGGGTGGCGACCAGTGAACAATCATGTGTAGCCTACCCACGCGTACATGTGGGCCCTCCATGATCCATGTCACCTGCGGCAAAGACATGACATGCGCAATGAGGGAAGTGAGGAGAGCTGTCCGCCCCACGCGCAGAAGGTGCATCAGCTCCACAGACCCAGCAGCGAGTCCAGCAGGGGTCACATGTGCAGGGGCAGCTGTGCCTGGTGTGAAGGCACATGCAAATAGACAGCACATCGACCAATGTGTAGTCTGCCCACATCCACAGTCCATCATCATGCGGACATAGGAATTGAACACAGGGCAACACATCTTAGTTGGTGCACCCACCGTGACCAACAATGCGCAATCATCGACGTACCCGCCCTGTGCATGGCCCCCCACCCAACGGAGGCACATCCAGTGCCACCATCCCACACACACAAGCCTTCCACGGAACATGCTGTGTCCAATGGTCAGTACAGAGTCAGCGCCCATCTGGTGGATCCTGAACAGGAGACACATGCACACACATGCCAGCTCCCACTATGTACGTCTGCCACCTGGCACGTGCAATGTAACCACTCACCTGTGACGTGTGACTGCAAGCACACAGCCGTCTTGGCATGGGGCTGTCAATGTGGACACCTGTCAATGTTTCGGGAGGTGTGATCCGTACAGTGCTGTACATAGGGTGCAGTGCTGACACCTACTACTGTCTCATATCCCCTCGTGCCACAGGTCCCACTTGTTTTGGCCGCTCAGCCTGTGCCCACATCGTCGTCGTCGTGTGCCATACTCATCCAGCCTCGGAAGCAGTTCCATGCTCAGCAGACACTCATGTTGCCGTGGCGTTGCCGCTTGACGAATATGCAGTCAGTCCCCATCAGCACGCCCCGCAAGTCATTGGGGCCTAGATCCCCATGTGCATGCACATGGCAGTGGTATGTCTCACTTGCCATTGCCATTGTTGGGAGACCTGTGTAAGTGTATTGTGGCCGTGCCGTCCCAGCTTGACAGCTGGGCTGTGGCTCATGTGCTTGCTCAGTCATGTCAGTGATGTGTATGCGAAATTGCTATGTGCCGTGTTGCTTTGACATGTGTCCTCTGCCATTTACCCCAGGCGGAGACCGAACATTGACCGCCCATACCAATTGCTGGCGGACATGGACGATACAGAGGTTATCAGGAAGTTTCGGCTGGACAGGCCAACCCTGCATCGACTGTGTGCCATGTTAGAGCCCCATCTCCGTCCCCGCAGGGTGTATCCGACTGCTGTCACCCCCACGGCTAAGGTGATGGCCGCCATGCATTTCTTCGCCACTGGGTCATTCCAGCACACAGTGGGCAGTGGAGGAGGGATGTCCCAGCCCATGTTCAGCAAGGTGCTGAGGGATGTACTGGCAGCCATGATGCTGTACCGAAACAGGTACATCAGATTCCCCAGGGCTCGTGAATTGGCGGCAGTGAAGGGTGCATTCTATGCCCTTGGCAGAATCCCACACGTCGTGGGAGCCATTGACTGCACACATGTTGGCCTTGTTCCACCACAGGCCACTGAGCACCTGTACCGCAACAGGAAGCACACGCACTCCCTGAATGTGCAAGTGGTGTGCCTTGCGGACATGGTGATCACCCACGTGTGTGCCAAGTTTCCAGGCTCGGCACATGACGCACACATAATGCGCAACAGCATCTTGCCACGACTGATGGCCAATCTGCAACAGGATCGTGGCTGTATTGTCGGTGAGTATGTGGAGTGGTGTAGCGTGCTGGTTGTGCGATGCTGTCCCCTGTCCAGTTGGAATAGCAACGGTTCTCTGTGTCCCTCACACCCAGGTGACTCTGCGTATCCGAATGGGGCATGGCTGCTCAGTCCATTGAGGAATCCTCGCACCCCAGCAGACGATCGATACAATGAGGCACATGGGAGGACCAGACGTGTGGTCGAGCGTACCTTTGGCCTCCTCAAGTCCAGGTTCAGGTGCCTGGACCGCACCGGGGGTGCACTGGCGTACTCCCCACAGAAGGTGTGCCAGATAGTGGTGGCGTGCTGCATGCTGCACAATCTGGCCATTCGGAAGCAGATCCCCCTCATTGTGGATGACGGAGATCAACCAGGGCCCCAGCCCGGAGACCAGGACAGCTCGAGTGAGGTGGACAGCGGAGAGGAGGAAGCTGGGAATGTGCGCCAGCAGCTCATCGCCCGCTACTTCACTTGACGGTGAGTGTCCATGTACGACGGATGATGTGTCTGTATCTATGCAGGTGTGTGTGTGCTGTGTCAGGGTGGCCGTATGTTCACTGCGTGCAGTGTGTCAACGCTCCATGGCCAGGGTAGTATGCCACTGTTGGTGACTGTGGCATTGTGCCCTATTGCTCTGTGCGATGTGTGTACATTGCTTGTAGTTGTTGACATGTACTGTGTGATGGGTGTGTGACACACTCATTGAATGTGCTCCTGTTCTGTCTCCCACCCCTAGGTCCCTACAGGCCCTCCGGATTCCATTGCCATGCCACGCATCAGGTGCCCTTCCGCCCAAGGTGGCCGATGTATTCCGTACAAATAAAACACAGGGCACAAACAGCAGTTAGTGAAAAAGGTGCATTTATTACAAACTGTGACATGTGATTGTGTGTAAGGTGATGACAAAAGTGGTGCGTGCAGTGACAATGAGCTGTCGGTCATGGCTGCGTGATGATCAGGGTGTACCCACTGGTTCTATGTCCATAGTCCAACACACACATGCCATCCAGATGGCTGTGTGGAGTGGGATCGTAGAGCAAGTCAATGCAGTGGCTGGTCAAGGAAGGCTGGCGGAAGGCTGGCTGGCTGCCTCACTTGCGACTGGAGCGTGCAAAGTCCTCCCGGGAGATCTGTTTCCTCTTCGGACGGCCCCTTCCACGTTTGGGAGGGGGTGTGTGGTGGCGACCTGCTGGTGGTGGGTGAGGTGTGCTCACTGGCTGTGGACGCAGGGGAAGTGGACACTGCTGGCCGACCCTGCGCCCTAGCAGGTGGTGGCGGAGGTGGTGTTGCTGGCCTTGCCTGTGACCCCACCGCCACCACCAGCTGGCCCATGAGGTCCACGAGTTGGTCCATACGGGACACGAATTGGCCCATATGGGCGTCCATGGACCTCAGCACCCCCAGCACCTCCCGCGTGTCAGTAGCAGACCTGGCCCATTGTCCTTGGGCCTCTTCATAGGCCCCAAGGACTCTGGCCATTTGAGGCAGGGCATGGCTCCCAGGGGAGGCTGGCGTTTCCCTGACCCTGCTCCTCCTACCAGTCCTGCTGCCACCGGCCTGCCCACTAGCCACATTGCTCACCACGGTCCTCGCTGTGGCTCCCAGGGTGGATCCAGTCGGCCGGGCCACCACCTGCGCTGGGGCTGGTGCCAGCGAAGACGTGGTGGTGGTGGAGGCGGTGGTGGTCGGTGCGGCGATGGTGGCGGTTGCGGCAGTGGTAGTGGCCGCAATGACCGTGGGTGTGGCCGCAACGACAGTGGCAGCAGGGGACTGGGACTGTTCAGCATCCCTGGATGATGGGTTGGTGGGTAGGAGGGGTCCTGGGGAGCGGCTGGGCCCTGCCACGCCAGATGGGCCAGCTTGGTGGTCCGTGTCCGAAGAGGTGGACAGATCCTCCAGATCCGTGTGTCCTCGTTGGGGGCTTGTAGGCTGGCTGTGCTGGCTGCTGTCTCCATCCCCAGCGTCCAGCAGTTCGTCACCTGTGGAGAGAATGAGATTTGTTATTGTGTTGCACCTGGCGAAGTATGTTTTAGTCGTCTGACATTGGCAGTTCGTGCAATCTCGTACATGGGTTTCCCGGAGGCGAGTGTGTGGCTGTGGCATCTGTAGTTGTGTGTGCTAGGCAATGGGACTGTGTGCTGTGCACATGTGGCATGGGACGGATTGGCCATGCCGATGGGTGTGTTGCTTTGCCCCTACTCATTGTGACTCTGGTGTATGCGGGCTCCTGGCCCATCCTGGGTCTGGTTTGTACTTTGCTTTTGGAGTTCAAATGGAACGCTTAGGAACGCATATGGCAACATGGGGGCCATGCCCCAGATTCGCATTTGGGATGGAATATGCTTTTGGGGTTCAAATGGAACGCTTAGGAACGCATATGGCAACATGGGGGCCATGCCCCAGATTCGCATTTGGGATGGAATATGCTTTTGGGGTTCAAATGGAACGCTTAGGAACGCATATGGCAACATGGGGGCCATGCCCCAGATTCGCATTTGGGATGGAATATGCTTTTGGGGTTCAAATGGAACGCTTAGGAACGCATATGGCAACATGGGGGCCATGCCCCAGATTCGCATTTGGGATGGAATATGCTTTTGGGGTTCAAATGGAACGCTTAGGAACGCATATGGCAACATGGGGGCCATGCCCCAGATTCGCATTTGGGAGGGGATATGCTTTTGGGGTACATGCTGTGAGCCATGGGTGCCGAACGTGACATGTGTTGTGGCAGCATGACAGTGCATGGTCTGAGGTGTGTGCATGCCTGACATGCCCTGCATATTTGCTGTCTGTTGTGGTTACTGGACATGGCATTGGACGCATCGTTATGAGTGAGTGATAGTTGTGTGCCAGCCAACGTATTGCAGTTGTCCCATCTCCTTGGTGTGCGTGCTGCCCTGTGCCATGTGCATCACTGCAGTGCTCGGGGGGGGGGGTATGGCCCATGTTGTGTGTTGTTGCTCACAGTGTGTCGTGCTCTTAATTGACTTCTGGCACATGGTTGGTCATGGGCATGTGTCTTAGCGTGACTGCTGTATGTGTGGCAGCTGTGCGGATGACATGCCTTTCATGAGACTGGGGCTGACGGATGGGATGGATGGTATGTTGTATGTGCATGGTGTGTCTGTGAGTTTGATGGGTTCAGTGGTGTTCGTGTGCATTTATGTTGTTCCGCTCTGTTGCGTCTAGTGTTGTTTGTCTTACATAGGTGTAGTTGTGGGGTGTGGGGTTGACAGGCAGTAGGGGCTACATGGACAGGACTTCAATGGTGTTTCGGTTGTGTGTGATGAGTTGCACAGTGGCTGCCGTGTGGGACTATATTCAGTGTGGCTTGTGCATGCAGACGTGGCTCCTTGGGTGTTGCTATGTCTGTGATGGGTCATGTGGGGTGTGAGTCTGCTGTTCATGTCCGTGTGCACATTGTTCACTTGTTCGTGACGGTGGGCGGTGCTGCGTGTCCGTGTGCTACGTGACATGTCCCATGTGTTGGTGGTGTTATGGTCCTCATGCCTCCAGTAATCCAGCCCTGTCCAGTTTCCCACCTGCAAGTTGTTCGTGCGTGCACTGTACTGGATGCCACATGGCTCTAAGCGGGGGTGCTCCATGTTGCAGGTCTGTGGGGGTGGGGGGTGTAGTGGGTCGTGGGGGTGGCTGTACACCCACTGACACCGATTGCTGTGGACCGTGATGTCTGCCTTTCGGCTGTCGTTGTGCACTGCGGTGGCTGACACGTGGCTGTGGGGTGTGGGGATGCTCCTCCTTGCTGTGCTGTGGGACTGGGGCCTGGTGTGTGTTGTACTTGGGCTGTCCACCGTCCCACCCACTGCACTTTGTGTTCCTGCCACTTACCTGTTACTTGTCGGTTAGTGCAGCTGTGGCGGACACATGGGTGTGGTGGGTGCTCGTTGTGGCGCTTCTGGCATATTTGGGGACCTGTTGGTGGTTACGTGGCTGGCTTAGTGTACACATGTCCCCACGCATCTTACAGTTGTTCGGTTTGGGCTGTGTGTGGTAGTGTCTGTTGCATGCGTGTGTGATGTGTTGTGTATTGTGTGCTGGACATGGGGGTGTTTGTCCCTGGGAGCTGTGGCATGGTAGTTGCGCATGTGAGTACATAGCGGTGTGCTGGTATACATTAGTTTGTACTTACCAGCCTCCACTCCCTCTGCTAATCCGGCGAGGATCTCCGGATGTATTACGACTCGCACCTTCTCCTCCCACGCTTTGAAGGTCTTAAAGAGCGCGGGATTCCCTCCGCCAGTGACGGCAGCCAGCTCTCTGTTTTTGCCCTCCTTCTTCTTGACCAGGCTCTTTACGTCATTCCAACGTTTGTTTATCTCGGTTCTGTTCCTGGGCAGGGTCCCGACTGCATTGACCTGGTCTACGATCCGGGTCCACATTCTGTTTCTGGTGGCTAGTGGTGTGTGCTGGACCATGTTCCCATAGATTTGTGGGTACACCTTGATGATCTCGTCGACCATGACCGTCAGCTCCATGGGCGTGAACTTGGGCATCCTTTGTGGTGCCATGGTGTTTGTGGTGCTGGTGCGGTGTGTGTTGTGTAATGTGCAGGGGGTTTGTGGTGCCGGTGTTTGGTGGTGGTGGTGGTGGTTGTGATGTGTGCGTTTCTGTGGTGTGCTGCTGTCCTTGCTGTGTCACTGTGTCCTCTCCTCTCCTCTCTGGTTTGCAATGTAGCAAGGGGTTGTGGTCTGTGGGAGTGCTGCTTTTGTACTCACCTATGTGGGTGTGTCCTCATGGTCTGTTGTTTTCAGGTGTGTTGTGTCTGGGGTTCTGGCCTTTGTATTTTTTGTTTGTCCGGGGGGTGTTTTCGGGATGTGTACTGTGCTTGTGTATTTGTGTGTGCCTTGCTGTGTGGACTTGTTGGCCATGTTGTGTGCTATTGGTTTTGTGTGCGGATGGTTTCTGTGCAGGTACGTGGGCGCCGTGGCTTCTGCCGTGTCGATTCTCATCGGCGTTGTTTGCGCTGGCGGGCGGTATATTTGTTGTTTTTCCGCGCTCATGGCGGTGCGATCGTAATTTCACGTGCGGTGTGTCGGCCGTGTGGGCGGGCGGTTTTGTGTTGTCGTGCGTGTTTCCGTCCGTGGCGGGCGGTTTGACTCCGACTCGGACGATGGCGGGCGGTATTTTGTGTGATTTTTCGCCGATGGCGGTTTTCGGTTTGTGTACTCATAATGGCGTGGTCGGTGTTCAGGCGGTGTGTGCGGGCGGATTTTTGCCGCTTCCATGCCTGGCGGATTTATTTACGCCGGGTATCGTAATGGGCCCCTAAATATGTTAAATAATAAAATTAATATAAAAAATTAAAGTAGATTTTATATACATTTTAACAAATATAACAAATAAACTTAATTAAAAAAAGTTAAACACACATACATGATAATTAATATATATATATTTACTTTAAAACAATTAATAAACTATTAATTTTAATTGATTTTAAAATTTTAAAATTAGATAAAAATTAACAAATATCTATATATATAAATATATAAATATATATATATATATGTACTAATAACATAAAATCTAATTAAAAAACGTTCTATTATAAATTAAAACATTAAACTATTTAAAAATCTTTAAACTTAAATTTCCCACTCCAGTGAGTACAACAGTAGGGAAAGTGTTGGATAGCAGAGGGGTAAAAATTACTATTCCCATTCCAGTGAGTGCAACAGTAGGGGAAGTGTTGGATAGCGGAGGGGTAAAAATTACTATTCCCACTCTAGAGAGTGTAACAGTAGGAAAAGTGTTGGATAGCGGAGGGGTAAAAATTACTATTCCCACTCCAGTGAGTGCAACAGTAGGGAAAGTGTTGGATAGCGGAGGGGTAAAAATTACTATTCCCACTCCAGTGAGTGCAACAGTAGGGAAAGTGTTGGATAGCGGAGGGGTAAAAATTACTATTCCCACTCCAGTGAGTGTAACAGTAGGGAAAGTGTTGGATAGCGGAGGGGTAAAAATTACTATTCCCGCTCCAGTGAGTGCAACAGTAGGGAAAGTGTTGGATAGTGGCGAGATAAAATTTACTATTCCCACTCCAATCAGTGCAAAAGTAGGTAAAGTGTTGGATAGCGGAGGGTTAAAAATTACTATTCCCACTCCAGTCAGTGCAACAGTAGGGAAATTGTTGGATTGCGGAGGGGTAAACATTTCTACTCCCACTCCAATAATTGTAACAGTAGGGAAAGTATTGGATAGCGTAGGGGTAAAAATGACTATTCCCACTCCAGTGAGTGCAACAGTAGGGGAAGTGTTGGATAGTGGCGGGATAAAATGTACTATTCCCACTCCAATGAGTGCAACAGTAGGGAAAGTGTTGGATTGCGGACGGGTAACAATTAATATTCTCACTCCAGTCAGTTTGAAATTAAAAACAAACAAAATATTAACAACAAAAATGTTTAAAAAACAAAATAAATAAAAAACATATAAATATGTTAAAAATTAAAATACAAATATATTTCATATTAAAAATTAAAAAATATATATTATAATGTTAAACACATATGATAAATACCTACGAATTTTATATTAACAAAAACAATCCTTCTAGGTAGAAAAGGAGGCGGCACACCAATGACATCATCGTCAAGTTCAAAGGTCATAACTCAAAGTGCCGTTGAAATACAATATGCGTCATGATAGACATAGAAGACATCCTAATCGAAAATATACACATTATTTCAAAAATAACCAAACCATCGTATAGATAATACCGATTCCATCAAATGTATTACCTTCATTATTACATAATAAATTGCAAATGCACAAATTACAGATTGTTCGGTAATCGGGATGTCACGTGACCACATTTGAATGTAAGGAATTTCATACGGTGTGACACCTTGCCAAATGATAAATTCACATGGGCAATAATTCATAATAATGGTCAACGTAGTGATCATTGGCTAATGTACCCAAACCAAACATATGCAAGAAAGAGTAAAGGAATCAAACACATTATTAATGGCAATAGAGGAAGGACTAGCGATAGACTATCATACCAAAATAGCAAGATTGTATTGGCCATGCAGCAAGTATCCATGCTGAATAAAGTTGTCTTGTTTCAAAACACAATACCTACAATTGAAAATAATCCCAAAAGAATCATCTGTATACTACACCAGTAACTATAAATAAAGTTGATACAATTGTTAGTGGCCGAAATCGGCAATCTCATTTTGTATACAATTTGACATTGGGATTGACAGTACCTACAATAAGATGGTATATGTTTTGCAATTGCGGCCCACATCGATAGGTTTCCCTATATAATTTGTGAATCCTCCATCGCTTCCCACTCATGGAATATGATCTCATTAAAACATGACTGATGTCAGTAGATTGTGTTCCTGTATTAAACGACCATAAATCGTGATCACTAAAGAAAATCAAACAAGGTATTTCATATGCGTACATGACGTAACTGAGAGCACGAAAAGACGTAAATATACATTTCATAGTGAACATAATGTGATAACAGCTGAATAACATACAATAATACATGCATCGTGTTGAGTGTAAAGAGTGCTAAATCTTAAAATTACGCTAATTCCAGTATGAGGAGAGAGCCAGCCGGCCTCATACTCTATCTGTAGTAGACCATGGACCACCTTGATCAGAGTAATCTGAAAAATATATCCAAAATATATATGCATCGTAACAGGTTGAGAGGACAAATGCCCAAATGTCAACCCTTAGTCCAAGGTCAAACCTCACTAGAAAGTGTTTGCAGTGCACCCTACCCAAAATATACAAGTGATAACAAAAACCACCTAGAACCAATTAAAATCAGAGAAATATATATCAGAATACTAGGGAGACATAGGGTAAGAACAGAAAGTGTACAATAGATCCAGAGACTCAATTGTATCATAGGGTTTATACCCCTATGTGTGTAGCCAATTCCTCTTCCCTATTTAATCCGAAGGGCATCCTGGTGTTGAGGTCGATAATATAGCGAGACTCAAGGATACGTAGCTGTTTTACTCGGTCCCCTCCTCTGATGTTTTTCAGAACTCTATCAAGTCCCATATATCTGAGGAGTTTGCTGTTGCTGTTGTGGGCATTATAAAAGTGCCTAGCAACTGGATAATTAAAATCCAGATTCGTTATCGCCCTTAAGTGCTCCAGGATCCGCTTTTTCACAGGCAGCTTGGTGCTACCTATGTAGCGGAGTCCACACGGGCATTCAAGGGAGTAAATGACAAAATCCGTTGAGCAGGTAATGAACTTAGATATAGTTCTTTCTTTGCCGTGTGATGTTTTAAAGATTTTACAACTCTGACTGTTGGTGCAGGCCTTACAGGCATTACACTTAAAAAATCCTTTACTTCTTTCAAGCCAAATGGGTGATGTTTCAGTTTGATAATAGCTTTTACCAGTTTGTCCCTGAGAGAGGGTGATCTTTTGTAGGTTATAGTTGGAGAATGACCAACAACACGGCCAATTATGGGATCAGCTTGTATGAGACCCCAATGCTATCTCATGATTGATTTTAATTTGTTGGATCTCGCATTATAAATGGTGATCATTCTGGGAATACTAGGGGTAGCTACCTTGTCCACTACAGTGTCAGATTTGAACAAAACATCTCCCTGTTTGATACCCTTGAGTTTGGATGCTGCCTGCGTTAAAACCTTGTCAGAATATCCCCTGGCTTTGAACCTGCGTATCATACAGTTCTGTTCCTTTTTGTAATTCTCATCTGTGCTACAATTTCTGCGCACCCGCAGTAATTCCCCATAGGGTATGCTATTTAACAGGGACGTGGGATGGTGACTACGTGCATGCACAGTACTATTACCTGCTGTTTCCTTTCTAAAAAGGTTGGTAATCAATTTGTTGCCCTGAACAGCTGTATGCACATCAAGAAAATCACATTCGGTTTCACTGATCTTGTAAGTAAACTTCAGATTAAGGTCATTACATGATAGACAATCGATAAATCTTAAGGCTGACTCCTTACCACCATCCCAGATGATAAAAAGATCATCGATATAACGCAGCCATAATGGCACATGATTGGTAAAGTCCTCATTGATGTCGGTCCATACCACCTGCTCCTCCCACCAGCCTAGGAACAAGTTCGCCAGGCTGGGGGCGAAGCAGGTGCCCGTGGCAGTACTGGACTTTTGACAATATTATATATATTATATTAAATCAAATTAAAAATAATTTTCAAAAAATTAATTTTTTTAATTAGAAATTATTTACAAACAAAAACATTAATTATTACATACATTTACTTTTTTTATTTCCTACCCTATAACACCACACAATTTACAACCCACATCTAAATTTAAAAAAAAGTACTTCCATAATTAACATAATTATTTACCAATTAAATAAATATTATTAATAAAAAAACAAATTAAAACTCATAAAAATTAATTTACTTCCCACACTTTACCCCTATAATCCCCACAACCCACAGCTAAAATTAAACTTTAAAAATGTATTACACAATTAAAACTTATTTACAATTAAAAAACTAATAGTATTTAACAACTAATTATAAATTAAGTAAAATTAATTTACTCCCTACCCTTTACCCCTATAAAAGGAAAACCCACACACAAAAATATAAACAATTACCCTAATTAAATATCAATTAATTAATATTAATGATCAACTAATTATTAATTAATTAAACATAAATTACTTCCCACCTTTACCCCTATAAACCCCACAACCCACATCTAAAATTAATTACACAATTTCCATATTTAATTTTAAATTAATTAATTATTAATTAACAACTAATTATTAATTAAATAAACATAAATAACTTCCCACCATTTACCCCTATAAACCCCACAACCCGCACCTAAAATTAAATACAAAATTTCCATAATTAATTTTCAATCAATTAATTAATATAAATTAACAACTAATTATTAATCAAAAATAAATTACTTCCCACGCTTTACCCCTATAAACCCCACAACCGCACCTAAAAAATATTACACAACTACCATAATTAATTACCAATTAATTAATTAATATTAATTAACAACTAATTAATAATTAATTACTAATTATTTAATTCCCACCCTTTATCCCTATAAACCCCACAACACGCACCTATTTTTTTCTACACAATTACCATCATTAATTACCAATTAATATTAATTAACAACCAATTAATAATTAATTACAAATAAATTACTCCACACAATTAACACTATAACATTTCAATAAAAAATATCAATAAATAAAATATAATCATTCATTAATTATAATTAAATTACTTCCCACCCTGTTCCCCTATAAACCCACAACCCGCTACGGAATTAAAAATTGCAAAATTAAATTAAAATAAAATTTATATCTACTAAAAATTTAACACATATATTAAAAAACATAAACAATACTTATACAAAAAACAGACATCAAATACATTTAAAATATAAACTAAAATACATAACACTAATTAAAAATTCGATATTTTAAACAACTATATTTTTGCAAACAATATTAATGACTTCTATATTTTTGAAAACGATATTTTTACTTTAAATTGAATATTCTTGACCACGATATTCTTGCTGTCAATATTTCTGTGTCACGATATTTCCAACTCGATATTTGTGTAAGTCGACATTTCCAACTCGATATTCTGTCTGAATACGGCTTTGCCGCCAGGGTTGGGGTCTGGAACCGGAGGATGCTGCAAATCACGCATGGTGCAACAACCTGCGTTGTGCTGGATTTTCAGAGGGGATGGAGGACACAGACAGGGGGGCCTTCCTGGGCAACTGGCTGAAGGTGACCATCCCACCAGAAAAGTTCTCATCCTGCTTCATCATAGAGTGTGCGCACAGAGCACTAGGTGGGAGACCTCCACCAGGAGCCCCCTCCGGCCCGTCATTGCCAGGTTTCTGAATTGTCAAGACCATGACATGATCCTACAAGAGGTCCAGATGTGAGGGGAGGCCCGCCACGAAAACTTGAAAATCCTTGTATTTCTGGACTACACACATGTAGTCCAAAAACAGCGCTACATCTTTGACCCAGTTCAAATCAAGCTACAGCTGCAATGTATGCTTTTATTCCCAGCAAAATTCAAGGTCCTCTATCAAGGAAAATTCCTCTTTTTCACTCTCCTGAGGAGGACTGGTCTTGGCTTGAGGAACGCCCCTAGCTGTCGGGGCCTGGAGGTGGATGCGCTCCAGCCAACGGGAGGGAGCCCAACCCAAGGAGGGGCAGTGGGCCACAGACGATATCGCTCAGTGGCAAATGGTGCTGTGGGGAATCCACTGAATAGGCTGTACCCCCACGCGCCGATATGGATGAAGAACAAACTGGGATTCCAAAAAGGACTCTGAGAGACATGCACCAGGGTGACACCTCTCCCCACACCTTGGGGAAGAGGAGTTGACAGGCTCAGATAAGATGCATCCTTTGGCATTAGTATTCAACATCCTGGAGCAGGAGCCAGACTCACCTCCTACTAACAGAGCAGAGTTAGCCCTGACATTCTGGGGAGATGCTTCTGAGAAGGTACTGTAAGTCGGAGCTGGCGACATGGTTGGGGGGAATTCTTTCGTGTCCCCACAGCACTTCACAGGTGGAACTGAGTGCGCACTTTCATTTCCCACTTCAAGACCACTGTCCTGGGAGGGCCAGTGGTCTAGATTGGTGCAAGTTGTTTTAGGTGGTTACATTTACAGGGGAGATGGTGGGCTACAGACCTCTAATACTCCTTGCACAAGTGATTCAGTTTTGTTATGTGGTTTATTGCTCGTGTGGCAGGAGGGTAGGGGAAGAAGGAGTATGTTCATACTAGTTCATAAAGTTCCTAGACGAGGAAGACCAATACACATGTTTCTACACTATTTTAACAGAGGCATCCATTCAAATATCGCACCACACTGGATATATGGCACTCCAAGACTTCTTGATAATTCAGGATGATGTGAAATGTCAATAGCCTTCGTAACAAGGTCAAACAGGGCCTGGTTGTGCAATACATACAAAGACTGCGGCCAGATATAGACCTCCTCCAGGAGACACACCTCCTGGGGACATACTGCCATTTCCTGAGTAAAGAAGCATAAATCACACCGACTATATGACGGGGTCCAGGGGGTTGCGGAAATACTCCTGGATCTACACTTGGTGGGTGGGGATTTTAATGATGTAATGGATGCGAACCTAGATCCACATCCCAGGCCACACCTCTAGCTAGGTTTGCTTTCACGATGGGTCTGTCAGATTTGTGGTGACGCGCCCATCCAGAGGAGAGATGCTACTCATACTTCTCTGGGGCCCGCAGAGTCTTTTTGAGGCTCGACTATGTGTTTACCCTGGGAGGGGAAGCCGATGCTGTTGAGCGGGCAGTATATATGACGAGAGGGATGCCAAACCATTCTCCCCTGTTGATAGCAATTGGCCATAGGAAACAGCCGGGGGTGCTGGGTGGAAACTGAGTGCCTGGGACCTGCAAGACCAGGAAGGGGCAATAGAACTCCAAAGTGCCACAGAACTCTACTTCAAGAAGAATTAAGGGTTTTTTCACTTCTAAGATAGTTCTGTGCGAAGCCTATAAGACAGTCCTTTGAGACAGGGCCTAGAAAGCAATCACACAGAAAAAGAGGAGGGGGGTGGCAGAACTTCAGAGCCTCGATACTCCAACAGTTAGAGAATGCACCGAGGGGGAACGGATTCCCAAACCCTCAGATAGATCGTAATCCTGAAAACGGAGTATTGAGACCTGGCGTAAGAGAGGCCAAGAAGCAAGTGTTGGCCAAATTGCATCACCTCTATGACACTGGGGCTAAAGCTGGTAAACGTTTAGCGTGGCTGAGCAGGAAGGAAATGGAGGCCAGATGGGTGCGCTGCATTGTAGACCAGACAGGGGTGTCCCACACTACAGACAAACACATGGTTAGGAATTTGCTCGCTACTATGAGGCGTTTTACAGGGCTCGACCAATAAGCAACAAAACCCACATTGCACATTACGTAGACGCAGTAGGTACCCCAGTATTGGATGATGAGGCCTGTGAGGCCGTGGAGGGGGATCTCACCTTTCAGGAGGTCCAGGCAGCCATTACAAAGAAGAGAGTGGTTAAGTCCCTGGGGCCAAACTGCCGCCGGATGTTCAGCACACCACTATCACCATGATACCTAAGGAAGGTAAACCCAGGGACCGGTACGATTCTTACTACCCATCCTCCATACTCAGCACAGAAGTTAAAATACTCGTGACCATACTTGCCATCAGGCTACTGCCCCTCATTACTCCCCTGATCCAAAGAGACCAATATGGCTGTATGCCGGGTAGATCAACACGATATAACCTAAGGCGGACACATAATTGGCTAGCGGAGGTGAAGTACTGGCCTGCACTTTATGCGGAAAAATGCATTTAAAGCGGTCCACAGGCCATTCCTTGAACTAACCTTGCAAATTTTTCAGTTTGGCCCTCGCTACAGGAAATTAGTCTCACTGATATATCAGGCCCCGACCGCGGCAGTAGGGGTGAACGGGACACTGCCAACTGAGTTTCTCATCTAGCGGGGGATGCAGCAGAGCTGCCCTCTGTCCCCCACTTATTTGTCCTCACAATAGAGTACCTGGCATGTATGGTGTGAGCCCACAAAGGGGTGAGAGGGTTCAGGGTTATGACCACCAATAAAGACAATGAGGAAATCTCACTTTACGCGGATGACATTCGTCTATATATTGCCCACCCCGAGAGGATAATCCCCTTCATTATCCACATATTTGAGGAGTACAATGAGCACTCTGGCAACCTGATAAATTGGAACAAGTCGGTGCTCTATCAGTCAAGTGGACTGGTGGACTCAACCTTGCTCGTGCAGCAATTGACTGTGGCACAGGAGGGGTTTTGATACTTGGGAATTTGGATGATGCCTCGTAGGGAGCTCTGTGTAAACAGTAACCTTGGAAAAGTGGTTCAGACTTTCCAGGAGGACACTGAGAGGTGGCGTGGGCTGCCTCTCACCCTCTTGGGAAAGGCAGCCATTTTCAAAATGATTACGCTTCCTAAGTTGCTCTATGTCCTCCAGAACACGTACTACCGTAATCCACAAGATGCGTTCACTAAAATAGATAGTGTGGTGAGGTCCCTGCTCTGGAACAAAGGGCATCCCAGAATAGCTCTGAAGACAGTACAACACAACCCATACCATGGGGGAATAGCCCTCCCAGATATTGAGGCACGCTATTGGGTGGCACACTTGATAAACTTTAACGATTGGATTTTTGTCCCTCAAGACCGCTCAACATTTAGGCTGGACAGGGAGAGGCTACAGGCCTGTACACATCTGCACTATCTGTATGGTGGGTAAGGGGCCCACCAGATACTGCTGGTAACCCAGGTATTGCTAGCGGCATGGGGAAAGGCCACTAAGTGTATAGGCTGGACGCTCAAAATTGCTAAAGAGATGCCCCTGTGGGTGGGAGGATGGCTACGCAAAGTGGGAAGCCTGCGGGGCTTTAAGGCATGGGACACTATCAGGATTTCAAAAGTGAGAGACCTCATGGAGAAAGAAGATCTTAAGTCTCTCTCCTTCCTTCAGAGGGAATACCGATTAAACCCTACGCAGTTCCTGAAATATGCCCAGCTACAACACTCCTGGAAGGCAAAGCGACTGGGAGAGATGGTGGTCTCAGAGTATGCCTCCCTATAGGGACGGTTGCTGATGGAGGAACTGGTGGTGATTTAACTCACATACAAGATGCTAAACAATAATATGCCAGACACGCTGGGTAGGCTAAGTGAGAGGTGGGAAAGAGACGTGGGAGAAATGGAGGACGTAAATTGATGCACCTCAGAGAAGTGGCGATAAAATCCAGACTGAGGTTAATACAGTTTAAGATCCTGCACAGGGTGTATTATAATTGACAGAAGCTGTTTGAGATGGGGAGGGCACCTTCCCCAATCTGTGTGGGGTGCAACGGCAAAAGCAGGACCTTTCTGCACACGATGTGGAGTTCTCCGCTAATTGAAACCTACTGGTCCAAGATAATGAGTGAACTCATCATGATCCTAGACGTCTCTGTCCCCATTGGCCCATGATATGTCTTCCTGGGTAACCCCTGCAATGTTGATGCCCCACGGGCCAACTATATATTCGGTAGCCTGGGTTTGGTAGTGGCCAAAAGGAAGGTGGCAAGGCTGTGGCAGGCACAGGAGTCTCCTACCCTACAGGAATGGAGGCAAGGAACAGACATGTAGATGGCCACAGAGAAAGTTACATACAAAAGCAGGGGCTGTCCCCGTAAATTCCATAAGGTATGAAGCAATTGGCTGAATTGTTATGCATTGGTGATGCCGGGGAGGGAGCCTGGACTCCCATTGACAGGGAGGCCACCTGATGTCGCGCACCACTCCAGAGTCGATAATCATGTTTGCAAATGTACTGTTCATGGATTGGATGCTGCAGGCCCTGTACACTATTGTACTGGCACTGTGGTACACTCCCTCGGAGTTTGTAATGCTGTGGATGCATGTTGGGCACCGTTGCTATTTGTATTACCGAAAAATAAAAAAACATATTTTGAAAAAGACATACTGCAATATAGCACTCTGCTTTAACTTCCTTCCTGCGTGACCAACATTCATGCAACTGATAGTAATCAATCTTGGGTGCTGATATTTCTTTTATAGGTCCAGGGAGGGCCAGTTTAAATCAGAACCTAAGTAAAGATAGGAAATGGCTCTTTGTGTAGTACACACAGGAAATAATGGAGAGCATGGAATATTTTTTCCACAAGGAGATATGCACAGACGATCATCTTTGAAATACTAGACACATTCTCCCCTTATTCATCCAAATATTAGATCGGTGGATGTCCATGAACTGTTGCTGTTTTCCTTCACTGACATATTTACGTTTTTTTTCTGACCAGAGTATTTAACTCTCTATTAAACAATTGAAGAGAAGACTACTTTGTCAGAACCCTTCTAAATATTCTCTCCTGAAATCTACCGCCAAAAACCTCCTATGATAAAATGGTGATTTATTGCACTTCTGGTATTTAAGGATAAAAAGTCAAAATATATATACATGTTACCCACACGTTCTGAAGCACAAAAGTTAGTTTCATAGTGACTTACATTAAATTGGTTAAGAGCAAATATTTACAAGAAATTATAAGCAGCTTATTGATGTGTTTATTTTCAAAGCACAGAATCCACATTTACTAAACATTATCTTCACCCGGATAATCCGGAGTGAGGGGGTGCAATGGTGGCTTGCAGACTCATCTGCCTTGTGCCGTGTCCTCCGGGTCTCCAAAGCACTGAGACAAGAAGAAGAATGCGGGCAAGGCAGACCCGCCCTCAAAAGAAACAAGCATTGGCATAGCCAATAGGTCTCGCCTTTGGGACCTTATAAGTGGGTGCCTCTGAGGAACGGAGAGCTTGAAGAAACAAAAGCAGTAAATAAAAATAAACAAATCAGCCATGCACTTTAAACATAATCATTTTCTTGCAAAGCAACAACAAAAAATACATGCTATTACTACACATCCCTTGCCTTACGATGTGGCTGCTAAAATAAGGATGGTTGTGTATTTGGGCATAAGCGAAAGCTGAAATATCGAACGAAAGTACCTGCTGCGCAAGTTTCTTTGTTGCGTTGACATATTTGAGAAGACACATCAGTAGCACAGACGGGAGTTGTGGACCGCCGTATTATTGTGGTCAGGATGGATTAATCTTTGCACTTAGACAAAGTGCTTAATTTGTGCCGGTTGTTGCAGGTGGTGGGCTCCGGCAGTTATTTCTGGGGACCAGGACTTAGTTTTCATAATCAGAGTTTGAACTACAGCAAGAGAGAGAAAGGTGGGAACAAAGGAGGAAAAGAAAGGATGTAAAATGGTGAAAAGGTGAGGAAATCAGGGATGAAAGAGAGCCTGCAAGAAGGAGGAAGTGCAGGGAAGTGAAAGAAAGAGGGAGAGGGAGGGAGGAATTCACTCAAGGCGGCCAATATATTCGCCGTGATGGGGGCCTGTCCATTCCTTCACCTCGCGCCGAGGCTGCCGGCCGCGTGCAGCCAGGAAGCGCGTGCTGTGAAGATCGCAGTGCGCAGCAGCCACAAGCCATAAGCCATCCGCGCGCACAGCTGTAAAGAAACACAGGCAGGCTCTGTTTACACAACAATGCTTAAACACCACAGTGAAGCTGGGAACAGTTATCAGGGGGCCCTGTTCGCTGGCCTCCTTTTCAATATTATATATAACAAGCCATAGTTGCTGCTTATTTATCTTATGCAGTTAACAACCATTGACAATTAAGCCACGCCCTTAATTACATTGGCCACGCCCCTTTGAGAGACCCCCCCAGTTTTTTCATCCCACTTAAAGCCCTGATTTATGATGATTATACTTGGACATTTATCAATACAACATAGGGTTGTGTAATGTTTGACATACACTTCGTCCGCTTTTCCTGCATAAGGATTAAGAATGGTAAATTAAAATCCCGTTTTTAAATTATATAAAATGAACGCACTGGTCCAATGCCCACACAAAACGTTGTGGCGCGACTTAGCGGTGGCATGCTTTGTCGTTGTGCAAACCTCCACACGAGATAAACAACAGACGACTGGTGACTTGTTTGTTGATTGAATATATTTCGAAAATACGAAAAAACAAAGCATACATGCCCAGTAGATTGACTGCACTTGAGACTCACAGGCACTGATACAGGTAGGGTAAGAGTCCGCAGGGCACACTGGAACATCAGCAGCGGGTGTTGACTGAATATATTTAGAAAATACGAAAAAACAAAGCATACATGCCCAGCAGATTGACTGCACTTGAGACTCACAGGCACTGATACAGGTAGGGTAAGAGTCCGCAGGGCACACTGGAACATCATCAGCGGGCAAAGTGACTTTCATAGGGCAAAGACACTGGCTCCATGGACGAATGAATCCACATCAGAGACCCGATGACCACAGGTTTGATCTCTATGGGTCTCTAGGTCCCATCAGCCCTTCATCCTCCCGAAGTCGATCAAATGAGTACCATTGAGCTAGATCTCCCCCCCAAAAAATCAGTTACTCAGCGCCAAGAAATATATGGGTGAGTGCGCGCTTCACAAATACAAGTTATGCATGAAATAACACGTATTCCTACATATTGCAGCAAAGCTGCATGTCGTGTTTAATACAAACGTCAAAGTGGAACGATATTTGCACTGATTTACGTTTTTAACAAAACGAAATCTCAAGTCCAAAAATATAAGCAAATGTTTCATTTGGCAAAAAGCAGCCGGGAATATCCCAAACACAAAATCAATCGGCCTTATTACAACACACCGCATCAAGGCGAACGAGCAATCAATTGTTCTCTCTTTTAAAAGAATATTGAAAAGCGACCCGCGATGGTTGGTGTCACGGCTTCATCGTGGAACGGTACTCATTGGACCTATGTTGGAAAGACTACGGGTCGAGTAAAAATAGAAGTAACTGCGGCACCAAAGCATGTCCGCTCGCTCCCGCAGGCAAAACGCAACTCAAACGAGGTCGGGTAAAGTTTAAGAAAATACATAAAAACAGGCACCATTGTAAGCATCGCGGCACACAAGCAAATTATTTAAATCACCCACGAGGAATGCAGCTTCGGCAGTTTTCTACTGACAGGGTAAAGTAACACCGTTTGTGCCTCAATAGGAAGTTAATGTTTACTCCATGCGATTTCTTCATGGAACAGGAAACAAGCGCGGCCGTGAAAGTGAAAGCGACCGCGCTGTGTTAATTAGTAACATGATCCAGGAATGCAGCTGGCACCCTGCGCGCCGCTGCTCGCTCCCGAGACCCAAACGCCATGGGAGAGAAAAGGCGGGACATGCACCCGTCTTTGGCCATTTGCGTGCTTTCATTATTGAAAGCCACACGCAAAGGCCAATGGAATGTGTGGGAGTTACCAAACTCACACAGAGAAGTTTAGGAGAAGTGTGGAGTGCTCACAAGAAGCCTCCCATAGTGCAGCGCATGCGCGCTGCGCTAGGCTCGAACTAAAAACATATGTGCTGCTAGCAGCACAGTGTTGTGTCTCCCCACTCTGAAAATTAGAGTGGTGACTGAGCTCTGCATTGGGAAGGGAGGGGCAGTGCTGGCAGGGAGGACAGCTGGGTTAGGTGGTAAGAGGCACTTTTTTCTGATTGGATACTGGGGTAGGTGGCAGAGGGTCAAGTTTTAATTTCTGTTTGGGTGACTGTAGAGGGTTGAGGGGGTTGGTGGCAGGAGGGCAAGAGGTGTTTTATATATTTGAGTGGGAGCTGGATAGTGTTGACAAGAAATTCTAAGTAGCTTTCTGATGTTTTTATTTTCAAAGTACAGAATCCACATTTATTATACATTATCTGCGTCAGAATATTTCCACTCTCTGCAGAGCCAGGCTCACAGGGTGAAAAAATCTATTCTTATCAGTGGCTTTCAAAGAGGCGTGGTGTCATCTCTCTCTGCTCTGTGTGAGAGCACAGCTTTGGGCTGGGAGGGCTTGTAGTCTGTTTGATGTCGCTCATGACACCTCAGTGAAAAACATCCACGTTATTTACTGTTATCCATCTATAATTCTATATGTTGTTATGAATGGCTCTCACTGAGAGCCTCTAGCATGAACACTAAATTCTAAATCTGGTTATTAACCGCTATGACACAGCAGCAGTGGTTAACAAAAGTTGTTACCCAGTGATGCTATGTCATAAAGGAATTTCAGGATGCTCTAACAGGCCTCTCTAAGAGCCTGTCAGTGCAGCACTGGAGGGCAGAGAGCACAGCTGAGGAGGTGAAAAGATTGAAGGGGGACGGAGTTCATAGAGGGAGGATGAGGGCTGGTGACCGGCGGAGGTGGAAAGTGAGGGAGGGCATAAAAGGTGGATGAAGGTGGAAGACTGGCGGGCAGGTATTTTTTCTCTTACATTTGCGACAGGGAGGAGAGTTAAATATGACTCCACCATTTCGCCTCTCCCCCGCAAAGCAGTTGAAAGCAGGGACAATTTGGGGGAGCTACATAACATAAAATTACAGAGGGGTAAAGAGTGAATAATGGGGCTGTTTTCACCTCAGGTTTCTGAGCGACATCATTGACCATGGCTCGAGTTGTCTACCTGACGTCTTTCAGAACACCTCAGTGAAAAACATTCCCATTATTCAGTCATCTATAACTAGCATGAATACCATGTTCTGCTATTCACTGCAATGAAGTGGTAACAGTGAAAAACAAAGGTCTTTTCCGCTGTTTTTAAAGGAATTCCAGGCTGCTCTGATGGATCTCCCAGATAGCCTGCCAGTGCAGCGCTGACTCTCTGTTCCGATGCATTCAGCAGCCGGGCTGGAGAAACCCCACAGACTCTATGATCTGAGCGGAGCGTCTTTCCAGCCCGCTCATGCCAATACCCGCGCTGCTCTGCAGCACGGGGATTGGATGGGAGTCTCTCCCAGGGGCTGCTTGGACCAGGAAGAGGCAAGCAGGAGTGACGCAGGAGGCAGGCGGCGGCTTCAGGTAATTTGTTTTTTAATTATTATTAACACGACCCCGTGTGCTCCCACTACACCTCCCTGCGCTCCAGGGTGCTGTAGCAGGTGAGTTTGAAGTCTTTTATGTCCCTGAGACTTCAAAATAGGAGGCAAGCCAGCAAGTCTTTGGAGTCACTTTGGTTCTGGGTTAAAGAGATGCAGGTGAATGAAAAGGCTTTTGTATAGCGCATGGCTACCCGGAGGCATCCCAGCGCTGCGGAGGTAACTAGAGAAGAAGAGAGATTAAGGGAATAGCCAAGTTTTCAAGCGTTTCCGGAAAGTCAGGTGGTTAACCACCTTGCGGATAGGAAGAGGAAGAGCATTCCAAAGCCTAGAAGTGCTATAGGCGAAACGGCGACCGCCTGGGTTCAGTCCTTCTCACTCCCAGGCAAGGAGGGCAGCAGGCCAGCACAGCAAAGCAGAGCAGAAGTCCAGCAGAGTAGCAGTCCAGCAAAATGGCAGTCCTTTCAGCAGCCTAGCAGTCCTTCTTCCTGGTAGAGTTTCCACCGGTCCAGATGTGTACTGAATTGGTGGTGCCAGAGGTTCAGTACTTATACCCAGTTGTGCTTGTGAATTGCGGGAGACTTCAAAGAGATGCCTTTGAAGTGCACAAAGATCCTGCCCTTCCAGCCCTGGCTCCAGACTCACTACAATGGGGTATGCAGCCCTTTTTATGTGGGGACAGGACATAGTCTATTCAGGTGTAAGTATCAGCTCCTTCCTCCTACCCTGCCCAGGATTGCCCATCAGGATGTGGTCAAACCTAAGGTCCCTTAATGTATGGTTGTCTAGAGGGAATGCACAAAGCCCAACTGTCACCCACATCAGATGTGTATTCAGAGACAGGCAGAAGGCACCAAATGGTTACCGTAAGAAAATACCAACTTTCTAAAAGTGACATTTTCAGAATTACAATTTAAAATCCAACTTCACCATAAGTTGTAATTTAAAATTGTGATTCCAGAGACTCAGGGATTTTTTGCATCTGTAGGGCAATCTCATAAGCCTCAAACCATCTATTTATATCATCTCCCACCACAAAGTCAGGCACCATACCTATGGGAATGTAGACCTTCTTGTCAGAGGGCTCTGAATGAATGCTGCCACCATCACTGCTGAACTCAGCCTGCCTGGCATTCATGTTGTAGGTTTCAAAATAATCATAGGGCTATGCCCCTTATGTTACGCTATTAGATTAGCCTTATATAGCTAAATATAGCAGTGGTAGTCATCTATATTGATAACCCACTGAGCTATATTAAGAAAGATGATGTTTTACAGAATAGGTTAGTCTTGGATAGGTAGCAGCCATTTTGTATACTGGCTGCCATCTTACATTATGGCTATGTTTAAGCACGCGGTGAGCTCTAAACTGCGAACGAGGTAGGCCCAGACATCTGCGCCATGACACTTGTTGTTCACCTGATAAGTATACGTCCAGTTTCGTTTCTTTATCCAATAAGGGGGGCTGCCTCGCTTATGAATAAGCCTTTCTGTGTGCGTAAGTAATATTATATTTGCAGCACCTCTCCTACGTTGGAAGGAGCAGGGATGCAGCTGGCTGACCTTGGCTAAGAGATACCATGCGCCTGCCTCGGGCTGGGGATGTACGCCCCTCTGCCTCCCTCAAGTACGCATCCCTAAACCTGTAACTTTCCCTTGTAGGCGTGCTCTAGATGTTTATGACGTGTTTGATGTATCATACTATGTTGCGCTTGATTATTGAGTTAGTCCATTAGCAAGCATTGCATGTTGTATTTGGGCTCCTCTGCAGAGTATAGATAATAAACTGCTTGTTTGCATTCTCTACTGGCTGACCGACTCTTCATTGATATAGGTAAGGCCGAGAGGTGGTGTAGTAACCCGAGTGACCCTATACGGGTCACTTCCATCAGTTGGCGCCCGAACAGGGACCCCGCGATTAATCACCCATCACACCCGTAAACGGGTCGTGAGGTCGGGGTGCAGGCTGGTCTAGCGGGCGGATCGGGCGCCCCCACAAGATAGAGCTCTGTTTCTGTGGCTTGCCCCGCCCGTCTGATCAAGGGTGCCCTGCCTAGTGGTGATACGCCGGGGTCCAGAGACGGCGAGACCTTGGAGCTGACCAGATTGGTCTGGAGAGTCGGCAGTAGAGAATCACGTGTGAAACCTGAGTTTGACAGGTGAGTGACTTTGTGTAAGTTTTAGTACTTGAAAATGTTCTGGCGCCAGTCCTGAGGTGGTGTTGGACTGAACCGTGCGAGGCAGACCGTTGACCGCCTTTCGGTGTGAACTTGAACTGCTCCGGGTAATTCTGGTTTTTGAGACCCGTCTCATAGTGGTTCTCGGGTAGCACCGGGAGGGGCAGGGCCTTCGAGGCGTGTTTCGTGGACGGAGCCACACTACCGATTTGAGGGAGACAGAACCGATCGGTCTGTGCTCCATAAGTGGTACCAGACTGTGAGGGTGAGGTCGCCCATCGAGCTTTATGGTCTTGAGCCACAGATGAGATGAGCCTTAGTGTATAACCTCACGGGCAGTGCCGGACCGTGTTTGACAAGGCAGAACCTTGAGTTGTACCCTTAAGTATTGTGGACAAGCTACTTGGGCTATGCATTAATAGCGAGTTTGAACTGTATTGTGTGAACGAGTGCTGGGGCTGAATCTCGTGGTGGTTTGAGAGTCGTTAACGGCTCTACGAGCTACAAGATGCGGGATAGGCTTTAGATCGTGTCTAATCACAACAGGGTCGAGCTGGGCTATCCATACACGTAACAGAGATTCTTAGGTGGTGCTTAGTGGAAGGCTGTTTGGGCCGTGTTGTATCGCATACCTTAAGAGGTCTGTTCGTGCTGATTTTTGAGTGCATTTTGTGTACGATTTTCGGACAGAGAAGTGGATTTGCTTTGCGCTTGCGCAGTGGGAATTGTGTAAGTATCTTATATCAAGATGCTGTGTTTTAGTAAACTTGGATGTTTTGTATGTCGATGTTGTTGTTCAAATGATCGACTGGAGGAAAGACAACCTGCTCCTCCAGAGAGTACCCCGAATTTTGATATGTACATAAAGCACGGTATTGGCCTTATTATGTTTAGCACCTTATGGCATAAATATACGAAGGACAATGCTGATTTGCAGTGGCCACTTGTTGGCTCGTTCGATGAACAAAAGTTGAATTTTCTAGAAGGAAAGCTGTTCGCTAAGAAGAGTAGGCAGTCAATGTTTGATATGTTGAGGGTTTGGCAGAAGGAGGCAAAGCAGCGGCGAATTAGAGAGGTAAAAAATACGAGGAAAAGACAGGCGCTGACGATCGCGCAGAAAGCCATGGCTTATGATAAAGCGACAGTAAACAAAGGTGTTGAGTGCGCAGATAGGGCGTTTCGGCTGCAAGCTGAGAAGAGTTATGTCGTTCAAAATGAAGGTGATGCTTTTGTTGAAGATTTGTTAGACACCCAACCCCCACCACCTTATGCTCCTCTACGGATATATCCTATTGTTCCAGCTTCCCAGGCCCCGGCTTCAAGGGCTCTGGATTCGGTTCTTGGCCCCACCAGTCCTCCTCCTCCTCCTAACATTCCGGGTCTACATTTGACGCCTTCTGGGTATTATACTGCTTTATCGATGTCCGGGTTGGAGGGTAATAGCTCTCCGTCTGTGGCACCTGTGTCTGCATTTTCTGGTTCGACTTTCTTTACTCCCTCTAGTCAAGATCGTTCATTGATGGTACCTGTCTCTTCATCCACCCTTTCACCGGCGGATGTTTCACTTCCCATGATGCAATTTGACAGAACACCTGTGAGTGGAATGTCCCCGGGAAGTCAAGCGAAAGTGCAAGAACGCGTGAGTAGGGTGTTGGTGCGTTCTGCAGTAAGTAATCAAGGAAAGGAGATGGTGGCGAATCAGGCTGCGCAGTGGATTCGAAATCCGACCTATATGGTTGAGGATGTATGGAGTGTGATGAGACAGTATGAACCGCTTATGCAACAACTTGCGCTTAAGCATATGTGTACAATGCTGATGAGTTTGTGGGAGCAGCGCTTTAATGCTGAGGTCCCAAGGGAGGTTTCTGAGATACGAGATGAAGTGTATGGTTCCGGTATGAATCCTGCTGCTGTGTTGAATAAAGTTATCACTTTGTTAAAATATCGAGGTAGGATGCTTAAAGAGGGTTCCACAGCATTAGCGCAGTTCCCTATGAGAGAAGTTCACCCCATATATCATCCCGAGACACCAGCAGAAATAAATGCAAGGGGTGACATTGTTCGGCCCCGGGAGGGGGCACGGTTTCAAGAACAATGGGTTCATACCCCCTGGAAGAGAAGCAAATTACTTTCTCTTAGAAATCAGTTGCCAGATCCCAGAAAGAATCCGACTGCTTATTATAAAGAACTGACAGACGCGGCCGATTCGACAGTTATGACGTTAGCTGACATTATGTTGTTTTTCGGTTCCTGGTGCCGATTGATATATGGAGGCAGGTGCACTTGGTGGATCACGTGGTAGAGTTAGGAGCAACATGGGATCAGATAAAGCTGTGGGATCAAGAACGTAAGCCAGGTGAGAAGCCAAGAGCGGAAGTGTTAGCTTTACCTGGCCGAATTATTACGTACATGCATTCGTTTATTGCTCCCAAGAAAGTGGATTGGGATAAACTTAGAGCATGTTGTCAAAAGAAAGAGGAGTGTGTGTCAGATTTCTTTACTTGGTACGAGGGGGGTGTTTTTGGATTTCAGAGGTCAGGATTTGTCAGTGGATGGCGGAGTCCGGCTGTTTGTCGACAGGTTTGTTAATAATTTGCTTCCTGAGATTGCAGCCCGGATGAAGGCAGCGGAAAGTACCTGGTCCACGTCCACTCCCTCAGGAATATTGAGTATGGCGCAATATTATGAACATCGAGAGAACGAACAGAGGCAGGTTGTAGAGAAGAAAGGGAGGGAATTGAAGACAAAGGTGTTGTTGCAGCAGGTGCAGGGAAGTAGTGGAAGAGGAAGGGGTCAGCCGCAAGTGCAGCAGCGATGGTCCGTACCGCGAGGTGGTGGAACGAGTGCTCCATATGTACCTGTGGGACCTAATCAATGTGCATATTGTCGGAAGGAGGGGCATTGGCGAAATGAGTGCCCTGAATTGCTACAGGCTGGTGGGATCCCTAGAAGAGGGGGTTTTCAGGGACGTGGTAGAGGAACAGGAAGTCAGGGTGAGAGAAGACCAGAACGAACTGAGAATGTTGAAAAGGATCAGAATTACTTTGATGATCCTAGAGGACGACAGTATTGTCGCGAGGATTATGATGTAGATGAAAGAACAGGGATGTCCATCTACAGCTAGGACAGCGACGGACAGGGTGGGGGACCAGTTTCGGTGAATGTAGATCAACGCGGACCCTATGTCGCTGCGGGTTTGCTTGGTACCTTTCAAAAGTTTTTGATTGACACGGGTGCTATGAACAGCTCCGTTTCCCATTCGCTGGTCCCTGGGGCAGCTCTGTCTGGCAAGAATAATGTTTTGGTGGGATTTTCAGGTACGCCGGTTGTTAGTCCCATCTCTAAGCCCCTTGCTTTGACAATTGGTCCGTTTTCAGTGAAATCCTCGTTCCTTTTGACTTCAAATTGTGGGGAAAATTTAATGGGGCTTGATCTGTTGAAACGGCTGCATGCAACCATTTTCTGTTCCCCAGACGGTGTTTACATGACGATTGGACCTGATGTGGCACGGATTAAGCAACACTTTGCCAAAGACGCCCCTCTCCCCGATGAGTTCAAGGACGTGCCTAGTATGCTGTGGGCTACAGGTGACACGGATGTAGGACTGTTGCAGGTACCGCCAGTGTCTATTCAGGTTAAGGACAATGGGGCAGATTTACAAGCCCCCTGCGCCACCAGTACGTCACTTTTCGTGACGTACTGGTGGCGCAGGGGGCTCCTCGATATTTACAAGGAGAGGAAAAGCCACCATGCGTGACTTTTCCTCTCCTTGTAAATACCGTCCCTTCACACGCAGCACTTTGCGGTGAAGGGGCGTTCCATGGGTGTTGCTGTGGGTGTTCCCACGCAACACCCATGGAACAAGACACATCTCCAGAATTACGAGAAATCGTAACTCTGGAGATGCGTTTGAAGCTACGCCACCCTAGAGGTGGCGTAGCGAGGCGCACCGAGGAGAAATGTTTTCATTTCTCCTCGTTTTCTCTTTCAATGCGTGCTGCATTCTGCAGCACGCATTGAAAGAGAAAAGCCTGTACTGATTGTTTTTGTGCAGAAAGGTGCCCCTTCCTGCACAGAAACAATCTCCCCATGGCGCAGGCATCCTTGCACCATGGTGCAAGGGTGCCTGCGCCGGCGCTTGGCAGCTGTTTGTGCGCCAGCGCAGGGGAGAGCACAGGAATGCGACATATTCTTGTAAATATGTCGCATTCCTGTGCTCTGAAAGTGCCGCAGCGTGGCGCAGCCAAAGGGCTTGCAGCGCCACGCTGCGGCACTTTCTTGTAGATCTGCCCCAATGTTTCTCTGCCTCGTATTCCACAGTATAAAATATCGCAGACAGGAGAAACTGCTTTGTTGAAAATCATAAATGATTTAATTGCGTCTGGTGTGGTTGAGGAAACAGTTTTTAATGTGTGCAACAGTCCTATTCTTCCGATTCTTAAAAAGGCCCCGACAGATTCACCTGATGCCCATTCTGATGTGTACCGATTTATTATTGATCTTAGGGAAATTAATAAAATAGTGGTACCACAATTTCCTGTTGTTCCTGATATCACTTCGATTTTGACTATGATCCCTCCTACAGCTCAGTATTTCTCTGTGATCGATTTGAAGAATGCGTTCTTTAGTATTCCGATTCATCCAGATTCCAGGTATCTTTTCGGGTTCAATTTATCTGGCAGAAGCTTTGTGTTCTGTCACGCTCCTCAAGGGTATACTGAAAGTCCTAGTATATATAGTCAAGCCTTGAAAGCGCAATTGGACTCGCTAGTGCTTCCGGTTGGTAATGTATTGTTGCAATATGTTGATGATCTCCTCGTGGCTTCTGATACTGAAGAAGGATGTAAGGAACCCACGGTCAAATTGTTACTGCATCTGGCACAAAATGGACATAAGGCATCCCTTTCTAAGTTTCAGTATTGTCGACAGGAGGTTACCTATTTAGGTCACCTCCTATCGAAGGAGGGTAGAAGATTGACACCTGAACGTATTTCTGTAATCAATAAAATGGGCGTGCCAAAGACACAGAGAGAAGTGTGAGGTTTCAATGGAATTACCTCATACTGTCGACATTGGATCCCCAACTATTCTCTGATTGTGAAACCCCTCCTTTATTTAACTACGAAAGGTGTGTGTGAACCCTTGCCGTGGACGCTTGAGTGTCAGCATGCCTTCGAGCAACTGAAGCATGCGCTTTGTTCTGCTCCTGTCCTTGGTACTCCTGACTATAGGAAGCCCTTTGTATTGTATGTACATGAAGTGGATGGTTGTGCGTTGAGTGTCTTGTCACAGGCTTTCAGTGGTAAGTATCGGCCCTGTGCTTATTTTTCTGCAGTCCTTGACAATGTGGCTAGAGCGCTCTCGAGCTGTCTGAGAGCCGCGGCTGCGGTGGAAATTGCAATCAGACAATCAGCAGGGCTTGTTCTTGACACTGACCTAACGGTCATGGTACCCCATTCTGTAGACACTCTATTGAATAGAACGCAGACTCAGCACCTTACTAGTGCGCGTCTGACTGGATATGAGCTAACTTTGTTCGCTCCACATGTCACCATTAAACGATGTGTCACTCTGAATCCAGCCACATTACTACCCCTCCCTTCGACGAGTCATTATGCAGATGCGCATGACTGTATGTACAGAACAGAGGAAGAAACGAAGGGATGTGTAGACCTGACTGATGTTCCCTTATCTGACCCCCAAGGGGAACTATATGTCGATGGCTCCTGCCTTAAGCTACCAGATGGCACTACTTCTGCCGCATATGCGATCACCACATTGCACACAATCGTAGAGACTTCCCGCGTCCCATATCAATCTGCCCAGGCTGCTGAGTTAGTAGCCCTGTTGAGAGCTTGTGAGTTAAGTGAGAAGATGGCTGTTAATATTTATACCGCTAGCCAGTACGCGTTTGGAGTCGCTCATAATTCTGGACGGAAAGGGGGTTCCTGACATCCCATGGGTTGAAGATACAGCATGGCCCGTTAATCCATAGATTGCTGTCGGCTTTGATGTTACCCAAAAAGCTGGCAATAATAAAATGCAGTGCCCACAAGGTAGTTACTGATGACGTGGGTAGGGGCAATGCATTTGCGGATCAAACAGCTAGAGAAACTGCTAGATCGAAGATGAGTAAGATGTTTGTGGCAGGACCTGCTAGGTGGGTACCTGATAATGCGATGTATGAGAACACTGTAAGTAGTGTTCAGGACATACAGAATGAGGCCACAACAGATGAAGTGACTGTATGGCAGGAAAGGACAGGTACTCTAGATGAGGACGGGTGCTGGACTGATTTGTCTGACAGCCGGAGATGGCTGTTGCCCAATGCATATGTTTTCCCAGTTGTCACTATGGCTCATGGTCCCGCTCATATTAGCGCAAAAGGGATCTGTAAATTGTTAGACCCAGTGTGGCGAAATGATCTCATTCCCAAGGTAGCTGCCCATTTAGTGAAACATTGTATGATTTGCTTAATGCATAATCCTGGGAAAGGTACTCCTGTGCCTTCTGGGAATTTCGCACCACCCTCATTTCCCTTTGAGGTTCTCCAAATGGACTTCATTGAGCTAGAACGAGTGAATAATTAAGTACGTTCTAGTGGTCGTGTGTGCTTTCAGTAAGTGGGTGGAGGCGTACCCTGTGAAGGAAAATACTGCTAACGCAACGGCGAAAGCACTCATAAAAGAGTTCTTCCCTCGTTTCGGTTTGCCTCGGGTGATCTGGAGTGACAACGGCAGCCATTTTAATGCACGAGTCACGCAGTTGGTGTGTGAAGGGTTGCACATAAATCAGAAGTTTCATGCAGCAAATCACCCCCAATCTGCAGGTCTTGTGGAGAAATATAATGGAACGCTCAAGTTGAAGTTAGCTAAGATCTAGGAGAGCACAGGCCTGAAGTGGCCGGTTGCGTTACCATTAGCCCTTTTGTCCACAAGAATGACCGCACACATGAGGACTGGTCTATCTCCCTATGAGGTAGTTTTCGGGCGCCCTGCCAATATATGGGGTGTCCCTAGGCCAAAACGATTTAGTGAGATCGAGTATCCCATGATGATAGATTACCTGTATGAGTTGACTAAAAGTCTTCGTTCTATTCATCAGCAGATCGAGAGTCACTGCGACCACTTCCAGAGAGTCCCGGACATAAGTTGCAGCCCGGTGACTGGGTTCTGATCCGAAACTTTGCGAGGACAAAGGCTCTGGAGCCCCGTTGGCATGAACCAAAGCAAGTCCTCCTTGCAACGAGGACTGCGGTGAAGGTGGATGGGAGAAAGAATTGGATGCATGCCCACCATACTAAAAGAATACCGCTGCCACTCCCTTATGACCGATGGGTCCAAGAAGGAATGGGAGATCATGAATGTAAGCACGTACCAAGGTTCATCCCGTTTTCGGATGCTCGGCTAACTTGGACGGAGACAGAAAAAGAGAACGAAGATGTGTTATTGGAAGCTGTCCCTCCCGAAATAAGGGCAGCACGAGAGTCCTCTGACACTGAACAACGAGTGTTGGAGTCTGGGAGCTTTGTTGAGCCTGAGTCTTCGTTGCTTTTTTCTGATCAAACAGTGCCTGGGTCTGTAAGATATGATCTACGCCCACGACAAAAGAAGAGCACCAGAGGGAAATAGAGAGTTATGGATTTGAGTTTATAGTAAGAGCACAATATCTGTAGTGCCTGCCACAAAAGAGAGACACTGGTGCACTGCTTTGAAACATTTAGACTTTCGAGTGATCTGTGGGTATTTGCCAGGAGGGCACCCCAACCGACACAAAGAAGGATTGAATTACTGAGTAGGCCTAGACTGTGAGGCCCCACGCGGAGGAAGTCACCTGTTACAGTATGATGGACAATGGAAGCATACCAAAGGGGCTTAGAACGGACTTTGGCGTAGTTGATCATTGATTGAAGAAGGTCGCAAGTGACTCCATCATTATTGTAGAAAGTAGGAGTTAGATATGTTCCTGTTTGGGCGAGTTGTCGCGCAAGAGGAGCAGCCTCTGGCAGCCCCGCCCTTAGGTCAAAATGATCCTGGATGGCCTAGTTTGACCACTAAAACCAAAGTTGTGGTTTTATTCTGCATTTTTGTTGTTATGATTATATTGTTTGGTGTGATATTTTATTTAGAAATTAAGCATCCAATGCATGTTCTGATAGGGACTACTCCTGATCCGCCTGAGCATTCGTTTGTTTCCCTAGCTCCACATAAAGAAAGACATAGGCAGACATATTTTGGAAATGCTTTTCTTCAGATGCTCCATGAAGTACACCAAACGACTAATGCGACAAAGTGTTAGATCTGTGGTTTACTTCCTTCTATGACTCATAAGAATGATCTTCTTATATCCTTGCCTCTGTCATATCTAGGGAGTTGTGAAGCATGGTTCCAGCTCCTTATTGTAGTGTATACCCACTCACATGCAGATACTGCCCAACTGACTAAAGAAGATTATGAAGCAGTGTTGGAATACATAGTGATGCACCAGGGATACACTCCCGGAAAAGGAGGGAAGGCAGGTACTTTGCATCCAGATGCCTGTATGAATGTTTTTGAGCAAAGTGCAAACATTTCTTGGGAAAAAGATGAGATGATGGAATTCCAAGGGTTTAATATAACAGAGTATTTTAGATCCTTTCATGAGAGAAATATCCCAGATAGTGAGGTCCTACCCATTCCAATAATTGATACACCAGCCCCATTTTGTGTAGAAGGGTTTGGGAGTGTTCCTGTGGGGCAGAGTCATTGTAATTATACGTTTACATTGAACACGACAAGTAGTCCACCTTTGCTTACACCCCCAAATGTATATTTTGTCTGTGGGACACATGCTTATGTATGGCTCCCTAGGGGGTGGGCGGGACGCTGTTATGTTTCTTTCCTTCTACCCCCAGTTTACTTAGCCCCATCCAATTATCATAAGGATCATAAGTTGCAGCAAAGGGGTACCTCATTGTCACGAGTAAAGAGGATTATCAACACTGCAGATGTTGATCAGACAGATACCACGATGCAGCAATTTGCTGATGCTATGAAGGGATTGTTGCCTCTATGGGGACCTATGTATAATAGTAGGCGAATTCGCCATCTTACTAGAGTAGTGGAAGCGGTCATTAACACTACTGCTGGTATACTCACGAATATTACAGCTGAGCTTCAGGCGACCAGGCTCGTTGCTCTTCAAAACCGGATTGTCCTTGACGTCATTCTTGCAGACAGGGGTGGAGCCTGTCATGTGATTGGTAGCAGCTGCTGCGTTTACATACCAGACCACGCCCCTACCGTTTATTCAGCTATTCAGAAACTCCATAGGTTAGCCTCTGAAATACATGAATATAACGGTACAGGGTCTCTGACACAGTGGTTCTGGGGCCTAATGTCCGCATGGGGATGAAAGATTCGCATGGGTTTAGTAGTAGTTGCAGGGATCATCTTCACTTGTTGCCTTTGTGAGAATTGTCTTCCATCCTGTTGCACTTATTGCATGGCTAAACTCACCCCCTCTGTTCCAATAAGTGAGTCTAAAGCCAGGGATGCGATTATGATGCTGAAAGAACTTCAAGAACTGATGGATATCGACGAAGGCATTTTCGAGGACTAAAGATTCGATCTCAACAGAATCTCGCCTTAGTTCTGCACAGTTGCATACACCCCCCCCGGTTTCATCATGCTGACGGCTGATAAAGACCCTGCCTGATGGCCTCTGTACTTCTATATTTAGCTTATAACGCTAAAAGGAGGGTCTGTAGGTTTCAAAATAATCATAGGGCTATGCCCCTTATGTTACGCTATTAGACTAGCCTTATATAGCTAAATATAGCAGTGGTAGTCATCTATATTGACAACCCACTGAGCTATATTAAGAAAGATGATGTTTTACAGAATAGGTTAGTCTTGGATAGGTGGCAGCCATTTTGTATACTGGCCGCCATCTTACATTATGGCTATGTTTAAGCACGCGGTGAGCTCTAAACTGTGAACGAGGTAGGCCCAGAAAGCTGCGCCATGACACTTGTTGTTCACCTGATAAGTATACGCCCAGTTTCGTTTCTTTATCCAATAAGGGGCGCTGCCTCGCTTATGAATAAGCCTTTCTGTGTGCGTAAGTAATATTATATTTGCAGCACCTCTCCTACGTTGGGAGGAGCAGGGATGCAGCTGGCTGACCTTGGCTAAGATACCGTGTGCCTGCCTTGGGCTGGTGATGTTCGCCCCTCTGCCTCCCTAAAGTACGCATCCCTAAACCTGTAACTTTCCCTTGTAGGCGTGCTCTAGATGTTTATGACGTGTTTGATGTATCATACTATGTTGCGCTTGATTATTTAGTTAGCCATTAGCAAGCATTGCATGGTGCATGTTGTATTCGGGCTCCTCTGCAGAGTATAGATAATAAACTGCTTGTTTGCATTCTCTACTGGCTGACCGACTCTTCATTGATATAGGTAAGGCCGAGAGGTGGTGTAGTAACCCGAGTGACCCTATACGGGTCACTTCCATCAATGTCCAGCTCCTTCAGACTCAGGTCATGAACCAACATTAGCTTCCTTTCCTCTATGGCCAATTTCTTCTCCACCAAGACTCTTTTCTTTTCCTCCTCTTCCATGGCCATCCTTTCTTTCCTCCAAGGCACTCTCCTTCTCCATTTTTAATTTTGCAAGCTCGAATTTTAACTTCCTCTCCTCCCTCCTGTCCTCCCACTCCTCTGGGAAGAGGCTTCTCGAAGACACACTGCTCCCTGCCCCAGATGGAATCACTAATCCTGGCAGGATATTGCCCCCTCCTCCCCAGGTTTGAGTCCAAGACTCTACTGTGAGTCTTTGTCCAATTCCTCTTCATCATCAAGATCCTCATCCTCTCCTGGGGTTAATTTAAAAGCAGCACAAGCTTCTGCCCAGGCCCTCGGCACCTTTTGTAGTTCCACCTTCCTGGTGGTGCTCTTTGCAGGAAGGCCAATTCCCTTGCAGAAATCCTTGAGCTGGGCCACAGTATGAACCTCTGGGTTGGCTTACTCGAATTCCAATTTTGCACGTACAGATGTAGTTCCTCCTGTCAGAGACATGATTTTAGGAAAAAATTCAAAATGTCAGTCGGGGAGAATTGAAAAAAAGAGTTCAAATTGGTCTTTGGTATGGAATTAGTATACACCAATTGCTGTATGGCACTGCACAAACACATGTCCTATCCTCAAAATGGCATACGTGTTTGGCCGGCCGTCTCAGGCCGACCAAAACACACATGCACACTTAGGTTTCTTCCGCCCAGCTGCATTCAGCAGCCAGGCAGGAAAAAACCCCACAGACTCCATGACCTGAACGGAGCGTCTTTCCAGCCTGCTCAGGAAAATCCCTGCGCTGGATGCGAGTCTGTCCCAGGGGCTGCTGAGACCAGGAAGAGGCCAGCAGGAGCGACGCAATGCGGGAGGTGGCCGTGGCTTCAGGTAAGTGTTTTTTTGATTTTTTATTATCATTAACACGCCCGCCCTGCTTGCTCCCCCCACGCTTCCCCCACCCTCCCCACCACCCTGTGTTAGTGGTGGCCATCACTGTTGCTATTCCTCTACAATTCTATACACTATACATGGCTCTTACCGAGACCCATTAACTTGAATACCACATTCTAAATCTGATAATTCACTGCTATGATGTAGCGATAGTGGCTAATGAAAGCTGTTGCCCACTGTTGCTACATCAGAAACTCAAAGCTGCTATGGAAGGGCTTTTACAAAGCCTGTCAGTACAGCACTGGTAGAGCAGACAGCATGTTAGGAATTCAGCAGAGAGGAGAGGTAAGGAAGGCACAAAGTTTGGTGAGGATGGGTGGCAGAATGCCAGATATTTTGTTTTTTTGGTCAGGGAGGAGAGGACATGTTTTATATTGGTCCTCCATTAGTCCTCTGTCCCTGCATAGTACTTAAAAGCAGGGGAAGATGATTTGTGATCACATAAAATTATTGATGAGTAACAGTGAATAACAGGAATGTATGTCACTGTTCAATGTTTTTCACCTCGTGTGACACTGTAAACAACTTGATCTTCACTTTTGTTGTCAATTTGAAGTCACTGAGAACCCCTCGATGAAAAACAGTCTGTTATTCACTGGTACCCATCTATCATTATATATATTGTACAATGAAGACATTAATGGTGACACAACTTGTTACATACTTGAATAAAGGTGCCATGAAATGTAATCTCTTTAATGTTCTGTTCTAAATGAGTGCCTAGCAGAAATGTGTTGACTGACAAATGTTGCAAGGTTGATCTAGACTGAACTAGTTTAGAAATATAGTGATTCGAGCTAACCAGTTTAGAAGTGGGAATATTATTTCTCCTGTGGTTGGGGCCAAGCTAGAGAAGATCTGGTGTCACAAAGGACCTTAAAGTAGTCATAATAGCTAACAGAAAGCTAGTCAAGATTGCATTTGGACTTTGTATACAGGCAGCCCTTTTGTGAACTGATGGAAAGTTGCTCAGATTCTAATTAAACAGAGTTAGGTAGATGTTATTTCTGGGCAACTTTCTCTACAAAACATTTAAAACCGATGCTTTACTTACTGTTAAATCAATGTAAGCTGAGCAGATAAGCTACCTGAAACAAATAAAAATAAAGTGATTTGCATAACATCACAAAATTTGACCGGAGCAGAAAGGCTGAATCAGTTAACAAAAATTGGTTCAATGTTTCTAAGTTCCCCTAACACTAGCACTATTATGGTGGCTTGATTTGTATGAAATGTGTTACATAACGTAGATATTTCCTAAGTGGCGCTATTAATTCAGTAATGAAAAACAACACATGTATCAAGTTACTATGATGTAGTATCCAACTATCACAAGCTGAACAATAGTGCCTCTAGATTCCACTCGTTCAATTTTCCTAGTATCACATTATGGAGGGAATTGAATGGGAACATTTGTACTGAAAAAAACATTTGCTAACTCTTAAAGCACATTACTGAATTAGCTATACATGTTTTTCCTAACTGGTGAGATACTGCTGTAGGTTAAACACCTACTGCTGAGATATGTGTGCAGCCACCATGTCAGTAACTTGATTGTTGATTGGGCTAATCTAAAACAGCATTTCAGCCTATAATGTGAATAAAATCACGAACTTTTATTTGGGATTAAAACAGTAGGTGATTTGTACTTCTGGAAATTCAGGAGTATGTCACATACAGAAAAGTTATGTGAATCAGGCCCTAAAGGTTTATTTCAATCATTGCAAAATATAATTGCATGGATTTTCAAGTAACTAGAGAATAAGAAGGAACTTACTCCCCTGTAGACAAATATCTTGTGCAAAATAACCAGATAAAAGCTCAATATTACCCTGTGCACCGTGCTTTCATGTAGAATGGACAGTTGTGGACTGAAAATTAGGTTTCAAAGCCATGAGCAGGTCTGACGCATATAACCTATCTCTTGAAGGTCTTGAAGAAGAGCACAATAGCCTAGAAAGTTTACTCACCCAATCCAAAAGACCTGAAAAGCCAACCCAGGGACTATCAGGAACTAAGTCACAGTTTGTTGTACAGTTATCTCTAGTCCACCTGAAAAAGCCCACCCTTGTGCTGATCTCTTAGTTAGAAAGAATCTGTACAGGTTGTCATTTGATCCAAGCTATTCACAATCACTTCATAGGTCCCTAATGCTCTCTTTTTCTAGAAAACTTGGATCTCTGAAGGATGTATGCTGTCACTAATCTGGCCCAGCAAACAGGAAGGCTGTAAGTGAAATGCTACAGTCCAGCTCTCCTTTAGTAACACTCCATTCCAAGATAGCCACCAAACACACTTTACACTTTAAAATGGCCACAAAACTTCAACACCATTTCAGTGTGTTCTTTTCTGAGACCTGCCCTTATCTGTCAGGTGGTTAGTGTTCAGAGACCAGCTCTTTCCTGTCAGGTGGTTCCTGTCCTAGCAGTATATAGACCTCTGATAAGAGTACCAGTATGTTGGAACTCCTCCAGTGTGCTCCTGTTGTTGGATTCTTCTCACCTGCTCTGCTCCAGCCCCAGCTCCTGCCCTGCTTTGCTGCTCCAGTTCCTGCCCCTGCTCTCCTTCATTCCTGCTCTGCTCCTGCCCTGCCTGCTCCAGTTCTGCTCCAGGTCTGTCAGCTTCTGGTAAAGCTCTATTCAAGCCCTGGTCTTACTTCATCTCTGCACCAGGTCAGTCAGCTCCAGGTCTGTCAGCTCCAGCTCTGCTCCAGTCCTGGTCGCATTCCCCTTCCACGCCAGACTTGCTAGCTCCAGATCTATCTGTGATTCAGCCCTGGTCTTACTTCAGCTCAGCTCCAGCTCTGGTCCATTACTGATCTTATTCCAGCTCTTCTAAAGGCCTGCAGCTCAAACTCCAGCTCTGCTTTAGTTCTGGTCTGTCTCCTGTCCTGTTCCAGACCTGCCATCTTCACCTCCAATCCTGGATTTATTTCAGCTCTTCTCCAAACCTGCCAGCTCCAGCTCTGCTCCAATCCTGCTCTTACCCAGATCCAAAATTTCTGCTTTGCAGAAACTGTCCAATTCGGCCCAGCACTTTGGAGGCTGTTTTCAGCATTTTGCGTTTTTTCTCTTGCACTTTCCAGAAGGCATCCTCTCTATAAACCATGTTACAACTGAGAGAGACAGCCTGGCTTCCAATATGATTGCCCTTTCCTCGGAGTCTCTAAGAAAGAGCCGAAGGATTGACCCCTCTATACCAAGCCTTAAAACATGTACTGCATGATAAAATAGAACGTGACTGCTTTTTAAAGGTTTCAATACTCTAATTTTAAAATTGTAACTTTCTTTCCATTTTTCAGCAATCTAGTTATTTTGAGGAAATTCCACTCTCTAAAACAAATCTGTATATATTTTCACTTTGAAAGCCAGTTGCATCAGTACAGTTTCATTTAGCTCCAAGAAGCTCACTATTTGGGACGCAGTATTTCCATTTTGTGGACTGTAAATCTTTAGCATTTCCTAGTAAAAGGCAGTGATCAGTGGCATGCATCGACTCTATATATATCCTAAAAGTATAGAGTAAAAACATACTACTTTGTGCAACCTCGTCTCAATTTTTCTATCAATTGATTTGCATATAATGGTACAAATGTAGAATACCTTGCAGTGTTCTGTATTTGAAGACCGACAGACACAAAACATTGATTTAAACTCAAAACTACTCAATTTAAAAATCTGAGTATAAACTGAGGACTATGATATCAATATTTTACAAGATATACTAGTGCAGTTAATCCATCATCCTTTTTATACACACATAGAATGGGACAACTGCCAGGGTAAATCCTGTCGATGTATTTTCAAATTATCTTAGCAACGGAAACTTGAAATGAAATAATTGTTTTCAACAGTTGTATCAAATGTATTGTGTAGTTATATGCAAGGTCTTCGGATTGCACAGCAGGCATGTAGTTAACATCATCATCACAAATTAGAACACTACCCCACTGGCGGTTTAGTTTACTTGCAGTTCTACTAGCCAGACATGAAGTTAATTTCTATTTTAGCAATTTCAATACTAAGCATTATATTCTCATTTAAACGTAGTATGAGTAGATTTTTTGTAGTATCTAGACGGACAAAGTAAGGCCATTTAGCCTAATGCACTAAAAAAATTCCCTTGAGCAGGTTTGCAGCTTCTGGAGTAAGCCAAGGTAAGTCACACAGACTCAAGTAAAAATCTCTTTGAATAAGGCTCATCAGTTTTTGCTACCCAAAAAGCCCACCACCACAATGTGTAATTTGAACATATGCAAATTAGCACCACCAAGTCATATTGTACAACTCCGTCCTTTTTCTTTCATTCGTAGTGTGCAAGTACGTTTCTCTTTATTTTTCTTTTTTCAGTGTAATGTCCTTACTTAGAACATTGGTACATTGAGAGCTCGCTCCATTGAAGTAAATGAAGTGGCAGCAGGCTATAAACACCTGTTCAGGGCCGATATCATCTTTATTTAAGTCCCTAATGTTCAGCCCTTACTTCTTCTATTTACGGATGAGGCTGTGGTTGTGGGAAAGAAGAGGCTCTTCCTGTCAAATGACAGGAGAAAAACACTCTGGCAGAACAGAGGTAGAGGCAAGTGTTGTAGTGGTTTCATCCTCTCATTTTTCAGGGATCCTGCTGTCAATGAATGTCAGTTGTGTTCAGGGCAGCGCACTCCAGTGTTTGCAGCTTTGTCAGCAGCTGCCATTTACTGCTAATATGAGCCAAGGGAGAGGTGTGCATAAGAACCATAGCAGCATTGTACCTGCTGCCCTCAGGACAGGTTATTGTAAAAGCCATTTAACTCCACAGCAGTTTGTAAGTGGTATGAAAGTCGTAGTTGCTTGTTTTGAGCCATCTAACTTAACAATGGAGCAGGCCTTTAAAGCGTAGTTTAGATCACTCGGACATACTTTAAGGGTACCCTAGAATCATCCACACTCAATTGATGTTCAGCTATGATCATCTATCCAAAAATGTATCTTTTCTGAAAAACTAATAATTTCCTAACTTCCATAAGATCTCTTTTTGTATACACTTTAAAGGATAAATTACCATTAAAAGAGTTATCTATTAGTAATTTCACTGATTGACTTAAGTTTGCTGGTTCAGTTACTCTTAAACATATCAGAACAATTGAATGCTGAGAACTCCACTGTAGAATATTGTTAGACCTGTCAGCATTGAAATGATCTTCCCCCCTTTTTGCCTCTCCTCCTCCATTTTGTTGAACTTATTTTTGGTGGCCTTAGGACTGTGCACTTTATCACTGCTAACCAGTGCTAAAGTGCTTGTGCTGATTCCCCTAAAACTTATACCCAATTGGCATATTTAATTTACTTATAAGCTCCTTGTAGCATGGTATACCATATACCTAAGGTCTGTAAATTAAATGCTACCAGTGGGCCTGTAGCACTTATAGTGCCACCCACTTAAACAGCACCTTAAAATATGTACCAGGCCTGCTACTGCAGCTTGAATGAAGTTTTAAACTGCCAAGTCGACTTGGCATTAAAACCCCCTTGCCAAGCCTTAAACTCCCCTTTATTACATATAAGTTAAATCTAAGGAAGACCCTAGTTAGCCCACAGGGCTGGGTGCTGTGCGATTAAAAGGTTGGCCATGTACTTTTAAATTTTACGTCCGGGTAGTGAAAACCTCCTAAATGAATTTTTTAATACTCCTCCCATAGGATAACATTGGGGATTCCTTATTACATTTAATTAGCTGTAATTTCCAGTTGGGAGCAGGTAGCTATGTAATGTGTTGTGTCAATTAAATTGTAATGAGAAATCCTCTTTAATGGTAAAGTCAGATTTTTTAATACAATTTTAAAAATGTCACTTTTAGAAAGTCGGCATGTTCCTGCCCTTAGCCCTTTTGTGCCTGCAGCCTTTCCTGGGTCACATGACTGCATGTAACTGGCAGCTTTTGGGAGTTCCTCCCAGAAAGTCACACAATAGAGGTGATTAGGTATGCCTGAATGGGCCATCTGCTGGTAGGATGGGTGGTGGAACTGAGCACAGCTCTACTTGCAACTGAATAGGGAGTGCTCTGCCTTTACACAAAGGACGTATCACCTCCACATTGTCACTGCAACCAGCTTGGAGCCGGGGCATGGGAGTCAGGAGCCACTGTCTACAGTCTAGAATCTTCTTCACCTTCCAGAGGAGGGCACCAGGGTATAAAAATATGGCCTCAGACATCAACTCTTCGGTAAACTTCTGGACCTATGGATACTCTGTGAGGAAGAAGGACTGCTGTGAGGCTGAAAGGACTGCCACTCTGAAGGACTGCTGCCCTGCTATGCAGACCTGATGCCTGCTTTCCCCTCACCTGTATGAGAAGCACTGGACTTGCACCTCTTGAACCCGGAACCCCAGAATGACTCAAAGGACTAGTTGGCTGCCCTCCTGATCTGAAGCTTCAGTGACACAACAGGCTTCCAATCACATTGCACCTGCACTAGGACTCTAACATCTGTGAGTCTACCATGCCCAGTGGTACCACCACAGTCCTGGACCCTTGAAATTGGGGCTAAGGTAGTCTGCCAACCTCTGGAAGTCCAACGGAACTGACGCATCTCCTCTGCTGTATGGCACAACCCAGAGTAGAACCAACGTATCACTGCTGCTGCGTGGATCGAACCCACCCCAAAGCCCCCCATTGCATCGCAGTCCACAGCCTCTTCAGAACCACCTCTGCACGACGCATCCCCGGTGTAGGCCCTCGCATCCCTTGTCAACGGCAGCCTCGATGATGACGTTGGACTCTGCATCACAGCTCCTCAGAACCGATGCATGGCGCAGACTGCGCAATGCATCCTTGACGCTGGACTTCACATCGCAAGCCCTCATTAAGGGGATCCTCGATGACGACATGGGACCTCGCATCACAGCCTTGCTGCACCTCAAACAGAAGCAAAGCTTCAGCTGCACAACACACCTTCGATTTAGATCCTTGCAATGCTCCACAAACCAGGACTTAAGGTACAGCAGGCCTAACTGAGTCCCTGTAGTTAGCCCATGCTCCATTGGGGTCGGCCTGAACTTGTGACTTTGTCCCGGTCTGGCGCGACTAGATATCCACAGTTGGTGCTTTGTGCTTTTTGGCGCTATCTTTACTGAAAAGTTTTAACTTAAACATCTCCGGTTCTACTGATTTAACTTTAGTCATTTTGGTGTTGAATGATTTATTATAATTTACTCTTTCTTTCTAAATTGGTGTGGTATTTTTCTTGTGTTGTGCTTTCACCTTATTTCTGTTTGTGTAGTGCATAAATACTTTACATATTGCCTCTAAGTTAAGCCTAACTGCTTTTTGTGTCAAGCTTCCCAGGGTTAAGCACAGGCTAATTTAGTGGCTTTTTGTGGTTCACCCTGCAGGGATTGTGGTCAATGCTTGACCAGGGCTCACACCCTATTCAACAAATAACCCAATTTCTCACTAAAATGAAGTGGTTCAGAGATTATCAAGGCTGGTATAGACTTTCTGCTCCAACATTCTAATGTTTGTTTTGTTTTTGTTTCTCCCTATATAATTTAGAACATTCTACCTTCAGCAGGTGAAATGTTCTAATGGCCTTACAGCACTTCTGCCCCCAGCTATACCAGTTGCTAAAGGCCCCAACTTTCATTATACTTTCTGGACACACAAGATGGAGGATGGACAGTACGCTCTCAATCGAGCTTCCAGGCATAGGATCACAATCTGTGGAAATCCTTGAAAGCCTGCGACCATCTGGGCCATTGCTACCTCCCATAACTCACTGGGAACACATTACAGGAGGTAGGGAACCCTTCATGGCATTCTAGGTCCTAGGAGACCCACTCTGCCGTCCGGACCTGAAGAATGGGCCAACTGCAGATCCGGAGCCCAGGGAGCATAGCCAGATGATAATACACACCACAAAGACGGCACACTAAGTCAACGGATCCACAGATCATCGCAGCACAGGGGCCACACATGTTGAACCAAGACTCTTAGGAAGATAAACAACACTAGCACCTTAAAAGAATGGATTGCCATCTTGCCTTGGAGAAATATAAGGTGACCGCCGTTTTTTCTTACCCAGTTCCAGGGTGCCATCACAGACCAGAGAAGAGACGAGGTCAAGGTGCCATGAGAGCTGAGAACAAAGTAAAAGTCCACTACTACAGGGGCAGAAGAAGAGGACTGCAAAGCTCTGTCCAAGCTATCTAGTAGCAAAAGCCCCAAATTTGGAATGACTAGACCAGACAAGAGACCTTGTCTATGTGAAGAGATCAGCCTATCGGCCACGACGTGGGGCCATACTATGAATGAAGGTGAAGTGGTATGTTAATGGATGGTGGCCCAACACGATAGGAGAAACAACAGTGGAAATGTTACACTAAATGAATGTGAAGTTGTACCGTAACGAAGTGTGGCCCAGAATGAGAGGAGAGACAGCAGCGGGACCATTACCATAACTGAAGGTGTGGTCACACCTTAATGGAGGGCGGCCCAGCACGAGAGGAGAGCCAGCAGTGGGTCTAACTCAAACAACAAGAGGTGACAACCTGACTCACTGCACAAAGCGTGCATTCACCAGGGAATGGGTACTTCTCAGATCAAGTGGAGCATCTGACAGTCTTCAAAATAAAGGCCTCTTAGATCTGGTGTGCAGCCTGAAGTAGGATCTGCCCAGTGGTAAAACAGGGAAGTGTGGAGGAGATTCTGACATGGATAAAGATAGCTCCCAACAGCTTACTCTTTCTGAGGTAAGAGGCTATTGGTCCTCTCCAACCCTGCCATCAATACACTGAGCACACAGTCCCCGGAACAGAATTTATCAGCTAAATGAAATCACCTCCCCTTGGAAGGCCCACCCAGATAGTGTGCACGACCTGGACCCTCCACCATCCATCCCTTGGAGGAGTAGATACTGGCAAATACTATCACCTTTTCTGGAAAGGATCAACAGGTAGTGTGTAAGCCCTGCCTCAAGGGCTTTAAATAATATTAGGATGAGCTTGGCATATAAGAGGGGAATGAGAGCATGTTCTTAAACATTCTTGTCTTCCTTAATCTAGATGTTTAATCGAGAAATCTGGAGGTACGAGTAGGTCTACTAGTGGTGCAGGAAGGTTGATGAGCCATGTTTCCATTAGGAATGTAATGCTGATTTGATGAGTTAGATTGTTTTGGCTAGATCAGTGGCATGCTTGACTGCGGATCTGCAGTTATGTAGCTCACATTTCAGATATGATTTTGTGATCTTAATGGTTTGGTCTGTGTGTTTTGTAATGGTATTTCTTAATTAAATTGTATTTGTTTTTTATATATTAATTGAAATTAAATAAATAAGTAATGATTTCATAATAGTGTTATTTGATTCGGTAGTAAGGAAAGTTGATATTATTATTATTATTCTCCTTTTTAATTTGTATATTACTGTCTTTATTAAAATATATATATATTTATTTCTGTATAATGTGATTTCATAATGTTTTACATTAAGTATTCAAAAACTTTTATTAAAATATTAGGACTTGTATTCATATGTGTAATCCTTTTGAAGTCAAACACTTTCACTACTGTTGTTTCGACTATAGTGGGAAAAGTAAATCTAACCCCTTCGAAGTCCAACAGTTTCCCTACTGTTTCTTAGCCTGGAGTAGGAATAGTAAATTTAACCCCTCCAAAGTCCAACACTTTTTGTAATGTTGTTTAGACTGACGTGGAAATAGTAAATCTAGCTTCTCCGAAGTGCAAAGTTTTCCCTATAGTCGCTTAGATTGGGTGGGAATAGTTCATCTAAACCCTCGGTAATCTAACACTTTCCCACTGTTAATTCCACTGGCATGGGAATAATAAATGTAACCCCTCTGAAGTCCAACACTTTCCCTACTGGTGTTTGTATTTGAGTAGGAATAGTAAATGTAACCTATCCGAACTCCAACACTTTGTTTACTATTGTGTAAACTGGAGTGGGAATAGTACATCTCGACGGAGTCCAACACTTTTCCTAATATTGGTGAAATAGAATTTGTGTTATTAATTGTGTATTTTTAATTGTTTTTTAATGTTTATATTATTTTAGTAAATATGTGTTTTGGGGTATTAATAGTTTACTATTTTAGATATTGGCAAAATTAGTTAGTAGATTTTGTTATCGAATTGTTATATATTTTATTTTGTTTTTTATTTGTGCATGCATTTTGTATTATATATTAATACGTTGACTGTTCTTTTCTTTAGCTGCCCCACCCAACGGGAGTGTTGTGCTGTGTCGGGCGTGGAACCCAACTGAAAATTCTCTCCCACTGCAACACAGGATATCAGAATTACCAAAAACGCAGTCTGGACTGCAAATACACTGTGTTTATTAACAGAATGTCAGCACAGCTCAGCAACGCATTTCTGCCAGACGGCCTTACTCATGCTGACTGCCTCAAGTGACAAACACCTCCATAAATGTGCATAATAAAAATCAAAAGAGGACTATTAACACAGTCTACCATGGGTGTCATATTGGAAAAGTTTCATAATCATCCTAAGTATGTGGCGTAAACAGTCTAATGGCATACTCACTACAACAAATGTCAAGTCATGTCCAGCATACGGCTAACAATGACTAAATAATAATGTACAATCAATTAGCAAAATATTCCAGTGTATATCACAAAAACGAATTCATTCAGTGGTTGTGTTTGGTAGAAAATTCAACACAACTGTCTATAATCATCACATCAAACCTTAGTGGGCTGTGGATACAACAAAAGTACAAATGAAAGTTTTCACTGACTTAAAGACCAAATGGGCAACAGTTAATATTGATATCACCCTTTTAAACAAATATACCAAATAACAAAAATAATACATCACAGTGTCCCAAAGAGAGTTCTAGATGGAAAAGTAGGAGAGGGGGCCCCAGCTGGGACCACCTCCCAATACCCAAGCAATGCCAGGTGTAAAGAGGTTCTGCTTCTCCTCACTGTGAAAAAAAGAAAACAGATTAAAAAAAACTCCAATTAAAACGTGTTCAACACTTGAAAGCCAAAAGGGCACCATTAGTTGCCAGCACTAAGATATTAATATTGTCATTCCACGTACAGAGGAGATTATTATAGTAGCCTAACGCACTGCACCACAGACTCATCCCAAATGAACTGAAAGGGTATTTGATATTCAAATCTATAACGAGGAAGAGCCCTCTCCTTCTTAATTTAAGAGGTCTGTCCCCTCTACGGGGATCCACTGCAATTTCTTCTATACCATAAAAGTTCAAAAGGGTCCTATTGCTAAAATGGAACTGTTCCAAGTCTCTTGCCATTTGGTAATGTTTGTTGTGATTCTCTATTGCAAGCTTGTGTTCCAGTACCCTTTTGCATACCGGATGGATCGCACTCCCCACATATTTGAGACCACATGGGCATTGTAGAACATAGATCACAAAATAAGTACAACAAGTTATAAATTGTGAAATTTCCCTAGGTTTCTTGGAAAACAGTATATCAAAGCATTTCATGTTTTTGGAATTCAAACAGGCTTTGCTACAGGTATATTATTTTAGTCAGTATGTTGTTTGGTGTATTAATATTTTTTTATTTTATATATTGGCAAAATTAATTAATAGATATTGCTATTGAATAGTTAATATATTTTATGTTGTTTTTTTATTTGTGTGCGGTCGCCACTAGGTCGTTATAGTTAGGATTGCTTTTCCATAGGAAAAGAGTTTTTTGTGTTGCTAATAACTTTGGCACCGTTTGACAAATCTCCATGAATCTTTTCAAAAAGGTGTTACTTCTTGACTAGTTTGTGCATGGAAAGATTCAGGGTGATCCGTCAAGAGGGAGCCGACTAAAAAAGGGGAGTCCAAAACGCAAAATCCCAATGAATTTTCCTTAGACTTCTTCAAGATGTGCTACTGCAAAAACTGCTGAACAGAATCACAGCAAATTTGGCAGGAAGCTAGATCTTGGTCCGCAGATTGTGCTTTTTGTGATTTGGTGTAAATCCGTACAGTAGTTTTTGAGAAACTAAGGTTAAAAAATAATTGTATATCTGGACTGCTGGGTCCGCGAGGGTCTCGAGAGACTCTTGCAGGTGCGCCAATTTAAAATGGAGCGTTCTGATTGGCTAGGAGTGGAAATTCAAAACCGTTCCTGCCAAGCGAGAGCAAACACAAGTTTCCCTGCCTGCACTGATATGAGCTGGCCCCGGGGATGGCATCCCTGGGGCCGTTTAGTAGCTCTCGGAGGGAAGCCACGTGGCCCTCTCCCTTAAAGTAATCAGCCACAGGAGTGGGCGCCTCAGGGCCTTTAATGACTAGGGGAGGGGAACCCCTTCCCTATTTTAAGTAATTTCGGCATGGGGGTTGGAACCCAGCGGCCTTTAGAAGTTTTTATGTTAGGGGGCCGTGAGTTGTTACATTTAGGCCCCGGCTATGGGCTACCCGGGGCCCTTGCAGGTTTGGGGACGGGGGCCGAATGGCTCCCCCTCCCGTATCATGCAAATTTTGGCCCGGGGGTTGGCCTCCCCGGGGCCTTAAATGGTTCGGGGAGTGGGGCCACATAGCCCCCTCCCCTTTAAGAATACAGCCCTGAGGGTGGGTTCCCTGGGGCATAAACTTAATAAGTGCAGACTGGCTGTCATTTTGTTTTTTTGATCCAGCGGGCGTCCCGCTGGAGTCCAGCAGGATCACAGCATTTTTGCCAATTTTATTTCTTTATGTCCTTACCCTGCTCTGTAATACTATTTTCTTATTTTACTTTAGGACAAGGGTCTAAAACCCAGAGTTCTGTAATGGCTGCCAGTAACGTTTTTCTCATGGTGCTGGCAGCCAATCAGAGCAGACACTCCTGTGGGAGTTTGACCTTTCATGCCAAAAAAATGCTTCAACAGTGTTTGTTGAACACCAGCCTTGAGTTTCAACCCACCTATGGAAGCTAAATAAACATTGAAGGACCTAAACACGGCACCCAGCTTATTGGGGGTTCTCCGGGTCATTGCAGGAAAAGTTGAGATGGGTTAACTGATTGCATTAAACAGTCACAATTCCAATAGGAACAGCAAGAGTAATGTCATTTCAAATTCAATAAAATGATTAGAAAAATGGTACTCAATCTTCTTGTTGTAATTACATGTGATGAAATTATTTTAGAATAATGCCAAATTCAAGTATGCCATAATATATAGTTTCCACTTTTCCAACATTCAATTAATCTTCCCTTAGCACAATTAGTAAAACTGCACCATGCAGGCTTAATAGTCTACCAAGAGTTTAAAACAAAACAGTGCCACCACCATCTATTTTTCCTGAAAATGCATAAATTCCGACAAGTGCTGTGTACTTGGAGCCACCAAATCACTAAATACACATTGTACACTAAGGGCACGATTTAGAGTTTTCAAACCCATTGCAAAGGTGACGGAGTACCCTGTCCATTAAACCCCTGGTCTGCACACCTCATTTAAAGACAGTGAACCTTCAGTTATCTGTGAAGGACCCCCTGTTGGCTCTATAGACTGAAGAGTTCCTCAGAAGGCCTGACGGACTATGGGTCCGTCAGAGAAAGAACATTACACCGTCTGCTGTATTTAGGGTGGGAGGTGTAATGCCTCTTTTCCAGTCCATCACCACCAGGAAAACCCCTGAAGTGAGGGACAGGAAATATATAATGACCCCTCCACACCCTGGGAGGAAACTACCAAGGAGTTGGGGGTCATTACTTTTTGCTTTTCTAAAACAAACTCCCACTTTGGGAGTTTGTTTCTAAAAAACTATTAAATGTAAAGCGTTTGGTGAACAGCTGTTGAAACTTACAGCAGCAGTCCACTAAACCTTTTGTACATTGAAATAAACCACTGTGATGGCAGCTCCTTTCAATATACAGAAGTGTCCGATGGGCCAGACCTCATCTCTAAATTTGATAGACAGTAGAGCTTCAGGATGGTGGACATAATGTTCTCCACTACCCTAACAGACTGAGTACTATCCATCAAATTATAAATCAGGCCTTAAGACAGTTTTCACGCTGAGAGGATGGTGTTTGGCTTTCACTTCTCTACCTCCTTTGTGATATGATGGATTTTGACCTGCAAGACGCCTCCGCCATTGGTATGCTACCTGTCTTGAGCATCTTCACTAACATCAGCCTTCTCTTTGTGCTGTAGCGCAATGCTTCACAACCACACCACACAGTCCTTGCAGATTTCACTCAAATTCCCCAGCCTCATACTCAGTGCCACACCAGACCGCTACTGAGACCTATGTTGAACCCAGCGTTTCCTGCTAGTCCAAACTGAGTTGTCATTGTCTGCCACAAGTGCCCTGATGATCTGTCCACCACTCCTACACACTTGAGTAAGTTATTCCGTTCTCGCCAGACACATAGGTTCATTGGTAGAGTGGTAGATGCTTGTTGTCAGGAAAAGGTAATTTATTCTACCACACAACAGGAGCATGGCTGTGCACACTATTCCAATCAAAATCCAGAACATAAAATAGTGGAAAGGAATATCACGAGGGGCTTGCAGTACAGGGTAAGCAACAGTACATGGCACAAGGCTACTCCTGCTTCAAGCCAGATAAAAATTTCACAGTCTTGGAGAGAATTGGGATCTTCCATTGTGAGGAGGAAAGGAGAAGCATCTTTTTTGGGGTGTGAGAGGAGTGTGTTTTTGATCTGGAGGGAGGATCCTCAATTTTGGAGCATAGGCAAAAGTCAGCTTCCAGGGAAAGCTCACCAAGATCTAAGAAAGGTTTTGATCTTGCCCAAGGTAGAATGGGCAAAATTCCCCAATTCAAGAAGAGAAGGTGGAGATTATCATGGGTCAGAAGAGCTTTCCCTCAGCTAGGAGAAGTACCAAAGCATCACTCAGACCAGTCCTTGAAATCTCCTTGAAATGTCCCTCCGTGAGAGAATAATAGGTTTTTGTCTATGCTAAGAATGATGCAAGAAATATTTCTTCTCAAAAGGAGAATGCAGAGGGTTCTGGATTGGAAAGCAAGACGCTGGCGACCTAAGAGTCTCCGCAGTGGAGGAATGGTATGCTACACTGGGTTAAGAGAGACACGAGAACAAACCCTGGCTCGGAGCGGTTGTGATGATTCCTCCCTCCCTGTCACTCTGGCTAGGAGACCAGAGGCATTTCCAGCAGACAAGGAGAGGATCAAGAGCTGAAGAGCAGCAGCTTCCCTTAGGACAGGAGCGAGGGAGCAACCTAACCATTGCATCATCAGGTAAGTATAATAGGCAAATACAGCAATTCATTGGGCTAAGTAGATGATAGTGAGGAAATAATAATAATAACAACAACAATAATAATAATAGCAATAATAACAACAACACCAACAATAAGAGTAACAATAATAATAATAATAGATGGGTCGATATAATCGACCTCATTATAGTGTCATACTACTGAGGTGCGTGAGAGATGCCAGGCTCCTTGTGCAGTTTCCAGTAGTTGTTGTCTTGCTTGTTATCCAATCAGAAAACAGCACCACACTTCTGTTGATGAAATGTAGCTCCTGATGTTGGGTTTTGCTGCTTCCTCTTATATTCCAGATGCTATTGCATTCCGAAGGTGGTTAAAACATTACAAAGAACCCTCACACATTCTGTGAAGAAATAGAAATGTTGTGGAAAGAATTGGAAATACAGCCAACAACGACCAAAGAAGAAAGAAGAAAAAGGGAAGCGGAAATTCGGCATTGAAGCAGGTCCTGTAAGATGATTGGATGAGTATAGCATGGCGCGCAGAGCAGCAGGGGGTCAGGGTGAGCACAGGCCTATTTTGTTCTCTCTTTTGTTCTCTAGCTCAAGACCAGTGTTGTAAGTTCATGGCTTGTGATCTGAATTTTAATGGCTGTGTTGGCTTTGGAGATTCACAGCTCCGATTAAGTGCCAAAAAAGAGCTCTAAAAACACCTCGAATCTGATGAATGAAGGAGAAAACTGTAGGAAGGTGGAATCTGACTATATGGTTGCCCCCACTTTTTTTATGGTGTTTTGCTGGTTTATGACTTAGTTGGACTGGGACCCTGCTATTCAGGGCCCCAGTCTATCTGCTCTCTCTAAACGACATGGAGTGCACTCTAGGTGCACTAGTGATTGGATACTGTGGTGCCTTATGAGTCCCTAGTATATGGTACCTTAGGTGCCAAGGGCATAGGTACTTCACAGGCCTACCAGGGGCTGCAGCATGTGTTATGCCACCCCTGGGAAGCAGTCTAAATCTGACACCACAGGCCTGCTACTGCAGCCTGGGTGAGGTGGTGCTAGCACTCCTCACTGAGATATAGGTTTCCTATATCTCTCCTGCACACACATATAAACCTATCAGTCACCCCTAAGGCAGGCCCTATCAATCCTGAGGGCAGGGTGCTTGGCTTCTATGTGAGGGGGTGCCTCTGCCTGAGCAGGGCCCCTCTGCAGCTCTCAGAGTCTATTCTCTGGTGCTGTTTGTGGATGCGGTTAAACCATATACTATTTAAGTGCATTATATCCTCGCGGTAAATGCTAACTTTGGAATGGCTGCATCAAAACATGTCGTGTTTGGTGTCAAACATCTTGGAATACTACCCCCCGCCAATCTTGGCGGCGGGGGTAGCATTCCACCCTTCTAGAGGGATAAGACATGTACCTGCTGTGGAAACGCGGTAGAATCCTAAAGAGCCCTGGCATCACAAAATGGATGCCACCAGTCACAGACACTGGGCTGCCCTCCTGCTGATGACCGAAACTCGCAGTGGAGGAAGCCCAACAATAGGCATCCTGTCACAGGGAGGTGTAACCACCTTCCAGACAGGGTTTAGTGTATTGGGGCTGGGTGGGTGCACTCTTAGAGTGCTTTGAAGTCCTGCACTGGGGGAGCAGAAGGCTCCTCTGTGCATATGCCAGTTCAAACCAGCTCAGGGGCTACCTGCCCCTGCTCTGGCGCGAAACTGGACAAAGGGAAGTGGGTGTAGCCACCCCCTCCCTTGACCCTCCCATAGGTGGGGTCATAGAGCTAGTCCATCCCCTCTTTTTAGTATAAGAGGGGGAACCTTGCCATTGCAAAGCAGATAACCCCTGGACGACGCTCTACAGAAGAATCCTGGCCCTTCGACGTTCCACTACCTTTGGAAGACAGAAGAATCTCCCTTGGAGTCAAGGAGTGACTCCCCTGCTTGGCAGGCACCAAAACGACAACGACGGTCGCAAACTACGCCGCTCCCGCCGGAGTCCGAAGTCCCTGCAGCCCAAGAAGTGGATTTCCTGACCTCTCCCAGGCCATCGTGAGTCCCCAGCGAAGCTGAGGCAAGTGGACCCCACGAGTAATGAGGAACCGCGACCCCTGGGTACCGTGCACTATTGTCGAGTGCAACCCCTTCACAACGTTCTACGAACTTGTGCTTTGGACCACGTGTGGTCCCGACCTCCAGCAGGAATCCCTCCGAAGATCAGAGGCCTACACCGTCCCGAGTGACCGTGGGCCCCTGTTGAGTGATTCCGCCCGAGGTGTCTTCGCGATCCCTTGCCCGCTGGCTTGTGGGTCCCCAGAAGACTTCTTAAAGAAACCAAAGGGCTCCCCTGATTGCTCCAGGCCTGCCCTGACTTACCCTTGCTGGGTGAGTTCCACAGACCTTGCTGGTCTGTGCCATCGACTTTTCTTCATCCCCCCGAGACTTGCGGCTGCCAAGGCTTGTTGGCTCCGATCGAGTTGCCGACACCGCAGTCAGCTGCAGACGTCGAGGGACACACCGAATCCAGCTCCTGGTCATCGTTGACCCCTCCTGGACCACGTGGCTGAAGAGTCAAGGCACCCGCAACCGACCTGAAGCGACCGACGACGGTGGGCATCCATCTTCCTTGCCCCGGGTCACTGCCAAGTGACTTTGAACACTGTCCCCTCTGCTTTCAGGTCATCCTTCTTCAGAATCCAGGCTTGGATTCCACCGGACACTTCTTCAGCTCCCGCAAGCAGCAAGTCTTCTTTGTTCGCCATTGAAAACGACGCCGCGACCCGACACCAAAGGACACCTGTGCACCCGGCTTCCCTGGGTGAGGTAACTCCAGCACTACGGTGCTCCTGTGGGTGTGGGCCCTAGAACTACTTACCCTGTAAGTGACTTGCTTGTAGGTTCTCCCGAAGTATCCTAAAACTCTTTATTTCCAACCGCGACTTGCCCCATTGAAGTTAACGGCGATTCGCGCCTGTGTATCCACACTGCACGCGTCCCTCGTGGGTCCTTTACTTACCTGCCTTGGGTGGTTTCGTGAGGCCCCAGCACTTCTGAAGGCCCTAGGCCTTGTCTCCTTGCAAGTCGTTGTTTCTAAGTCTCTTACTTAGTATATGGTCTGGTACGCCCCTAGGGCCCCAGCCATATTTTGTGCTTAACTTATTGTGAAACGTTGATTTGTGCATATGTTTGTCTTCTAATCTCATAAAGAGATTAGTAGAGAGTTATTTAGAAATAAATACATATATATTTGATATATATACCTGTGTGGTGTCTTTTCATTTGGTGATTCAAGAGATTATATGGTAAAACAAGCTGCTTTACATTCCTCCGAGACTTAGCCTGAAGGCTGCTCTCCACAGCTACCACTAGGATAGCTTTCTTTAAAAGGTTGTCTTAAACCTATCTACCATAAGAGTCGATTTGCCCTGGTGCAAGGTGTCCACTTTAATTAGTGAACAGCATATACCAGGCCAACTTCTCACATTGGTGGGCAGCGTGTGGGATTCCAGCTTGCCATTGTTTTACCAGAAAATCTCTATTTGAATTACTAACTGAAAACCATTATAGGTACTCAAGGTACATATAAAGTCAAGCTTAGTATCAATAAGTTCTACTGAACTTAGAGCTGTGTGCCAAGGGATAGCACACCCTTTCCACAGCTCAAGCTAGGATCAGTAGGCCACAAACTAGTGTAGGTAGTACAACACTGCACAACACTAGAATGTCCTTAAAGGGTGGACCCAGTGGATCCACTCAGCCTCAGTATAAGGACATGGCTTTCTCTGACTTGAGAGCCATGTGTGTTGACAGACACCTGAGGATAGGACAGAGTCCCTCAACACTCCACCTGATAGATCTGCTGACAGCAGATGACCTTAGATTGGCTCTAGGAGCTAAAGGGTTTGAATCAGTGGGTGGGTCAGTCATAGTATCTGGGTCAGATGATGAAAATCAGAATGACCAAGACTCTGTGATTGAAGGGCCAGGCTCCAAGGGGCCTGAAAAGGACAGAGGAATTCTCCATAAGAGAACTGACAGAGAGGAGGAGAGGCACAGATCCCCTTCCAGGGAATCTGACCACTCTTATCACTCTGGCAGAGAATTTGTCCAGCAGAGGAACTCATACTTTCCCTTAAGAGAGACCTCCTCTGAGAGAAGGTGCAAACTGCTCCAGTATGAGGAAGCCAGAGTGGCCCTCAGAACCAAGCAGTTGGCACTGGATAGGGAAGCCCTGGAGATCCAGAGAGCTTCTAGAAAAGAGGGGTTAGAACCCCCTGGTGGCAGCAACAGTGTCCCTAGAGGCAGAGAATATATTCCTGACCATAGGAACCTGAGCAAGGTTGTTCCTCCCTACCAGAGTGGGGATGATATCCACAAGTGGATAACTGCTATGGAGAGGGCCTGTAGAGTACAGCAGGTCCCCCAAAAGCAGTGGGCAGCAATCTTGTGGCTCTCCTTTTCAGATAAAGGTAGAGACAAGCTCCTCACTGTTAGAGAAGAGGATGCTGATGATTATGAGGTCCTGAAGAGTGCACTGATAGATGGGTTTGGCTTAACCACTGAAGAGTACAGGTTGAAGTTCAGAGATACCCAGAAGGCACAGACTCAGGACTGGACAGACTTTGTAGATTGTGCATCCAAGGCTCTGGAGGGTTGGCTGGTTGGCAGTAGGGTTACTGATTTCAAAGGATTTTATAATCTAATGATGAGAGAACAGATCCTTAATAATTGTCAAAACCAGCTTTTACACCAGTACCTGGTGGACTCTGATCTGACCTCTCCCCAAGAATTGGGAAAGAAGGCAGACAAATGGGTCAGAACCAGGGTAAGGCCTAAGAATCAGGGTGGTGACCACAAGAAAGATTCTACCAAGTCCCAAGAGAAAGGTGGGGATAAATCCAAGGATAAGTCCACTACAGGGCCCCAAAATTCCTCTTCTGGGGGTGGGTCCCAAACTCCTTCCTCTCCTGAAAAGAAACCCTATTGCCATGTCTGTAAAAAGCCTGGGCACTGGAAATCTGATCCCAGTTGTCCCAGGAATGGCAGTAAAGAAAATGTTCCTCCAACAACTACTACCACCCCTCCTGGTACTACCAGTAGTAATCCTCCAGTTGGGAGTAGTGCACCCAAAAAGTTAGGTGCTTTTGCAAGAGGAACAGAGGTGGGCCCTAGTTTAGACAGGACCCCCTCAACAGACTCCTCGGATTCTGATGGTGGTGTAGGATATGCCACCTTTACCATGGGTCCCATAGCATTGGGCAGGTACAGACTGGAGCCAATAATTAATGGTCAGAAAGCTGTGGCATTTAGGGACACAGGGGCTAGTGTCACCATGGTGGCAGGGAAACTAGTCCCCCTCACCAGCTTTTACCTGAGTTTAAATACCAGGTGACCAACATTGATGGTGTCAGAACAGATCACCCCATGGCCATAGTCAATCTCAGCTGGGAGGGGGTCACAGGCCCAAAGAGAGTGGCAGTGTCCCCAACCTTACCTGTAGATTGCCTGATGGGCAATGATCTGGAAATTTCAGCCTGGGCTGAAATTGAACACCAAACCCATCTGAAGATGTTGGGTGTCCCTGTAAAGGTTAGTGGGGCTGTGATGGCCACAGCCCCAGCCCAAGATTTTGGAGAGATGGAGCCTGGAAGAATGGCCCACTCTCCCCCAGAAGAGAGCACAAGGGTTGAAGAAAAGTCTTCTTCCCTCCAGACAGTAGGTAAGGGTCAGCCTCCTCAGGGAACTGACCCTACCCCTAGTGAAGGAACTGCCACAGAGGTAGTCAGGCCTGGCCTGGCCACCCCCTGATGGCAGAGGACCCTTACAAGGTGGTACCCAGTCTGGAGCAGGTAACCTGCCCCTCTCTACCCTGCCTCAGTCAGCCCAGGGCTGCAGAGGTCAGGGAGGTCAGTGGACCCCCAGGGCCCCCTGTCCAGAGGAACCCCCCATCAGCAGATTAGGGGCACCCAGGCTAGTAGCCCTAGCCAGGTAGAAATTCCTCAACCCACTGAGGGATCCCCCATACCTTTATGTAGGGACCTCCCCCAGAAGGACTCTGTTAGGCAAGGGCAAACCTGGGACCAAAAGGTTCCAAACATGCCATGTCCCTCCAGTGTTCCACCCAAAGGGACCCAACACCCGGCTGTAGGCAGTCAAAGGTTGACCCTTAGAGCAGAGTACCACTCAGTCATGGAAAGACAGGCATACATGGTGACCAGTGAGCTGAGAAAGCTGAGGCCAACATTCCTAGGGCCACACTTCCCTACTCAGACACCTCACCAGCCTGGTACTTTACCAAAGCACACCACAGGTAGTGATTCCCCATGGTGGAGACCCTCTCATACCCTTAGGGTGAGGGATTGCTTAGTGGACCATAAGACAGGGGGCAACCATGCTAGTGCAGGTGCTTCCTTATATGGCCACTTAGTCAATAAAGGCTCAACTGGCCAAGGTTAGCCTTATCTCCTTTCGTTTGGGGGGGTTATGTAGGAAGGTGGAATCTGACTATATGGTTGCCCCCACTTTTTTTATGGTGTTTTGCTGGTTTATGACTTAGTTGGACTGGGACCCTGCTATTCAGGGCCCCAGTCTATCTGCTCTCTCTAAACGACATGGAGTGCACTCTAGGTGCACTAGTGATTGGATACTGTGGTGCCTTATGAGTCCCTAGTATATGGTACCTTAGGTGCCAAGGGCATAGGTACTTCACAGGCCTACCAGGGGCTGCAGCATGTGTTATGCCACCCCTGGGAAGCAGTCTAAATCTGACACCACAGGCCTGCTACTGCAGCCTGGGTGAGGTGGTGCTAGCACCCCTCACTGAGATATAGGTTTCCTATATCTCTCCTGCACACACATATAAACCTATCAGTCACCCCTAAGGCAGGCCCTATCAATCCTGAGGGCAGGGTGCTTGGCTTCTATGTGAGGGGGTGCCTCTGCCTGAGCAGGGCCCCTCTGCAGCTCTCAGAGTCTATTCTCTGGTGCTGTTTGTGGATGCGGTTAAACCATATACTATTTAAGTGCATTATATCCTCGCGGTAAATGCTAACTTTGGAATGGCTGCATCAAAACATGTCGTGTTTGGTGTCAAACATCTTGGAATACTACCCCCCGCCAATCTTGGCGGCGGGGGTAGCATTCCACCCTTCTAGAGGGATAAGACATGTACCTGCTGTGGAAACGCGGTAGAATCCTAAAGAGCCCTGGCATCACAAAATGGATGCCACCAGTCACAGACACTGGGCTGCCCTCCTGCTGATGACCGAAACTCGCAGTGGAGGAAGCCCAACAATAGGCATCCTGTCACAGGGAGGTGTAACCACCTTCCAGACAGGGTTTAGTGTATTGGGGCTGGGTGGGTGCACTCTTAGAGTGCTTTGAAGTCCTGCACTGGGGGAGCAGAAGGCTCCTCTGTGCATATGCCAGTTCAAACCAGCTCAGGGGCTACCTGCCCCTGCTCTGGCGCGAAACTGGACAAAGGGAAGTGGGTGTAGCCACCCCTCCCTTGACCCTCCCATAGGTGGGGTCATAGAGCTAGTCCATCCCCTCTTTTTAGTATAAGAGGGGGAACCTTGCCATTGCAAAGCAGATAACCCCTGGACGACGCTCTACAGAAGAATCCTGGCCCTTCGACGTTCCACTACCTTTGGAAGACAGAAGAATCTCCCTTGGAGTCAAGGAGTGACTCCCCTGCTTGGCAGGCACCAAAAACGACAACGACGGTCGCAAACTACGCCGCTCCCGCCGGAGTCCGAAGTCCCTGCAGCCCAAGAAGTGGATTTCCTGACCTCTCCCAGGCCATCGTGAGTCCCCAGCGAAGCTGAGGCAAGTGGACCCCACGAGTAATGAGGAACCGCGACCCCTGGGTACCGTGCACTATTGTCGAGTGCAACCCCTTCACAACGTTCTACGAACTTGTGCTTTGGACCACGTGTGGTCCCGACCTCCAGCAGGAATCCCTCCGAAGATCAGAGGCCTACACCGTCCCGAGTGACCGTGGGCCCCTGTTGAGTGATTCCGCCCGAGGTGTCTTCGCGATCCCTTGCCCGCTGGCTTGTGGGTCCCCAGAAGACTTCTTAAAGAAACCAAAGGGCTCCCCTGATTGCTCCAGGCCTGCCCTGACTTACCCTCGCTGGGTGAGTTCCACAGACCTTGCTGGTCTGTGCCATCGACTTTTCTTCATCCCCCCGAGACTTGCGGCTGCCAAGGCTTGTTGGCTCCGATCGAGTTGCCGACACCGCAGTCAGCTGCAGACGTCGAGGGACACACCGAATCCAGCTCCTGGTCGTCGTCGACCCTCCTGGACCACGTGGCTGAAGAGTCAAGGCACCCGCAACCGACCTGAAGCGACCGACGACGGTGGGCATCCATCTTCCTTGCCCCGGGTCACTGCCAAGTGACTTTGAACACTGTCCCCTCTGCTTTCAGGTCATCCTTCTTCAGAATCCAGGCTTGGATTCCACCGGACACTTCTTCAGCTCCCGCAAGCAGCAAGTCTTCTTTGTTCGCCATTGAAAACGACGCCGCGACCCGACACCAAAGGACACCTGTGCACCCGGCTTCCCTGGGTGAGGTAACTCCAGCACTACGGTGCTCCTGTGGGTGTGGGCCCTAGAACTACTTACCCTGTAAGTGACTTGCTTGTAGGTTCTCCCGAAGTATCCTAAAACTCTTTATTTCCAACCGCGACTTGCCCCATTGAAGTTAACGGCGATTCGCGCCTGTGTATCCACACTGCACGCGTCCCTCGTGGGTCCTTTACTTACCTGCCTTGGGTGGTTTCGTGAGGCCCCAGCACTTCTGAAGGCCCTAGGCCTTGTCTCCTTGCAAGTCGTTGTTTCTAAGTCTCTTACTTAGTATATGGTCTGGTACGCCCCTAGGGCCCCAGCCATATTTTGTGCTTAACTTATTGTGAAACGTTGATTTGTGCATATGTTTGTCTTCTAATCTCATAAAGAGATTAGTAGAGAGTTATTTAGAAATAAATACATATATATTTGATATATATACCTGTGTGGTGTCTTTTCATTTGGTGATTCAAGAGATTATATGGTAAAACAAGCTGCTTTACATTCCTCCGAGACTTAGCCTGAAGGCTGCTCTCCACAGCTACCACTAGGATAGCTTTCTTTAAAAGGTTGTCTTAAACCTATCTACCATAAGAGTCGATTTGCCCTGGTGCAAGGTGTCCACTTTAATTAGTGAACAGCATATACCAGGCCAACTTCTCACAAAAACACATTTGAAGCTGTCCGTTTGTAGTTTAGTTTGGTATTCATTCTTGTCACTTTTAAAACACATCAGCAGAAAGTGCTTGAACAAAGAGATGGAAGTGGTTAAAACAGAAATCTATATAACCAATAATAGTAAAAATTGGTTGAAATAAAAACCTAAAAGCATTTTTTTTTAAACTAATCTGAATTAAACTTAGCTTACTTTATTTGGATGCATTTACAACAGTACAAAAATATAACCTATAACAATTTGCCTGGATAAATATTTGATGTGGACCAGCTAGAAATGCAGAAATATCCCACATGAATGGTATAATAAGGGAAAAATGTGCTTAGACTGAGACTCTAAAACAGAGAATCTAGAATAATAAATGCATTGAGTTATGCTATTTTATAAGTAATTGCGAAGCTGTACTCTGTTCTGGGGTATCAAAGCACCTGTGTATACGAGCTTCTGTACCCCTGTTTACTTTTTTTCCGATGTGGGGAACGAGTGGGACTAGTAGGGTGGGATTGTGTCCTGTTGTGCTATGGTATGGAATGTTACTGAATATATTTATAACATAGTGGGGCATATTTACAAGGGTATTGTGCCACCAGAACATCACTTTTTCCGGCGTTCCGGTGGTGCAATGCCCTGCTCCATATTTACAAAGCGGCGTTAAGCCACTTTGCATAGTTTAACGCCGCTTTGTAAATATCGTCCCTTTTCAAGCAGGTATCTGCGTGAAAGCGGCGTGCAATGGGTGTTCCTGTGGGCGTACCACCGCAACACCCATTGCTTTTTGATGCTGCCCCAGATTTACAAGAATGCGTAACTCTGAGGCAGCGCCAAAAACTAACGCCACTGAATACCAGGCGTTAGATTGGCGCAACAGGGAGAAATACCTTTATTTCTCTGCGTTTTTGCTCTTTTTATGTGAGCTGCTTTCTGCAGCACACATAAAAAGTGCTAATCCCCTTTAAATATTGTTTATGAGCAGGAAGATGTCCCTTCCTGCACATAAACAATCATCCCTGCAACACAGACACCCTTGCACCATGGTGCAAGGGTGCCTGCGTTTCAGGGAATCCTCCCTGCAAAGCAGGCACCCTTGCACTACGGCGCAGGGGTGTCTGTGTTGGCGCAAGGCAACTTTTTTTTGTGCCAGCGCAAGGAAAAACAAAGGGGTGTGCTGTATTCTTGTAAATACGGAGCATCCCTGTGTTTTTGAAATGACGCAGTGCGGCACTGCTAAATTGCGTGCAGCGCCGCACCATTTCCTTGTAAATATCCCCCAGTGTCAATCGGTTACTTGGCCTCTTAGCGTGTTTGCAATCTTACAGGTGCATGACAGAGGAGTGGTATAGGAAGGTAGCTCTGTATATACTATACCAAAGTAAGGTATAGTGTGCACAGAATCCAGGGAGTCCCCAGAGGTATAGCAGAGGCTAAATTAGGTAAGTACTAACAGCTCTCTTTGTGGTAGTGTGGGGGAGCAGTTAGGCTTATCCAGAGGGTGTGTTAAGCATTTATTGTATTCACTCACTCAAGGACTGATTACACACACTCAGAGACAGAATCCAGACCAATTGGGTAAGTATAAAAAAAGGTATACTTGTATTTTATTTCTAGAACCAAACAGGACTTGGTACAGGTAGGTAAAATGTACTTTCGATGGTAAACCTTTACACAAAAATGCAATTGGGACTGGATTTGCAATTGTTACAAGTTGGTATGACTTTAAAAAGCAGTTTCAATTACACAGTAATTACTTTTAGAATACTTTGTGATTACTTTAAGATTATATTGTTTACTTGGGGTGGTGTGCCTAGATACCACACTGCCGCTGAGACGCACGAGTGTTGGGCCGCTAACATCCAGGACTCTGCAGGATGGCAGCTGGGTCACTCGAGTCTCGTGTCACTCGAGTCTCGTTTCCCCCGACAAAACAGTATCGACATTGCTGCTATGCTGTTGCCCTGTACCGGCGGGCTTGCTCCCCCTTTTTCTTCTCTGAGTTGGTGCGCCCACCTGACCCCGCAACTGCCCTCCTCCTCCGGGGCTGCTGCATGGACGGGGCTGCACTGACTTCCCCTGACTACGACGACCCGAGAGAAGTTTCGGCGCCCTCCAGCCTTCCTCCCGCCGGATCTGATGGCTGCCTTCCACTTTTCAGTCCTGCTCCGGAGGTATGTTTCCGTGGTGACTTTGGGCTCGGATTTCTGTTCTCCCGCAATCCCGCCATTTTGTTTTGCGAATTCATTTGGGGTCCACGACTTGGATCCTCCATCTTGCGGCTATACTGCAGATTCCTCTGATCGATTCTTGCCGCTGGTCTCCGCCTGTGCCGCCAGTTGGACCGCTGCCCTGGTCGACCACTTCTGGAGACTCTTGCACCCTTCACTTCTTGTTCTGGTCATGGTGAGGCACCCTTGGGACCCGTTCGGACCCACGCCATTTGTTGTTTCGACCCGACACAATGTTGATGTCCGGCACCAGTTGTTGTTTTGTCACTGGTCCCCTGCCGATTTGAAGGCTCGCTTACTCTGACTTCTTTTGGTATCCCCTGTAGTACTGATCTTCATTGTAACACCTTTTACTGTAGTACTGATCTTCATTGTAACACCTTTACTGTTCCCCCACTCCCCTCCATGCTCCTTGGGACTTGCTCTCTATTGTTGTTTGATATCCTAGCAATGGATGTAATTCTGTGGCGCGGTCTTTCCCTGTGCTGTGTTTTTATTCTCTGGCAACTTATGTGGCTTTGTGGCACTGCTGATCGGCGGAATTTTTTTGCTTGAACTCCTAGGCGCAATGTGAATTACAAAATGAAAGACAGAAAGAGGGCCTCATCTTGGCAAAATATTCTATAAATTTGATGATACAGACACTTATCCATGTGTGTTTGAGATCGAGCAACATGGCCGATGCCCGGTGGAGCTGCCCAGTCAGCTATAGAGGAGATCGGCTCTGGTTTCCCCCCCCCCCCCTCGGCCGTCACCTACCCAGCCGGACATTGGACACTGTTTCTCCTCGTCTCCCCACCGTTATCTCCCCCCCGTCTTCCAACGAATTACCGATGTTCTGCCAAACTACGGAGTATATGTTGATGTTATTCCACGCTCTTGTAACACTCGTTTTACTGTGTAACACTGTTTCTCCTTTTCCTATGTTTTTAATATGCTCCTGTAATTGATGTAACTCAATGATCCTCATGTAAAGCGCTCTGATACCTCCGGGTCTAGCCAGCGCTATATAAAACTCAAATAAATAAAAAGGTAAGTGAGACTTTTTAGACTTTGCAGTTTAGTTATGTTTTCTCCATATAAACATCAGTTCAACACTTAGAAAATTTTAGGCCCAAAATCTTATAACATGGGTTCCTATGGGAGAAAAATGGTTATCGGTTTCACAGGTAAGTAATCGTATCACGAGTGGGAGTTTTGGGGGTTAGGACCAAGGTTCCCTAAGGTCTAGGTAGGTAGTCAAGTTGCACCACCAGCGGCACTGGGGCGGCCGGCTGCAGAGTGCAGGGGCCCAATGTTAGGCAATAGGGCTAAGGAGGCCTTTGGTTAGTGACTGCATACCATCAGGCAGCTCAGTTGTGGGAGCAAAGCTCCTGGGGTTAAGGTTAGCACTGCAGGGGCCAATAATTAGCACAGGAGCTGCACCACCAGCAGACCTGGGGCGGCCGGGTGCCGGGGAGACGTCGAGGATCCTGTGATTCTCAATGGAGACCTTTGGTTCGGCAAAGTTGCTGCAGGCTTGAGCAGAGAGGCTTCCTAAAGGCGACCACTGGCTGGAGAGGTAATTTGGGTTCTTGGAGGATGCCTGAACACCGTCGGTTACACCACCCAAGGCCGTGTGGAGTCGGGTGCAGGGGTGTCTTTTGGCGTTGGATCTTCTTACCAGCTCCGATCCGGGGGACCCTTGAGGTTGAGGGTGCAGGCGTCGTCTTGAAGCTTGAGGGAGGTCGAGGATCACCAGATCCCAGGTCAGTATCACTGGGGAGACCTCCTTGTGGTGTTCAGCCACTTGAACTTGGGCCGTGGGCGTCGGGAGCAGAATTGCGGAGTCGCCGGAATCCGGATTCTGTGGGTGAGCCTTTAGTTTTTTGCAAATCTGGTGCTCACAGGAGACAGAGTCTGTAAGATGGTTGCAGGGCAGGTCCTCCAGGCTCTGGGGGTCTGCTGGCTGCTGGATACACCGGGTTCTTCGCTGTAGGCAGGTTGGAAATGGGACAGGCTGGTAGGGCTGGCGCCAAACGAGTAGGGGTCTTCTTCCTGGGTCAGAACGGCTCTTCGGTCCTTCATCTTTCAACCTCGAATCTGAGGAGGCAAGGTTCCAGGTAACCCCTAAATACTAGATATAGGGGTGTTAAAAGGGGTGTGCAGGTCAGGACCAATGGGCCCTTTCCTTGGGGTGGGTACACCCCCTATTATGCCACCCTCCAGTGGGAGGGGGTATGAGCCTCTCCCTAATTGGCTGAGTCCCCTTATCTTCAAGATGGAGGGGACTGAGATGTGGGCTTCACCTCGCCTCCCCCACCTGAGGGCTGGAGTTGGTAAAGGTGGGCACACCTCTCTTCCTAGCTTGGTTTTCCTGCCGATTCTCCAGCCCAAAGTGGGGGGCAGAACCAGTGGGAGCCAGTTGCTGGGGGCAGCAAAAGGCAGGGACAGCTTCCAAAGGTGGCAGGCCTTTGAAGCTTCCCCTTAGTGGACCCGGTACATACTGGGGGAGAAAGCATGACACCTCTGCCCAGGATGGACTTTATTTCTGGACCCAGAGAGCAGAGGCTCTCTACCCAGGGGTCCAGAAACCTACCTGGTGGTGGCAAATGGCGGGCAGCAATTCAGGAACGACACCAGGGCTGGTCGTTTTTCAGGGGGCATCTATAAGATGACCTCTGAGTGCATTTTACATTAAACCCCACACTGTCATCAGTGTGGGTTTAATGTGCTGAGAAGTATGCTACCAATCTTCCCAGATTTTAGTAAAGCCATTGCTGTGGAGTTCGTAATGACCAACTCCCAGACCCTCTTTATGGCTTTACGACACTTATAATGTCTAAGAATGGACTTAGACACTGTAGGGGTACAGGGCTCATGCCACTGTACCCTCACCTGAGGGCTAATGCACCTTGCTAGAGGGGTGGCTTACCTAGGCCTCAGGCAGTGGGTTGTAAGCATGGCACAAAGGGATGTGTGCCATGTCGACTCTTCACTTTTCTATGCACCACAACACGCAGTCTGCAATGGCAGTGTGTGGGTGTTAAGATACAAGGCTTCTAAGGGTGGCACAATAGGTGCTGCAGCCCATAGAGGCCTTCACTGGTCACAGTGCCCTGGGTACTCATGGTACCTTTTACAAGGGGCTTACCTGTGGCCAGAGGTGTGCCAATTGGGGGTACAGAATTCCTGCTTTGCAAAAGAACACAGGCCCTGGGAACCTGATTGGCAGGGATCCAGGGCACACCAAGTCAAAAGTGCATCATGTGTCAGGCAAAAAGTGTGGGGGGGAGGAGGTAACCATGCAAAAAGGGGCACTTTTCTACAAGTAGACAAGTATTGGTAAAATCGGTCGGTCACCTGTGGTGGACTTGGATAGGCACTCAATCTGTGGGAGAAAGTTTGAGGCAGAGCACAATTCAGATTTGCACTAAGATTTTTATTTAATGCTTTAATGAATGTTAGGCAGACCACACACTATTTGGTATGGTCTGACAAAATATTGTTTAAATAATACCATGAAACACAAATATCCTGTCAAAACATACTGTGGCACACAATAAAGAATGTAGGAATATCTTATTTTATTTTTTTTATAAATCATTTTATTGATGATTTAGTTAAGAACAAAAACAATGCACCACTGTACACTATGTCCATAAATTGAAATTCCCCCGCAACGTTAATCATCACATGTGTCCCCTCCCCTCCCGCCCGTAACATCATGAACATCAACATCCAATGCAGATTAACTAGGTAACGTTAGCCAATGTAAGTGAGAGGAGTGCAAGGATTGCCCTTGTATTCATTCCATTTTCCCCAGATTTTCGCCCATTTTTGGGGACCTTCATATATCACTTTCCTAGCCGACATGCACCAATCCATGTCCCGCTTCCAATCCCCTAGTAGGAATATCATATTATTAATCTTTTAAAGTTTTTTTTATAAAGTTGCAATTTGATAATTGTAGTTATTTTCTCATTTTAAGTTATTAGTATTGTAATAATATTTGTGTTTAATTTGTTTTAGTATATTTTGTAAATGTTCATATGAAATTTAAAAAAATATTTAAATTAGAAATTGTTAATTTAGTAGTGAGTTGTTTAGTTTGTAGGTGAGGAGGAGGGGAAGTTTTTTAATAAGTAAATTATGATTTTTAATTGATATGTTAATTTAATGTAGTTACTTATTTGATAACTAATTGTGCAAATTTATTAATTTAAGTAATTGTTATTTTATTTATTTTTTATTCCTTACTAATGCTTGATCAATTCATTTTCACATTTTTGATTGCATTTATTGTAATTGTTTTGCTTGTTCATTTAATTTTTAATGTAGAATTATTGATCCAGATTTTTTTAGTTTTGTTAATTCATTGTAATTGTCGGTGTTCGTTTTTTAGGGTAGAATAGTAGGAAGTGTTTTAATTGAAAATATTTGTAAATTATTAAAATAATTTATTATTGTATTTGTAGTACTAAACTTGTATTTATAGCTTTTAATTTTCTTGTTTTGTATTTAAAGAATATCATTATTATTTTAACCCCTTCGCTGCTAGGCCTCTCTCCCCCACCCCCGTGCTAAGCCTTTTTTGGGCTATTTGGGGTAGTTCGCGCTTAGGCCCCTGTAACATTTTGACCACATAAGGTATCCACGCCAAATTTGCGCCCTTTTCTTCCAGCATCATGGGGATTTTAAAGGTACCCAGGGTTTGTTGAGTCCCCTGGAGGGGACCTAGAAATTAGCCAAAATACAGCTCAATTTTGTTTTTTTGGGGAAAAATAGGAAAGAAGTGCTGCAGATGAAAGCGTCTGGTTTTTTCCCTGCAAATGGTATCAACAAAGGGTTTGTGGTGCTGAAACCACCATCTTCCCAGCTTTCAGGGACTGACAGACTTTTGTCAGAAAACCAAAAACCTTTACACAGTTTTGGCATTTTACTGGGACATAGCCTATTTTTGCTATTTTTGGTGCTTTCAACCTCCTTCCAGTTAATGGTAAAAAAGGGTATGAAAGCAATAATGGATCCTGGAAAGCTATACATTTCTGAAAAGTAGACAAAATTCTGAATTCAGAAAGGGATCCTTTAAGGTTTTCTTATAGAAACTAACAGTTGAAAATAGGAAAAATTGAAAATGAGCTGAAAAAAACAGCCATTTGTTCCAACGTTTTCACCAGTAACTTCATCTAAGTATGACAGCTTTTTAAAAGCAATATAAAGTTACATCCGCTGGACCCTTCTGGTTGTGAGGATATATAGGATTTGTAGGTTCACCAAGAAGCCGGGGAACCCAGAGCCAATAACTGAGCAGCGTCTTGCAATGGTTTTTTATTGTGTACAGGGTATATAGCAATTCATTTGGGAAAATATAAATAGTAAACAATCGGTATGAAAGACACTTATGTATTTCTGAAATGGGAACAAAATATAGAGTTTAGAAACAGTAGCTATTTTCACATCTCCGAAATTGTGGGTACCCGTACTAGCACGTGAATTATAGGACATTTTTCAAAGTGACTTCTTTTTTACAAATTCTCTTACATTTGGAAGGCAGAAATGCATCGAAAGTCAATAGGTAATAACAGTTGCTCTACAATTCTGTATTCCCCTAAGTCTCCCGATACAAATGGTACCTCACTTGTGTGGGTAGGCCTAGTGCCCACGACAGGAAACGGACCAAGACGCTATGTGGATATACCACATTATAACAGTGAGAACTGACCCTTTTTTTGCAATGTGCCTAGCTGTAGATTTTGAGCCCTAGCTCTGCCGGACCCCAGAGAAACCTAGCAAACCTCTACATTTTTAAACAATTGACACCCAGGGGAATCCAGGATGGGGTGACTTGTCTGGCTTTCACCAGGTTCTGTTACCCAGAATCCCTTGCAAACCTCAAACTTTGTCCGAAAAAAACATTTTCCTCACATTTCTGTGATGGAAAGTTCTAGAATCTGCGTGGATCCACAAAATTCCACCCACCCCACATTCCCCAAAGTCTTCCGATATAAATGGTACCTCACGTGTGTGGGTAGGTCTAGTGCCCACGACAGGAAACAGCCCAAAACGCAATGTGGACACACCACATTTTTATAGTGAAAACTGACCTTTTTTTTTAAAAGTGCCTAGCTGTAGATTTTGAACCCTAGCTCTGCCGGCACCTAGGGAAATCTAGCAAGCCCATACATTTTTGAAAACTAGACACCCAGGGGAATCCAGGATGGGGTGACTTGTCTTGCTTTCACCAGGTTCTGTTACCCAGAATCCCTTGAAAACCTAAAACTTTGTAAAAAAAAAAAACACATTTTCCTCACATTTCTGTGATGGAAAGTACTAGAATCTGCGTGGATCCACAAAATTCCACCCACCCGGCATTCCCCAAAGTCTTCCGATAAAAATGGTACCTCATTTATGTGGGTAGGTCTAGTGCCCACGACAGGAAACGGCCCAAAACGCAACGTGGACACACCACATTTCTATAGTGAAAACTGACCTTTTTTTTGCAAAGTGCCTTGCTGTAGAATTTGAACCCTAGCTCTGCCGGCACCTAGGTAAACCTAGCAAACCTATAAATTTTTTAAAATTAGACACCCAGGGGAATCCAGGATGGGGTGACTTGTCTGGCTCTCACCGGGTTCTGTTACCCACAATCCCTTGCAAACCTCAAACTTTGTTAAAAAAACACATTTTCCTCACATTTCTGTTATGGAAAGTTCTCGAATCTGCGTGGATCCACAAAATTCCACCCATCCCGCATTCCAGGAAAGTCTACTGATACAAATGGTACCTCACTTGTGTGGGTAGGTCTAGTGCCCGCGACAGGAACCGGCCCAAAATGCAACATGGACATACCACATTTTTACAGTGAAAACTGACTCTATTTTTTGCAAAGTGCCTAGCTGTAGATTTTGAACTCTAGCTCAGCTGGCACCTAGGGAAACCTAGCAAACCTATACATTTTTTAAAACTAGACATCCAGGGGAATCCAGGATGGGGTGACTTGTCTGGCTCTCACCAGGTTCTGTTACCCAGAATCCCTTGCAAATCTCAAACTTTGTAAAAAAAAAACACATTTTCCTCACATTTCTGTGATGGAAAGTTCTGGAATCTGAGTGGATCCCAAAATTCCACCCACCCCGCATTCCCCAAAGTCTTCAGATAAAAATGGTACCTCACTTGTGTGGGTAGTTCTAGTGCCCACGACAGGAAATGGCCCAAAACGCAATATGGACACACCACATTTTTACAGTGAAAACTGACCATTTTTTTGCAAAGTGCCTAGCTGTAGATTTTGAACCCTAGCTCTGCCGGCCCCAAGGGAAACCTAGCAAACCTATACATTTTTGAAAACTAGACACCCAGGGGAATCCAGGATGGGGTGACTTGTCTGGCGCTCACCAGGTTCTGTTACCCAGAATCCCTGGCAAACCTCAAACTTTGTTTAAACAAAACACATCTTCCTCACATTTCTGTGATGGAAAGTTCTGGAATCTGCGTGGAACCACAAAATTCCACCCACCCCGCATTCCCCAAAGTCTTCCGATAGAAATGGTACCTCACTTGTGTGGGTAGGTCTAGTGCCCACGAGAGGAAAAGGCCCATATGGCAATGTGAACACACCACATTTTTACAGTGAAAACTGACCCTTTTTTTGCAAAGTGTCTAGCTATAGATTCTGAACCCTAGCTCTTCCGGCCCCTAGGGAAACCTAGCAAGCCTATACATTTTTGAAAACTAGACACCCAGTGGAATCCAGGATGGGGTGACTTGTCTGGCTTTTACCAGGTTCTGTTACCCAGAATCCCTTGCACACCTCAAACTTTGTCAAACAAAACACATTTTCCTCACATTTCTGTGATGGAAAGTTCTAGAATCTGCATGGATCCACAAAATTCCACCCACCCCGCATTCCCCAAAGTCTTATGATAAAAATGGTACCTCATTTGTGTGCGGAGGTCTAGTGCCCACGACAGGAAACGGCCCAAAACGCAACGTGGACACATCACATTTTTACAGTGAAAACTGACCCTTTTTTTGCAAAGTGCCTAGCTGTAGATTTTGAACTCTGGCTCTGCCGGCACCTAGGGAAATCTAGCAAACCTATACATTTTTTAAAACTATACACCTAGGGGAATCCAGGATGGGGTGACTTGTCTGGCTCTCACCACGTTCTGTTACCCAGAATCCCTTGCAAACCTCAAACGTTTGTAAAACAAAAACACATTTTCCTCAAATTTCTGTGATGGAGAGTTCTGGAATCTGCGTGGATCCACAAAATTCCACCCACCTTGCATTTCACAAAGTCTTCCGATAAAAATGGTACCTCACTTGTGTGTGTTGGCCTAGTGCCCGCGGCAGGAATTGGCCCAAATTGCAACGTGGACACACCACGTTTTTATAGTGAAAACTGACCCTTTTTTTGCAAAGTGCCTAGCTGTAGATTTTGAACCCTTGCTTTGCCGGCACCTAGGGAAACCTAGCAAACCTATACATTTTTGAAAACTAGACATAGAGGGGAATACAGGATGGGGTGAGTTGTCTGGCTCTCACTGGGTTCTGTTACCCAGAATCCCTTGCAAACCTCAAACTTTGTAAAACAAAACACATTTTCCTCACATTTCTGTTATGGAAAGTTCTGGAATCTGTGTGGATCCACAAAATTCCATGCATCCCGCATTCCCCAAAGTCTACCGATAAAAATGGTACCTCACTTGTGTGGGTAGGTCTAGTGCCCGCGACAGGAAACAGCCCAAAACGCAATGTGGACACACCACATTTTTACAGTGAAAACTGACCCTTTTTTTTCAAAGTGCCTAGCTGTAGATTTTGAACCCTAGCTCTGCCATCACCTAGGGAAACCTAGCAAACATAAACATTTTTGAAAACTAGACAAGCAGAGGAATCCAGGATGGGGTGACTTGTCTGGCTCTCGCGAGGTTCTGTTGCACAGAATCCCTTGCAAACCTCAAACTTTGTAAAAATAAACACATTTTCCGCACATTTGTGTGATGGAAAGTTCTGGAATCTGCATGGATCCACAAAATTCCACCCACCCCGCGTTCCCCAAAGTCTTCCGTTAGAAATGGTACCTCACTTGTGTGGGTAGGTCTAAGGCCCACAACAGGAAACGGCCCAAAACGCAATGTGGACACACCACATTTTTACAGTGAAAACTGAACCTTTTTTTACAAAGTGCCTAGCTGTAGATTTTGAACCCCAGCTCTGCCGGCACCTAGGGAAACCTAGCAAACCTATAAATTTTTGAAAACTAGACCCCAGGGGAATCCAAGATGGAGTGACTTGTCTGGCTATCACCAGGTTCTGTTACACAGAATCCCTTGCAAACCTCAAACTTTGTAAAAAGAAACACATCTTCCTCACATTTCTATGATGGAAAGTTCTAGAATCTGTGTGGATCCACAAAATTCCACCCACACCGCATTTCCCAAAGTCTTCCGATAAAAATGGTACCTCATTTGTGTGGGGAGGTCTAGTGCCCATGACAGGAAACAGCCCAAAACGCAATGTGGACACACCACATTTTTGTAGTGAAAACGGACCCTTTTTTTGCAAAGTGCCTAGCAGTAGATTTTGAACCCTAGCTCTGCCGGCACCTAGGGAAACCTAGCAAGCCTATACATTTTTGAACACTAGACACCCAGGGGAAACCAGGATGGGGTGATTTGTCTGCCTTTTTCCAGTTTCTGTTACCCAGAATCCCTTGCAAACCTCAAACTTTGTAAAACAAAACACATTTTCCTCACATTTCTGTGATGGAAAGTTCTAGAATCTGCGTGGATCCACAAAATTCCACCCACCCCGCATTCCCCAAAGTCTTCCGATAAAAATGTCACCATATTTGTGTGGGTAGGTCTAGTCCCCATGACAGGAAACGGCCCAAAACGCAACATGGACACACCACATTTTAACAGTGAAAACTGACCATTTTTTTTACAAAGTGCCTAGCAGTAGTTTGAACCCTAGCTCTACCGGCACCTAGGGAAACCTAGCAAGCCTATACATTTTTTAACACTAGACACCCAGGGGAAACCAGGATGGGGTGACTTGTCTGGCTTTTACCAGCTTCTGTTACCCAGAATCCCTTGCAAACCTCAAACTTTGTAAAACAAAACACATTTTCCTCACATTTCTGTGATGGAAAGTTCTAGAATCTGCGTGGATCCACAAAATTCCACCCACCCCGCATTCCCCAAAGTCTTCCGATAAAAATGGCACCACATTAGTGTGGGTAGGTCTAGTGCCCATGACAGGAAACGGCCCAAAACGCAACATGGACACACCACATTTTAACAGTGAAAACTGACTCTTTTTTTGCAAAGTGCATAATTGTAGATTTTGAACCCTAGCTCTGCCAGCACCTAGGGAAACCTAGCAAACCTAAACATTTTTGAAAACTAGACAACCAGAGCAATCCAGGATGGGGTGACTTGTCTGGCTCTCGCCAGGTTCTGTTGCGCAGAATCCCTTGCAAACCTCAAACTTTGTAAAAATAAACAAATTATCCTCACATTTGTGTGATGGAAAGTTCTGGAATCTGCGTGGATCCACAAAATTCCACCCACCCCACATTCCCCAAAGTCATCCGATAAAAATGGTACCTCACTTGTGAAAGTCTAGTGCCCACGACAGGAAACGGCCCAAAACGCAATGTGGACACACCACATTTTTTACAGTGAAAACTGACCCTTTTTTTGCAAAGTGCCTAGCTGTAGATTTTGAACCCTAGCTCTGCGGACACCTAGAGAAACCTAGGAAACCTATACATTTTTGAAAACTAGACACCCAGGGGAAACCAGGATGGGGTGACTTGTCTGGCTTTTACCAGCTTCTGTTACCCAGAATCCCTTGCAAACCTCAAACTTTGTAAAACAAAACACATTTTCCTCACATTTCTGTGATGGAAAGTTCTAGAATCTGTGTGGATCCATAAAATTCCACCCACCCCGCATTCCCCAAAGTCTTACGATAAAAATGGTACCTCATTTGTGTGGGAAGGTCTAGTGCCCACAACAGGAAATGGCCCAAAATGCAATGTGGACACACCACATATTTGCATTGAAAACTGACCCTTTTTTTGCAAAGTGCCTAGCTGTAGATTTTGAACCCTAGCTCTGCCGGCACCTAGGGAAACCGAGCAAACCTATACATTTTTCAAAACTAGACTACCAAAGGAATCCAGGATGGGGTGACTTGTCTGGCTCTCACCAGGTTCTGTTACGCAGAATCCCTTGCAGACCTCAAACTTTATGAAAATAAACACATTTTCCTCACATTTGTGTGATGGAAAGTTCTGGAATCTGCGTGGATCCACAAAATTCTACCCACCCCGCATTCCCCAATGTCTTCCAATAAAAATTGCACCTCACTTGAGTGGTTAGGTCTAGTGCCCACGACAGAAAACGGCCCAAAACGCAATGTGGACACACCACATTTTTATAGTGAAAACTGACCATTTGTTTGCAAAGTGCCTAGCTGTAGATTTTGAACCCTAGCTCTGCCAGCACCTAGGGAAACCTAGCAAAGCTATACATTTTTGAAAACTAGACAACAAGAGGAATCCAGGATGGGGTGACTTGTCTGGCTCTCGCCAGGTTCTGTTACGCAGAATCCCTTGCAAACCTCAAACTTTGTAAAAATAAACAAATTTTCCTCACATTAGTGTGATGGAAAGTTCTGGAATCTGCGTGGATCCACAAAATTCCACTAACCCCGCATTCCCCAAAGTCTTCCAATAACAATGGTACCTTACTTGTGTGGGTAGGTCTAGTGCCCACGACAGGAAACGGCCCAAAACGGAATGTGGACACACCACATTTTTACCGTGAAAACTGACCCTTTTTTTGCAAAGTGCCTAGCTGTAGATTTTGAACCCTAGCTCTGCGGGCACCAAGGGAAACCTAGGAAGCCTATACATTTTTACAAATTAGACACCAAGGGGAATCCAGGATGGGGTGACTTATCTGGCTTTCACCAGGTTCTATTACCCAGAATCCCTTGCAAATCTCAAACTTTGTAAAAAGAAACACATCATCCTCACATTTCTGTGATGGAAAGTTCAAGAATCTGCGTGGATCCACAAAATTCCACCCACACCGCATTCCCCAAAGACTTCCGATAAAAATGGGACCTCACTTATGTGGGTAGGTCTAGTGCCCACGACAGGAAATGGCCCAAAACGCAATGTGGACACACCACATTTTTGCTGTGAAAACTGACCCTTTTTTTGCAAAGTGCCTAGCTGTAGATTTTGAACCCTAGCTCTGCCGGCACTTAAGGAAACCTAGCAAGCCTATACATTTTTGAAAACTAGACACCCAGGGGAAACCAGGATGTGGTGACTTGTCTGACTTTTACCAGTTTCTGTTACCCAGAATCCCTTGCAAACCTCAAACTTTGTAAAACAAAACACATTTTCCTCACATTTCTGTGATGGAAAGTTCTAGAATCTGCGTGGATCCACAAAATTCTACCCACCCCGCAATCCCCAAAGTCTTCCGATAAAAATGGTACCTCATTTGTGTGGGTAGGTCCAGTGCCCACAACAGGAAATGGCCCAAAACGCAACCTAGACACACCACAGTTTTACAGTGAAAACTGACCCTTTTTTTGCAAAGTGCCTAGCTGTAGATTTTGAACCCTAGCTCTGCCGGAACCTAGGGAAACCTAGCAAACCTATACATTTTTTTAAACTAGACACCCAGGGGAATCCAGGATGGGGTGACTTGTCTGGCTCTCACTGGGTTCTGTTACCCAGAATCCCTTGCAAACCTCAAACTTTGTAAAAAAAAAAACACATTTTCCTCACATTTCTGTTATGGAAAGTTCTGGAATCTGTGTGGATCCACAAAATTCCACCCATCCCGCATTCCCCAAAGTCTACCGATAAAAATGGTAACTCACTTGTGTGGGTAGTTCTAGTGCCCCCGACAGGAAACGTCCCAAAATGCAACGTGGACATACCACATTTTTACAGTGAAAACTGACCCTTTTTTTGCAAAGTGCCTAGCTGTAGATTTAGAACCCTAGCTCTGCCGGCACCTAGGGAAACCTAGACAGAATAGTAAATCTGACCCTGGCCAAGTCCAACATTTTCTCTACTGTTGGTTAGATTTGAGTGAGAATGGGAAATTAGAACCCTCCAAATTCCAACACTTTCCATACTTTTGCTTACGCGGAGTAGGAATAGTAAATTTGACCCCTTCAAAGTCTAAAACTTCCCCTACTATTGCATAGCTAGGAGTGGTAATATTTTTTTTCTATTGTTTTTAAAATATTTTAATCTTTTTTATAAAATCAAATAATTTGTAATTTTTTTATTTTATATTTTAATTTTTTGGTTGTGTAGTCTTTTTTGTTTTAAGTTTTACCTACTTTGCAATATGTTTTTGAACTTTGTATGTTTATCAATCTTTTATTAATATTTTATTTCTAATAATTTTAATGAAATAGATTTTTTATTAACTATTTAAATAATGTTTTTCATGTGTATATAGTTTAATTTTAATTATATATTAAGTTTTCTTTAAATATTACGCTCATTTATTTTTAAAATTATTATTATGATGTTAAACTTTAATATCAGAGGTTCTGATTTAGAGTTTGACAGATGGAGTTTATTCTTTTGGGAGGGAAGAGGGCAATACCTCAGTCATCCTGAGGGACCTTCGCTCACCAAATTAAGAGTTGTCCGCCGATCTGGCAAACCTCTTCAATGCCTTCATTGATCTTCGAGCTGCATTTGATCTGGTCCCTAGAGCTAAGCTCTTGGAAGTACTGGTTAGCATGGGTGCCCTGGCATTATAAAGCACCTCCACGAGGGAAATTATGCCTGGATACAGAGGGGACCAAGTGATGAACTCACTGAGAAAATCAACGTTAAGAATGGAACTTGCCAGGGTTGTGCTCTGGCCCGACACACTTTCTCTTGTTTATCAATAGTTGTATAGGTTTTTTTTGCACTACTGTAAGGATTCTCCAGTTCTAGCAGGCCAAAAGGTACCCATATCATTAATTGCGGATGACACCCTTTTAATTTCCAAAATTGCAGAAGGGTTGCATACACTCATCAATAAATTCTCACTGTTTTCTGAGCTGCATGGGTTGGAAATTAACACTTTGAAAACTACATTTATATCCTATAATTTGATTATGTAGGGATTAGACTGTCCGACAAAGACTCATGGTCGTCCCAAATCTCCAAGTGTTGCTCATTGATTAAACTCAAGGCTTCTGCATTAGCTAGGTTTGCCAAAAGGCCCCCTTCCATCCTATCTTGCCAGTAATGGAGATCTACAAAGTTCAGATTAGGAGTGCTGCATTGTATGGTGAAGACTTGTGTTGCCATTGTAACATGTCAACTTTGGGGGACTTGTAAAGTCACAGCCCTAAAATATATAAACACAAAGAGGAAAGGGGAAAACAACAGAGTGCTGAAATGCTGATGGTGAATGAACTGAGTCAAGTGGGGACTGTACAACATAGCAAGTTGAGAGGCACAGATTATTTTCCCACTGCCACTAGTTAAGGTCACCTGGAAGCACCTGCCATATCCTGTTGACTGTAATGGCATTCCTGATTGGTTCTTTGATTCAGGTTGCACTCTCCTTCATCCTAGTCCTGGTTTCCCTCTATGCATGCTGGTCAGTGTCTTTCTATGTGACACTTTACAAGTAAGCCTCTCTCTCCTATTGATGACTTGGCTGGTCCCAACTTTGACTAATCATCTCCTGACACTGTGAAGAAGTATGCAAAAACCCCAATAGCTGCCACTTTGCCCTGGAAAATTGGAGACCTGATTGGTAATACTCTAAATACGTTGGATGCTCACCTGCCAGCTTGGTGGTCTGCTCTATCCTACCATGGAAGAGGGATGTCAGCTCTCCTACCATACTCTAAATAAGGCTATACATTTTTTAAAACATGTTTTAATAATCCTTCTTATTTTAGGTCTTAGTGCTTTTGAACAAAAGAACAAATGTTATCACAAACTTTGCAGAGGGAGGTTATTCACGCTCCGCTCTTCTTCAGTTTATTTGGATCTTCCAAGAATCATTCTGCGCAGCACCAGGAAGTATGAGGTTATTATTGTATGAGGAAGAGAAACTAAACAAATTAGTGCTACTAGACGGGTCCAACCTCTCTGGTCCTATCATGTAGCTAACACACTCAGGCCCATTCCAGGGCACTCCTGTCTCTTTTGTGAGATAGGGAAAAACCGAGCAGTTGTCCTGACTCGTCTCCAGAGACAGTGAAGAAAATTATGTGGCTAATGGATTCACAGTACAGCATGCTGTGGGTTTGACCTCACCTAAATGGCAGCCAGTGTTATGGAAGATGCCAACTGTGCTCACTAGACTCTGACCTGAGAGTCCAGATGAAAACATTGTAGGTTCCCCTAGCATGGAGATCAGCACAGCAGTAGCCGGTGCTGTTAAGAGACACACACTTACTCAATACAGAACGTTAACAAGTTATCTTAGTACCAATGTAAGGTTTTGGGAAAAACAGAGGAGGCACCCTCTATCTATCCATTGGGCAAAGAATTAAGTAGTAAGGATGAGGGCAGTGGCACCGTGCACCATCAATCCCCCACTGTAACAGAGTCTAGCTAACATAAGCACCACAGCTACCTTCACACTTACTCCAACAGATTTTCTGTACTTCCCCTCCTGACAAAATGAGTCCAGGGACCACATTACCGTAAATGCCCTGATCGCAAAATTAGCATTTGCACCTGCTTCTTGAACGCCCGGCCACTTTGGTATTATTGAAGGGGCTTACGATGCTTCTGGGCCCCTTGTATAATTCAGAAGGTGTAAGCATATATTTTGCACCAGCATATTAATGAGAGAGAGTTTCTTCATTTGCATGGGGGAATGGCCCCAAGCTATGAGGAAGCACTTTGCCTATGCCCTCGTGCCATATTACAGTTATGGGCGTAGAGACAAAGTGATCATCAGGTGGCACACTGAGAGTCAGTGCACCCTCCAACTTCCAAATATGCCCATTTGAAGTAGGGAAAGGCCTAGACACCCCCCCTGAAGGCAGGTGCAGTCACTGACTGAGTCACTGAATTAACCCACCTGCAGGGGATCTCTGTCTGTATTTCAAACATGCCAGGTTTCCTACCTGCACAGTTAAGATGGACTGACCACTAATGTGCTCTGTCAAGAGGATTCTTCTGGCATTGTGGTTTCCTATATGTTTGTGGTCTAGAGACTTGATGGACTAAATATTCTGCATGACCCCATGGTTTCTAGTTCAAATCCTAGTGTTTCCACTCATCTTTACATCCTTTCATGGTTGATGAAAAGAGTACCATTGAGCTAGACAACAAAAAACCTCTGTTATTTCTCAGTACTTCAAAGAAACCTTATGGGGTGAATATGTACTCAATAAATGGCACTTTTACGTAACGGATATTTTGGTTAAGCCTCAAAGGAATCCCTATGACCACACTCGCCTCAGATACATAAAGGACACCAGTGTCCTAACCAAGCAGGCTACGACTATAAACTAGTTGCGCTTATTTATGCATGCATATATATGGTATTTCTATAGTGCGAACCTAGCCAAAAAGGCAGCACAGTGCTGTATATGGAGAAAGAAAAGCATAATGTCAAAGAGTAATAGAAGAAGAAGCTGGGTTGTGGACAGTTAATGCATTGCGATGTAGTGTTCTTCAAACAGATGATTCTTCAACTCTTTCCTAATTTAGAGCAGCATTGGGGCAGTACAGATGAATACATGGATGTTGTTCCAGATCCTGGTTGCATAGATGAATGTGTAAGGTAAAAGTGTTCGTACTGCACTGTGATCTGAAGCCAGACTGGTAGTTGTTCAGGTGGTGATTATCATTGATGTGATCTTGGAGTTGAACATAGTCTGCTTTTTCAATGATCATGGCGATGAATGGTGAGTGATGGGCTGGTAGTTGGTGAGGTGTCTTTAGGAGTGGGGGGATCTGGCCTGTCTTTGGAGCATCTGAGAAGATGCCTGGGGTGAGGGCGGCATTGACAATAGTAAGTATGGATAGCAGAGCATCCCCAGAGAGAGATTTAATAATGGACAAGGGTAAGACATCATCTTTATAAGTATTGGCTTTGAGGGAGTTCAGTATACCAGCACGAGCTGTGCAGGATAGAGCTTTGAAGGCTGACCATTGCAGGATTCTACGGGAAGAGATGGGTGTAAGAGATGAAGTAGGCTTGGTGTTATCAATGTGATGTCAGATCTTTTGTATTTTTTCACTGAAGAAGAGGTTGATGGCACTGCACTTTTTTGTGGAGTGAGAAATAGTTGGGTCTGGCAGGGGGTTGATACAGTGCTTTGTGTTGCTATAGTACTTTGATATGGCTGATTTGATGAGCTATCTGCATGTTGCGTGAAGGAACTTCAGTATCTAGAGGTCAGCTGGAGTACTATTTGTTTTCCAGTTTCTTTCCTGTCAGTTGATGGATCATTTTTTTGTCAGCTACTTCTTTTAACAGGGTGCTGAAGGCTTTAGCTTGAACTTCTGTGTTGCAATTGTGGCGTGGGTGTTCACATACTTTTCCAAAAAATTGTTGAAGAAATTTAGAAGGGTGTTGGTGTTGGACATGGAGTTGATAGGGTGAGAGATGAGTTCAAACATTTGATTGTCTATGAAGAAGTCTGAAGGTTTGTTTTTCTCTTTTGTGCTCATCTTGGTTTGTTGGTAGCATGCTGAGCAGAGAGAAGGGGATGGTAAAGTTGTCGGTCGAGTCCAAGGGTATAGGTGGTTTGCCTTGGATTGTTTGTGATACTGAGAAGAGAAGTTTGAGGATGTGGCTTTTGGAGTATGCTAGTGGTGTGACATGCTGTTCCATGTTGAGAGTACTGATGAGATTGAAGAGGTTGCCTCTTGGTTTTACTTAGCTTGTGTTGTCTGGGAGGTTGAAGTCGCCTAACAGGTTGGTGAGGGCATGTTGGATGGACGAGGTGGTGAGGAGATCTACGTATTCATCAGTGAAGTCCTTGTTCTGCATAGGAGACCTGTGAATGAGATAGAAGGTGGGGGTCTGAGATGCAGAGAGGGGGAAAAGCCATGACAGCATCACCATGGAGTTGAGTTTTACTTGCATGCCCAGGGTGCCGGACCAGGAAGACGTACGGATGACAACAAGGTCTCCTCCCTTATTATCTACACTGTCTATACAATGGATGCTGTATCCTTTGGGAAGAAGCATGGGATGTGATAGGATGTGGAAATAAGCCATGTTTCTGTGATGACGAGGGTGCAATGCTTATGAAAGATGATGAGGTCTGTGATGTCTGGTGCGTGGTGTACTGCACAGCAAGCATTGATGAGCATGAGTTGGAATGCATTTTCAGAAGTCTGAGGGTGTGGAAGTTAGAGGAATGTATATGAATTTAGGTCTATAAGCTATGGCAATATTATGTGAATGTTTTGGTCATGTAGGTCTAGGTGTGGTTGGGGAGATTGACAGTAGGGGGTGCTGGGTGTGGCTCATGCTTATATTTTACTTTGTATGTTTCAGTGGAACTGGTGTACCGGGCCAAGACCCTTCCTGCCCCTAACAGGCACAGACTGATAATATCCGTTTCTATGTCCGCCCTTTGCTGGGAACACCTGGAGACGTTGATTGAAGTAGGGAGAAGGCAGCAAATGATCCTGTGCAGAAGGATGAGGGAAATACATGGGTGTCAGTTCCAGTGCAGATGGATGATAGGAACTGAAGCTCTCTAGATTGGCACCTTCTTTTAAAGACGGTTTTGGCTGGAAACCAGTGATGTTGCTTCTTCTGCGGGAAGATAATGGGAAATCCAGTGATGCCTCTTCCTTTGCAGATGGATGATAGGAAATCCAGTGGTGTTGCTTCTTATGCAGATGGATGATGAGATAGCTGTAATGGAATGGAACGGAAATACATTTGTAGAGCAGAACATCAGCAATTTCCAATATTCAATGATAGACTTTCAAGTCTGACACCAGTATCTTGGCTGATGCAGTATTTGTGTTCTTCCATTGCTCATCAGTGTTAGAAATGACCATCTTTTGCATGGTATTCACTATATGTTTGCCTTCTGCAGCTGAACCTGTTTTTTTTTTGATATTCGGACTCTGAGCACTTTGCCCCCGCTGTCCAGTGGTAAAAGTCCTTTTGCTCTCCCTTTTCAACCTGGTAAAATTAGAATTCAAGTAACTGCCACATTTAATTTACCTAAAGGTCCCTATTATGTGGTACTATATGTACCCACGGCCTGTATATTAAATGCTATAAGTGGGCTGTAGCACTCATAACACCTAGTAAAGTAGCACTGAAAAACATGTCTCAGACCTGCCTTTGCATCCTGTAGTGAAGTTTTAAACTGCCACTCTTGACCTGGCAAAAAAAACCTTTTGCCAGGCCTAAACCTTCCTTTTAATATGTATACGTCATCAATAAGTTAGGCCCTTAATGCTCATAGGGCAGGGTGCATGTTATTTAAAAACATACGACATTTGTTCTTAAGTTTTATATATTCTGGTAGTGAAAAACCACCAAAGTCGTTTTTCACTTTAGCATTGCTAGGTCTCTTTTAGATAAGCACTGAATTACATTCCAACTCCTTATAATGCATAACTTCATTTTGGGTCTAGCTAGAAAATTATTCAGGACTCATTGGAATAGGAATTTAACACCCAACCTAATGGTCAAGTCAGATTTTAAATTACTATTTTGAAAATGCCACATTTAGAAAGTTGGCATTTTCCTGCCCAAGACAAATATACCTATCTGACAATGTCCAGGGTCACCGAACTGTTCATGGCTCTCCTGTAGTGTGATGTTCATTCTTCCCAGACAGTGGACAAAGGGCCTAGGTGTGGAGAGGCAAGGGTCTTCTTGACAGCATGTCTCTAGAAGGGCTGTGCCCCTGACCTGATTTCACTTAATCGGGCAGCCTGAGGACTGCACCCAGCCCTTCCTGACTTCAGAAGACCATACCCTGTGACTGGCAGATGCAGCTCACACCTGGTCCTGCCCGCCCATTGTTTCACTAGCGAGGCTGGAGCCAAACCCATGGGAAAGAGAAGAACTGACTATAACCAGTTTTGGGGTTAGACAAAGGGGTCTACCCCACCCACAGACTGGCACTGAGTATAAAAGTGGCATCCCCAGAACTTGAAATCAGAACACTCCTGGACCTGATAAGATTCTGAAGGAGTACTATCCTGCTGTCTGAAGAACGAAGTTTGGGCCTACTTGCCTTGAAATCATGACCCAAGAAGTGACTCTAAAGTTCAGTTGGCTGACCTCCTGGGTGAGCTACAGGGACACAACAAGCTTCCAGAGGCCGTTCCTGTTTTCCAGCTGACCAGACCCAATTGGACCTGACCTGGTCCCGTCTGCTGACCTCTGTTGGAGTGAGGTCTAGCCCCAACCTTTCCTTTCCTCAAGGTCCTGGACCTCTGGCTGGAGACAAAGTGTACTTCTCCCTGCCTAACTGAAGGTTTCACTGGATCCTACACAGAATGTCACAGAGCTTCGAAGAGCTGCGCAGCTTCTGATCGAGGGCTTCTCTTGATCCAAAGTTGAGAAATGCAGAACCCCACACAGTGTAGTATGGAGCGTCCTCATGAGGCACAGCATTGCATGCCCTTGTACACTCTTGTGCACGAAGTCACCTTGTTTATGTTTAATAAGCATTCTGGTTTTGAGGTAGAATGGCATCTGTGGGGTTGACTGCAACGTTTAGTCAGTTGCTGACGGACCTTACAGATGGCAGACGCTCCTGGTTGTGGGTGCTGTAATATGAATTAAACTTGCCTGAAACACTTACCTGGTTACGGAATTCATCACTACAACTTGACGACGAGTGGATTCTCACACCACAAACCCACCCTCGTTTCTCTTCATTGTCTGTGCCTCCTTGTTCGTGATGCCCCGCAGCTTCCTTGTCCGTGAGGTCCTGGCAAGTTTGTGAGAGGCGGTGTTTCTGAGAGGTGTCAGCAAGCTTGAGTAGCATTTGCATGTCTGGTGGGACCCCAGGGGGATAATTGTGGTGCTGGGTGTTATTTCAGGGGTACGCGCATTCCTGAGCGTGAGGTAGAGGCTGCTCAGCGCCTGACTCTGCATGACGTCGGCACGCAAATAACATCTTGGCAGCCATCTTAGTTTTCGCATTTTCTGGTCCCAACCTAGCCCTGCATGACATCAGTATGCAAGTAATGTCCCACCATCCATCTTAGATTGGGCATTTTTACTAGGCCCAACGCCCGCTTGTAGCGCTTTGTATTCTCTTGCTGTCATTTGGGCAGTCGTGTCGTCCGGAGCTTCTAGAAACGGCAGTGCTGTGGCGGCTTCACTACGGCGGCTTCCCTGCTGTCCAACTTTTGTGTTTGCCTCACCTGTGTTCACGGTGATAGGCACACCTTGGCTCATATTCAAGTAAGATTTCAAACCACGAGTTCGAGCAAAATATTGTTGTTTGCCTGCACATGCATAGTGACAGGCACATCTCAAGGCTCATATTAAAAGTTTTTTCATCAGTGTTAGTAGGAATTGGTTTGTATTGCTGGCACACGAACGGTGACAGGCACATCCTGTGACTTTAGGCTCAGATTTTTTTTTTTTTAAATCACTGTTGTATTTACTTGTTGCTTTTCCTCATTTTTCTTCTCTTCAACTCTTCTCCTCACAGGCTGATTTTGTTCACTTAACTGTCATCTCAACTAAGTTGTGTATTTTGGCGTATTATGATGGCCACTGCACAATAGTTTATGCTACCACCTCCCTTCCTTCAGCTGCCAGGTAAACTTAGTATCAAGTGGTGTCATTGGGTTAAAATCTTTGAAAACTATATGGTGGCCATAGATGCGGTTAAATACTCACCCGCACGCAAAGTAGCAATTTTGTATAGTTGTATGGGTCTGGTGGCATGGCAATTTTTTGAAAACCTTCCGTCTGTTCCGCCACTGCAGGGGGGGCTCGGGTGACAGCGAGTTGTGGGACCGTTATAAGGAGGCATTGGAAAGGATGTGTAAACAGTATGCAGAGGAGCCAAGCATTATGCTTGAAAGGCATAATTTCTTCATGAGGAGGCAGCACGTGGATGAAAGCGTCGAAGAGTATATTTTGACCTTGAGGGTTTTGGCATCTACATGTGAGTTTGAGACTAATACCAACATATACGTTAGGGACCAATTTCTGTTAGCATGCTTTTCTAAAAAAAATTCAAGAACAGCTACTCAGCTGCAGGAAGCCTACATTGGTGGAAACAATTGACATTGCAAAGAGCATCGAACGTTCAATGGTTTTGAGCAAGACAATTCATAGTGAGCACAATGTAAATTCTTTAAAGGAGGGAGAGGATTTAACAGATTCTGTTTGCGTTGTGAATGCAAACAAGAGTGGTTAACAACCTTTTAAAAAAGGAAACTTGTGTTGTTATAGGTGTGGTTCTAAACCCCATCTGGGCAACAATAATAACTGCCCTGCTGTTAGGAGGAGATTTACTTTGTGCAAGAAAATTGGTCCTTTTCAAGTGGTTTGCAGATCAGGCAAGCGATCCACTCGAGTCAATCCCGTAGATGTCTCTGAATCAGTGGATGTGTGTACTGAGAAACTGGACTACGTCATATTGACTATTGAGTGTAATGCCGTACTAGCGGCGAACAAAGCCAAAAAGCCATGGGGCACTGCAGTAACTGAGGGTGTCCAAATTCCAATCATGGCAGATTCGGGTTCACCCATTACTATTTTGTCCGAAATGTTGTTCCTTGATAAGTGGGGTGGCAAGATCAAGCTTCAGCAAACTGATGTAAGTGCTGAAGCCTTCAGAGAGTCTGACATAGACATAGTGGGGTATTTTCTCTCAGGTCTTTCATGGTTAGGTAGATATGTAGTCACCAAAATATACGTATCGGTTAAGGGGCGCAACATTATTGGTTGGCAGGAACTAGCAAAAATGGGTCTTTACCTGGTGCCGGGGGCTGAAAACCCCATCGTTTTAGGTGACATTCCTGCTGACTACCAGAAGGAAGACCTTCATACAGTATGTGTGGAGGTTAGCTCAGGTGCTTTGGAGGTTGAAAACCCTTCTGAAGCAATTTCCAGAGTTGTTTTTGGACAAGTTATGGTCGGTAAGAGGCTTTGAACATCGTATTTGCCTAAAGTCCGATGCGCAACCTGTTATCCATAAGGTGCGTCTACTTCCACTAAATGCGAAAAATTAGCTCATGTCTGTTCTAAAGAATTTCCGTGCTGAGGGGGTGATAGCGACCTATGACTCCTCGAGTTGGGTTCCCCCATTGTGATGTCAAGGAAATAAATCTAAAGAGGTCAGGCTTTGTGCTGACTTGCGCTCCTTAAATAAGAACATCTTGGTTGATTGTCACCCTCTCCCCAAAATACACGAGTTACTTGCCAAGTTGGGGGGAGCAAAGTGTTTTTACATCATAGACTTGCATTCAGCTTATCACCAGAGTCCGCTCACAGCTGACTCACAGGAGCTTACAACCTTTGTCATCCCATTTGGGGTGTTCAGGTACCTCAAATTGCCCTTTGGGCTAGCTTCTGCAACTAGCGTCTTCCAGAAATTAATGGACAATCTGTTGGATGGCATCCTGGGGGTACAGGCCTACCAAGAAGATATTTTGGTATTTGCTGATGTTTGGGAGGTGCATAATGCATCACTACTCAAGGTATTATCTGTTTTGGCCAAAGCAGGTATGACCATTCGTAAAGACAAGTGCAGCTTGGGTACACAACAACTAGAGTACTTGGGGTAAATGATTTCACCCGAGCCAATCAAATCCAAATTTTCCCAATTAAGGCCATTCAAGAAGCAGCTCCTCCCAGAAACAGGGACGCACTGCAATCTTTCATGGGTCTAGCGGAGTACTATGCCCGCTTTGTTCATGGTTATGCACAAGTAGTAGAACCTTTGCATGCTCTGTTGGGAAAGGGGGCAGGGTTTGCATGGTCTGAGGAGCTATCATTGATTTTTGAGAGAGTTAAGGATCTGATTGTGGAGGGCCCAGTGTTACGTCCTTTTCAGGACAGTTGCAAATGTTTTATTAATGTGAATGCAAGTTTGACTGCATTGGGAACTGTGCTTGGTCAGTGAGTCTCAGGCAAGGAACACACTGTAGCTTTCACGTCTAGAGTGCTGAGGACTGCAGAAACACACTACAGTACTATTGAACGTGAGGCTCTGGCCTGCATCTGGGCCATCGACAAATTTAGAACTTATGTGTGGGGCCATAAATTTGAGGTTTTCATCGATCACAAACCTCTTGCGCATATCCTAACTGGCAGTAGATTGCTTAATGCCTCCACTAGACTAGTATGTCTGTTATCCAAGTTGCAGGAGTATCATTTCAGCATTCAGCATTTACCAGATGGAAAGAACGTCAGGGCAGCTTGCCTGTCATGCATGGCGGTGTGTGAGGAGGACTCAGGTGAGATAGAAGACAAAGAGTGTGTGGTGGCTGCGGTGATGCTGTAGCAGAATGTGCTCTCATCACAGAACAAACTTGGCAAGAGGCTTATGTGAAGGACTCTGTGCTTAGCCAGGTCAGGGAATTTGTAGCTGAAGGTTGACCGGAAGGTAGAAAGTTGTCTTGGGAATTGAAGTGCTTCTTTCAGGAGGCAGACGAGTTGTCTGTTGTTAATGATTTTATCATGCATCACAATTTGTTCGTTCTGCCTGAAGGTGTAAGGAAAGACATTATCGTGGTTGCACACCGTGGGCACTTGGGTGTCACCAAGACATATAAACTTATCAAATTACACTTTTGGTGGCCTTCGTTGGAGCCACTAGTTATGTTTTTTCTTGATGCTTGTACAGAATGCTTGTTGTCTGACAAGAAATGGAAAGTAAAAGACACACCCCTTTATCCTGTTAGTTTTCCAGAAGGACCGTAAAATAAACTTGCGATGGATTTCTCAGGGCCATATGAAGTTCTGCCTAGCAAAATCAGGTACTTGATTTCGCTTATAGACTTCCATTCCAAATGGTTGTATCACATGTTTTGTGATGCTCCTAGTACCATGAATGTTGTTCAGTTCTGGAACAAGTGTTTGCTGTGGAGGGCTCACGCAGAACAATTGTTGCAGACAATGGAACACACTTTTCATCTCACAAGATGCGCACTTTCCTTGAACTTAATGATGTTCATCATCTGAAAGCCGCTTTGTACTCCCCAACCTTGAATGGTTTGGTGGAGAGGGCGAGCAGAATAGTGAAAGTAGGAATTCAGACAGCACAGTCATCTGGGCTGGATGAAGAAGAGTTTGTGAGGAATAACATTTGGGGTTACATTTCACCACATAGTACCACTGGTGTTTCTCCTTTTACGTTATTGAGAGGGAGGGAGGCGCATACTAGTTTGTACCCTGAGTGGTTGCGGTGCAAGAGCACTTCAGTTGATGGTGTACTAGGATGTGGTGGTGACTGCCCACGTACAGTAGAAACAAAGTATCATGAAGGAGGGTGTGGATGCAGGTAGAAGCTTTAACAACATGGATCTCCATATAAGTGAGTGGGTGTTAATAAGAAACCCGAGGAAGGTAATGAAGGGTTTGTCAAGATTTTCATCTCCTGTACAAGTCACAAGAGTGAGCAAAGGGTCAGCGCTTCTGGGTGACAAGGGATGGTGGAGTTTGAGAAGCCTTATTCGCCTCTCTGATATTCAAGCGCCTGCTTTGAGGACGTTTTTGGAGAGGGAATTAGACCAATGTGAATGTGATTGATCTGAGTGGTTGCAGGATCCACAGTAGGTGTCAGCCTCTTCCTTTTCTTCTATTACATCTTCAGGCCCACCCTTCTCGAGGAGTGATGACACCTGTCCAACAGAGGCTAGTACGGGGTTGTTGTTGGTACCACAGTTCGGGGGAGTGTTGGATGTCGCAAAAGAAAGACACCTAGCAAGTTCAATGACTATGTGTTGTTCTAATATATTTTGGACATAGCTTGCATGAAGTGTTGTTTTTACTTTAAATTTCCTTTATATGCATTTTTATTATTTTATTTCAAGGGTTACTGCAACATAATCCTTATGTAAAAAAAAAAAAGGGGGAAGAATGGTGTAGTATGGAGCGTCCTCGTGAGGCACAGCGTTGTATGCCCTCATGCACTCTTGTGCATGAGGTCACCTTGCTTATGTTGAATAAGCATTCTGGTTCTGGGGTAGAATGGCATCTGCGAAGTCAACTGTGACGTTTAGTCAGTTGCTGACAGACCTCCCAGATGCTCCTGGTTGTGTGTGCTGTAATATAAATTAAACGTACCTGAAACACTTACCTGGCTATGGAATCCATCACTACACACAGCTACACCGTGCAGATCACGAATGAAAGCTTCACTGGATCTGACACTGAACAACGCAGAGCCCCACAGAGCCCCGCTATGCATCTGAAAGCATCACCTGATCCAACACCGAGTGACGCAAAGCCCTGCAGAGCCTCGTGAAACAGCTGAAGGCTTCACAGGATTTGACAACGATTGATGCAGAGCTCAACAAAGCTGTGCCTTGCGGACTCCACAACGAAGTTAGAAGGTAAGAGTTCAAGCATGCTGAACCTGGCCCTGGACCCGGCATGTTCTCCATCGTTGTGGGTGGAATTTGTGACTTTGTCCTGGTTTGGCGTGACCAGATGGTCGCAGTTGGCACTTCACACCTTTTGGTGCAATTTTTACCTAAAATTTTCAAATCTCTTAGCTCCGGCTCTACAAATTACAAGAGGGTTAAGCACAGGTTAATTTAGTAAATTATGTGCTTCATCCTGAAAGGATTGTGATTATTATTTGAACTGGGTTCTCACCCCCTTCATCAATAATCCAATTTCTTTACAATCAGTAAATGAAAGCTTGGCTTCCTTCATAGTGGCACCCACAGGATGAAGGGGCATACTTTGTTCAGACCCTTTGCAGTCACATAAAACAAAAAAATGGGTACAAAACAGAGGCCACGGAGGGAGTTGGACTTGCTATAGTAGCCTAGGAAGCGAGCAAGGAGACGTATAAACCTTATGGGCCTGGCGGTACTCATCTCTTGGTGAAGGTGCCTCATGGCCAGGAGGAAACTGCACTCCGAATCCCTATAAGAACCTAGAACTCGAAGCCAGCCTTTAACCCTATCCCATTTGATACAAATAGGCCCCATTGCACCAGAAAATGGCTGGCAAATTTGATATAAAAAAAAGTCATAAATAAAGGCAGGATGGCATTGGGACCCTGCCCTGTGTGAACTGAGCCTTGTGTTCAGTGAAGACAAGAATGCCACCAGCGCAAGGCACCAACACTGAAGTAATGTCTGCATTCTCTCATTTGTCAGTGATTACAATTATTGAAAATGTTCTAACACATGAATATTGAATATAGATTTGTATTCTCACTAGCTTCACTTTCCCTCAAAGTCCTGTTGACTGCGATAAATCGAGTGTGACAAATATGGCAGAATTTTGCTATTAAGAGTTGATTGCTCGGGCTCTCTCTTCTGTAGTGCGCTTTTTTTTATCGCCTCGAAAGTAGCATGATTAACACTGTGTGTCATTACTATATACAGTAATGGTATTTTTTTCCCCCTCTATCCTCCCACCTCCCCAACCCTCTGAAAATTAATATATTTCATGAGTTTAAGTCTGTCCCCCGCTCCGCCCACCGGTGATTCTGAGTGGAACGTGCCTGCCTGTCTGACAGGAGCTGCGCGCGCCGCTCGCGCCGTGATATACGGGTCGGGATATTAACAATGAATAAAACTTTCCTCCTAAGGCCGCTCCGGCAGATTACTTGGCGCTTGAGATAGCGTGTCTCTGTGCCGCCGTTACCGGGTGAAATTAAATCAGAACAGGAAAATATTAATTTAAAATAAGGAGGATAGAGGCCACTCGGTTCCAATTACTCTCTACCCCTGTCAGCTTTATACGGGCGCAAACAAGGAGGGCGGGCGGATTAATTGCCATTGGACTCTGCCCCTCTCCGGGACCAATTATGGAAACATATTGGCTCCCAGCGTTATGGCGCAGACTGCTGTGCAGGAAATTGTGCGAAATTTTAACGGATTTCTGAGGTAATAATGGAGGGCGCGATTCCGGCCAGCGTTCGCCGTCTGGGTAGGGTTTTTATAGGCGTGTTAAGGTTAAGCTGTTCGACGTCCCTCGGTGTATTAGAAGATCATCTGGTTATCCCTTGTAAGGTGAACGTTTCAGAGGGGCCTGGGAGCAAATTAAATAGACAGCTTTGCTCCTGGCAACAAGTCGCTAAGCCTTTGCGCTGAAGACGAGCCGAGTAGATGGCAGTTGAACACGTGCACGGGGCATCACTGGTTATTGTGCAAAACTGGACATTCTAAGCGTTATTAAAAAATAATAATGATAACTTAGATTAAGGTGTTTAAAGGAAGCACATTTACTTTAATATAGCAAAAAAAATCGTCTGACTTTGTTGAACATAGTGGGGCAGATTTACAAGCCCCTTGCGACATCTTTACGCCGCCGTTGCGTCACTTCTGTGACGCAGCGGCGTCGTAAACAATGCGCCACGTTGCGACATATTTACAGCGTGACGCATCTAGGGAGATGCATTACGTTATAAAGCCCTGCGCTACATTATACCTGCGTCAGGTATAATGTATGCAGGGTGGGCGTTCCCACGCAGGAAAGCCTCTTAAAAGTGACGCAGTGAAATCTACAAGATTTCACTGAGTCCCTTTTACGACTCCACTGCATCAAAACCTTGCACCTGCTTGAAGCAGGCGAAAGGAGTGACGCAGCATGTTAGGAATAGGCATTCCTAACCATTGCTGGAGTTGCGTCGTACTTGCGACACGACTCCAGCAATGCGCTGCCCTTACGCCGAAAAGATGCGTCACGCATCTGTCTATCCTTGCGCCACGGTGCGCCGCTTTGTAAATGCGGCGCACCCATGGTGGCGCAAGGTTTTTTTTACGTGTCGCAATTTAACTGCCGCATCCCTGCTAATATGCAGGGATGCGCCAGTTCTTGTAAATCTGCCCCTGTGTGTTCAGCAGGCACATTTGATTGTGAGTCAAAGCCCCTATGTAAGAAGAAGGAACGGATCCCTTGGACTACTTGCCAAAGCTACCTTTTTTAATTCGTGCCTGCATATTAATGTGCACACTCCGCAGTACTGTGGCGAATTTGAGTTTAGTCTCGAGAATTTATTGTTCATTGAAAAATGTGAGTAACACAAGCTAAAGGGGATGATAAACATGTTTTACAGCCAATTTGCAAAAGGGGCCGAGGACTGCTTTAGAAAATTGATAGGACATTTTCCTTACCCTTATTTAAACAGCAGTATAAAATTCTGGCGCGGTCTCAGTTGGGCGGCTTCCCAAGCCGCGTGCCGCGTGTAGTAGTGAAACATTAACACGTCTGTCGCTCTTGTATCAGTGCTGGGTGCGAATGGCGAATTAATTGATTTGTGTGAGTCAATATTGGTTCCTGTTAAGTCTTGCTTTGTTAGCGTTCATTTGTTATTGATGTTTTGGACTCGTTTGCACAGATGATTGATTGCCTTCTATGCGCCCTGCTGCAAAGCCAACTGGACATTTTGGCCGCTGGCCCAAAAACTGATTTTGCGTCTCAAACTCGGTTGACCCTTTCACAACCTTGAGAATGCTAGACATGACTAGGATAGGACGATTTCAGATTATAAGATTGGCTGTTCAACCTCTTGCCCACCCAGCACATGTGTAATAAATGATGTTGTTTATTGCTAGTTGTACATGACTTTGTGAAGCCTGCAGATTAAGGACCAAGGAAAAAAATGTGGGCGTAATTTAAAGTTTGGTGGTGTGCCACAAACATGGAGAAGTACCCTTTACGCCAAACTGATGGTCCACCTGCTCTGTTTTTAGTCAAGCAGACTGTCAAGCTTCTGATGGAGGTGCTCCTGCTAGCTCCACCACCAGAAAGTTGATACCAATGGCTTGAAGGCATAGGTGCATCAGACCATCACCATATTTAAAGTGGATAGTCAAAGGTACATTTGTTTCTGTTTAAGACCGCCAGTGATAAAAAAAAATAAGGAAAAATGACCCCATACCATGAGAGAAAACTCCAGAGGTGTCAAGGTTATTTATTTTTTGTTTCTCAAAAACAAGCTCCCTCTTTGGGAGGTTGTTTTTTTTTAAAACAAAAATGTTTGATAAGTGGCTACACGAAACATGGCAGTTCCTCACCAAATTTTCCGTGACATCAATGGAGCCACCCTGATGGTGGCTCCTTTCAAGATACAGGGATCTCCATGGGGCTGGCAGAGATCTCTTAATATGATGAGCGGTAGTCTAGCCAGAGGAGGAAATTACCTCTACCCTCCTGATGGATAGCGAATCACCCCCCAAACTATAAATCAGGTCCTTTGTGACCACCTAATTTCAACATATTTGACATCTGGGAATTAGTCTGTTGACATGTATTCTCTCAGATAGTGTTTACCATCATAGAAAATCCACATAGAAAGTAGTGTTTTGTAACTTGGTGGATTTTCCCTAAGGTTTTTTTATAGGCAATTTGCACATACATTTCCAAAAAAGGCTTAAGAAAGTGTGCAGATCAAATTTGAAAACACCAAAATATCTGTAATATTTTATACGAAGGCACTTCTCCACCTCCAAAAGACTTTCCAGCTAGAGAATACAATTAAAATAAGGTGCATTTGCACCTTCGCCCTAGCCATAAACCAGATTTTCCTTTCACCTAAAACACACTGGTTTGTGCTATAGACGCAGGAGTCTAGGATTTTTCAAAGGAGTGTACCAATTTGGATGTTTTGGAAGCCCAAAAGAAGTTTAACTTTACACAAATCCTACGTGTTACATTATGAGTTGTAAAGATACTCAATCAAAATAAATCTGCCTCCAAATGTATGTTTGTCTTGTTTGTGCTTGACTCAAATATAGTACACGTTCACAATATCTACACAGAGCCCTGCTGGAAAATGTACTTGAGTTTATTGTGTGCTACAACTGCCAGACACCCGCTGGCCCTTGCTCTTGGTCGAAGATAAATTCGGTTGTAGCAGAGACATTTAATCGGCAGTGAGATGATGGCCAGGTATAGTTGATATACCAATGAGGCATGCACAATCTACTTTTGGAATAAAGGGCCTTATTACGATGCCGGTCGGACCAGCTTCCCCGGTACAGTTGGAGGCCGTCTGACCACCGCAGTTTTGTCAGAAGTGGTCGGTCTGACTGTCGGATTATGATGCATGCCTCCAGTACTCTCACAGACCGATGAAAGACAGCCTACTCCGACAGCCTTTTTCTGACGGGATGGCGGTCAGAGGAAAACAGCATCCATAGGGCAGTACAGGGATCTCCGACCGCCATCCGGATTACGATGTGGGTTTCCGACGACCTGACCGTGGCGGTCCGACTGTCTGCCTCGAGTTGTTGGGAACAATGGATTTGGGGTGCATACTCAAACAAATCAGCTTCTCCCCAACAGTCTCAGGTGTGGATCCCTTCCTCCAGGTCCCCCCCTACATGCGGCAGCTGAACCACAAAGCCTGGATACCCGTAGGGTGACAGTTTGCGCTATATAAATGCGCAATACAATACAATACAATACAATACTATGACCCTGTGGGTGCGGGAATGCATGTAAGTCTGTAGGTGGAATTTAAACCCATTGACTGGACTGTGCACAGATCGCCACATTCCAGCAATGGGATACATGGTGCGCAAAGCATATCATCACATATGTCATGCATGTGTGTAAATATCACAGGTTTCTTGTGAGTTTGTATGCACTTGCAGCAACATATTCGGGGGTATATGCACCGCCGTAGATGAGACCTCTGCGGTAGCAGCTGATGCAGCCTAATTAGCTGGGGGGAACTTTCCCAGCCTCGGCGGTTGGAATCAGATCGCGACCGTGGCGTTCGGATGGTCAATTTGATCGGCATCATAATAAGGCCCAAATTTCTCACTGCTTTGCCCGCTGTTACTTTGGACCAAGGGAGACAATAAGCGAGGGTATAACTACAAGGTGGCAAAGGCCAGCAGCCAATATTGGGGTCTTTAGGCTGCTTAGTTTCTTTGACACAGGTGCCCATCGTATGTCCAAGGGGTCTAGATCCAATCCAGATTTTCAGGATTGCCAGGGACTATGTACATGCGATCCCTTCAGATTAATGGTATGCACATTTGTTTTATGTTAATATGTTCTCCAGTTCCAAAGTTGGCTGCTCTTGCCGTAACGCCACATCCTCTCCCCTCTGTCCCAGGTTTTCTTGTCCCTGAGTTTGACATCCCTATTCCATGACATCATCACTGTTGCAGAAGAGGCTGGTTTCACTATTTATATAATGTTATAAGAAAAATAAATCTGACAAATCATACACTAGCAAACGAATGACCACACCTAAAACACATATTACGTACATAGTACATTTAATAAAGCAGACAAAAGTAAGCAAACAAGGACAAAAAAAAACAATCAATGAGAGGCCATTAAAGTATATCTCAAAGTTCATCAGAGACATGCAATGTTTTTTTGAATGTCTATATATTTCCCAGCTTCTGGGGGAATTAAACGGATGCACTCTGTAGTAGTATAATGCTATGGCACAAAAGGTCCTAATTACACCAGTGTTTTTTAACCTTGTGCAGAGGAGGTTTTATTTAAAAAAAAAGTTTAGTTACCACCCCAACACAAGTTTAACGTTTTGCCACAAAAATAAAAGTGACCTTTAGCATTTCTGAGGGCAGACTAGAGAGCACCCTTAAAATATACAGCTCCCTTCATCATTGAAAAAAACAACACATGCTACCAGTGAGCCCATTTTGAACATTTATCCTTGACGAGAAGCAGGATCCTATGATGAAACATTCCACCTTGTGTGTGATGGTCCAGCATCCATTATTTATTTGAGTTTTTAGAACCAGCATAACAGATTTGAAAATATTCCTGGTCTGTCATAAGCCTACGGCCGTAACATTTGCGAATTTAGGAGGAGGTATTGTGGATCTCATATTTCTTCATATTCCCCTCCACGTCCTCCTCTTTTCTAGTCAAGAACATTCAGTGGGAAGTGTCAGTGGGCATCAGATACTTTAGTACTCCTTTTTACAGGTTTTGAGTAAAATTTAAAGTCAGATATATAACATAACGTGTATTTGTAAAGTGCACGTTCACCTGGAAGGGCTTGTTGGTGCTGAATAACAGATGTTTATTGCTACCCAACTCAACGGTATTCATTTTATCGACCACAGAAGGATGAAAGCCTGAGTTGTCCCACCAGGATTTGAACCTGTGACCAGGAGGCTAAACACAGGCCCTTACAGTGGATGCATTAGTCAACTAAGCAACAAGACCCAGCAATATCCAGGCGAGTGCGGCTTTGAAGGTCACCTTGCATGTTTTTTTGTCATTGTTGATTCATAGAGTTATGAACGTAAGCATAAATGGGTTGCCATGCATAATGAAGCTTGTGTAACTTTTGCTGCTGTGCTACAAGTGAATATATGTCAGTACTATTGAGGGCATTGTGTAGGGCTATCAGCAAACGGATTTGTTGAGTTGTGGATTAAAGTAATTTACTGTTTGAAACTAAGCAGCTCAAGCAGCAATGGCCCAGCTTCTGCCTGCCCAGTGTCAGCCCAACAGCCAAATTGACTTTACAGCCATTTTGGAAAACCATCTTCCCCCCAAAAAATCAATATGGTGAGTTTGCTTTCGTCATATAGCAATGACGGGAGGATGCCATCTAAACGCAGACAATGCTAAATTTGTGAAAAAAAAGTTACAGAAGCCCTACGTTTTTCTTAGGGGCTCACCCCGAGTGCTGCCAAATGCTGAGTTTGCCAAACATCATAGCTGCTTAGTTTTGATTCCGCTTCTTACCTATTTCTTCGACCATCATACACTTCCCCAGTCTCTTCCTCCTTCCTTCTTCCATTTCTGCTTTTCTCTATCTTGTCTTGGGTTTAAGTCTGATGATAGAAAATTGGTTCCAATCCCCACAATTTAGTGCCCTTGCCCACCACCAGCATAAATTAAGCAGTGGGCAGCCTGCTGCTTTGTTTTGCCCAAAATCGGTGGCTTGTTTCTGGAAACAAATTATGCAATGTCCTTGACACACAGTAAGAAATATTTTGTTCCTGCCCTTTGGGAACATTTCTGCTTTTTCCTACCTCAGGTGCATGGGGGTCTGGGACAGAGAGCAACTGCATTGGTAGACCTGGGCCTTTTTACACATTGTAGCCAGTGGCCTAGTGGTGGATGGGCCACCAGCTAAAGCAAGTAGTTCCCCTCCTCTAAATAAGGGGCGGGACTATAGGTTTAGGGCCGGAAGAGATCCCCCAGTTTAAGAAGGAGGCTCCACTTCCTCCATATCCACAGTGTCCCCTAGTGTGCTGCCTCCCAGGGAACTGCTGCATTCTGGTCCCCACCTGGCATGCTGACTCAATGCTTTAAATCTCACTGCACCATCATGGCAAGAGGTGTATGAGTGACTATCCACTGATCGAATGACTCATGGACTGATGTCTGCACAGTGTGGGCCCGCTTGCTCGGCCATTGATCTACTGATGCATCAAGTGGTGGTTTGCCGCCAGGGGTGTGCGTGTATCTGTAAGGAAATGAAATAAGGTATTGGTGTATCCCAGTAATCAGTACAGCTTCCAGGTGTTGATCCAGTGAAGAATGCATTTTCATCCCAGTAGGCAGCCGTCGCGGTCACAGTGTGAGTTTATGTCCCATTGATCTACTGGGCCATGGATTTTTACTCAGTGTGAAGCCAGGAAACTCGCTGTGATGGCTACATCCTTGCTGATCCCCTGCTTGGTGGATTTTAGTATTCATGTGCAGGTTCCAGGCATACAATAAGCACTTCATTCATATTGTTGTATTTGCTCCTGGTTTGTCCCTTCAGGCACACTGAAGTCTCTTTCTGCTCACAGCATATGGTGCAGAATTGTCATAGCAGTTGTGGTATGGTCCCAGAACACCATGGCTCACAAAAATACTGTGTCTTAAATATAGGTTATTAAAAATATCGCCTCAATGGAGTAAATGACAGAAAATCTACAGCCAATAAAATGGCATTTTTGTGAACAATATTTTGGCCCCAGTATGTATGTCAGACACTTTCTTTGTTAACAATACTCTGACATACATCTATTGAAGACTAATAGTTAAAGCGCTGGACTTAAGTTTGTGTCAAAAAGGTATGAATTTTAGTTTTGGCTTTAATCTCTATCAGCACTGTATCGTATTACACCGCACACCTCCATCACTTCAGTAGCAAAGATCAGGACATCTTTCACCTCTAATATTCCGTTCACTTATTCATTCAATCAGGAGAGGTCTTTTCTTTAGTACTACCAAGTGTTTGAATGCCGCAGAGATGTGTGCATATGGCAGCACTCAGGCAGTTCTAGTATTCATTATTTGGATCTGCTGTGGTTTGGTGGTGGGTTTTGCAGCTGGAGTCAGTGCAGCTGGTGGTCTTAGTGAAAATGTATCAGAATTGGTATGAACATCATGGGTCACTATACCACAATAGGACTTGCCTTTGGAACTTGAAACTGTGGTAGGAACCTCTGATATTCCTATGGAGCTCCTTGGGATTTCACTCTCCAATAAGAGCATCAAAGTTAACCAATACACTGATGACACACAACTCTATTCAAAAGACTCCTTGGTTCAACATATTCAACACCTCAAGCAGTGCCTGCACCTCATCCAGATCACCCACTTGAAGCTCAACCTCACATAAACAAAATTTCTGCAACTTGCCACAAACCTGGCTCAATGACACAAACTTGGGCGAATTAAAACCCCAAGCTTTAAGCCAAACCAAGTCGCTCGGATTCACCTTGAAAATCACCCTCATGGATTACATCATCAAGAAAACCAAGTTGTTCTGGTACCAGCTCTTTCTACCATAGAAAGTAAAACCATTTCTCCCAGAAAGCAACTTTAGGACAGTTGTTCAAGTCTCTGTACCCTTGTATCTGGATGGTGGCAATACCCTGCTCCCTAACCTCCCAAACCCCATACTGCCATACTGGCCTACTGTTAGACCTGGCATCCTGGGCGTGGGTTTCCCCTGTATTTTTGCCTTTACCTCATGCATTTTTACTGTGTGTTGGACTTTGTTTTTGCTGGTCTAGATGCTTTGGGCACTTTGCCACTGCTGGTCAGTGCCAAAGTGCAAGTGCTCCCTCTGTAAATTGGTGTCATGGATTAGTATTTCCATAATTGGCTTATTTGATTTACTACTAAATCCCTAGTACCGTTCACTGTGTGTGCCCAGGGCCTGTAAATCAAATGCTGCTAGTGGGCCTGCAGCACTGATTGTGCCACCCACACAAGCAGCCGTGCAAAAGGTTCTCAGACCTGCCATTGCAGTGTCTGTGTGCAGTTTCGTGTTGCCATGTCGACCTGACAAGTGCACCCACTTGCCAGGCCCTAACCTTCCCTTTTCTTACATGTGAGTCACCCCTAAGGTAGGCCCAAGGTTCCCCTGTGGGCAGGGTGCAGTGTATGTGAAAGGTAGGACATGTCCTGATGTGTGTGGCATGTCCTGATAGTGAAAAACTGCCCATTTCGTTTTTACTATTGAAAGGCTATCTGTCCCAGAGGATAGAATGGGGAGTTTACTTATAGCCACTTATAAGTATAACTGCCCATGGGAACAAGATAGGAAAGTGGAGTTTGTTATGCCTTAACTCAAAATATAAAGATGCATCTTTTAGTAAGGATGATTTTTATATTCTGGGTTTGAAAATACCACTTTTAGAAAGTGGGTATTTTCTTGCTTAGCCATCCAGTGTGCCTCTGCTAGGGTTGTGTATTGACTCTCTAGCTTTGGAGTGACAGGAGCTGGGGATGATCATTCTGTTCAGACAGCCACTTGGGGGGATGAGGTGTGTCCTGCCTTTCCAGAGTGAGTCAGGGCTCTGCTGAATAGACCTGGGCTGCATTTAGAGTAGGGGGAGGAGATTTCCTTTACACCTGAATGGGCCTGGTCTGCCTTGGACAATGCTGTCTCCACCTCCTGCTAGGAAGCTGGGCCGGGGAGGACAGAACTGGTTTTTGCTGAGCACACACACTCTCTGCCACAAGAGAACAAAGGAACTTTGACTATAAAAAGTGGGGCCTAGACCCCAGACTTTTAGATTAACTCCAGACTCAAGAGGATCCTCTGCCAAGAAGACGAGCTGGGAAAGCTGAAGGAGAAGTACTGCCCCTTTTGCTGTGTGCTGTCTGGGGTTGGCCTGCAGTAGCTGTTTCTGCCAAGGAGAGGAACTGTGTGTGTATCCTACTTGAAGAGTGTCTCCAAGGGCTTGAAAGTGGAGCTTACCCCCTATTTAGAAAGTCTCAGGAACAGCAAAGACTTCACCATCCCTCTGGGCATCGTCTCTGGAACCGCAGGTTTCAGTTGCCACAGAGGAGAAGAGCAGCCGACTTTGTCACTGAGTCTGTCACTGGCTTCGTGTCCTGCAGGCACCACAGAAGGCACAGCCGCACTTTGCACCGCAACCCTGGTCTCACTGAGGCCGTTTAGACTACCGTCTCCGAGCCACTGCTTGCACCGCGTCCTGTGGTCACCGCACTCCGCACCACCTCACTTCACTCTGCCGCCCGGACTTCACCGACACCGTCGCTGCCCGCTGGAAAATTGACTGGCTCCGTCACCTGCACTGTGACCTGCCAGCACCGCATCGAGCACTTCCTCACTCCGCATCACAGCCCTGGTCTCACCGATGCCATTGGATGACCGTCACCGAGCCACTGCTTGCACCGTGCCTTGAGGGCACCGCATGCTGCACCGCTTCACTTTACTTCACATTGCAACCGCAACGCCAAGTCGTACCCATGGGATCGGACGCAACAAAAAAGGTACCATCTACGAGTTTGTCGACGCTACAGCTGACTTGTACCGACGCGGTTGGCAGGAACTGTTAGACCCTGTCGTTTTCAGCATCGTGGTAGCCCCGGACGGAGCTACCGACTCGGAAGAACTGTGTTTTTTTTTTAGATATTTCTGCAATTTTAAGGTGATCTTGCAAAGTACCTATTTTTCAGTATAGTATGTTGGATTTTTGTGGTTTTGGTCTTGTGGTTTACATAAAGATTTGCTATTTTTCTAAACTAGTGTGGTGTCCATTTGTAGTGTTCTCACTGTATTACTGTATGCATGCACAAATGCTTCACACACGGCCTCTGAGATAAGCCTGTCTGCTCGTGCCAAGCTAGCAAGGGGGTGAGCAGGGGTTATTTAAGAAGTGTATCCCCCTTACCCTGACTAGGAAGAAGGGCCCCTACTTGGACAAAGGTGCAAACCATTGCCAACTAGAGACGCCCATTTCTAACACTTACCTTTAAGGGCATGATACATTCCACAGAATGCCTCATTAATGGCCTGTAGAAATATGACCATATGACCCTCATCCTGATGGAGCTCCACCGGCTCCCCTTGCTGAGTCAATAGCTGAATCATACACAAAGTCATAGCAACTAGCACCCCTTTCTGTCTGACTGTGAAGCTCACCATCTTCAATTGCTCTTAGCACATCGGCAGCCAGGACACTATCAGACTGGGAACAAATAAGAGCAAAAAAGACAAACAAGGTAACAGGCCTTCTTCAGGTTACACCCAGGATCTGTTACAACTTCTCAGTATCCAACAGGATCCCGCCTACCCTGCTCCAATTTAGGAAAGAGCTTAAGACACAAAACTTTAACGAACACTACATCTCGATTCCGTAACTGTCCACTTCCACTCTCAGGACCCAAAAACACCTTACATTCACTTGTTCACTGTGTATTCGCCTTTGCTATTGTACAGAGATGCACTACCTTTCAGCTAGATTCACGCTAGACAAAAACACATACATTCATCTTCTCCTATTTAAATGCCTCTTCACCCAACAGGGCTTCCTTAAGTTCTGTGGAGTCACAACACGGGTGGTAACAAAAATACACAATACTGTCATTACTGCGAGGAGGTTGAAGAGTGGCCTTCTGGGTACACAGCCAGTTGACCCCCAAACCATACTTCTCAGACGGTATTCTACCTTTACTACGCGGTCATTACTTCGTATTACCATTACTACGCATATTTTAGTTCGCAGATGCCATTACTTAGCATGCATTTACTTAGCATGCATTTACCACGCATGTTCCATTACTTAGCATGCACTTACTACGCATAATGGAGTTACTGTGCATTGTAGTATTAATTCTGTTAATGGGTTCAGGGTGCGTTTAAGGTTTTGGGGTGTTGGGGTATTTTTGGGGTTCAGGGTGCGTTTAGGTTTTGGGGTACAGGGGTATTTTTAGGGGTCAGGGTGGGTTAGGGTTTTGGGGTGTAGGGGGTATTTTTAGGGTTCAGGGTGCATTTAAGGTTTTGGGGTGCTGGGGTATTTTTGGGGTTCAGGGTACGTTTAGGTTTTGGGGTGCTGGGGTAATTTTAGGGTCAGGGTTGGTTAGGGTTTTGGGGTGTAGGGGGGTAATTTTAGGGTTCAGGGTGCTTTTAGGTTTTGGGGTACTGGGGTATTTTTAGGGGTCAGGGTGGGTTAGGGTTTTGGGGTGCATGGGGTATTTTGAGGGTTCAGGGTGCGTTTAAGGTTTTGGGGTACAGGGGTATTTTTAGGGGTCAGGGTGGGTTAGGGTTTTGGGGTGTAGGGGGTATTTTTAGGGTCCAGGGTGCATTTAGGTTTTGGGGTATTTTTAGGGGTCAGGGTGGGTTAGGGTTTTGGGGTGCATGGGGTATTTTGAGGGATCAGGGTGCGTTTAAGGTTTTGGGGTGCTGGGGTATTTTTGGGGTTCAGGGTGCCTTTAGGTTTTGGGGTACAGGGGTATTTTTAGGGGTCAGGGCGGGTTAGGGTTTTGGGGTGTAGAGGGTATTTATAGGGTTCAGGGTGCATTTAAGGTTTTGGGGTGCTGGGGTATTTTTGGGGTTCAAGGTGCGTTTAGGTTTTGGGGTGCTGGGATATTTTTAGGGGTCAGGGTGGGATAGGGTTTTGGGGAGTAGGGGGTATTTTTAGGGTTCAGGGTGCCTTTAAGGTTTTGGGGTGCTGGGGTAATTTTAGGGGTCAGGGGGGTTAGGGTTTTGGGGTGTAGGGGGTAATTTTAGGGTTCAGGGTGCGTTTAGGGTTTGGGGTACTGGGGTATTTTTAGGGGTCAGGGTGGGTTAGGGTTTTGGGGTGCATAGGGTATTTTGAGGGTTCAGGGTGCGTTTAAGGTTTTGGGGTACTTTTTGGGGTTCAGGGTGCGTTTAGGTTTTGGGGTACAGGGGTATTTTTAGGGGTCAGGGTGGGTTAGGGTTTTGGGGTGTAGGGGTATTTTTAGGGTTCAGGGTGCGTTTAAGGTTTGGGGTGCAGGGGTATTTTTGGGGTTCAGGGTGCGTTTAGGTTTTGGGGTGCTGGGATATTTTTAGGGGTCAGGGTGAGATAGGGTTTTGGGGTGTAGGGGGTATTTTTAGGGTTCAGGGTGCGTGCCAGGGGATAGGTTACTATTACGATTCATTTTTTGTTTTAAAGTACCAATAACGCGTTGTAACGGTATGCGTAATAATTAACTGCGAAGTAAAAGCATTTTTAATGTATTTGTATATATTTGCGAAGTAAAAGCATGCACACTAAAATCATGTGTAGTAATGGTATTTGCGAAGAAAAACTTCGAAGTAAATACCTGCGGAGTAACGGTATGCTAAGTAACATCATATATTCCTTCTAGGTACTGGCGTCAGACAAAGGTGCTGTCAAACCTGATTGTGCATAGAAGGATAATAGAGAGTTCATTGTCCTTGCACCTTTTTGTAGTCAGACTAATTTCTATCATTGATGTGACTGAGATGAAAGAACTAATATGAATTGCAGGCAGAGACACAGAAACCATTTACAAGCAAAGGGAGGACAATGTCATCAAATAAACACAGACCCCCCTTCGGGCTGCACCCACTGCAGCACCAACAGAGATTGTGTGAGCACACACCACAGCATGCGCGGGTTGAATGGAGTTGTGGGGATGCTGAGTTTCACAACACAACTCTGCAAAGTTAAAGATAACATTCAAGCAACACTGATGTATGATAACACTAGCAGCATTTTATGTATTAAGGGTTGCTATTCGGGAGTGACTGGGGTGGGTCTTTGAGCTCTTGGGGCTTTTTGGTCCTTATGGGTCATTTCAACCAGATAAAAGAGTGAAGAGCCAGCAGTTTCTTTTTGCTGAATTCTACCTCCATGCTTCAGGTGTTTGATGCCACTTAGACCCTTTCCTTTTTTTCCATACCATTAATTTGGGCTACTAAGTGCAAGCGCCAGACCAAAGCTAGCAGTAACAAGAGGGAACATTGTATGGACATAACATACCCACAAATTAGAAGCATTTGAAGTGCAACTGCAGTTCAACCTCACAGACAAAGGTCGGACTCAGCAAGTACCCTATCGCCTAAAAGCAAATTAATAAGGCTGGAACTAGGCTGAGCCCTCCTCCTCAGAACTTGTAATTACACCAAACCCACTCCCACCCGCAACTTACCTGTCTCTCACAAAAAATGTACACATTTGCACAGTATATTTCGAAAGAACATGTGATATGCGATAAAACCTAATTGCATCCTATTGACCTCATCTTCTTCTGTAAAGGCAGAGAACAACTAAACGTCTTTCACTCCATAACAATGAACAGTTGCTTAACATCATAAACAAATCTAGGCTACCAAAGGTCCTTCACTGATGCCTTAAGAAGTAAAAGCATGGTGTTAGCTCTTACGTTCCCTTAGCTACTCTCTTTCTCGATATTTACCAAATTTAAAAACCTGCCTGGTTCCATATACAAATATCAGATCTGATCCATTTGCCATTTTTTTGGACTAAACTGTGAAAAAAGTATAACTTTCTAATCACATACTAAAAAGAACCTGTTGGCTTCTTATCCATGCAGTTTTTAGAGTGTGTAGCTTTACATGTGCTTGGTTATACTATTTGCATAAGATGTTGTGGATAAATTGTTTTTTTTTATTGAACCTCTTACCAACATCTAAAGAGACCGATAGCAGTTTTCACTTAAGCTTACATTATGTTCTTGCATAGTCATCACCCATGTGTTCAGTTCCTTACGGCTCGGAAAGTGTTCAGTTACTTTATGCTGAAGGACAAAGTTGTTTCTCCTTAGACACAATCCATCTTCAAAGATATCCTGTTGTTTTGGAAGCCACTTGCAATTGGTAACTCTTTTCCAAAACATTTCTGAAAGGTTTGGCTTGTTCTTTGGAGCTGAGCTCGCAAGCAATCATTATCAGCCAGAACCTGCACCCTCCAGACCAGCTGTCATCCTGATGAACCTCCCCTTTATTTTCTTTGCACACATTTGAGAGTGTTTTTCTGAAGATACCTTCGTTGTTCGTCCGAGGTAAGTACTGTGTGGTCGTCCATGCCGAATGACTGCAGCGAATGACGTTCCAACCCACATGGTTATTGAAAGCTAAAGATCAACAGTGATGTGGTGTGCTCTCCCAAGATCTCATTTTGCTTGAAACTCACTGAAACCATGTTAACAACCCCCTAAACCAGATTAATACATTTAACTGGATGTGAACTGTGAGTAAAATATTGTTTTCTAGATTTCTAGTTGTTGAGCATTGATTTCAGTAACATAAGTTCTACATTCCTACTATTTCTGCCACTTGAGTAAGTTGTAGGGCAAGGTTTGAATAATGTGTCTCCTTGTAATGTATCTTCCCATTTAAAATACTACCCAGCAAAAAAAAAAATTGTCAACCCATAATGCACTATGCATTAGTTATCTTGCCAGGTTGCCTGTGTCTGTGGAGGGATGTTTGGTAGTTTACTCAATTTGACATCTTGTTCCAAAATTAATACCTTTCATTTTTTATATTCTGGGTTACCATCTTTACCATCTCAAGAAAGACAGTAACTATTACAGAGGGGCCACTCAGTTGATTCCGTATCAAGCACTTGTCTGAGAGGAATCTTTGATTATCTCATAGATAGCAAATTTTGTCTTTTGTGGCTTCTCTTCTGTGAGGATCCTGGATCGATCTCATAGTAGTCTTACCACCTATGCCCAAGCTCTTTCTCAAGTTCCCCACTGTTTGCCCATCTACTATTCGCATCCAGTTGTTATGTAGTTCAGCACACTGAACAAAACTTCTGCAAGATTGTCTCTGCTACTTCCTGAGGCACTCCACACATATTCTGACTCATTTACTATTTTTCATAGGGGGCCAATCAGCCATAGCATTGGCTGCACTCCTTGTTATCTAATCGGTCGTAAAGTATGAGGATGGGCCCATTTACCTTGGCGACCTCTAAGATAAAATAAGGTGTGCCACGGGGATCATCTCACAGTCTCACACTTTTCAATGTCTATCTATCTCCTTTGGTACAAATAGTACAGTCTTTCTGCTTTTCTGTAGTATCTTAGGCTGACGACACACAGTTGTGTCAATATCTGAGCAGATTTCCTATACCCAAGAGCTCTTCAAAGATTGGCCACAGCCAAATGGATGCATAATAGCTGTCTCCAGCATAATTGGGAAAAAGACATTCTTATCTTTGGCTATCCTAATTCCATCTGGTCTCCGTCTTGGTGGCCACCTGAATTTGGCCAGATTCCTACTCCTTCATCAAAAGCTGGACATTTCAGAATATAATGTGACCATGATCCATCCCTCAAATCACAGATGACAGATGTATCGGCTTCCTGCTTCTCTTTGCTGAAATCACTTTGAAAGATCCTGGACTTCTACCATCACTTCGCTGTAAAATGGTCATTCAGGCTGTGATCTCTTCAAGATTAGATTTTCGAAATTCTCTTTATTTGGGTCTGGCCAAATATTCTATTCCTTGGCTTCAGATAGTCCAGAAAGTGGCTGACCATCTTTTCTTGAATTTGCCTAGGCATTGTTCCATCTCTTCCCAGATACATGACCTATGTTGTCTCCTCATTCATAAAAGGGTGCTATTTAAGGCAATGATCTTAACATACAGAGCTTAAAGAAAAGAAGGCCCAGTCTACCTGGAGAACCTATATTTTCCAGGTGGAGTTCAAAGTTGTATGGGTCCGGCTCTTGATTATCCTCAAAGTCTGTTACACAGAATCAGTGGATGTTCTTTTGCTTGCCAGGATGCCCAACATTGCAATTCTCTTCCCAGTGACTTGCGCTCAACTCCCTCGATGTCTATCTCTCATTAAAAACCTGAAATCCTGGCTCTTTAATCCAGACTAGCTTTTGAGATACCTAGCTTTCCACTTTTTCCGCGCCGGGACTTCCTATTTAGGGCAGCTGTCGCACTCTACAAAACCCTCATTCATACATTCTCAGGAGCCAGCCTTCCCAAGGCTCCCTAAGGTGAAGGAACGTGATTTTTAGATTGTTATATTTTGTCTCATTTGCTGCCATTCAAACTGACTTTTCTTCAGTGGGATTATTATCTTAGAAACTCCCAAAAGAAACAAAAATATTTTCTGAAAATCACTGATTTCGTATCTTAAAGATCTGTGTAAGACAAAGGGGTGTTAGCAGAGACATCTCAGGAGTGTGTCATTTTGGAACCAATAATATACAATATATTTTAATATTTATTCCAGTGCCACTGTCCCAATATGCAGACATACATCTTCATTTAGGGACAGGGTATGATTCATTAAAATCCCCGAAAAAGCCTGAAATTTACTCCCATATGATTATGCCTACTTTTGGAGTAAATGTTGGCCCTTTTTGGAATTTACACAGATTTTCAGGACTACTCCAAGATTCTACAATGGCCGCAGATTCTAATGCACTCACACTCACAAATGTGCACTTTCAAGTGCAAATGTTCCCTTCCCATTCTCAGGCTATAAACCACATGACATGATTAAATTTACAAGAGTTTTCAGGGTGGAAATTTACCCGCAAAATGTGGTTGAATACTTACAAACAACTTGAGAGTTTCGCTGGTGGACCCACCCAAGAATATTCACAATTCGGTCCGTAGTTGTAGATACTGATGGAATCACAATTGTGAAGGCAATAACCAAGCATACCAGAATCTGTGAATCCAAAATGGGATTTTACCATTGAGAATTATGTTTTTGTGCTCCAATCACCTCATAAGCGAAAAATTATTTAAGAATGGGGCCATGTGAGCCTGGCACTAATGCGGTGATATTGCTACCTTTTTCAGAGAGGAGGGAATGTGGTAATCGCAGCGGCTCCTCCATAATGGCGGAGAAGCGTCGCCCACTGCGAGCAAGGAAAAATAAAATGATAATAAAAGACTTTATTATCATTTAGACTGATGCCAGTCTAGGGCGGGGCTGGGCTGGGCTAGTCCATTGCAGGGAGGAGGAGCTGTGGGCACTATAAGTGTGCTTGTTGGTTTGGCCGGCCATTTTAGGACGGCCAAACCAACATGCACACTTAGATTTCACCAACCCAACTGTATTCCACAGCCGGGTGAAGAAATGGCACAGACTCCCTGTGCCTGAGCAAGCATCAGACCAGCTCGCTCAGGCCAATTCTGGCGCTTTTCTCATGCTTGGTATAGCATGAGAGCAGCATTGGGATTGGGTGTGGAGAGTCTGGGAGCCTGTTCTGTGTGCTGTGTGGCAGAGAAGCACCGAGGCGCCAGCAGAGGAGCACTCAGGCGGCTGGCAGAGTCAGGTAAGTCTTTTTGTATTTAATTTTTACTATCCCCCTCCCCCCCTCCCAACTTTATATGGCAGCAGCCACCACTGGTGGTAATAAACCTGAATTTAAATATTAAAGCAAGGGCAGGCTAAAACGTGCAGTAAAACATACAGTATTGTAGTAAGGTTTCACACACTCTGGCCTTCATTTTGACAGTAGTGGAAATTATAGAAATGTTTAGTAATCAGAATTTTCTGTTACCACACATATCAGATTTATGAGTATTTAATTGAGCTAACCAATACATCACCCTGTGGTAGCCGAATTTATTGGGTCTGGAAAATACCTCGACCCCATCGTGGGCACTTGTACTCTGAGATGAATGCACGTGAATTCTCTTTTTATGAAACAAAACGCCTGAACCAGGGGAATAGCACACCTTTCAATTGCTGTCATTTTGCTTCGTTATCTGGGCATTAACCATGGGTTTAGAATGGCACGCTAACTCTAGAGCTGGGTACAAATTAAACTGAATGGACCTGCAATAATTATATTAGGAGAACAACAAAAATTTGGAGACACAATGTTTGTGCTTCTTTCAGGGAAACCGGGCTACAATAGTAACCAAGCGTAGCGATAGTTGTGGGCAGAATGTGATTGGGGACCTTTCTATTTACTTCCCTGAGTCTGGCAAATATTTATTGCGTCTTGTTAGGTAATGGTATTTTTATGACATGTATCCGTCATTTTTGGGTGTTGCCGAAAATCCTTAAATCTGGGAGATTTACCAAATGGGGTGTTGTTGTTGGGCATAGAAAGTTACCATCTGTGGTGTGAAAACAGCAAATATTCAGTAGGCGGATGTGTGTTTTTTCTTGCAGGAACTCCAATTTGGCTGAATTCTAAACATTTCTCAGCACTCTAAAGGGGCGCATGTTAATCAGAAATCCAGTTTTCTACATTTCTGTTGAATGATTTCACCCAGCTGTCACCATGGTTTGCACCATTGGTTGCAGTGAGCATCCAACAGAACGCAAATGACAATAGCTATCGACACAGACACGCCCTTAATTGATATTGGCACGGCGTTGTACGTACCTTTTAAAGATAACCATTTGGAAAACGCAGACAGCATACATCCTGATGGCTTTTCGATCCCATACTGCGCACAGGGCCGTTCCAATAGTTCCAAAAATCATTGTTCGCGTGCTCACTTTTTTCAATATTGGGAGAAAGGAATACCTCTACCATATCGGAAATCCATAATGTCTTCTCTCTGTCCTCTTTCACGTTGTATCTCCCTTTGATTTGGAAAAACACGGGCATGGTCTGTGTTTTTTCCATTTGTAATTTTGTTGCTAGGGTGATATTCGTTTAAGGGATGCGCACCGTACCCGTTGACTCATAATTTCAAATATTTTATATCGTTTCTGCTCGCCATCCTCATGAAAGGCTGTCACTGGATAAACAGGAGGCATTTTTCTGCCTTACTCTGGGATTGTTTAAGTGGCAATGTCCTGGAACCAGTTACGCACATAGTTATTTTTTGCGAAAACATCCACTTCACAACGTGAACAAGTGGAAAATGAGGTCTATTTTTTGCCATTGAAAAGTATGCTGTTAAGGACTACTTTTGTGGCACTAAACAGAATGTTTCGTGCGTATTTTGCCGTGGGCACAGAATCGTATGTTGTTGGTGATATACACAGTGCTCCTTGCAGCGCGTCGGCGGATATGGAGTACTTTAGAAGGTAAACAAAGAAAACTCAAGCTGGGGAGGGAACAGCTAATGAGGGAATGTCATTTTGGAAAATATCTTGAGTTCTAGTTTGAGAGCCTTGATTTAGAATAGGGCATTGGGTTTGCCTCCAGCGGGTTCTTCAGATCTATCCAGGACTAATCATTTTGCTTCCAATTTACTCAGTACATATAACTTTGGTAAAGGCAGATGTAGGTTGGCAGATTCGAGCAGTGCATTGGACAGGAACGTTGGCTACTTTGTGAGTATCTCTGTACGTTATTTCAGAGTGATGGACGCAGCATATATTTGTAAACTGGATCCAATATACAATCAGAGTATCACAGTGATTTAGGCGAGCTTCCGGTACCCTAGGCCAAAGCCTGAAGGATGAGTGCTGCATCCAATTGAGCTAACTGAGGGTTGTCCTGTTGTTTTGGGGTAGGCCCATACAGAAGGCATTTCCATTATATAGCCTGCTGCTGGCATTCATTAAAGAGATGGATTCCTGGCAAAACTTAGGGATGTTTTTTGAGGAATTCATCATTGTTTTTTGAACAACCTTCTGGGAACAAAGTCTTTGCTGGTGCCCAGTTGTGCGAGTCCTTTGAAGATGAGAAGGGATGGAGGAGACAGACATGATGTCGTCATTTCTGTTATTTACAATAGTAAGGCGAAGCAATCACGAGACATCCAAGACAGAACATGGGTGAAACAGGTGGATATGTAAGTAACTTGGGAAACTGTGTGTTAATTTGTTGTCACGCCGCACTTTAAAATTACTAATGCTGAACTAACTGCTGCTAGTTGTGAATATCTTGCTATAACTAAGGTTTCAAAACGCCGCATTCTAGAACCAACTGTATTTGAATCTGACTGTTGTTAACTGTAAAATACGGTGCTAAAACGAAGTTTTTTAAAAGAAAAATGTTTTTAATTTTTAATTTACTGTGGTAGGATTTCGGAGTCATTTCACTTCAGTTAAATGCCTTACTGGACAATGGCGCCAGAGTATTGTGGTGCATTTCTGCCTGTTAGAGCGGACCACCATCGACCGCCATTTTGGTTAGCATTCTGGTCATCCTAATTAGGAGAACACACTTTAGTATTTAAAGCCGATGCAGTCGCGGACGCGCAAGTAACTTGGGAAATTGTGTGTTAATTTGTTGTCACGTCGCACTTTAAAATTACTAATGCTGAAGTAACTGCTGTTAGTTGTGAATATCTTGCTATAACGATGGTTTCAAAATGCCGCATGCTAGAACCAACTGTATTTGATTGAATCTGACTGTTATTTACTGTAAAATACGGTGCTAAAACGAAGTTTTTAAAAGAAAAACGTTTTTCATTTTTAACTTACCGTAGTAGGATTTCGGAGCCATTGTATTTAAAGCTGATACAGGCGCAGACGCGCCGCAGGCACACCAAAGGCAAGCCGGTCTGCGCCCGCCCGCGCACTGGCTGCGCACAGCGCCAGCCACTGGCTTCCTATTGAGGCGCGGGTCAATTTTAAAATTCTCACTATCGCTCACAGTGCCCTCTATGGCCGTGGGCCTATTTATTTACAGAAGAGGTTTTCCTTCTATGTCCCGGATCGTCAATTGCGGTCTTCCTCACAACTTTTGGCCCGGACCCCACGGTTCACCCGCCAGAGGCTGGGAGGGAGTTCCCTTGCCCTGAAGGCTGCGCGGGCTTGGAATGCCCTTCCGCTAGCTTTACGCTGTATTCACGATTCTGTGGACTTTAAGAGAAAGTTGAAAACCTTTCTCTTTTAGTTTCAGTTTTTAGAGACTCACGACTCTTTCCTGATCGCGCCGGGACACTCTTTGAAGTAGCTGTGCGCGCTACAAAAGCAAATAACATAACATAACATAACATGATGCAGGACATGCTCCAGCCGTTCAGAGAAAAGCCTGGGTAAATTACACCCGAGAACAATTGCTTGAGCTGGTGGAGTACCACCAGGTGACAAGATCTTTAAACCTGCAGTTAAAACTAGAGTTGTCTGGGGGGGAGTGAGGCCACTAGGTGCAACTCTATAAGTTGTGGGCTTCTCAAAGTTAGGTCACTGGTGAGACATGCCATTGAGATTCAATTACTAATGCAATCCAGAGACCTGGATGCTCTGTTTATGACAGAGACCTGTACGACCATGGACTAAGAGGTTGACCTGGGTTTAGCTTGTCCACTAGGGTACAAGATGTTATATAAACCATGTGAGCAGAAAAAGGGAGGTGGAGTAGACTTAATCTACAAAGAAAAATGGGACTTAGTCCCACTTAGCCTAGATGAAATTGTGGGTCCTGAGCTTCCGGGTTTCTCCCTAAAAAACAGTAAAGCTCATGTATTTTCAGGCCTACTGTGCTACCATCCTCCCGGCCCACCAAACCCTTACCTTCAATCCTTAACCAGCATTTTTGGTAACATGACTCTGGCCCACTCAAGGTTCCTTATTTTGGGTGATTTTAATTTGTGGTCTTCTGGCGAGCCTGGACCGGCACTAAGAGATCTCCTCCGCTCATGTGAGAACCTGGGCCTGCAACAATTGGTGCTGAGCCCAACTCACCAGGACGGACATCTTTTGGACCTTATTTTTTCATCCCATGACCTGGTTATGGTTGATAACATTTTCCCATTGTGCTGGACAGACCATCTCTTAGTGAAATCTTCTCTACAAATTAAAAATTTTGCCTTACAAAAAGCTTCGCAACCCGCCAAACGCTATGGCAGAGTGTGGAAAAAATTCCTGGAATCATCTAGGGACAAGCCTTTGTTTGACCTATCCTCCGTGTTCAAGGAGGACAGAACAGTAGAGGAAAACTACCAGAATTTCGAAAATAGTATTAGAGACACTATAGACCAGACCATCCCTATCAAAGAATCTAGAACCTTTCAGAGAACCTCAGCTCCTTGGTACAATGCCGAATTGAAAGATCTAAAATTGGCTTGCAAAAATGCAGAAAGGAAGTGGCGCAGGTCCTATGAAGAAGAGGGAAAGTTAGCTCTAAAATCTGTTTCACGGAAACATAAGACTGCAATTTTGAAAGCAAAAGCAGAACACTTTGCTGGCATTATCTTGGCAGCACCTGACAGCGCAAGAGAAGTGTTCAAATACTGCACGAATTGTCTAATCCAGATTGTGTAAATCAGTCTATACCAGCCTCCTGGGATCTCTGTGATAAATTCGCAGTATTCTTCAAGGAGAAAATCACTAATATTATTGATGATATAAGCTCCAATGTATTAACGCTGTCCTCTACGAGTACCAGTGCTCCTCAACCAGAGACTACAGTGGTCCGATCCCCTTTGGACGGAGTACACTCAGAGCAGTTAAGTCAATTAGAAGACTTTGACTACTTAACAGAAGATCATTTTAGAGACCTGACTTTGGCCACTCCCTCCGGATCTCCGAGGGATCCTTTTCCTTGCAGGGTTTGGAAAGAACGGGCAGATTAAATTTTCCCATATTTGTGGCAAATTTGTAGCTAATCTCTATATAAGGGGGAGGTACCAATAGCATGGAAAAGAGCTCTGATTACACCATTGAAAAAGAAGGCCTTACTGGACCCTGCAATTTAAGCAATTACAGGATTATTTCTCTTCTCCCCTCCCCAATGAAAAATTTGGAACGCTATGTGAGTAAAACTCTATCCCATTACCTGGAAGTTAATCAGATCTTAGAGAAAGAACAATTTGGGTTTTGCCCAGGCCATGGGACTGAAACAGCATTGCTTACTGCGATGGACGAACTTAGATTGAGCGTAGACAACAGTAACTCAGTGGTATTGATCTTATTAGCTCTTTCCTTTCGATATGGTAAATCATAACACCCTTGTGCACAGGCTATCCTCCATTGGAATTAAAGGCTCAGTGTCAAAATGGTTGCATTCATATCTGTTGGACAGACAGCAGGCAGCATCCCTTTCTCCTTTCCGCTATGAGTTTAGGTCTGTTGAATATGGTGCTCCACAAGCTCATCAATTAGTCCTATACTTTTTAATATCTATATGAGCCTTTGATCTCACTTATAGAATCTCATAAGATTAGCCTGGTAAACTTCGTGGATGATACTCAGTTAGTTGTATCATTAGAATGAGATCTATCAGAGACACCAGGCGGTTTTCACAACTGTATGAATCAGATAACCAATTGGCTCAAATTAAACTCCCTGAAGTTTAATGGAGATAAGACTGAGTTCCTATGCTGTCTAGCAACAAAAATTCCAGCATCTGACTTCTGGCCAGTGTCTTCCGATAAGTTTTCAAAACGCGGCATTCTAGAACCAACTGTATTTGAATCTGAATGCTGCCAACAGTAAACTACGGTGCTAAAACGAAATCTTTTAAAGACTTTTAAAAAGCTATGTGCTAAGGTTCTGCATGTCTCTTGCTATATCGGAGTTCTCCATGGGGACAGGGTGCGGTGTTGGGAAGAGGTAAGGCACGGGCGTGTGTGCATTATGTGCAGTGAATGACACCGGGTGGTGTGTATGGTACGATGGGGCATGCTTCTCGCATTGGATTAGCAATAGGGGAAAGTAGGGAAAGGCTATTGAGCAGTATTTCCTACATGGAGAATAGTAGCAGTATCGTGTTTGATATCGATGAGTTAACATTACATGTGGGAAATTGTCACTTTTGGGAAAGTGGACATTTCAATGCTTGTGGCTCCTTGTGCCTGTTGGCCTGTCTCCAATTCACATCTAGGTGCTAAGGAGACAGCTACATCTGTGCATTCCTGGTTGAAGGCCATAAACTAGCGGCTCAAGGGAAACTGCGGACCACTGTCTCTATGGGGACTTTCTCTGATGGTTACATGGTGGTGGAATTGGCACCTGCATTCCAAGGGGTAGGGTCTTGGTCCTACTTAAGATAGTGATCTAAACCTCCCAGGCTAGGTTGGCAGACAGGACAGAATTTAGAGAGGGCCTGTGCATTTCAAAGGTGGCCTCTTGAACTGATTGCATCTTCAAAGGCCATTGGTAGTATAACTCCTGGAACTCTGGGCTCAGCAGCCAGAGACGCTTTTGGATTTGGAACCATGCTACGCTGGTTAGACGCTGGGACATCGAGGAATCATTAGGGCAGGGGGGGACTGCAACTGGACTCTACACAGAATTGTGGTGGTCTGAGGCTTGATGTTCTCCAGGAAGGGGACTATTACTTTGTGGATTTTGCCTGGATGTTGCTGGCCTGCAGCTAAGTGCCAACTGTTGTGGTCCGGGTCCCAATGTACTCTCCAAGGGCCGGTGAGCTGGCCTCATGTCCACGAGATCCCAGGGACACAAAGGATCTCACTGTTTCAATGAGATTGTAAGGACCGCACTGGGTGCGGTGGAAACAGGTGGAAGTGATCGTTGGATGGGACAAGGACTGTCCTGCCTTACACCATCATCACGCTGTGCAGAGGAGTGTGTTCATAAAGATCAGCAGCCACCTGAGGTGCAGAGACATGAGGAGTTCGAGGAGTGCGGGGGAAGCTTGCAGAATCCGAGGAACTCATGCTTACAACCAAGGGGGCCTGTGCTAGCTTGTGCTCCAGAGTGTGTGGTGTCCGAGGGGTGTTGGGGGAACTTGAGCAGGGACCTGAACCTGCCTTCGACCTCCAGATAGGGAGGATGACAGTGCCTGACATTGCGGCCTCTGTCCGAAGTCGTTGGCTCCCTCTCCCTGGACCCAGGCCACAAGATACTTTGTTGTGGATCGTTAAAGAGGCCAGCGGGGTTTTGTGTGCCTTGTGGGCAACTGTAGCTGACTTTCAGGGACTATGGCAGTTCACACCTCCGCCTGAGGGGAAACATTTCCCCAGACTTGAAAGTGCACCAGCTTCCTGGGTCACAACATTTTGCCTACGGGGGAGGGATCGCGATCCCGCACTTGTGTAGGTAGTGTCGGGCGCCTGGAGGTCTAATCTGGATGGACGAAACTAAGTCACTGTTTCTTTCTGTGTTAGGTGGTTCCGGCTGTCTAGTCAATGGGGCGCCAGCAGCGGCAACGTATATCGTTGGCTGGTGTATTTGAATGACTGAGGGGCTGGGGCACGAGGCATAGTCAAAGACCTGTGACTGTTTAACTTTTCTACGAATGGGAAAGTTCAACAATTGCATATAACTGTAAAGTGTATATACACTGTGTATCTTGTTTTGAATTCAATGGCAAGATTGACAATTACATATAACCGTAAAGTGTATATGCCATGTGTATCTCGTTTTGATTTTTATGTGTGTGTAATACAAAGATAAGTGTTTTATACATACGGTGTGCAGTCTTTTTGTGGCGTACGCAGTGTGTTGCCAGGATGGTGGTGTGCCAACCCTTTACACTTGGGCTCTGAGGATAAGCCTGACTGCTCGGTGCCAAGCTATCCAAGGGTGAGCACAGGTTATCGGACATATGTATAGTACTCATCCTATCTAGAGCAGTGGATTCTGACTGACTTTGATGTGTCCCTGCCAACCGGAAACCGCTGGGTCTAACAATAGGGCACCTCAGAAAGTATTTCAGTGAATGTGGGCAAACCGTGGTGCTACTGCTACCTTAGGGCAGGGAATAAAAAGGTCACTTTCTTCCATGTAACTTTTCTGCCTGTGTGTACGACCCTGCTAGCACTTGTGGTATTTTGATATATGTATGTGACATGCTGTGGGAAAACATGCATCTATTGATTAGGTTTCCTTGGTGAGGACATTTGCATACACCAGCATTTGTAAGTTCTGCTTTTCTATTAAACATATGCATTTGAAATTAATTGGTGAAAAAATACAAATGTCACTTTATTTCAGCTAAACCAAAGCAGAAAACTTTTTTCATACAAAATGGTCTTGTACTGACTAAAATGAGACAGCTTGGAAAGCTCTGCCTAAAAGCCCAGAGGGTTTGCACTTCTCTGTGCTTTGATAGAATATGATATTTTCTTTAAACTTGAAGAGAAAATGGACAAATGGTGGAACTGCTCTTGTTAGGATCCAGAGACCTCATTCATCTTTAAAATTGGGATAAGTAGGATGTGTAACGTATTTAAGTCCAAGCTGGCTGGGGCAGCACCGGCGAGAACCTGACAGTCCACCAGATTCTAAATATAGTGGGTGGAATATCAGTTTGGCAGACAAGTTACTCCACAAAGTTTGTGGTGGAGTACGCTGTCCAGCAAACTCAAACAAGCATTGGCATAGCCAATAGGTCTTGCCTTTGGGACATTATAAGTGTTTAGACATGCAGCACATTATCCTGAGAGCTGTGCCGCCAGGGATTGAATAGCTATATAATTACTACACACTGGGTCATGCTGTCTGATTCAGGAATATATGCTTGCCTCTGCCGCGCTCTTCTTCCTGGGTGGCATCATGATAACCAACACTGGGAAGGCTTGTGTAAGGTCAGATGCTATGGGCACCAGAAGCAAGTCTATACAACATGCATATCTCTTTTTCTGTGTGATCTTTGAATATCCAATGGCTCATGCAACAGAGAGTTACTGGTGATGAGGGATGGATACGTAACCATGAGGGAAAGGAGGGGTGGTACACTGACTCAGGACATGCCTAGAGGAAGGTGGGTTACTAGTCAATCGAGGGTCCGTGGAAGGAGCGGGTGGGTCTTTTGAGGGAGGCTAAAGCATATGCTTTACAAAACAAAGTAATCAAATGGAAGCCTTACCAAAATAGTGTTACACGCTGGCTGCCTTTTCCCTGGGAGGAGATCTTATCTTTTTTTTTAATAAACAATTTTATTAGGTTTTAACGGCCACTAAGTGGCCAACAATAGACATGGCACAGATATAGTACATAGTATAACAGGTTCATATTACGAAAAAGAAAACCAGAGCATATGCGTACAAATGATGGTTGGTCTCCAAAATGTGACAACTTGAGTACAGTAGGTCATAAATTCAGCCACTTCCCCTACACACGATTGTGCTTTCGGGGGCAGCCCCTCGCCTCAAACACCACTCGTTCCTACTGTGCATACCAATCCACCTCACGACGCCACTGTGCAAGGGTAGGGGAGGGGGGACTCAGCCATTTCGCTGTAACATCACGCTTTGCAACAAGGAGGGCAGTATCCAGAGAGGCCCTTTCAGCCATAGTGCCACCTGTACCCTAAAATTGCCAGAGAAGGATCAGAAGGGGGGAAGAGATCTTATCTTTTAACAGAACCCTGAAGTCTGGATAGTGAATGGGCCTTAATCAGTGTAAATTGCCCAAAATAACCATATGTAAGGGTGACGCTAGGACTGTAATGTGATTTTATCCTTTAAAATATCCCAGCTATAACTGTGTTAAATATGTACAAGTTGTATTCAGTATAAGCTATACAGTTACCAATATTATAACAGCTGATGCCAGCAAAGATATTACGGTGTGAGATGTGCTGGTGTGTTTTAAAGTATGGACAAGGACAAGGAGAGAAAATACAAATGTAAACTAGGTCAGCAGCGTAGACCGGAAGCAGCACTTGTGTGAAGTGATGTTAACGAAACAGTATCTGTATGGTTTATTGTAAGTTTGTCTTTGCTATGCGCTTTGATGCCTGTTTTTTTTTTTGTAATATGTTTGTACGGCATATTAAAGACAGCATGGTTTTTTCTTTGTTTCTATGGATTTATATTGATAATGTTGCATTCTGTTGAGATGGTTTGATATATGTACATGGGACCGTGCATCTTAATTGTTTCTGTTATAAAGGCTTTTTCGAAGTTGGAAAGGGAGTGTGTAGGCACATTGTTTGGGTAAATTGTTTCTGATCCGGGAAGAGAGACAGACACGAGGGAGCATGCAAACTGTTCGTAAAGGCTGAGATTTTATTGTATTGGAAGTGAGAAGGGTGCGACAAGGAGGAGGACTAGGTGGCGGAGAAGGGCTACATAGTTTCTGGTTGTGTTGTGAAACCAGACCCATAGCTATAAAGATTGCTATCGCTCTCATGAGCTGCATATGGCACTTGTTTGGGAATGTATACCTTCAGTGAATTATCCGAAATTACAGGATGGGAAGCTTCCCATCGAGATATGACCAGCCGTGGCCTGTGCAGGTACGAGCAGTGAGGCGGGGGGGAGGGGGAGATGGGGGGGATTTCGACAGACACGAGGGAAAATTATTTATTTATTTAACTTTCCCTCGTGGTCGTCTGTCGAATCCCCCCCAACCAGGCGCCACCGCTCTTACCTGCACGGGCTGGATATGACCCTAGTTTACGAGCTGCAAATAAGTTTGATGTAGCTACAAAACCACATCTGGTGTGTTTTACTTATATTTTAGTCTCTTTAGAGTAAATAGTCAAGTGTTTTTGGGGGGGGATGTGCGTTTAGGGCAGCTTAAAGGCAGCGTGTTTTCGTTCTTTTATTATTTAATTGCAAACGTTGCATAGATAGGCAAGCACATTATTAGAACAGTATACATCATTTTCAATTTCAAAACATAAATTCGAAGGAAAAGAAACACAACTTTTCAGATGCCCCTAAAAACAATTGGAAAAGAGACACAGTCTTTCAATTCGCATAAATGCACCGATAAATGTCAAAGTTTGAATATTTAAGCGCATACTGTTTAATAAACCACAAGCACGAGGTAGAATGTAAATACTGTAGCAGTTTAGCAAACGAGAGAAAGAGGCGCTGCTTTTCTATTTGCACGCGATTTATGGCGCCAGTGTATCTCTCTTGTTTGATACGTTTTTACAGTATTTTTAAGCTAGGTTGTGTTTAAACTTAATAAAAAGTATCGGCTTGTTTTTTTTTTCAATTTTCACATTTCTCGGTGCCTTTGTGCAAATTGAGAGGGAACGGGAGGCAGATGCAGTTCAGGGCTGTTTAAAAATGCGATGGAATGTCTGAGAGAGAATGGTCTACCCAAAATTGCGCTGCTGAGGAAAAAATACGAGCGACACGCAAATAGTTTTCAAAATACAGAGCACAACTCTGAGCAAAGCAGGAAGGAGGCGGGGAAATGTGAAGGGAGCTGTGGGGAGCACGACAGAATGCACAGAAACAGGCACAACAACTGGTGAAAGCGGAGACGTAGAAGGGCGAAAAAAAGGCTCAGAGGGGTTAGAGAAAAACGTAGAAAAGGAGCAGATGAGAGGCAAGAGTAAAAACAAGCATTGGCATAGCCAATAGGTCTCGCCTTTGGGACCTTATAAGTGTTTAGTCATGCAGCACATTATCCTGGGTGCTGTGCCGCCAGGGAATGAATAGCTATACTATTACTACACACTGGGTCATGCAGTCTGAATCAGGAATACATGCTTGCCTCTGCCGCATGCTTCTTCTTTCTGGGCGGCATTATGGTAAACACTTGGAAGGCTCGTTTGACGTCAGATGCAATGGACACCAGAAGCCAGTCTATACAGCATGTCTATCTCTTTTCCTGCGTGATCTTTCAATATGCAATGGCTCATGCAACAGAGTTGCTGGAGATGAGGGGTGGTACTGTGAATCAGCACATGCCTAGAGGAAGGTGTGTCACTAGTTATGCAATTTTATCCTTTGGCATATCCCAGCTGTCACTGTAAGTGTCCATTGTGTCAAAGTTGTATTTAGTATGAGCAATACAGTTACCAAGATTATAACAGCTGCTTTCAGCAATGATATTATGGTGTGAGGTGTGCGGGTGTGTTTTAAAGTAAGGACAAGGAGAGGAAAATAAAGACAGGAGCAGGAAGATATCAAGCAGGGAAATGCACGCTGCAACAGTGAAATAATGCACGGCTGAGGAGTGTAGTTAAACTTAGAAAGGATAGGAGCTTTGAGTTACAGAAAGGGAGCAACAATACAAGAAGGTTAGAGAAAGCAAAATAAGGATAAGAGAAAAAGGTAAGTTTGAGTAAGCTTACGGCCAGAGCTGCTCGAACCAGGGGGCACATTACGATGGCGGGCGGACAAAGTCCGCCCACCACCGCAACAGAATGCGGGACCGTCCGCAAGGGGTGCGGCGGTCCCGCCATGGGTATTAGGATGCCACCGCCACGGTTGCGGTGGCATCCCGTATTGTCCGCATTGCAGCGGGCGGTGCTGTCACCAGCACCCGCCGCAATGCGAAAAACGCATGTTGTGCATTTGAATGCACAACGTGACAGGCACCACGCGGTGCCTGCCACCTTGTGCATTCAAATGTAGGGGGGTACCATTGGTACCCCCCATGTGCACCCCCCACCCCCCTGAAATCCTGGGGGCCCACAACGGGCCCCCAGAAGCAAAGACCACATGCCTTTCCATGGCAGCAACACCGCCATGGAAAGGCTGCTTTCCGCCAACATCCTAATATGGATGGCAGTGTCTTGCAGACACCGCCACCATATTAGGCTCCTTTACCGACCGGTCCCCTGTGGGACCGGCGGAAAACCGGCGGACGGTCTTTCCGTCCACCGGGCCCCCCCCCCGCCATCGTAATATGGCGGGGGGAAATGGCATGCGGGCGGTGGGAAATGGCGGGCGGATCGCCACCGCCATACGGGCGGTGGCGATCCGCCCGTCATTGTAATGACCCCCCAGGTTCGAGCCTCGGTGTCGGCAGAGCAGCCTGTGATTCTGGGCAAATAACGTAACTGTGTAACGTAACTGGTGCTCATGTAAAGCACTCTAATACCTTCAGGTCGAGTTTGTGCTATAAAAATATACAAAAAAAACTAAGATAAGGCAATGCTTAGCAGCTGCCAGCAATAATATTACGGTGTGAGGTGTGCAGTCGGTTTGAATGTAAGAACAGTAATAAAGAAAAATAAAGACATGAGTGGAAGATAAACTAGCAGGGATATGCACGCAGCGATGTATTTATGCATTCATTCTATGACTAAACCTTTCCTGACCCTCCATTCACTGTTCAGAGAACCGAGTGGAGTCGGAGCGCGCATTCCCTGTATTGAAGTGCATTCTCCCAATGGATTTAGTGCGTATTCTGGCAAGAAAAGCTAGCATCCTGGGAGGGGTGTAACCCCACACTTGGCAGTCCTGGGTAGCTGTTTATGTATAGAGAACATGTTAAAGGCAGCGTTACTAGCATTACAGTGGTACGGTGCAGAGACAAATATAAATCAAAAATATCATATATATGCATTGCAATGTGCATATTTCTCAAAATTTACTGTATTAATTTTCACAAAGTGAAGCACATGGCGCCTACAAAGGTCGACACAGGCGTATGCCATTAATGCGTAGCTGCCACAGATATGATAAATACAGCATATGTTTTAGACATGAAAGTGAAAACTTTTTTCAAGTAGTATTTCAATGTGGCTGACTCTACCATGTGAAAAGATTGTATTTTGCTCTCTCCAGGTAGCTAAAATCTCGACAGTGTAAAGTGGCCAAGATCACCATTTGGTGTGGTGACGCCAAGACTGAAATGCCTTTTTTTTCGTTGAAATGTAATCGCCATGTACTTTACTTAATTAAACAAGCAAAAAAATGAGACCACAGACAAACGTCAAAGATGAGGAAGGCTGAGGAAGAGCCACATCTGGGAAAGGGGGTGAGTGGGGGGCAGCGGGCTGTCTTCGCTGTTGATATTTGAGATGTCTGAACTGCCTGTTCCAAACTTTTATTCGTTTGACTTCTTTTTAGCGTTTCTGGCAGGTTTTTAGGAGTCATCTTGGCTCCTCCGAGAGGGCTTGGTGCTGGCCTCGCAAGCCTTCTTCTCCTCTGCACTTAAAGGAGAGCTGCCATTCACGGCTGCCCACACACCCCCAGAGAGCGAGGGGCGCCTCACTGAGGGTCTGAGTGCCCCCCAGAGGCCTCACTCACACACTCACCCTCCGGACGGAGTCGTCCGCAGACCCAGGCAGCAGCTGCCGAGCAGGACGTCTGCAGGTAGGGCGCGTTCACACCCTCTGTCCAGCGCAGATTTATGTTTTCTAAGTTAGACAAGCAAAACGGCACAGGGCCACAAAGAGGAGTGATGGGGCGGGCACAGGGAGACAAAGGGGAGTGGTGCAGGCGGGCAAAGATGGCACAGGGCCACAAAGAGGAGTGGTGAGGCGGGCACAGGGAGACAAGGAGGAGTGGTGCAGGCGGGCAAAGAAGGCAGAGGGACACAAAGAGGAGTGGTGGGGCGGGCACACAGAGACAAGGAGGCACTGCAGCTGTCACCTTGCGTGCCGCTGCTCGCTCCAGTGGCAAAACGCCGTGGGAGTGAACCTTTCAGAAGAGGTGGGACATGCACCCACCTTTAGCCATTTGCAGGCTTTGATTCTAAAAAGACACATGCAAAAGCCTATCCAATGCGTGGGAGGAGTCAGACCCACACAAAGTAGATACAAGAAGTTTCTCAGTGCAGCGCATGCGCGCTGCGCTAGGCTCGACCTAAAAAGGCTCAAAGGCTTCAAAGCAAGAGTGAAAAGAGGCGCAAGATGGAGCAGTTGCATGTGAGAGAGAAGGAGCAGAAGGAAAAAGCTTGGCAGAAGCTGAAAGTGGGAGAGAGGGGAGAAAAGGAGTTGAAGCAAAAAGCAAGGCGGGCTCCTCAGACAAAAGGAGCCGGGTCTGAAAGTGCCTCGACTGGTTGGAGGACCAGTTAGGTAAGTGGGACGGGGGTGCTGGGCCTAGGCCCCTGCTCCAAATATTCCAGAGCCCTCGAGCTTGCGCAAAAGCCAGATGCCTTGAGGTCTTTCACTTTATATTAGGTGTGGGGAAGTGAGATGCAGGTCACAGATATTGCTATTGCACTGAGGAAGGGCAATAGTTGGGGATTCGCAGAAATAGTTTCAGCAGAAGTACCCCATTTCAGCAGAAGTACCCCAAAATAGTTGGGCTAGATATGATATGTATTCAGGGCCCTAATTTGACTCCACATTTTGTGAAAATTCTAAGCGCTGTCTAAAGCCTACTGCCCAATATTGACTTTTTTCAGGGCACGAGGATGAGTAGGGGAGAGGTATTGGAGTTTGTTTGTCCAGAGTTGTTGCCTGTTTATTCTTCTATTCGGAACTTACTATGTACATTAAAATATAATAAAAAGATGTAAAAAGGGTTGCCGTTACTTAAAAATTTTGAATTGGCAGAGGTATATGTCGCACTTCACTTTGTCTAAAGGGATAAAACTATGTTTCAACGTGTATTACCTGTATTTTAATGTTTACCTGGAATCGTTGGTTGTTTAATTGTTCCTTGTGGCCTGGTCTGCAAATAAAGAGCAACTTTTTCATCCGGATATGTAACAGCATAATTCATCTGTTTGATGTACAGGATCATGGGTAACTTATTCTGTGGAGCACAAAGTAAAGCTTTGATCCACTGTGAAGTTTTGACATGATTCTTGCATGGAGTAAGCTATTACTTGCAGCCGGGGCAGGTGAGTTGAGTTTACGTGGGGGTCTGTCGGCCAAGTTTCACACTGAAACCAGTATTGTTACGGTTCCAATTACAGCTCTGCCATAGTATCAAAGTGTGATCTCTGGAGAAAAAAAGGCTCAGTGCAAAATGTAAATGCGACGTCTGTGAGGCTCCGGGCAAAAAGTAAACGCGGCGTCTGTGACAGAAAAGTGATGGCTCCTTTCAACAAGCCATCACCAAAGGAAAAAAGAAGTGCACACAAGAACACAATAATTAATGAAAGTGGAAAAGAAAGCAGAAAACCACGTGTAGCAGGGGCAGTCAGCAGGGAGGATCCAAAACAACAAAAGGCGGTAGTAATTAGACATGCTCACCAAACAGAAGCATGCATTTCTAAAAGGCAGGAACGGGAGCGAATGAAAAAAAGAGGCGGGCATCAAGCCACAGTGTACATTACAGCATGCCTCGCAGACCTAAAAAGCACTGAATCCTACAGCAACTCTGGTCACTAGGCCAAAAATCCAAGCTGTTTCCAACTGTGCGCACTCAAATGTAAGTATAACTTTGGCTCATATTTCAATTAACTACTTCATAATTTTCTAACTTTTTAACACTGTCCATTGGGTAACATTGGTTTCTGTAGATTCAAAAGTGAACTGGCTCTCCTACTGACTTTCTTAAACAAGTGAGGGGCTTTTGCTTTCCAGGTTCTCTTTGTGGACTCTCCTAACATATTTTGTCAGAGTAATCTCATAAATGTTTATTTTTATACTTTAGTTTGAACCCTATGAGACCCTGTTCGTGGGTGATGGGGAAGCCACTGGGTAGATGCAGGGTACTGAGCCTCAACTGTGGTGGTGAGGTGGTCTATCATTGGTCTTCTCCGCTGCATTACTATAGGTCTGCACACTGGACCAAGTACAACCCTTACCACACTTCACTCTCATCAATGCAAATCTGGCATTTCACACTGTATTTTAGTGTGAAATACTTCTTCCTGTCCACTTTGAACGTGGGGATGCATATTTGTGCTAAAAGAAGAGGGCAATAAAAACAAAAGCACCACTAACAAATCCTTTCATAATCTATTGTTTGGATTGCAGCCACACATTTGTGGTAAATTGTTACAGCGAATAGCACATGCACAGTAAATTTTTACTGCGAAAGGCCATGTAACTGCGCAGCATGGAGTAATGGCGTAATTTTGGAAATCTCACATCACAAGAAAAATATGGCATTACCGATATTATGATTGATTATTCCACTGAAATAAAAATTTCACGTCATCCTACTCAGAACTCAACAACCACCCAACAGACACAATAAGCTATTGTCCAGCCCAGCGCATGTCTTTATGGAATAGAAAGTACTTTTAAACTTACAACAGAATTCAATACTGTACAGTGCAATGGATACGACATACAGGGTGGCAGAATGCTGTATTCCATAATGAGGTACTACAATGCCTTTCCTTCCCAGTAGTCGTCCTCTTTTCCCACTAGAGCCAAGATCTCCACTACTACCATCCCCACCCTTTTTTGAGTCTAGGCAGGGTTAGGCTTAGGTGCAGTTAGCTCCAATGTTCTCACAGGTTTCAGCTGCAGCTCAGTTCAACAGTTTGTTGTTTTGCACAAAAATAATAGTTTCAAGTGCACGTGTGGAATGGCCTGCAGTCCTTTGTGTCTCACGTGCTCTATCAGGATAAGCCCCATGGTTTACCTGCAAAAATTCTCCTAACAGACCGAGTTTGTGGTGGATGTGACGGCAGCATCCATTCTGCACAACTTGAATTCTTCAATGCGGGAGCGCAGCGGGGGTCTTTCCAAGTAGCAAAAAAAGACAGACTCAGATTGAGGTAGGTCTTTATGGCAGAACCTGTGTCAGCAGAGGTGGCTCTCAAAGTCGGCTGCAGGCAGGGTCTCAGTGGGGATAACTGAGACCTCTAATTCAATCTTCTGACAGTGATCTCTTGGGCAGTGGCAGTCACTGGGCAAATCAGTCTCTCCACTGTGCCATGTCAGAGTCCTTCACTGTTCGTCGGCAGCAGCAGGAGCAGATGATCAAACCTGCAGCCATCTACCGCATGGCATGCTCCTAGTATAAACGTGACACAATGCACTCCATGAACTGCAGAGAGGTCAGGGAGACCCTTTCACAGCACAGGTCTCTCCTGACATGCTATCTTGGGTCATCAGCTTTCTCTGGGGTTCCCCCGCTGGGAACATACACTGGCTTCTCCTCCTGGATAGCTCCTCTTTCTGCAGGGCCATGCACACTCCATTCCTCTCTCTGCAGGCTGGCTTCTATGCTCTTCAGGCAGATGCTCAGCACCTTCAGCAGAGAGTGCTGACTACAGGTGATGCCTCCTCATCCCTGTGAGACTGACTGTCAGGTAGATACTAGCTTACATTACTTAGCAGTTCTTCCAGTACTCTACAGAGTGCAGCCTTCATTGGTCAATATGAACATAGACCTGGAACAAAGTACAGTGGTTTGGATCCCACTTCTGTCTCCAGACACAGTTTTTGTGTAAAGTGATGTTTCTCACAGCAGATAGCACTGGTTCTGGCTTTAAGCAGGAGCTCCCATAACATTGTCACAGTAGGTGTGAAATTCCTTTACCTGGCTGCCATCAATCTTTCTAAAGCAATAATCAGAGACAGACAAAAGGCCATACTTGGCCTAGAAACTTCCTCACCTTCGACAAACAAAACTAAAGTCCCACCGTTCACTACTAGCATATACCAAATGGCAGTGATCAAAAACAACTTATCAACAGCCTCTTGCTAACAAAGTCTTTATCGAATTTCTAAAGGTATCAGATATTCCTATCTCCATCCTCCTCACGTCACTGTCTGGATTGACACCCTTGAGACACTAGAATGCAGGCAATACAATTCCTCTGTCTTGGAAAGTTATTGTGAGGATTTTATTAATAGTATGGTTCCATGTCCTGGAACCATATATGTGAAGCTCCTGGATTCCAGGGTACAACAGTTGTTGCCCTGGACAGAGAGCTGCTAGCTGACTAAAGATAGTCTCCACTCACCGTGTCTCCAGGGCATTTTTCTAGTGGTAATGAGTGCCACCAGCTCTTCCATTCCTGCTACGGTACCACGCTGTGTCTTCAGGAGTTGACAGGACAGTGTGCACTAGACTTTCCCTTAACATAATGAAATTGAACTTCTGCTGATCTATCATGCCTCCTGCTGAGGTTGAGACCAAATGGTAAGGCAGGACTGGGGACAGGATCCCTGTTTATTTTAGTTCCAATTTCTGAAGAATATCGCTCTGGGGGTTTCGCACCGCACAACTCATGCAGCTTCTTTTCAACTTTGCAGCTATGCATTTTGTGACACACATCATACACATATTCTAGCATATACACGTCAGCATCATCTTGCTTTGGGACATTTTAATATAAGAAAGTACATACAGTGACATCATCTATATGCACGTGCCAACTCCTGGCCAAAAGGATGAATTGCAGCTTCGATTGTTTACCACAATTCATAGTAATTGTGCTAATACAGTAAAAAAGGAAAATTATTTTGCTGAAATACATTTAATTTAATTATTACTTTAATTTGTATGGAATAGTAAAATTGTGCAGCATCTCACCCACAGCGTGCAAATTATACAGCATCTATAGAGAGTGTACCTCTGCCACCTCCTTTTCTAGCAAACCCAGGTACCCCACCACTAAATTGGACACAATGGCGCAAAGCCTTCAGAGCTTACCTGGATGCCATTGATGTTGATACATTCATATCAAAGAAAAATAAAGCTTTATTAATTCACAATTTTGGACAAGAAGGTACATCATTATTAAAGAAATTGGCAGTACAACTGGTGAGATTACTTTCTGTTGGAGAGGGTGATACTGAGGAACTAGTGGATGAATACGCTCCCATGATGAAGCTTCTAGATAAAAGGTTTAGTCCCAAATGTAATGTCATGGTTGAGAGTCACAAATTTTTGCCGCGCAGGTAGGGTCTGGAAGAATCCATTGATGATTTTGTTGCAGTTTTGTAAACATTAGCTGCAAACTTCAATTATCATGACTTAAAAGATAAAATAATCTGTGACCAACTAGTCGAGAGAGCCAATAACAAACAAATCCAAGAAAGACTTTTGTGTACAGAAGATCCTGGTTTAGAGACTACCATAAATCCATCCAGAAGCATCAAACTGTCAGAAATATGCATGAAAGAGTTGCCAAATGTTGGAACTGGGAATAAGGAGATAAATGTTATTCACAAGCATAATTCTAACAAGCCCATAACAAAGAGTAGTGGGTTTTAGAAACTTCAGAGTCTTGTGGTTTCATCTCGAAATGTTGAGAATGAGAGTATTGAAAATGTTTGTTTTCGTTGTGGTAGTAGGACACATGTTGGGAACTACAATGTCCAGCTTTGAATCAGGTCTGTTTTAAATTAAATAAGAAGGGGCAATATGCACAGGTATGTAAGGCAACACTACTAGAAAATATAATCCACCACAAGTAGCTTGAAACAGAAGAATGTCGCGACAGTTATGTTTTAAAACTAAGCGACGAAGAACATAAGGTTAATGGGGCAGGTATTATTGAGATAAAGCAAATAAGGAAAAGAGAACTTCCTTATTGCAATGTATTAGCAGTCACAACATTAATGTCAATGCAGATTCTGGTTTGCCATTTACCTTGATTAGTGAAGCACAATTTAAATATTTCCGTCAAGTGAAGTTAGAAGAGTTGTATATCAAATTGCTTACATAGTTGGGAAAGAAAGTGAAAGTCATAGGAATCTTTGAGGCAAAGCTTGAATTCCAGAACAATTGTGCCCAAGAGGAAATATATGTGCTAAGAAAAATGTCAATGTTGTTTGGGTGGGATGAACAGGGAGAGCTCAATGTGATCCTTGATCCCAATCATCCTGAGTTAGTTATCAATATAAATAGATTACTTGCTACATGATTGTAGACAAGAGTGATGCTGCAGTAAAATGAATTGGTAGATATCATGAAGATTTTTTGTGGCTGTCTAGGCAAACTGCATGGAACAGAATCAACATACTCGACTTTTGAAAAAGTAGCCTTTGTGATGTGTTGGGGTGTGGAGTATTTTAAGAACTTTCTGTGGGGTAATTAGCTCAATTTACTGACTAATCACAAATCACTGATGAATTTATCAAGCACTCATGGAGGTGGAAACGTTACACCTTCAATTGCTATGTGGCAATATCATCTGCAAGATTGTCAATAAAGACCTGGGTATGTGTCATGAGCAACACATTTTGCTGTTGATTGTTTATCCAGATGGCTGTTGCACATTGAAGTGAGTCAGAATAACTCTGAAATGGATGAGATGAACATAGTTTGCATAGTAAATGCAGTTAATGAAGTGCTGAACGGTGTGTTATGCTAGAATGAATGATTAGAGTCTGCAGAAACTAATGAGAGGTTGTGTAAGGTGAAGGAGTTTATGGTATTTGGGGGCCTAACGTTAAACACATGAAGGCTGAATTAATTCCATTTGCAAGAGTTGACGTTGAATGGTTGATAGAAATTTGAGACATTGTGGACTGTTGGTTCTGCCTAAGTTTATGCAAGGAAAAGTACTTTCTCTTGCACGTAGTCGTCTTGGTGGGATTAGAGCTTTGAAACGTAGGATAAGAGATGTTTTTTGGTGCTATGGTCTGGGCAAGGCAACAGAATGTTTAGTGAAGTGCATGTGTCATTAGCAACAAGGCTCAAGTAACTGTGCCCTCTCCCATCATATCTATTTTATATATAATCTGACTATGCCATGTAATGAACTTTCCCTGGATATTTCACATTCCTTTGGAGTCTTGGGTAGTACTCTTAAATAGGCGTTGTTATTAATTGATTATCTGTCAAAATGGCACACTGGTATCGAGTTCATGCGGGAAGTATTTTCAAGAAAAGGATATGCTGAGTAGCTGGTAACCGACAATGGTACCACAATGGTGTCAGTGGAGAAGACAGTTTCTTAGGCTATCTGGGATTCGACACACTAAAACTTCTCTTTATCATCCCAGACGTAATGGATTAGTTGATAGGTTCAATCGCATTTTGAAAGGTCAGTTACAACTAGCTTTGGTGAATAATATGAATCGAATGCCTGTTTTTAAGGGATTTTAGAATTACCCCACATTGTATGACATGTCTGTCACCTTTGACCCTTATGAGGGAATGAGGAGCTGGTACAGACCTCAACAGGGAGTGAATGAATCGCAAGTTAGTAAATTGTGATGTAACTAGTAAAGTGCTAAATGTGCATTGTTGAATGCTTCGAGAGACCAAAAGGTTAAATGTAGAAGTCTTAAAGTAAATCTGGAGATTGGGTTAGGATCAAGAAACCTCTTCTTGTCAAGACGGGTTGGGCAAAGTTTTCTGTACCTATATGAGTGGGTGAACTGAAAGATCATGTTGTGGTTTTGGATGGTGGCAAGATATGGAATAAAAGTGAAATTTCTGTAATTTCTTTTGAGAAAGCTTCTATTGTACATTACAAGTTGAGTTGTGGTAGCAACGATGATTTTCTAAAAGAGACTGTGGTGACAGATGTTTCACATGAGAATGAAGCAATGAGGCGTGCTTGAATGCTTGGGAAACTTCATCTAGAAAAGTGTTGTTACCTGTGCATCTTAAAGGTTATGTGGTTGGGTGAAATAGTGTCATCAACATGATTTCATTTTGGGTCTTTGATTTTTGCATTTTTATAGTTCATGGTTCACATGGTTTTGTATTTTTTGTTTTACTGCCAGTTCTATTTTATGTAGCGTTTGTTATTAAGGATACAAATAGGGATTTTTTTCCTTCATATTGTTCCATGTTCTGGAACCCTGTGTGTGAATCTCTCAGATTCCAGGGTCAGCAGTTGCTGCAATGGATGGAGAACTTCTGGCTGAATATATTCTCCACTCACTGTGTCTATGGAACATCTTTTTAGCTACCCCCATCCTCTCTCTTGTGCCAAGCTACAAACAGGAGTATCCAAAATAGATCCCACTGGCTTCAGTACTCAGACTCACACATGCAAACAGTTCTAATGCCGCCCATGTAACAGGCACACTGTGCCAGTACACACACTCGACATACACACTCACAAAAGTTAGTGCAAGATTCTGAGTTTCACATAACAGTGGTACTTTACATGAGAGGTGTCAGTAAGCCACACTCTCTTATTGTCCTAGATAAAAATGTCCAGTCACACTGAAGATTCACAGAACACAGAACCCTGCCACCACCATTTTATGTTTGATCCCACATGCAGAGAGTCCTACAGCCACCCACAGGCACACTGTACTCGTACACACACTCGACATACATACATAATATTAGTGCAAGTTTCTGGGTTTCACATAACAGTGGAACTTTACATGAGAGGTGTCAGTAGGCCACACTCTCTTACTGACGTAGATATAAAGGTCTGGTCACAATAACAATTCAGAGAACACAGTACCCTGCCACCACCACTCTGTGTTTACTCCCAGGACAGGCACAGAAGTCCACTGTGAACTATGAGAGCACACATCTCTGTCAGTAGTGGCTCCTGGAGGGAGTGCTGCGGGGCGGTGGGGCGGGGGAGGGGAAAGGTGGGGGGCAGTAAACTCCGGCATATGGCCGAACGGAGGTAAGTACATAAATAAATAAATAAAACGAATTACATTGCGCACGCTGCAACGCCAAATGGTGATGCAGCGTGCGCAATGTAATTTGTTTTATTTATTTATTTATGTACTTACCTCCATTCGGCCGTATGCCGGAGTTTACTACCCCCCAACCTGCCCCTCCCCTGCCCTGCCCCACCGCCCCGCAGCACTCCCTCCAGGAGCCGCTACTGATCTCGGTAGCTCACAGGACAAATCTTGGATAGTCAGGTACAGGCCAAGGCCTCTGCACCCACTCTAATTTAGTGTGACATCACTGCCAAAATAAAATCAGGATACCAGGTTCACATGCAGATGGGCACTCTCATATTCCAATGCCGGGTACAAACTGTATTGCTTGTTAGTGTTACTGAGCCTTGTGTGAGCTTAATCCACACTACCCAAAAGTGAAACAAGGACACTTTAAGAAATGTTTCATTTGATTGCCATTGCTGCCAGCATCCTTTCTGTGGGAAACAACCTTTAAAACCAAGGTATCCCTGCACAGAATTCTTTAAAATGTTGTCAGTGTGCTGATAGAACACTCCCAATTTAAATATAGATGGGGTTGTAGTACCCATTGTGATGAATTCGGGCACGAGTTATATTCTAATAGGAGACATGTACATGGATATATTCAAATACAAAGTGTTACTGCCTCTGGATATAAGATTGAAAGGTTATGGGAACAAACAGATTGATTTATTAGGGTAGTTCAATGCCACTCTGAAGAATCAGGCAAAGAGTGTTCATTCTAATGTGAACCAGAATGTATGCTTCCTAGGTTCTCCTCAGCAAGGACATCTTGTGATCATGCTTGATCCCAGATGTCCTAAACAGGTATTGATGTATAAGGCCAATTGTAGAATGAACACAGGGAGTAAGGAGATGAAATATTAGGAAAAAGAAGCTTACCCATGTCTTCAAAGACCAATTAGGCTTTTTCAAATGTTCTCACACAAGATCATCCTGAAAAAGAGTGTCATTCCCAAAGTTCACAAAGTAAGAAATGTTTCCCCATCCATGCCAGGAAGTCTTAGGGGGGAATTAGACAAATTGTGCAAAGAAGGGGTAATAAATTAGAAAGAATCTTCAGAGTGGCTATAATCCATAGCTTTTGTCTGTAAATCGTGGAAAAGTCAGACCCTGTGTTGATTTGTATGACCTAAACAAGTGTGTCTGGGTGGATCACCAGCCCTAACCAAATATTGGTTCAAAGTGGTCCAAGCTGGGGAGGACGGCTGTGCCATTTAGCACATTAGATTTATCATAAGCATCCTACCAAACAACCATACATGAATATTCGAAAGGCTTAACATCATTTATTACCTCGAAGGCACATTTCTATACAAGCTTTTTCCCTCTTAGTTAATTTCAGCATCAGCTTTAATCCAGAGGCAATGCATCAGTTATTTAAGAACACAATGAATGTGACATACTTTCAAGAGACAGAGAGGAATATGACATGAAATTATATAAAGTGTTATCCCTTTTGGAGGAGAATGGTTTAACAATAAAAAATACGTGCTACATTGCTGTAGAAAGTGTGGAGTATTTGGATCTTACCCTCAGCAAGAATGGTGGCCCCTAACACAAGTTTGGTGGAGGTAATAGTATATGCCCCAAATCCAAATTACAAACAGCAACTGCGATACTTTAAGGGGTTAGCTGAATATTATGTGAGATATCCACATTTTTTGATAAGAAGGTACCCATGATGAAGTTTTATTTCTTTTTTTAAATGCACTGCTCAGGTTGAATGAAGCATGTTACAATGAATTTATGGCACTGGATAAAGTGATGGTTTGTGTACCTGCTTCAAAGCCTTTTGATAGTTGCCTTAATTGTTATAATGTCTGATGTGTTGGTTTAGAGATGAAATTATTGCAAGAACATGAAAGTTGTCTAGAAATAGTGGGTTTTGCTTCAAGACCACTGAGGGAAGCTTAAATATTCTATGATTGAGAAAGAGACCCTGGCATATTATTGGGGCGTGAAACATTATTGCAAGTATGTGTGGGGATTTTTTGTTTTTTGTATGCACGGATAACAGATCTCTCATGGATTTGCTGTTCACGAAGTCAAGGAGAAAACAACTCCAAGGATTAGGAAGTGGCAATTCAACATGCAAGACTACAATTTTGACTGATGTTACTTATCCAAGTGTAATAATGTGATGGCTGACTGTGTTTCACTGTCTTATTTATCAAAAGAGGGGGACTCTAGGAGCTATTCTAAAAGGTCCGGTGACCCGTGCTCCCAAAATTAAACTTATACCAAAGGGAGTCACCATTCCTGAGTGGAGATGGAGAGGAGGGAAGTAGGGGGTACTCTTGTCGTGTGCTACTCTGCTTGTGGGAGGCAGGGTGTCCTCATCTTGATGCCCTCACACACCCCGAAGGATGTCATGCTTCATCATTGGGCTTTTGCTCCTCGTCGGGCCGGCGCTGCAATGCCCTACGGGTCCCCCGAAGACTCTCTTTTTCGGAGATCTTTTGATGAAGCCGTATGGGTGCGTGGGTGTAAGTGGCAGTGAAGTCCTAGAAAGTGTATTAAAAAATGGCTGGAGGGAGAGTGATTAATTTTTAATAAAGTGATCCCTCTGTCATTATTAAAACAAAGTGTATGGAGCTGCTTTAAGGGGTATTATGTCCCTTGGTAGCTGGGTGATTATATGTCCCTAGTGGGCATATGTTATGGTCAACATGTTTCGCGCTTCAGTGGTCTCAGGGGAGATCCAGGGCGCTTCGTCAGGACCGAATAAGAAATTTATATCTACAGTGGCCCGAAAATTTTGGTGCCCCCGGATAAATGAAAGGAGTAGAGATTCCCTTAGTAGGTAGGGTAAGATCCCATGAGATCAGGGAGGGTCACTTGAGAGGTCACCTCTCGCTGTCTGTGACCGGCGGAGACAGCGAGAGGCACACAGGTGACACAGCCCAGATGCATCGAGAGAACCCTCTCAAGTGACCCTCCCTGATCTCATGGGATCTTACCCTACCTACTAAGGGAATCTCTACTCCTTTCATTTATCCGGGGGCACCGAAATTTTCGGGCCACTGTAGATATACATTTCTTATTCGGTCCTGACTGAGCACCCTGGATCTCCCCCTGAGACCACTGAAGCGCGAAACATGTTGACCATAACATATGCCCACTAGGGACATATAATCACCCAGCTACCAAGGGACATAATACCCCTTAAAGCAGCTCCATACACTTTGTTTTAATAATGACAGAGGGATCACTTTATTAAAAATTAATCACTCTCCCTCCAGCCATTTTTTAATACACTTTCTAGGACTTCACTGCCACTTACACCCATGCACCCATACGGCTTCATCAAAAGATCTCCGAAAAATAGACCCTTCGGGGGACCCGTAGGGCATTGCAGCGTCGGCCCGACGAGGACCAAAAGCCCAATGATGAAGCATGACATCCTTCGGGGTGTGTGAGGGCATCAAGATGAGGACACCCTGCCTCCCACAAGCAGAGTAGCACACAACAAGAGTACCCCCTACTTCCCTCCTCTCCATCTCCACTCAGGAACGGTGACTCCCTTTGGTATATGTGTTTCACTGTCGCCATTTGAAAAAGGGATACGTGGAGCTTTACATGAGGATGTCATGGTTGACAATCTGTTGGAGGCTACACCATGAGGGATTACTAAAGAGAGAGTGGCTGGAGGAGGTAAATAGGGATGAAATCATAAAACATATGATGAATTATGCTGCTCAAAGGTGGCCAAGTAAGAGGTGTTTGGATCAAGAGGGTGGAAAATATGTCAGTGTCATGAAAGTTATCTGTATGTTAACAAAGGGTTGTTATAAAGCAGTGAGTTATTAGTAGTTTCAGATGCTTTGAGAAGATGGATTTAGTTCACCAGGATCATCCTGGTATGAGCGGGATGAAATGCAGATTAAAAGAGGACTCCTGGTGGCCAGCTGTAGACCGGAATGCAGAAGGAAAAATACATTCTGCTTGGAATGGCAAGTCACAGAGAATGTCTGTGCACCCCAAAGAAGTTGTTTCTAGATCTACAAGAGAATGAGAAAAGCCTAGGTTGGATACTTGTGATCCTTTTCATGTGAGAGGCATTGGTGTGAAGTAAGGTTTAGTGCTCCTGGATCATTTTTCTCAGTGGATGAAGAATATGTTTGTCAATCAACCAAATACGATGGAGGTTATTAAGGGAGTCATTATGATGGCGGTTGGACAAGTGTCTGACCGCAATCATTGCGGGATTGGGACCGGCTGACAAGTAGTCGGCAGTTCCACGTAACAGATTAGGACGCGGCTGCCGTGTAGGCGATCAGAAATATCCCTTTTACAATTGCGGCTTGTGCTACGGCCTGGAAAAGGGATGCAGCACAAGCTGCAATTGAAAAAGGGATGTTTTTAAACATCCATGCACTGTGTGCAAGGCACCATGTGGTGCTTGGCACACGTACATGGATGTTTGGGGGAGCACCACATGTGCCCTCTGGCCACATTCCAGTGGCCCACTGGGAACAGGGGCCCTGCATGGGGCCCCAAAGTCCTTTTCCAGCTGCACAGGCACCGCCCCATTGTAGGGATTGGGAATCCGAACGCTGCCCCAACAGGTTCCTTGAGCCTGTCGGAGGCGGCGGTCTGTCCCTCCGACCTCTACGGTCCAACCGACCACATCTTAATGCGGTGGTCGGACCGCTATCCTGATTGTCGGTGGGACTGCCACCAACGGGCTGTCGGTGGCGGACCCACCAACATCCTAATGAGGCCCTACAATGTGCATAATTAGGCTAACATAGGGAAAACGGCAATGGGCCATGTGAAAAACATACAACACCCACTCTTTGGTCAGGATTATAGCACAATAACGCACTAAAAAATACTAGAATAATTGAAAGATAAACAAACTCAAAGCACAATTCATACAATTATATTGGAAAATAAATTATCGACAAAATTAATTGTCAATTTTGAAAAATAGTCAAATTATGGTGCATTGGGGTAATGCCTGATGTCACTCGAAAATTCAAAGGCCAGGGACTCCAAAAAGGAGTCCGACTCTGCAGAAGACTATTTATTGGCAGCCCAAGTTACAAGTTCCAAAGAATAGACATAATACTCGGTCTGTAGCAAATTTGTGTTACAATTTGGATTCATTTCTGTTTTCGTATGGCGCAACCTGTAAATATTGTGGCCAACTGCCGACCGGCACTCTATGCACATTTAGCACAGCATGAAGTCCCTAATGTGTGAGCTCCTGTACTCTTTGCAGTAGAAGAGGATGCTGCATAACGCTTTTAGTTTTTTTATTCTTGGGTCACATTTCCATCTCTGAATGCCAACAGTAAAACTTTCCATGAATAAAGTGTCCGACAGGCACCTGCTGCATAAAGAGCTTATGGACTTGTTGAAATTACTCTTCTTACTGTCTGGGAGCATATCTGCATCTCTCCTGCTAAAACAGTCATTCCTATGCAAGCACTAGAATTGTAATCCTCCTATGAACTACACAAACAGAAATGACATCACGTTCCCTTTGAATTTCACCTCTGATGAGATCACAGAAAATTACTTCACACAACCACTGCTCCAGATGATGAGCAGCTGCATATATGTTTTAAATTCTCTATAGGGAGTACTACGTTAATGAACAGCGATTGATAACAGATGCCGGGGACCAGGCGTGCCATCTGCCTTCAGAGTGGCTGGTGTATCATCACTCTGTTCCCAAATATGGCTTTCCAGCCAATCTATTCACAGCGGCCAGCTGGAGCAGTGCCAACACCCTGGAGCATGATGGATACCTCTGCTCGCATCAACCTACTCCTGCCTGCCCATACTCTCTTATGTACTCCCAGAGCTCCCTGAGGCAGCTTGTAGCAGCACGATGCGCTTTACTGATACATTAAACAGTGCACATGCAGATATTAAATTTAAAAAAAAGGTAAAAGATCAATCACCAAATTGATAAAATGACAGGGTTCCAAAGCAGTCCACACCAGATCGGACAAAACCAGAAAGCAGCAGTTGCAACACAAGGATGCCCTAAAAAGAAATGTCCATAGCCGCTCTTCTTCGTTGTTGCACAAGAAAGGCCATTACGCTCCCCCATTCATATAAAATTTTGGAAAACAAACCTTTCCTCATTAGTCATCACAAACATAGATATTGTTCTATCTCATCCAGAGGATTATCTCAATTTCCCTTTTCTCTACCCTGTAACTTTGCGCCAGATCCTACACGATTGTCAAGCTAAGTTAATGCACCTACTGCAGAGATTTGTGCTTAGACTGCAGGCCTTGGTCTTGATTCAACATTCCAACCTTCCTGCGTGAGTAAAGTTAGATAGAAACCATTCAGATAGGTGATAATTGCACCTACGTTTGACCTTTCAATATTTTGCTTCAGAGGTGAATGAGAGACCGGTGAACAATGCTTTCTGTCCAGCCGAGCATCTTGTAACTCTCCTCACGCGCTGCAAATTCACCAGGACTTCCCACTGCCCACCGAGCCCGGCCGCACTTCTTCTAGCGAGGAAAACAGCAGACACTGTAGAAGATATCGATTTTACACAGCGTAACGTAATATTGGCTTCTGTTTGATATGACAGAGGAGCAGAACAAACAAGAAAACCGAAATAAATTAAAACACAAAATAAAATAAAGAAAAACGAGACGAGGCCTGCTGGTGGTGACGTCTTCTCTAACAAAAAAGGCAAACCTGCATGAATGCCTGCGCGCTCATTTGAATAGCTCTGCATGTGGCACTCAGGCACGGTTCACGGTGGGTCGGCGGGTGCCAGTCCCTGTGGTGGCGTTGCCGCCTTGATCCTTAACCTGCATCTTAAACCGGACCACAGACATTCGCGGCTAAACTATCCCTTCGGGGCTGTCAAGCTAGAAGGATCTTTAGCCATTTTGGGCTCAAGTGGATTCGGTGCGTGGTCCCTGGGGCGAAAGGCCCATACATCACGGCGGTAAATCCTGCATTACACTCGCCTTCCAATAATGGATGGAGTGCCATTCCGTACAATACCTAAGTTAGGATTCTATTGATTAACTCTCACCTCCGCGTTCCGCCCCATCCCAGAGATGTATGGCCTGCTGTAATTCCTCCATTAGCTGTCACATTCGTCTTGTCTTTTCGCTGTTATGATGTGCGCCCAACAGACAATAAACAACATCGGGCTTCGAGGGTTTACCTAATGAATATACACAGGCCGCAAAAAGATTAATAATGATTCGAGAGGCAAAGCAAACAGACAGGAAATATTCACATGCCGTCAAGGCTCGGGGACTCGGATTGATTGAAACACGGAAGCCTGAGATTGAAAGGGGCTTTTCTGTCAGTTGTACGTGGCGCAAAAGCGGGCCACAGCGGACAGGTCTTTGAGTTAGCAATGTTTGTTTTTGTGTTTTTTCCAAAGAAGGAATCCTCCACACCTGGATCGGCCATTTAAAGGGATTTAGATTCCACCCTAACATTTTTTAGACGTTCTTAATCTAACAATTGATTTTATGGACCCAGTGTCCGGATGGATTTTAAATGGTAATTTAGCCATCTTTACGCCGGTCCTTTATTTTGTTTGGCTATTATCCCGGTTGCATATATGTTATCTTCATTTCTCCTAGTCCCACCCTTCCTTTTAGTCATTACTTTTGGGGGTGATTGCCACCCCTAGACAGAAAAAACTACCAAACTATGATGTGAAGAGAGGCCCAAACCACCATATTGGGTATCACACCAGGACTGGCACTTCTCAGCATCCTCCTGACATTTCATAGCCATCTCCGCAGGCTGGACCAGTCAGGCTGGGGGGACAGGCGTTTCATAATGACTGGGATGAGGAAGAGTAGAACTAAGAGTAATTATGCCAGTGTGAAATTTCACACAATTTTCTGCTGCTCAGAACGGGCTCTGGGAGAAAACATCTTGCAGAAGAAAGTTTCCAGCAGGAAAAGTGTTGCCAAAAATATTTTCTTTGCGAACCAGTCCATTTGCTGGTATCTCAAAGGCCTTTTGAATGTTCAATTTTAACTTGATACCCCAAAGGGCATTCTGTACAATTTACACATATATCCATGCAATTGAATGATTTAGGGAACAAATGACTCTATTTGGCACACACTTAAAAAAAATACACTCACCAATCCGAGCAATTCTACAACCCCAAGTGAGTTTATTGCATACCAACATAACAAACCTAAGAATGGAACTAATGAAAGTCAATTCCTTCAATATCTAACCCATAAAGGTTGCAATAACACAAAAATATGGGAAGACAAAGGCCCTCGTTACGATGTTGGTCGGAGTTGCCTCTGACTGACACTGTTCCGGTGAGGGAACCGCCCGACCATAGGTCGGCAGTTTCGCACACCTGATTACATTGCGAACGCACATGGTTCAGTCGCAAACTCCCATTTCTCTATAGGAGCTTGTGCGGTGGGCGGAAACCGCCCGCAGCAGAAGCTCCCATTGAGAAATGGGAGTTTCCAACCCCTGAAGGTGGTAGTACTGCACAAATACATGAGAAGCCTAGGTACCCTCTCTAAAGATCAATGGAAGAGAAATCCTCATCACTTCTAATGAGGAAGCCACCAACTTCGAGTAGAACACCCCATAGCAACAAATACGCCAGAGCAATAGCAGAACAAATCAACCGACTGATGGATAAAGAGGAAACCTTACACCCTTATCCAGCCATCCCCATAGAAGCAAACAAATGATTGTATGAGACTGATTAAGGTAGAGAAGGGGTGCCCTATGAACATCAATGATATGTGGAAACACCTCCTCAGGAGGATTAGGGATGGTAGAAACCACAGGCAAGCATACCTCCTGAGCCGATGAAACATAGAGCCACTTTGGGCAAGAATATGTAGTTTAAAGATGTCCATAGATAGTTTACAAATGTGCATTAGCCTCTTTTCATGAGTAAGGGTGAAATTAATTATAGGCCAATACTATGTAGCCTTGATGACTGCACAGACTTTAAACAACCATTGACAAAGCCAACAGGTCTGGGTTTAATATGCTAACATATAAGACATTAGCACATTTAATGTTTCTCTTCCACCATTCTCCTCATCAATTAAATCACCTACACAAAGAGGCCCACAGGGCTCTTCATTGAGCGCTACACTATTTAATGTCTATATGGCTCCCCTTGAGCAATCCTCCAGTCATTCGGCGTAAGTGTGGTTTCCTATGCTAATGACACACAATTAAAAGCCTATCTTACTTGGGCCGACCAAACATTCATGCGCACTTCGCATCTTCTCCATGCAGGCTGCATTACAGCCTGAGTGGAGAACATGCCCAGGCCCCCATTCCCTGGTTGAGCACCGATCCACGGCACTCAGACCAATCACAACGCTGCATTGCAGCCCTGTGGTTGGTTATCAGGGGGCTGGAAGCCGGGTGCTTCCTGCTGCTTCCTGCATCCTGCTGCGGTACCAAAGTCAGGACGGAGGAGAGGCGACCAGCCATCACAGGTAAGAGGTTTTTTTTACTTTTTTCGTCCCCCTTCGACCTTCCTGCCCCCGCCCACCACCCGGGTACGGTAGCAGCCGCTACTGCTAGGGTTGATGATTGGATGAAAATGAGCTGTCTTAAGCTTTATTCAGACAAAACCAAAATATTGATTTTTAGGAGATCGCAATCTATCTGGTCTAATATCTGGTGGCCTAGCAATTTAGGTGCACTCCCTGTTCCCTCCAACTGCTTAACAAATCTAGGGGTTAAATTTGACTCTGAACCCTCCTTTCACCCCACATTATTTCAGTGGTTGCAACATGCTTTTCACTTTTAGGTTCCTTAAATAAACATCCTTCCGGCAATTACATGTAACACCATTGACCATGCTCTTATCACTGCCAGACTGGATTATGCTAACACCCTTTATCTTGGATTGCTCCAATACCTAGTCCATCAGCTTTGAGTTGTACAAAATGCAGCAGCCAGGCTTATCCTTAAAATTCCACGCCAGCAGGCAATAACACTGCATCTTAAATTGCTTCACTGCGCCCTAGTACAGATGAAAATCTATTTTAAAAGTCTGATGTTGACACATAGAGCATGCTATAAGAAAGGCCCAAAATATCTGATTGACAGATTAATTCATTACTGCCCAATGAGAACCCTGAGATCCTCCAAATTGCTTCTTTTGAAAATCCCAAATGTTCAAAGGGCCAGGAAGGAAGGCTGTTCTCTTTCCTTTCTCTCAGTTTAGATGTGGAATGAGCTTCCACTAACTTTACTCTTCAGAATCTTGCTTTAAGAAACACTTGAAAACTTGGACTTTAACGCGCTTAAGCATGGATATCGAATAACTGTATACACCTCTATTTACATAGCTCTGGGATGCCCCTATTTGATTAGTTGCTGCACTCTATAAATTTGATGTTTCATCCTTTCATTCATTAGAGTGATACACTAAAGAAGAAGCAAGCATAATCAGACAGAGAAAGCTATACTTGTAAAGTAGTCCATCATGAAGCTCAATACAAGCACTGGAGAGGAGGTGAAAGGATATACTCAAGCACCAGTAGCATTAGGTGAGAAATGAATATGCAACTATGCAACTGGGCTGAGCCAAGAGTAATTCTCAAGCCACTGGCTGAAAGAGGCTAGTTGAAGAAATCCAATGGTTGAAAGGGCAGGCTCAAATCCCACTCAATGTAAATTGTAATCAATAGGTGTGTTTGACGTCTGTCAAAACACAGACCTAAAAATGTAAGGCAAGCTGATTTGTTTGAGTGTGGTCTATTATGCTTCCTAAGTTTGACATGTAATGGTGCATGCACCATTCATGACAAACATATTGTAATCCATATAAAATTAATACATGCTTTGCTGAACTGTCATTCACAATTTGAATCAGCCCACAATACAGACTCTAGTAGGGGAATGGGCCTCCCACTTTCAACCACTGGCTTTAATTTACATCTTGGGTCAACGCACAGGACGGCTATTAGGTGTTCGGTAGGGGTGAGCGGTAAACTGTGCTCATCCGGCAGGGTTTACAGAGTTTTGCTTACTCTACGCTATAGCTTGGAGCCCGGAGTTCGGCAAAATCTCTGCCAACCGCCACATGGCAGAGTTTTTTTCGCACGTGGCTCGCCAACCTTAAGTTGGCGAGTGAGAAAAAACGAGAGCTATACTGCCTCCCATTGAGATTTCTCAATTCGGGCCGTCACTACCACTTGCGTTGAGAAAGGTGCTGCTCGCGTTGCGAAAGCTGCCGCTTGAGTAAAAAATCTACTTGAGTGGCAGAAAGAAGCAGTGAACTCTGGCGTGCCACTTGATGCTGTTCGTGCTGCAAAAGGACAAGCTCCTGGCGCTAAAAATCAGAGTAAGCAGCGTGACGAACCAGAACCATAGAATCTAAAAGAGTTTTTAGGTAACTCTGCGGAATTCTGCGGAGTAAAACTCTACGAGTTCCACCCACTCCTAGTGTAAGGTATGAAACGTCCTGTGAATGGTGGAATTTTGCCTGTTTGCATGACCCCAAGAGGCAATGGAGCCCATCTCAATGGCTTTCTGCTTCTCCTGGTTGTTTCTCCCATGTGCTCGCCATTCAGTTGGATATCCACAGCGCATGCTCTATTGAGCAACGCATTCTCTGCAATGCGCAGGACCTCCACCATGTGCCATCCATGCATGTCTGGCTTTCACTTTAAGAGGGTCAAATGCACAGAATCTCTACTGCGCTTGTGGTCCTCCTCAGTGCTTCTATTGATTGCCATGCATTTAGCATATCCTCTGCTCATGCTCTATTGAGTGGTGGCTGCTGTGCACATGCTTTCTTTAATGCGCAGCAGCTTTGCTGCATCACCCACTTTAGCTCATGTTCGAATTGACACTTCATGTACCACAGCCATCTGCCAGGGAATCGGCAAAACTGGATAGAGGTCAGCTTGCCGAGCAACCCTCGAATGCACTCAAAAGGGCTCACATTTTTCTTATTACCTTGAAAATAGCTACAAATACACAACCAGAGTAAATCCGTATTTGTAAAGCGCGAACTACTCACCCTTACGGGTCTCAAGTAACCCTGGGCAAAGCACTACGCTACGCTCGCGTAGTTTGCGAAGTTTGCGCTACTTCGCACAACGCGAATTGCACGTAGCACAGTGCAAACACGCGTAGCGTAGCGTAGTGCAGCGGTCATTTTTTGCTTGCTCGCGGTCCTCAACGTCAAGTTGGCGACCGCGAGCAAGCAAAATGACATCCCGGCGAGACTTTTTCCTCGTTCGCGATCAGCAACATCAAGTTGCCGATCGCGAGCGTGGAAAATAAACCTCCCGGCGAGATTCTCAACGCGGGGAGGTCAGGTTTCTCATTGCGAGTGGTCGCGTATGCTCGCGACCGCTCGCGATGAGAAACTACCAGTCCGCATTGAGAAAGCTGCCGCTTGAGTAAAAATCTACTCGAGCGGCAGTAAAAGACAGCTCGCACTGTGCAAGATGCCGTTTTCAATGATTGCACAGTGCGGACAAGCATCCGGCACTGTGCAATCATTGCGAACAGTGCACTACGCAGTTCGCGTAGTGCTACGCGTAGCTCGCGTAGTGCGAACTGCACTTTGCGTAGCTTCGCGTAGCGCTACTTCGCGAACTACGCCCAGGCTTAGTCTCAAGGCGCTGGGGGCCGTCGTGGAAATTAAGTGAGCTGTTGCCCAGAGTCACATGGTGCTGAGCTGAGCTGCCGCCGGAGCCGGGGATCGAACCTGTGAGCCCTGTGCTCCGAAGTCAGCTGCCCTGGCCGCTGCACCACACCTCTCCACCACCAGAGTATTTTTTCCCAGATCTGGGAAAACAATTATGCTCTTTCACTTCTCATGACATCATTGAATCTTGAAATTATGGGGCTATGTTGAACGTCTTGGTGTGAGTGCGGCTGACTGCACAACACAGAGGCTTCTGTTGCACTTTTTGTATTCTGCATCTCCAAGTGGCGTGAGGGCTTGTCGTCTCTATTTCTATGCTGTGACAGATTGACTCACTTTCTCGACAAATTGTGAAAGAAATCCAGGGTGCTGGAATATACTTCATGTGTGTACGTGATGTACTGGTATGATGTGCATATATCAGGTGTCTCCAACCAGTCGATCACGAGGTACCAGTAGTTCGCAGAAACCTTCAGAGTAGCTTCCAACCTTGAGTTCATTTTTAACTAAGAACTGCAATAATAAGTGTTGTGTTTACCTTTTAAAGTTAAGGAAAGGCTTTCAATCAATCAATCAGTTTTATAAAGCACTGCTCCTCACCCCTGAGGGTATCCCAGCACTGAGGTATCGCTGGTCTCAGTCAGAAAGCCAGGTATTGAGTTCTCTTCTAAATTCGACCAGGGAGGTTGATGTTCATAGGTGAAGGGGCAGGTAGTTTCAGGTCTTCATGGCGAGGTAGGAAAAGGTGTGACCTCCGCTGAGGCTGTGGCGGATGGAGGGAGTGTGAGCGAGAACCAAAGAGGTGGAGAGCAGGTGTCTGGCGGGTTGGTGGAAGTTCACACAGTGGTTAATATATGCTGGTCCTTGGTCGTGTAGGGCTTTGTAGGCGTGTGTCAGTAGCTTGAACTGGCATCTCTTCAGGGCGGGAAGCCAGTGGAGGTTTCTGAGGTGGGGGGTGATGAGGATGCATTTGGGGAGGTTGAGGATGAGTCTGGCTGCTGCGTTCTGTATGGTCTGGAGTCTCTTGAGGAGTTGGGTGGTGATTTTGGAGTAGAGAACGTTCCTGTAGTTGAACCGGCTGGTGACGAGTGCTTGGGTGACGGTTTTCCTAGTGATGACGGGGATCCATTTGCAGATTTATTGGAGCATGCAGAGGGTGCAGAAGCATGAGGAGGCGACTGCGCCGATTTGGCTCTTCATGGTTAATTTACTGTAAAGGGTTATGCCGAGGTTGCGGGTGTGGTCTGTGGGTGTGGGGGTGGGTCCGAGCTCGGAGGGCTACCAACTGTTGTCCCACGGTGAGGTGTTCTTCCTGAAGATCAGCACTTCTGTCTCCTCCAGTCGGCGACGCTGGTCATGGCGTTGTGGAAGTCTGCTGGTAAAGGGGTCTTCGGTGAGCGAGAGGATAAGTTGTGTGTCGCCTGCATAGGATATGATATGATGTTGAGTCTGTGGGTTCTGACGTTGTCTGCGAGCGGTGCCACATAGGTGTCGAACAGGTGAAGGGATGCCAGCAGATTCCATGAGTTCATTCTGTGAGGTAGGATACGATCCATTTGAGGGTGTTTCCTTGGATGCTGATGTGGTTGAGTCTGCTGATGAGGGTGTGCTGGGATATGGTGTTGAATGCTGCTGAGAGGTCGAGGCGGATCAGGGCTGCTGTTTCACCGTGGTCGAGGAGACATCTGATGTTGTCAGTGGTGGTGATTAGGGCTGCGTCTGTGCTGTGGTTTGCACGGAAGCCAGACTGGGAGGCAACAAGTGGGTTGTTTTCTTCTAGGTGTTTGGTTAGCTGGTGGTTGATGGCCTTCTTTTTTTTTAAAACATCTTTTTATTAGGTTGGAATCTTACATCAGATCAAGTTAAGCACATTTTCAAGACAATCATGAACTTATTGTTTGAGACCCATTTGCCAATTTCAGATCTATAGCCCCGCTAGTTAATATCAGAGTCTGTATCTAGCGCCACCCTCCGTCCATCTGGTACAGTGCTCAGCATTGATGGAGAAGTACATATCTGCCCTCTGTAAGCATTCCAGCCACCCCACATTCGGTCTCACTTTCGGGGGCATCCCCTGTTTACAAACACCATTTTTTCAGCCAGCACGCACCAGTCCATGTCTTGCTTCCATTCCTCGACCAATGGTGCCCCCTGTACACCCCATCTACGAGCTATGTTTCGCTTGGCAATTAACATCCCCAAAGTCGCCCATGTTTGTTCCGTACGGGTCACATCTGTTGCGTCCCATATATTGAGGAGGCATAGTTTCGGGTGGAGTGACAATTCTTTTCCACATACCTGTCATATTTGTGACATTACTCCCTGCCAGTATTGCTGGATTATCGGGCATTCCCATATTATGTGATAGTATGTGCCGATTTGGGTACAGTTTCTATTGCTAAGTGCAGTGTCTTTCTTTCCCATTTTTTCCAGTGTTTCGCAGGAGTAATATATTCTATGAAGTACTTTGAACTGTATCAATCTAAGTTGAGATGTTATAGCTACTTCTCGCGGCGAGGACAGTGCTTGTTGCCATTCGTCTTCCTTAATGTTTCCTAAATCAGTTTGCCAGTGTGCGTTGAGTCGTGTGAGTGTATCGGGCAGGTTATTAATTATTTTTTTTATATGTCATGGTGATGTCTTTCCGAGCCATATAGTCTGTTAACAGTCTGTCTTCCAGTGGGGTGGACTCTGGTATATCTTGATCAGGTGGGGTGACTGTTGTTATGGCGTGTCTGATTTGTGAGTAGCGGAATATCTGTTTCTGAAAGTTCGTATTCTACTTGTAATTCTGCAAACGAGGGTAGTTTTCCTCTGCGCCATAGGTCGCCTACCTTTGATATCCCAATAATATCCCAGTGATGGAATCCCCGACACATACAGAGATTTCCCAGCATTTTCGCCTCCCAAAGTGGGGTAGCCTGTGTTAGTTTATTATGCCAGCCTAGTGTCCTTGTCACTCTGTGCCAAAGGGATACCGTTCGTTCCGTTGGGCCTGTTAGATGTTGGTGACTTGGAGTGTTGTACAGGGAGGTTTTATAACCCCCTGGACCCATGAGCCATCTATCCATTCGATACGCAGGGTCATCGTGAGGACGGTGTACCCAGTGGTTCACAACCATTAACTGGGCTTCCCAGTAGTACGTTCTCACATCGGGCAGTGCTATCCCCCTATCGTACCATCCCCGGGTCAATTTTTTAACTGCTATTCGTGGCGGTTTACACTTCCATATTAAAGTCCTAGTGTCCCCTTCTATCATCTTAAAATATGTGTCTGGGATTTTGTGTGGTGTGTTTTGTAGGAAATAGAGGAACCTAGGAAGGGCCATCATTTTAAAGAGGGCTGCTCGGCCGAGTAGGGAAAGGGGCATGGATCTCCAGTGGCGCATGCCGGTTTGCTAGTGTGTTATCAATCCCATGAGATTTTGGGCATAAAAAGAATTCGTGCCAGCCGTTACGAATATTCCTAAGTATCGGAAGCCCTCTGTAACTATTGTTGCTTCACAGTGGCGGGGCAGGATTGGGGAAGAGCCTTTTAGTATGTAAATGATGGATTTTGACCAGTTTATGGAGTATCCTGCGTAGTTCCCGAAGTTGGTGCAAATTTGTAGTATTCTACTGATTAAGGCTCTTGGCGATGCCACATATATTAGGACGTTGTCCGCGGTTGATGGCCTTCTTGAGGACTTTAGAGGGGTATGGAAGCAGTGAAATAGGGCGGTAGTTCTTGAGTTTACTGGGGTCGGCGGAGGGTTTCTTCAGGAGCGGTCTGATCTCCGTGTGTTTCCATCTGTCGGGGAAGGTCATTGTGGTGTGATGGAGGCGTTGAGGATGTTGGTGAGTTCTGCACTCGTTTTTTGGGGTTCTGAGGTTGAAAAAATGGTGAGGGCAGGGGTCTGTGTGTGCCCCGGAGTGGATTGAGGACATGAGGACTTTAGTGGTCTCCGAGGTGATCGGATTTCATGAGGTGATTGAGTGGGTGGTTTCTGTTGGTGGGCTGAGGTTGTTGAAGTTGACGTTGGTAGGTTGGGGGTTGATGTTGTAGATGGTGGCTATCTTGCTGTGGAAGTACTCCTACAGGGTGTTGCAGAGTTCTTGGGAAGGATAGACTGTGTTTTCGGTGGCTGACGGGAACATGGTACACCCTTCCCAATAACTTTGCGACAACCTGTCGGAATACTTTCACAGCAAGATAGCTATGTTTAGTTTACATTCTTAGCAGGCTGCAGATAGCAGAGCCTGATAATGAGCAGTGCTCCACTCAGATTTATGACCCATAGAGGTCACAGAGGTTCAGAACTGAAGCACTGAGGAATTTAACTCTTAAATAAAACTAATTCTCAATGCAATACTGGAGCATGAGAACAAAATGATATTTCTGAATGCTTTTAAATGAGAGAAAATTAAAATGAAGAGTTACCTTAATGATTAAGTTATCTCTTCATTTTAATTTTCTTCCTTTTCAAAGTGTCACATTTACAAACAGCAGGCATCTTGCTCCCAGTGGCTGGAAGACACAGTGTCATATATTCATAACTGAAACATACTGTCATTTTCTTTTAAATGGGAGAAATTTAAAGTGTAGAAAAATGTTTCTATGAAACATTTCTTAATGTTTTTCTCTACTTTAAATTAAGCCAATTAAGTACTAATTTTTTATGAAGCACAATTCTTCACTTTAAATTCCTCACATTTAAACAAATGACTGTATTTTCCTGGTATAAATATGGCACCATGTCTATAGGCCACTGGGAGTAATATGCCTGCTGTTTATAAACACACTTTGACATGGGAGAAAATTAAAATGATGAGTTTTATGTAATGCATATAAGCATAAACTTAACTCTTCAGTTCAATTTTCTCCCATTTAAAAGTGTCCCATTTAGAAACAGCTGGCATCTTGCTCACACTGGCTGGTAGACACACTGCCATATTTAAAACTGAAAAATACAGCCATCTTTTTTTAATGGGAGGAATTTAAAGTGCAGAAAAATGTTCCATCAAGTGCAGAAAAATGTTCCTTATTATGATCATTTCTGCAAAACATTTTTCTGCACTTTAAATTTCTCCCATTTGAAAAAAAAATGGTTGTATGTTTGTGTTGTACATGTAAAAATGCCACATATGGTGAAAGGTATGTCCTGTGCCACAAGTACATATGACACAGGCTCTCAGTCACCCATACACATATATCTCATTCATTCACACACATGTTCATACATCCCCACAGACCATGCACTCACTGATGCACATGGCAGCCCAATCACCCTAACCCTAGTCACAGTATTTTGTTCAAACCATAGTATCGGGCTCCATGGACATTAGTTTTAAAGTCAATGAAGCTGGGCGAGTGGGTGTCTGGTAACAATGCGTGAGTTATATGGCCTTCTGTAGCTCACGACAATTTTAGCTGAACAGAAGTAGCTCTCATTACAGAAAAGGTTGGAGACCCCTGGCTTATATAGTGTGTGCTAGTAGAGAAAGTGGAAGTAATTGTAATTGCATTTATATAGCGCTTACTACCCCTGAAGAGGTGTTGAAGCGCATTTTTTGCGAGTAGCACGCTACTCCGGAACCCAAAAAGGATTAGTGGTGAATTAGCATAGTGAAATATGAAATTAATTTGAGCGATGGACATGTTAGACTGTTATTTGGATTGAAAAAGGGATAGTGGAGGGATAAAAGAGGAAAGGATTTCCATTTATATAGCGCTTGCTACCCATGATGAGATGTTGAAGTGCTTTTCGTCAGGTAGCACGCTACTCCAGAACCCAAACAGGATTAGTTTGTGTGAGACAGACGAGGCCCTGCTCCCTGAACTCAATCCATCACCCCTAAGAAGCACCAACCTATACCCCGAATCAACCCTCACTTACCTCTTTCGTCCCAGCACGGCGAACAGCTCCAGAAATTCCTTCCCTGTAAAAAAGAAGAAGAAAGGGTTAACACCTTCGGCGAGGAGCCCCTGACAAAAGAAGAATGCAGGACTACATACGCTAACAGCCAATCGCAAAGGAGGGCTGGGAGCCAGGAGAGGACAAACGGATTGGAGGAGAGGATGAGAGGGCAGCACCCGGAAGATGCCAGAAAGAACAGCGTGGAGCCAAGCCGTGTTCGGGGAGAGGAGAGCCGAACCAGTTCTACCGAGGACGTCGGAGGTGCCGTGTGGGGAAACGAAGAAAGAAGACCATCTCCCCCTATACCGGGACAGAGGACAGCTCGCGAAGACGACGAGACTCCAGAAACCTGGAGTGAAAAGTGGTGGTCGGCCTGGGAAGCGTGACTCTCCGCCGCAACTCAGGAGAGTTGTGGCTTTCCTGGTAAGTGTTTGGGAAGGGAGGGGAGACATAAGGGACTGTACGAGAAATAAGGAAAGGGGGCGAACCGAAACAAGTGGGAATTGAGGGGCCAGAAGGAGGCACTGTCCCAATCACAGGAATAGTGGTGTCCAGAGAAAACGACCCTGCCTAGTAAATTTATTTTTTAGGACCATTTTTTTTTTCTTTTAAGTTGTAGTTGTTTTTTTACTTTTTGTTATCCGTTGAGAACAGAAGGCACCAAAAAAGGGAAAAAGGGATGTCCTTCCCTGATGAAAATGAAACCTGAGATTGGGTTGAGAGGAAGACCAATCTATCAAAAGATAGAAAGAGCATTTAAGAAGACAAATAGTAAGAGGGGCGCAGTCAGCTTCAAACCATAAAGAGTTGATAGTAGAATAGGCAAAGCATGATTTCACATGATTTTCTTGTGCACTTCCCCTTCCCCAAAATCTCAGTCCTTAAAACAGGAGATCCAGTATATGAGTAATTAGACAGCCCAATAGAAAGGGGGCAATGATTTACAATTCTCACTAGAAAGGAGCTTTTTCCCAACACCCCTGGGTGTGGTGATGGTATCTCTCCCTCCTAAACAAAACACACCAGACCTTTTTACTTACCTTGCTCTTCATGTCTTTTCTCCTGGCAAACCGGGGACAACACACCACTGAAGCCCGGACCTAAAACAAAGAAACGAAGAAGAAGATTACCATTGGAAGGAGAAGAACTCAGAGGCCATAACAGCAACCACAAGATTATTTTTGTTTTCCTCTCTAAGACATTCAAATTGCATTCTGTTCGATCAAGCCCACCCAAAGAAAAGAATATAAATGCCAAAATAGAGAAACACATTCGGCGTCCTAGATTTGTTTTTTGCTCATCCCTCCCACAGTGTGGAATTAGTATAGGGAAATATAAAATTAGTTTTAGCGGTGGACAGGTTAGTCTGTTATTTGGATTGAAAAGGAATAATGGAGTTTACAGCAATAGGAGGAGTTTTGGGATGAGTAATGGGGAGGTGGGGGGGAAGAGTCAGAGGAAAGGGTTTAGAAAGGCTTGTTTGGGAGATCTGAATAGTAAAAGAGGTATGAGATGATGCAAGGAGGGGTAGTGGAAGGAAGGGTGTAGAAAGGGGTATTTTGGGGATCATAGTAGTGGAATGGGGTTTGGGATGAGTGAGAGAGTGGAGGTAGAGGATATATTGAGAGAGGTATATGGTGAGAAATAGGGCAGTTCATTGGAAAGAGTAGTAGAATGAGGTTTGAGATGAGTCAGAGAGTTGATGTAGAGGATATATTGCGAGAGGTATAGGGTGAGAGATAGGGTAGTGCATTGGAGATGCTGAATTAGAAGGAAAGTAATAAATATAAAGATACATAGGTACATGGAAGATATATATATATATGTATAATTTAATTGTATATATAATTTGTAATTTGAGTTGTATTTAATAAACTCAGACTGTGTTGCTGTAAAGTTTATGTATTTATGTTTTCGTTTTTTTTTTATTCAATAGTGAAGCAATTTTAGATAAATAGTTATGATAAAACATTTACTTATTTATTCAGTCACCTATATACATGTTAAACATAGAATAATATAACTATAAGTAATATGTACATTTGCTAAGCAGAACTAACGAATATCTATATATTTAAAAATATAATTATTATGCACGTTTATACAAAGCAATACACATTGTAGGTACACATCTATTGTCCAAATAAATGCTTATAGACAGAGGGATATGCTGTATATTTAAGCTTGAGTATGGTGGGAAGAGCCAACTCTTGAGTAGTCTTCTGAACATAAGGTAGCTGTGGATCTTATGTTTGGGGGTAAAAGTGCCATAATTTGGCTGCTTGAACAGAGAAGGATGTGCCACCTATGTTTTTTTTCTTGTATGGTGGGATTTTGAGCAAGGTGCCAATCTAGAGCGGAGGTTCCTTTTTTTAATGTATTGGGTTATTTTATTCCTGAAGAAGAGCGGTCCTGTTCCATGTATTGCTTTGTGGGTGATATAAGCAGCTTGAATGTGGATCTTCTGGCAACCTGTAACCAATGTAGGGCTTTCAAAGCAGGGGAGATGTGGGCTTGTGGCTTTATAGGTAAGCGTTAGTCTGGCAGCAGAGTTCTGAATCCGTTGTAGTCTTTTCATAGTTGTTAAAGGTGATCTTTGGTAGATGCTATTGGCGTAATCGAGTTTAGACAGAACAAGAGAGATAGTAACCTTGACCTTGTGTGGAAATCCCAAGTGGGGGAGGTTGCATTACAGAGTTTTTATAGTAATGTAGCTTGATCTTGCTAGTATGTTCACTTGGGCATTCCTTGATAGCTTGGAGTCCATGGGAGTTCCAAGGATTCTTACTTCCTTTGATACTTTAGGCGGTGTTCCCAGATCATCAGGCTAGGCGGCGAGTGGGTCATAATTTGTCCAATCGCCACACGTGAGTATTTCCGTTTTGGAAGCATTAAATTTGAGATGGTTCCATGTCATCCGTTGATCCAAGGCTCTGGAACAACTGAAAAATTCTGAGTTTTTAAGGTCTTTGGTGTTTCCAGTTTAAGGAGTATTTGTGTGTCATCTGCATAGTTATAGCATGTGAGAAGAAATTGATTGATCAGTGCCTGTAATTACTTCATGTAAATGTTGAAAAGCATGGGTGAGATGATGGAGTCTTGAGGGATCCCTGCCTTTGTGAACTACGGTTTGGAAGAGAAAGGGGGGTATGGATGACATTAGTTCTGTTGTGAAGGTAGGATGTGATCCAGTCTAGAGCAGTCCCCTCTATGCCGGCTTCATAGAGTCTTTGTATTAGATTGTAATGGTCAACCGTGTCAAAGGCAGCGGTCCAAGAGAAGTAGTGCAGCAACCCCCTTCTGGTCAACTGTGTTCTTAAGGTCATCCCAGATGCCAACGAGGGCAGATTCTGTGTCTCTTCCTAGATGGAATCCTGTTTGGAATTCTGAAAGTATGGAATTATCTTCAATGAATTGTGACATCTGGGCGAATGCTGCTCTTTCTATCAGTTTGCCCAGGAAAGGTCCATTTGTAATCGGTCTGTAGTTATCATTTAAAAACATGAATTCCCTATGTGATTCCCCACATTATGAGACAGAGACCAGAAAGAATTAAATCTTCATTAGATAATCTGCATCAAAGTTCAACCTATATTGACCAACGGTTAACGTATACTTATTTTGATTATTGCATAAACTCTATCTTTTATCATTTTATTTCATACATAGGTAGTATCATAGCATAGTTTTTAGACAATATTGGCTGCAGTATGAGCATAACATAGTGTGGTTGAGGTAACCACAGCAGCGTAAAAAACAGATGATAGTTCACCTGTTGTTGGTGAGTAAAGGTAGTGCATGAAGAAATGATGAATGTCAGAGTGAACAAATGGGATTCTATTTGTTAAAATACAGTGGTTAGTGGTGTTACATATGTGCCGGGCCACTTGAATTATGTAGCAAAAGAGGTAGGCTTGACTAAATTATGTGACATAATTATTTGGCTTAACGCAGAACATTCTGTGGCAGTATTATTTTACTATTTTGTCACTGACGTTAATACTGCCTCATGAGTATCAGTTTAGCACTTTAAGACAGCAATCAGAAACAGAAAGGTGATTAGTTAACCTTGCAAGGATTCTGCCACTATGAGACAACTGTCAAGACTTACTCACAGCATAGGCACGTGATTATGTGTAGAGCTAGGAAATTAGGTAAGGCTACACAAAGCCAGTATTAAAGGCCAAAGCAATATGGCACAGACACCTGGCAATATGTTATTGGGTGGTTGTTGCTTTCAGCTTTGTTCTGTTCGACCCCACTACTGTTGTGAGCATGTTGGATGTATATGTTGTATATGAGTGCACTTTTAATATGTGAGTAGGAGTGACAAACAAGAGATTGCAAGGCTATTATGTTTCTGCGTGCATTTCTGCTGGAATCATATTGCGATGTAAATAAAAATGTCAAACCAGCGATAGCGTTTTGCACAATTTTTTTGTCTAAAATGCGCCCTCATGTCCATTTTTGTGTGATGAAGCATTTTTGCCACAAAAAGCACAAAATTGCATTTGAAGTGAACAATAACTCCTCTCATTTGGTTCGTTAATGCACTTCCCATGCTCCTGCAACAGGATTTTTACCTGAACGATTTAGCAATTACGCAACATGAAGTTATTGTGCAATCTCAGGAATTTCATGTAACAATCATAACGTGAAATGCAAGAAATTATCCCAGACTATGCTGGCCTAAATTACATTTTTCCCTTGCCTAGTGTATAGTTGACTTCAAACACCACTGCCAAACTGGTGTTCCTGCTTGTCCTTTTGCTACCATAACACATTAATTAGAAATTGAATGCACGTGGCACCTTCCATACCACCGCTGTAGGTTTTTATGGTCTGGTTTGATAGCGCAGCTGTCATCAGACAATCAATCAGGTTTCTTGTAAAGCGCAACTGCTCACCCGTTAGGGTCTTAAGGTGCTGTTGGGGGGGTAGAATCTGCGGTTCAGTCGAAGAGCCGGGTCTTGAGGTCCCCCTTGAATTGAGGCAGTGACGTGATTGCCTGAGATGTAGAGGCAGGGAGTTCCAGGTCTTCACAGCGAGGTAAGAGAAGGATCTTCCTCAGACAATTATGTGAGTACCACTAGATAGGGGCTTTGGCTCCGCCCCCATGTTGGGAGCCAGGAGTACATGTTTTGATTGGGCAGAAGTTGTGTGAGCCACAAAAAAAGTGCATGCCCTCCGCCAGCTGTGATCATTTTGTTTATTTATCCAGCTGGCTGAGGTTGAATTTTCATGAGCACACACATGACATTGTAATGCCTTATAAGTGTCTAACATAACTAGATAGATAATTTATGGGGTTTGTCTTTCTCTGGCAGCAGCACAGATGGGAGAAGGACAGTCATTCATTAACTTACATGGATTTTTAGGTCTGGCTTGACAGTGCAACTCTCACCTGACCTTTTAACCTACACTAACATTACTCTACAGTTCTTTGCTTTCACACAAATACATATGCTATTTACTTGTAGTGCTTCGCATTACCATACAACATTCCTTTAAAGCCAGGCCTATTGCCATTGCCAATGCTTGTTTGCTGTTTTTCTGCTCTTTGCCATGTTTTAACTATTCGAAAGTCCTTCTTGACACTGCTTGAAGGTGTCTTAGCAAAGGGTGCTTCAAGGCTGAGGCGAGATAGTACTGAGTCCAAATCTGTATCCTCATCATTCCATCATCAGTCGTCATCAAGGCACAAACAAAGATTGCTTTGTTTGGGCCCCACCTGAGGATAGTGCAGAGTGGAATTCGGATGTGGCCGGTGTTCCCACACAGATTTTTTTCCAGATGTGGGAACACTGGGCCTGGTTTCACTGACTGGTAATTTTGGCCAGGAAAATCACTTTGGGAAAGGACTGTATGGATTTTCTCTCGGCCAAGGCACATGGGGAGCTGCCAGGCAACAACTTCCCCTTCCCTATCATCCCACTTTGAAACACATACGATGCAACATAAACATGTACCACCTGTTTAGAGCATGTGGGAATGCCTATGTTAAACCCCGAATAATGTCTGGATAAAGCTGGCCTGCACAGTTATTTCCCATTATGTGTGTTCTAAATCAGAACTGCAAGAAATCCGCGTGGAGATACTGACCACTCTCTGTAATTCTGTCCAGAGTTTTTCCACGGTATTCCTCAATTATCCTTAATCCATGAAAGGGATATGGGGAAATAATTTTGTGGCATAGCTATACACATTCACACGTTCTCAATAATACCAGCAAATATATGATAGTTCTCTTTTTTTAAGTAATATGTACATGCCTAATTAGATAACTATCCTGCTTTATGAATGTAACCCCTGGCACCTACACGAATGAGAAGGAAAAAAATCTATGAGATTAAATAAATATGAATGCATTTGTCGTTTGTTCTAAAGTAGCTGTTGTGCTATTTTCCAAAGTAAAAGATGTTCAACTAGGACACCGGAGTTTAAATCCCGGATTCGTCATTTGGAAAAACTGTGTGGTCCTTGGCAAATTATTTTGTCCTGCTGTTCCTCGTTTCTTTACCTTCACTTGACATAGAGCTTTCTGCCCCATCACTGCAATGTACTAGATTCTAAATAAATTATGTAAATTAATGTTAATTGGACGGACCTAATGTTCATGTTTATTAGGCAGACGGGGTTTCTAGCATTAGGCGTTATAGCGCAAAACTGACCAGAAACAGGAAATGGGTTAAAAATGAGATTCCGAAATCCGTATGTATATGACGCATACAGCGCAGACTCTGCTACAAAGCAAAGGAGCACTGTAGCAAAGTAGGTTTTACAGAGCGGGGTTTACAATTTCTTGTCACAGTCATATGTGATTCAAGTTCAAAGCAGCGCTGATTTACTGTCTACACCAAAACTTTCCTATATATAGAGTTCAGGGAGAGCAGTTTGTTTTATTCTTTTCCCACCTAGATAAAAAAGAAATTGTACACGGATGGGCATGTTCGTCTTCCAACGTCCCCTTCTTATTTTCACATCCAGATTGTTAGTTAATACAAATTCCAGTTTTCCATGACATGTCGAGGCACGGAAGGCAGGTTCCAGTAGCAACAGGTGGGCATTCTCGTTAGTCAGCGCCGCGAGGGACTTTATTCTTTACCCCTGCTTCATCCCTCCGTCTCATCACAGTCATGTGCACAGTTAGCGCGTTTGGGACAAAGTCAAAGGAAAGCTGAAGTCTCTGCAAACTACACCAAGGCCATAATCTGAAATTTCACAGAACCTTGCTTGCATAATTATTAACACTTTACACGTCCCTCCTTTTAGCATTAAAGGCAATTCACAGTACATGATGAGAAACCGACCGTGCATTGTACACAACAACACACAGCAGTGCTCCAATGATGTGAAAACGCTCACCCCCCACCGCTTCTGACCCCGCGAGCTGTGCCGTCCTCTCGCGGCGTATGCAGAGCTGCAGGTCGGTGGGTGGGAATGAACCAGAGGCAGGAGCGCGAGTCAAAGGCGGATCCGCCCGCGCGAGCAGGGGCCTTTCCCGCCGCTAGGTGCCAGGCTTGGTCCACGCGGCGGCGCTGCGCACCGAGCTGCATTTCCATGGCAGCAGGCCGACGAGAACCCGCTGTGGAATCCCTTTGTGGGGGTGTAAGGTGCAGGGGTGGCGGGCTCGCATTGGGACGCTGGGGGCGGCCGCTGAAGATGACAAACAGCTGGTCCTTCGCGGGCCAGAGGGCTTTGCATTCCGCCTCACTTGGCGAAATAATGGCGCATACAACACCCCCCCCCCTCTTTTTTTTTTACTACGCACTACGACTTCAGCTATTTCCCAAGAACACGCACCACTCAAAATATCAGAGGTGTTAGAGAAGTCGGGCGTCAGAAAACAAGATTCAAACTAATTCATGTTATTCCTGGAAAATGACGTTTCCTTCCCTCTATTCGCTTCGCCGGACTCAAACTGTGTCACTGCGGGCTGCTGTACGGGGGGCAATCAACCCATGAGGCTTTCTGGCCTTATACTGTTTTAAGGAGACATTCTTATATTTTTTTAATATATCCTTTTCACATTCTCTTTATGTACTTAACTAAACGGCTAAAAAGAAAGAAATTAGAAGTATTTGATAAGCTTAAGACTAGAGCGACTTATATTGACAGCTCCCAGAATGAGATTGAATACTTTTTATCTTTAGAATTTCTACCACATACAGTTGTTCCATTAAATGTTTGTTGCTTTCAGCTTTTAATATCGACCTCCTTTTAAAGTGAAAGAGGAAGAACACGTTCGAATATTTTCAAACCGGGAGTTTTCCGAATTTTCACAGTGGACTGCAAACCGTGGGGGTCGGTGAAACAATTTTAGACACATAGGTGCTCCAAAAATTATTTCAAGGGACTTCTAGCGGGACTTCCTGGTACTCAGACCTGGCTCTTCATACAAAAGGAGCAATCAGCAATCACTTATATATCAGCGTCTGTTGCATTGAATGCATGCATCTCCGTGATCAAAATCTCATAATGTACATTATAGTAAATATAAGACGCAGGAGCCTCCAATGCCTCTATACAGTCTGCCTCTAATTTCCTTATTACAGGCACTCTGGTGAATATTAAAGGTTCAAGTTTATTTTATTTGTTGGATATTATGTCGACTAGGCAAAACAAACATTACAATTGCTACACTCAATCAAAATATTAAAAGAAGAACTTAGCAATTCTGTATGTCTTAAAAATAATAGAAGAAACAAGTTTCTAACATTTTTGATAAGGTTTAACAGATTTTAGCTAATCATCTATGAAAGATAAAAGACAAGTAAAGTTAATCCAGTGCTTCCTAAGGATGATATAAAATTCAGATGACTAAAATATCTACTCATCCAATCAATAACTATATGACGATATCATCTATCAATTTTGAACAAGGAGCAGCAACAACAGCATTTCATAGTGAAACCAAAATGATTTCTAGTAAAGTGTATACTGCAATCTTGTACATATCCTCTATCTGTTTTAAACAAGAAGCAGCAATAACAGAATTCTGTAGTGATACCAACATGATTTCTTATTACAAGCGACCTGTGAAGTCTCTATTCGCATTGTAATCAGCAGAAATAAGATATTTATGGCAATATGCTTGTTTTTTGCATGCTTTAGGTAATTATACAACAGCGAGAAACTCTATGAGTGTTTTTACACATTCTGAGCTACAGCATTTTTTGTTACTCTGGCATTAAACTGGTTTTATTATCATTTTGTTACAATATCTAACTGCTTTTAAGTGTGTTTAATTTTGCACTACAGATTCTTCATGTTTACAAACTTCCTATTTCTTTCATAGGAAAGAGCAATACACCGAGGGGCTTATTTACAGGCCCCTTGCGCCGCTGGTGCGTCACATTTAATATGGGAAAAAGTAACGTACTGGCGGCGCAAGAGGCTTGTAAATTGGCTCCTAAGAATTTAAGCAGTTTGCCGGAAGGGTGGGAGTTTGACCATGGATTATAAGTACTAAAGTACCCCACTATACGTTACAAGGATAGTTGAAGTCACCTCAGAGTTCCATGACCTCTTCAGTAACTTGCAATATCCTGTTGATGTATAACAGGGGTTACTTTATCCCATATATAATTGACTGGGGCTGGGGATGCGTAGATAGCTGGCTTTTCATAAAAAGGGAATTTTTCCAATTTTGCTGAGTATTGTGGGTGCTGTTTTTCCTTTTTTTGAGTTTTGGTCATTTGTTGAAACATAATCAAATCGTTATAGACATAGGTTTGTTTTGTGAACTTGAATAACTTCTCCTTGCATTGCAGATGTATGACACCCTGCAGCAGCAGAAAAAGTAGAGTATTCTAACATGATCTTTTGGGAGAGTGATGGGACAGAAGCCTCTCTGTGATGAGTAAAAATGCTGCAGTGCTAGTAGAATGATTTATCTTTTTGGCTTCTGACTTATTTTTCAGAGATACAATTAACTCTGGAGTTAATGCAAATTTTAGCAGAAGCCATAATCAGAAACACTCGTCAAAGACTGGAAGTGACTGAGAGCTCTTCATTTGGCAATGAGTGACATGCACTTACTAGGGCATATATGAATATTTAGATCTTCTAGCCTCTTGCTGACGAATATGTGGTGATGCTTTTGGTTGCTTTCAAATCTGCGGGTGGAGCTTGCATTTTCACACTCTGAGCAACAGGGCAGCATCATATTCTGCAATGCTGCAAAATTCCTTCATTCATCTCCACTTTTGATCATACTTTGGTGTCAGTGACCTCAAGGAGCAGTCTCGTCTGACTTTAGCGTGCACTGGTAAAGATTAACAGAACAGCCCACCTCCACAAAATCCCTGATGCAAACACCATACAGAATGATTTCACCACAGGATAAAAACCCAAGACATATTTGCAAGGATCATGATGGAAACCGGATCTTTCTTTTCTTTTTTTTTTCTTGCCCTCCCCTGTCTCCAATATTTTCTGTTCTGGCAAAAGTCTGCAAGGCCGTTGTGATGCTTGCCCATGTATCATTGGGGGTAATCCTCTGGTAAGAGCAGCAGTGGGGCACACATGCATCCAGTGGGCAGAGCGCCTCATGCTCCCGGCTCCAAACGCACTGGGATTTCATTAGCCGTGCAGAGAAGGTGCCTTCCCCTATTCTCCGCAACACTTGTGTGGGTTCAATACAAATTGGCTCTGTCATACTGGACAATTTTGAGATGCGAAGTAAATTAAACATGTAATCAGGCAGGAAGCACTTCCCTTCACTCAATTTCCAGCAGACCATGCCTGTTATTTAGATGTTGCCGTTTTAGACTCTTTCCCTGTCAGAGGTATTGGAAGCAAGATGAGGTGGAACACTCAAAGAATGGCATTCACAGCACCTCTAGAAAGTCAGCCCAAAAAAATGGCAGCCTTTATTTATATTTTTCCCCCTCATTGTCTTTTCTCGTGATTGAGTATTCTATCAGGTGTGAAAGTGAATGAGGGACAATATTCCTGTTGCGCTGCACTGCAGGCGTGTCCATGTGGGCTTCATTGTTTAAAACATTCCACGCCCAGCCGCAAAATGTCGATGATATTCGTGCAATAGACTGATCAGGAATTAATGCATCAGGGCATCACTCTTTGACAGATCCCCGCAATACGTCATTGATTTACTAGTTACCAAAAAAAAAAAGTGGCAGCCCTGTAACTGTCCATTTTGCATCAATAATGCTAAAATGAAAATTAGCTGTGAAGTTTACTTCCTTCTGAGGTTTGTAGCCTCGGTGCACTCTTCTGATTTTCTGATTGAAAAGAAGTTCTCACAGATTGAATTGCTCCATCTAAACATTGAGGGGCCGATTCCGATCCCGGTCGGAGGCGCACCTAACACCATTCGGCCGGGGAAAAAGCCAGGCGAATGCCTGTTTCCCGACCGATTCGCACATACGTCCGAACGAGCAAGTACGATGCGCACAACTGCCCAAATCCCGACCCAGTCGTACTCACCCAATACAGGTCCTGTTCTCCGACCGAGGCGGATCCGGAAACGCAGAATCGAGTTGCACGGAAGCCAAAATGCAGCCCCGTCCATCCGGACAAGTACGATGCGCCATCCGTAAGGCCGAACCCGTCGCTACGCACGGCACGTCAAAGCATCCGGGAGAGGCGCACATAAGCTCCGATTCGCGCCACAAGACGATCCACGGCTACGAGACGAACACGCCAGCGACGAGGCGAAGCAAAGAGAAAGACGAACGAGACGAACCAACCATGAATCCCATCGTGCCGATCCTACCAATATTCTACATCTATTACCGGAACTGGCACGGACGCGTACGACGCAGAAGGTAAGTCAGACACCCACCACACAAACAAACCACACGTACCCGACAAATCACACACACACATAGGGATGCAGAAATTACTTACACCAGCAACAGCAGCACCAAAGGGCGGGATGGCTATCACCAATGCCACATATACACATAGGGGCCTGGATGCCAACCACTAACACCACCCCTACCCAGGGGGTGCTAGATGCCTGTCACTACTACCACCTCTACCCATGGGGGGCTGGATGCCTACCACCACTACCACCCCTACCCAGGGGGTGCCAGATGCCTACCACTACCACCACCCCTACTCAGGGGGTGCCAGATGCCTACCACTACCACCACCCCTACCCAGGGGGTGCCAGATGCCTACCACTACCACCACCCCTACTCAGGGGGTGCCAGATGCCTACCACTACCACCACCCCTACCCAGGGGGTGCCAGATGCCTACCACTACCACCACCCCTACTCAGGGGGTGCCAGATGCCTACCACTACCACCACCCTACCCAGGGGGTGCTAGATGCCTACCACTACTACCACCCCTACCCATGGGGGGCTGGATGTCTACCACCACTACCACCCCTACCCAGGGGGTGCTAGATGCCTACCACTACCACCACCCCTACCCAGGGGGTGCTAGATGCCTACCACTACTACCACCCCTACCCATGGGGGGCAGGATGCCTGTCACTACTACCACCTCTACCCATGGGGGGCTGGATGCCTACCACCACTACCACCCCTACCCAGGGGGTGCTAGATGCCTACCCCTACCACCACCCCTACCCAGGGGTACCAGATGCCTACCACCACTACCACCCCTACCCAGGGGGTGCTAGATGCCTGTCACTACTACCACCCCTACCCATGGGGGGCAGGATGCCTGTCACGACCACCACCCCTACCCAGGGGGTGCCAGATGCCTACCACTACCACCACCACCCCTACCCAGGGGGTGCTAGATGCCTACCACTACTACCACCCCTACCCATGGGGGGCGGGATGCCTGTCACTACTACCACCTCTACCCATGGGGGGCTGGATGCCTACCACCACTACCACCCCTACCCAGGGGGTGCTAGATGCCTACCACTACCACCACCCCTACCCAGGGGGTGCTAGATGCCTACCACTACTACCACCCCTACCCATGGGGGGCAGGATGCCTGTCACTACTACCACCTCTACCCATGGGGGGCTGGATGCCTACCACCACTACCACCCCTACCCAGGGGGTGCTAGATGCCTACCCCTACCCAGGGGGTGCCAGATGCCTACCACCCCTACCCAGGGGGTGCTAGATGCCTGTCACTACTACCACCCTTACCAATGGGGGGCAGGATGCCTGTCACTACTACCACCTCTACCCATGGGGGGCTGGATGCCTACCACCACTACCACCCCTACCAGGGGGTGCCAGATGCCTACCACTACCACCACCCCTACCCAGGGGGTGATGGATGCCTACCCCTACCACCACCCCTACCCAGGGGGTACTAGATGCCTGTCACTACTACCACCCCTACCCATGGGGGGCAGGATGCCTGTCACTACTACCGCCTCTACCCATGGGGGGCTGGATGCCTACCACCACTACCACCCCTACCCAGGGGGTGCCAGATGCCTACCACTACCACCACCCCTACCCAGGGGGTGCTAGATGCCTACCCCTACCACCACCCCTACCCAGGGGGGGCTAGATGCCTGTCACTACTACCACCACTACCCAGGGGGTGCTGGATGCCTGTCACTACTACCACCTCTACCCATGGGGGGCTGGATGCCTACCACCAACAACACCCCCACTCATAGGATGGGTAATGTATGACAATCAATCAATCAATCATGTCACTTATAAAGCGCACTACATAACCGCGAGGGTCTCAAGGCGCTGGGGGAAGAGGGGGGTGGTGCTGCTACTGATCGAAGAGCCAGGTCTTGAGGAGTCTTCTGAAGGCCAGTAGGTCTTGGGTCTGTCGGAGGTTGGTGGGGAGGGTGTTCCAGGTCTTGGCGGCGAGGTGGGAGAAGGATCTGCCGCCGGCGGTCGTTTTCCGGATGCGGGGGACTGTGGCGAGGGCGAGGCTGGTCGAGCGGAGCTGGCGGGTGGGGGTGTAGAAGCTGAGTCGTCTGTTGAGGTAGGCTGGTCCGGAGTTGTGGAGTGCTTTGTGTGCGTGGGTGAGGAGCTTGAAGGTTATCCTCTTGTTGACAGGGAGCCAGTGCAGGTCTCTCATGTGGGGTGTGATGTGGCTGCGTCGGGGCATGTCGAGGATAAGACGTGCAGAGGCGTTCTGGATGCGTTGCAGCCGTCTCAGGAGCTTAGCCGTCGTTCCTGCATAGAGGGCGTTTCCGTAGTCCAGCCTGCTGGTGACGAGGGCCTGGGTGACTGTTTTTCTTGTTTCGGTGGGGATCCACTTGAAGATCCTGCGGAGCATTCGGAGGATGTTGAAGCAGGATGAGGAAACGGCGTTGACCTGCTTAGTCATGGAGAGGGTGGGGTCGAGGATGACCCCTAGGTTGCGTACGTGGTCGGTGGGTGGCGGGGCTGTTCCCAGTGATGTTGGCCACCAGGAGTCGTCCCAGGCTGAAGGGTTGGAACCAAGGATGAGGACCTCCATCTTGTCCGAGTTCAGCTTCAGGCGGCTGGTCCTCATCCATTCGGCGACGGCCTTCATTCCTTCGTGGAGGTGGGCTTTGGTGGTGTGAGGGTCTTTGGTGAGGGAGAGGATCAGCTGGGTGTCGTCGGCGTAGGAGATGATGTTGAGGTTAGTGCTGTCGGGCGACGTGGGCGAGGGGTGCCATGTAGATGTTGAACAGCGTTGGGCTGAGGGAGGAGCCTTGGGGTACGCCGCAGATGATCTTGGTGGCCTTGGATCGGAAGGGGGCGAGGCGGACGCTTTGTGTTCTGCCGGAAAGGAAGGATGTGGCCAGTCCAGGGCCTTCTCTTGGATCCCGGCGTCGTGAAGGCGTGTTCGTAGTGTGTGGTGGCAGACCGTGTCGAAGGCGGCTGATAGGTCCAGGAGGATGAGGGCTGCTGTTTCTCCGTTGTCTAGCAGGGTCCTGATGTCATCGGTGGCGGCGATGAGGGCGGTTTCGGTGCTGTGGTTGCTGCGGAAGCCGGACTGGGAAGGGTCCAGGATGTTGTTCTCCTCGAGGTAGCGGGTCAGTTGTTTGTTGACGATTTTCTCGGTGACCTTCGCGGGGAACGGGAGCAGAGAGATGGGTCGGAAGTTCTTGAGGTCCTTGGGGTCTGCCTTGGGTTTCTTGAGTAAGGCGGTGATCTCGGCGTGCTTCCAGCTTTCCGGGAAGGTTGCTGTCTCGAAGGAGATGTTGATTATTTTCCGGAGATGGGGCGCGATGGCTGTACTGGCTTTGTTGAAGATGTGGTGAGGGCACGGGTCTAGCGGTGAACCGGAGTGGATGGTGTTCATGATCTCGCTGGAGTCCTCGTCGTTGATGTTGGTCCAGGAGAGCAGGCGGTTGGTGGTTGTGGGGGCAGTGGTCTCGGTGGTTGCCGGGGCGGTCGTGGTGTTGAAGCTGTCGTGGATGTCGGCGATTTTGCGGTGGAAGAAGGTGGCCAGTGAGTCGCACAGGTCTCGCGACGGCTGGATGTCGTTGGTGTTGGAGCTGGGGTTGGAGAGTTCCTTCACGATGTTGAAGAGCTCTTTGCTGTTGTGTGGGTTGTTGTCTAGGCGGTCTTTGAGTGAGGCCCTTTTGGCGGATCTGATGAGGTGATGGTGACTGCGGGTGGCGCTCTTGTGGGCGGCATAGCTGTCCGCTGTCCGTTCGTGGAGCCAGATCTTCTCCAGTTTTCGGCATGTTCGTTTGGAGGCCTGGAGGTCTTCGGTGAACCAGGTGGCTTTCTTGCTGGTGTGGCTGTTGGGCGGATTCTTGAGCGGGGCGAGGGTGTTGGCGCAGTCGTCGATCCACTGTCTGAGGTTGCGGGCGGCAGGGTCGGAGGGTTCGGCGGGTGGGCTCAGGGCGAGGGTTGTGGTTAGCTGGTCTTCCGTGACTCTGCTCCAGCAGCGGCGAGGCATTTGTTCGGTGCGGTGGTGCGTGGTGGGCTTCCTGTAGGTGAAGTGGATGTAGTGGTGGTCAGTCCAGTGGGGTTCGGAGGTGTGGTTGAAGGAGACGTGTGGGCTTGCGGAAAAGATGGAGTCGAGCGTGTGGCCGGCGGCGTGGGTGGGTGTAGTCACGAGCTGTCTGAGTCCGAGGGTGGCGAGGTTGTCGATCAGGGTGGTGGAGTTGGTGTCCTTGTTGTTCTCGAGGTGGAAGTTCAGGTCCCCGAGGAGGATGTAGTCCGTGGAGGCGATGGCGTGTGTGCTGACGAAGTCAGCGATGGAATCGCTGAACTGTGGTCGGGGTCCGGGGGTCTGTAGATGAGGGTTCCTCTGAGTGTGGTGTTGGGATCGGTGTGGATCTGGAAGTGCATGTGTTCGGCGGTGCTGAGGGTGTCGTCGGTGTTGGTTGAGACTCTGAGGGTGTTCCGGTGGACGATGGCGATGCCTCCTCCGACTCCGTTGGTGCGGTCCCTGCGGGTGATCTTGTATCCGTCCGGGATGGCAATGGCGATGTCGGGGGCTGAAGCGGGATTCAGCCAGGTCTCCGTCAGGAATGCGACGTCTGGGGAGGTTGAGTCGAGAAGGTCCCAGAGTTCGATGGCGTGTTTGCGGGCGGAACGGGTGTTGAGGAGGATGCATCTGAGGTAGTTGGGTTCTTTCCTGGGCGGTGGTTTGGCGGGGCGGGTGCTGGCGAAGCTGCAGTTCCGGCAGGTGAAGGGCCCTTGGGTGCGCTTCGGGGTGGCCTGGTACAGGCGTGATCTTTTCCGGGGTTGAGTGCGTGGAGGGTGCTGGCGTCGTATCGGCGTCTGTTGATGTGGCGGGCGCGGGGGATGCCCGGACCAGGGGGTCTGGCGCCGGGCGCGGTCATGGCGCGGACGGGCGCAGACGGGCTTGCCTTAGGCGCGCCCGCGCAGCGGCCGCCATAAATGGGGAGGTGGGAGGGAGGAGCAGGGAATGGGGCAGCGAATGGGCAGTGAGGGGCGGGGCCGCAGGGCGCAGCGGCGGGAAACAGGCACAGAAGGGAAAACGAGCACAATCAGGGCATCAAGGGGGCACAGAAAGGAAAAAACTAGCACAATGAGGGGCAGCAAGGGGGCACAGAAAGGAAAAACGAGCACAATCAGGGGCAGCAAGGGGGCACAGAAAGGAAAAACGAGCACAATCAGGGGCAGCAAGGGGGCACAGAAAGGAAAAAGCGAGCACAATCAGGGGCAGCAAGGGGGCACAGAAAGGAAAAACGAGCACAATCAGGGGCAGCAAGGGGGGCACAGAAAGGAAAAAACGAGCACAATCAGGGGCAGCAAGGGGGGCACAGAAAGGAAAAACGAGCACAATCAGGGGCAGCAAGGGGGCACAGAAAGGAAAAGCGAGCACAATCAGGGGCAGCAAGGGGGGCACAGAAAGGAAAAACGAGCACAATCAGGGGCAGCAAGGGGGCACAGAAAGGAAAAAACGAGCACAATCAGGGGCAGCAAGGGGGCACAGAAAGGAAAAACGAGCACAATCAGGGGCAGCAAGGGGGCACAGAAGGAAAAAACAAGCACAATCAGGGGCAGCAAGGGGGCACAGAAAGGAAAAACGAGCACAATCAGGGGCAGCAAGGGGGCACAGAAAGGAAAAAATGAGCACAATCAGGGGCAGCAAGGGGGGCACAGAAAGGAAAAAAAACGAGCACAATCAGGGGCAGCAAGGGGGGCACAGAAAGGAAAAAACGAGCACAATCAGGGGCAGCAAGGGGGCACAGAAAGGAAAAACGAGCACAATCAGGGGCAGCAGCAGGGCACACAGACGGAGCTGTGTGGTGGGGGAGCGACCTACCAGTCAAGGTCAGGGGTCGCTCTCTTCACCACGCAGCGGCCGCCTTAAATGGGGAGGTGGGAGGGAGGAGCAGGGAATGGGGCAGCGAATGGGCAGTGAGGGGGCGGGGCCGCAGGCGCAGCGGCGGGAAACAGGCACAGAAGGGAAAACGAGCACAATCAGGGCATCAAGGGGGCACAGAAAGGAAAAAACTAGCACAATGAGGGGCAGCAAGGGGGCACAGAAAGGAAAAACGAGCACAATCAGGGGCAGCAAGGGGGCACAGAAAGGAAAAGCGAGCACAATCAGGGGCAGCAAGGGGGGCACAGAAAGGAAAAAGCGAGCACAATCAGGGGCAGCAAGGGGGCACAGAAAGGAAAAGCGAGCACAATCAGGGGCAGCAAGGGGGGCACAGAAGGAAAAAACGAGCACAATCAGGGGCAGCAAGGGGGCACAGAAAGGAAAAACGAGCACAATCAGGGGCAGCAAGGGGGGCACAGAAGGAAAAAACGAGCACAATCAGGGGCAGCAAGGGGGCACAGAAAGGAAAAACGAGCACAATCAGGGGCAGCAAGGGGGGCACAGAAAGGAAAAACGAGCACAATCAGGGGCAGCAAGGGGGGCACAGAAAGGAAAAAAAACGAGCACAATCAGGGGCAGCAAGGGGGGCACAGAAAGGAAAAACGAGCACAATCAGGGCCAGCAAGGGGGCACAGAAAGGAAAAACGAGCACAATCAGGGGCAGCAGCAGGGCACACAGACGGAGCTGTGTGGTGGGGGAGCGACCTACCAGTCAATGACACAACAAGCACACACCAACATAAGGAATGCAACAAAAAGACATCCCCCCCCAACACCATGACAAGCGTGTGTAGACTGTGTCAAATGCCTACAACACTGAACATGACTTTGAACATACAATGTGACCCCCTATCACATGTGTCACACATAAATGTGTGTGGCCCCCACAATGCAAGCAGACCATGACCACTGTGGCAATGGGGTCCAACCCCCATCATCACAGTGACCAAAAGGTAAGTGTGGGGTCCATAGCTGAAGCACATTTTGAAGATTGTGGCAATGGGGTTTAAACCCCCATCATCACAGTGACCAAAAGGTAAGTGTGGGGTCCATAGCTGAAGCAAATTTTGAACATTGTGGCAATGGGGTTTAAACCCCCATCATCACAGTGACCAAAATGTAAGTGTGGGGCCCATAGCTGAAGCACATCTTGAACATTGTGGCAATGGGGTCTAAACCCCCATCATCACAGTGACCAAAAGGTAAGTGTGGGGTCCATAGCTGAAGCACATTTTGAACATTGTGGCAATGGGGTCTAAACCCCCATCATCACAGTGACCAAAAGGTAAGTGTGGGGTCCATAGCTGAAGCACATTTTGAACATTGTGGCAATGGGGTCTAAACCCCCATCATCACAGTGACCAAAATGTAAGTGTTGACATTGAAAAAGCTGCAACTGCCAAACTGCATGGATGATTCCTGGTCACAGAACAACAAACACATCAGTGGCAAAGTAGTGCTTGTGTCCCATAGCAACATAGATTGGGGGAGGCAAACAGTGCAGTGCAAATAAGACATACCTTTGGCCATGTGCAGACAAACATCACCCATGGGGGCTGACACTGTCAACATCCATCAATGACACAATGACAGAAGTGACCATCATACTGCAGACCCACATATTTGCACCAATGGCCACACAAATGGAGATACCCTGTGGAGACTGTAGATGTGAGGTGAACAAATAACATACCATGGCAGCAATGGGACACACAAACAATGATCATTGTGCTGACTGATGACCTAGGAGTCCCAGGGACAGCAGGTGAAACGCACCAAACAACATACAGCCAATGGCACACTAAAGAAATGCCAATGCAGTGGTGCAGATGCACAAACAGAAACAGGCAGACCCACACTGCACATCAAACACAACAGGTGAGGGGGGGTGCCAGTGTCCCCAGGCAACCACACAACACATGATGAGGCCTGAATACCAATTACACAGATGCACATACAGTGCCACACAAAAGTAACTCATGGATCCAAATCCCCTATGTGGGCAATCAGGCATTGTTAGATGAGAGGGAGCACAAATTACACATGTCACACAAGCTTGTAGGAACAGCAACTAACACAGCAAGAGACAGACCCACCACAGCACTACCCCCAGGGACCCCATATTGTGCTAACACTAGCCTGCATGACAATCCCACTGTGATGACAATGTCAGATGTCGTTCACACTGTGAACCCCAGCCATGTGTCCTGAGCAACTAACTACCATCACACCTACACAAGCTCCAATCAATCAGCACGGCCTGCCAGCCAAGGCCAATATGGAGGTAGGGGTCTGGCCGTGCAACAACTCACTTTTGCACACACTCAACACCACACACCCTGATCTCCACCAATGTGCAGCAGTGAAGCTCACATGGACTGGTGACATTGCACATGCACCCATGACAATACCAGGGGTGGTGGTGGGAACTAAGGTGCAGAAACCCATCACACATGGCCAGTCAACAAGACTCGTCAATGTCTGACACACAGCACAGTATGCCGTACATGGGCATGATGTGACAACCACCACAATCAATGGGATCCTGGCCATAGTCACACACCAATGAAGAAGCCAAGGTGACACACGAAGAACACACGTACACAACTACCAACATTGCAGCTCTGACCCTGAGCAGTGGCAGCAGTCACACACACAACGTGTCACAATCACTGAAAGCTAACACAAACTGTAAATCACATGACTCGTGTAAACAACAAGTGCCAAGGGGAATCCTGAATGTGTCCCATCTGCCTTTGCCCACATCCCCAGCACTGACAACAAAGACAACCTGGGATGACAACCTCATGAACATTAGTTTGCCATGCACCGACATCACAGAGAAACCAGGTCCAAGATGCTGGATGAACACAGAACAACTCAGCAAGCATCACAAACAGGAACATCCCTAGGGACACAGCCTGTGTAGGAAAAGGGAAGGGAACACGCACAGACATGCTTACACAACACAGGCCCACGCAATGTCTACAGATTACACACTGCCATGAGGGCACTCCACTCCTGTGGAAGGTCCGCTGTGCCAAACCTTGTCTGTGCACGACCCAAACATGTCAGCAGAACACTCCGTCAGTGAGTCAACAACCACAACACACAGAAGGCTCTGCTCACATCAGCCTGGGTACAGGAGTGTCACGTCAGTCATCTGCACACACACCAAACACGTGTCAAGCAAGTTGCACTGTATACACAGATGAGTCCTTCGACATTGATGTGCAAAACTGCATGTCCAGTGGAGCTGGGCACACAGTCAGGGAAATCGGAACATTGAACAGTGGTAAGCCCACCAGATGTGCATCAGTGTAAGACAAAGATGTTCATTTACAAATGCAAAAAGGACATCCCTGTGTCAAATGCTGAACATTACACCCTCAGACTGTAGCAAAGGATGCCATAGATCCAGACTACAACAGGACACATATCCCATGGACCACATGGAGTCCAACACTGCAACACTTCTTCGTCCTGATGTGAACACTATTACAACTGCAAATGCAGGATGCTACTCATCCACATCATGTACATCAAAAGAAAACCCAAAAATAAACAAAAAGGGGCTTTATTCAGCAAATGTCAGGGTAAACACGGAAGTCCAAAAGAAACTAAGGCCAATGGCCAGTCCAAAATCACAGTACCAACGGGGTGAGAAGTGACAACTGGTCACACATTGCTTGCCTGCACTGGTACGGTTGGGGGACATCCCCCTTGGAGGGGCATACAAGGGGCAGGCCAGGCACCGCAGGGACAGGATCAGGGGATGGCAGAGTGAGGCAGTGAAGGGGTGGTGGGTGCAGGAGTGTCACCGGCAACTGCAGTGGAAGTGTCTGACTCAGGGGGGGCCGGCACCACTGTGGTACACAAGTCAGTTGGTGTGGGTGCTGCAACCACTGCAGTGGGCTGGACTGATGTAGTGGACTGGGTACCCACTGCAGTGCCCGAGTCAGACGTGGTGGTTGTGGACTCCACTGCAGTGCATGACTCCAAGGGAGTGGAAGGGTGGGCAGATGAGGTGGGCAGGACAGAGGGGGGAGACCCGGTCCCCACAACAGTGCCACTAACAGGCAGAGCGTCTGGGTTGGGGGTGGAAGAGCAAGTGGCAGGGGGGGAGGGCCTAAGCAGTCTGGGGATGCAGTATCGGTGTGTGGGGGAACCTGGGGCAGGATGTGGCGGGGGAACCTGTGCAGTGGTGGCCTGGGGGATGGAGGAGAGAGACTGGGCACTGGAGCTGCGTGGTGGTGGTGGTGGGGTCTTGCTCTTCCTGCTCCGGGGGGACTTCCTAAAGGGCTCCTGTGTCTGCCTGCGCCTGGGGGAGGGTGTCCGGGGGCGAGGGGCACTCCTCTCTGTGTGGGTGGACTTCCTCTTCCCCTGGTATGCTGGATCAGCAGGAATGGAGGGGAAGAGGCCGAGGTCACACAGGAAGATCTGCTGTGTAGGTGGGGTAGCAGGCGAGGCAAGGGAAGGGGTCTTGGAGGGAGAGGATTTGGAGGACTGCAGAGTGAATGTGGATGCCTGTGTGTGTGTGTGTTCCCCATCCCCTGTGTCTGTGGTATCAGTCCCCTGAGGATGCTTGTGTGCACGTCTTCCCTTACTCTTGGGTGTGTCTGTGCTGCTCGTGTCTGTGTGTTTGGTTGACTGTGCAGGTGTGCATGTGCTTTGGACAGGTAGGGGGGCAGGAAGTGTGGATGGGGCAGAGGTGGGAGGGGTGAGGGACTGTTGGAGGAGGGACACTGCTGCCGTCAGGGAGGAGTCCATGGACCTATTGCTCCTCTGTAGGGCAGACATACCCGTCGAGATGCCCTCCATGAACGACACCAGCTGTGTCAACAGAGTGGTGTGTGCATGGAGGACACTCAGCATTGCTGTCTGCCCTACATGGAGCTGCCGAAGGATGTACACAGACTCCTCACTCAGGGCAGCAGGGGACACAGGGGCAGGGGCTGCGGTGCCTGGCACGAAGGAGACACGCTCCCGAGCACAGGAGCCTCCACGGACCTCAGGAATGGGAGCCAATCGGAGGGCGGTGGTGGTGGTGGTGGTGGCGGGCCCAGACAGACTAGCTGGCCTTTGGTGGCTGCTGAGCCCCGCCTCCACAAGGGAGTCATCCTCCGAGCTGCTGTGGTCCCCAGCTGAGGTGGATGGTGCTGAGGACTCCTCGGTGTGGCTCCCCTCGCCCTCCGTGCCACTGGGTCCCTCTGACCACTCGTCCGATGCTGACCCAGTCTGGCTCCGCTGCTCCTCCTGGTCCATGGAGCTGTCCCCTCCTGTGGCCGTGGATGTATCTGCAAACAATTAGGGAAACAGACAAACATCAGTCACCTGCACTGACCGCACACACCACAGTAAGTACAGAACATTACAGAGCAAGCCCTGGCATCCTTAGTTGAACATTGCCTAAAGTCCTCACACAGATTCGGGGAAGCCAATTGTCAGTCTGATGGTCAACCATGGGACTCACACCCCTCCTGCCCTTGCACCCATCTGTCTGGTGCCTGTCTGATGGTAAGACCCCAGTGTGGACACATGCACCACCTACACAGTTGTTGGACATTGCAGGGAACACGGTGAAGTATGTGAACATGCACACATCACATCTCTTGCCACTGAGTCAGTGCAGGTGTCCAGAGAAAGGGATGGCCAGAGTCTAATTAGAAATGCATGTGATGCATACCAGCACCAGACACCATGATGCACCCATGTCCGGATAGTCAATGCCACAATGGGGTGCATGTTGCACATGTCACTCCCCTGCAGGATCAGTCCCAGGAAGTTTAATGCCATGACACAGGAATGCGTTCAAAGTCATACATTACTGTCTCAAGTCACATGGCCATGGCAGCCAGCCAACAACAGTCTGCACTGTGTCACAATCCAAGGGCATGGGGAATGCAAGTTATGTGACTGACAAGTGCACATGTCCATCCCCCAAAAACCACATCATCTGTACTACTATTTGTCCACGTCATACCAACTGGACATATGGGGGACATGAAACACAACTCACTGAACATGAGCACCTCACAGTGTGCTGTGAATGAAAATACAGCTGCCTGAAAGTCACAGTCGCAAACACCTGTGTGCACAGTCAAGTGATCAGACACCTATAAGTCACAGAAGTATCGTCTATCATGGTCACATCTCAGATGGCATGCTGAGCCCTAACCGATAAACATACCAGTAGTCCTGACAACGAAGACACAGCACAATGAGATAGAGGCAGACACCTGAGGGTACATTTCACTGATCACAACATGCCAGATGATACACGGGAGTGGGAGTACAGAGTGTATTGTATGCCCTGGAGTAGGCATGACTGTCCAGCTCCACCTGTAAGAGGGATGAGTCCTGGACAGTAGGCAGGTGGCTAAGCATGTGTGACACACTGGATACACATACTCCTGAGGCCCAAACATTGTTCCCACCAGCAGGATGGGTGTGTGCCAAATTCCCCAGGGACATGTGGTGAGTCAGAGCAGCAAGCGGACCACATATCAAAGTTACACCCAGATCACATGTCAGAACTTAGGCATTGTGTAAGCAATTGACCCACCCATGAATTGCACAACATAGTCACGGGAACAAATGCTGTCCCCCACCTTGAGCAAAGCAAAATGCAATGACACAGTCCCCAAATGACACAATTTCCTGACTATAAGGGCCACACATATGCGTATCAGAGGAGAAGTGGGCATGTCACAAATGAGGGACATGGGTCCTGGACCACATGACTGATGTACTGTGGAAGTTTAACCAGGCCAGAGGAGGGCACATAGCATGTCAGACAAAGTGCACAGTGCAGTCATGGACTCACCCCTCCTTGCTGCTGTCTGTCCTTCAGCTGCCCATCCAGGTCAGGGAAGACCACCGCCAGGATCCGGAGCATGTGGGGGGTCAGGGTCCGGTGTCCGCCCCTCCTGCGAGGAGGCGACAGCTTCAGCTGGACCCTTGCGATCCTCCGGGTCCAGCCACGAAGGTCCTGCCACCTCTTTTGGCAGTTGCGGATCCTGCGCCTGTAGACCCCCACGGATCTTACTTTCCGGGCGATGGTCAGCCAGATGTCCTGCTTCTGGTGGGCATCAACCTGTGAGGATGACAAAGTGAAAAGGCCATTACTACACATGCAACATATACGTGCATCACACAGTTGGATATACATGTCTCAATCACAGGGGCATATGATGTACACAGGCAGTGCAACAATGGCTATGAACAGTTTGCCAGCAGTCACTACATGGTATCATTGCATGGGAAGTACACCTAGTTGGAATGCACTGTTAATGCACTGTACCAGTTCAGTGCATGTAACTACACACTTTGGGGTGTGACAACTACTCAGTGGGCATGCTAGCCAGTGGTGTGCACACTGAAAGTCCTGCTAGTCAGACAACATGCACAATTAGTGATGCAGTGGACAGCACACTCACCTGCTCCCCTGGTTTCCCATACAGCTTGCTGTACTGTGGAAGGAGGCTGTCCAGCAGGGCCTGGTTCTCCTCAAGGCTGAAGGCTGCGGCTCTCTCCACAGTACATGCCATTGCAGGAGCCAGAGGATGCATAAACAGCAGCAGTGTTGGTGGCAGATGTCGTCCTGGAGCATGTAGTGCAGGCAAGTGAGCTCTCAGGGGAACAGCCAGCATTATATGTGTGCTGCAGAGGCAGATACTGTCCCATGTGTCCAAAGTGATAGGTCCAAGTCGTTTGCATCTTCTGAATCTGACCAATCCATGGAATAGCAGCACTAATACACGCCCACAGCATCCTTCAAATCTTCAACTTCATGACACCCATGATTTTGCAACATTGTTGTGGCTGGCCAACTGAGTTCACTGCATCAGACTCATTGGAGCTTCGAAAACGCGTACGTTGCCATGCCAGGCCCCAGCCAATGTGTGCGCACCGTTCGGTCCATTGCTGTACAACGCGTACCCGGGATACAACGCGTACCCGCTCACATTGAATGCAATGGGCCGGCCGGGCACACCGATCGGTCCATTGCTGTTCAACGCGTACCCGGGATACAACGCGTACCCGCTCACATTGAATGCAATGGGCCGGCCGGGCACACCGATCGGTCCATTGCTGTTCAACGCGTACCCGCTCACATTGAATGCAATGGCCCGGCCGGGAACACCGATCGGTCCATTGCTGTACAACGCGTACCCGGGATACAACGCATACCCGCTCACATTGAATGCAATGGGCCGGCCGGGCACACCGATCGGTCCATTGCTGTTCAACGCGTACCCGCTCACATTGAATGCAATGGGCCGGCCGGGAACACCGATCGGTCCATTGCTGTTCAACGCGTACCCGCTCACATTGAATGCAATGGGCCGGCTGGGAACACCGATCGGTCCATTGCTGTACAACGCGTACCCGGGATACAACGCGTACCCGCTCACATTGAATGCAATGGGCCGGCCGGGCACACCGATCGGTCCATTGCTGTTCAACGCGTACCCGCTCACATTGAATGCAATGGGCCGGCCGGGCACACCGATCGGTCCATTGCTGTACAACGCGTACCCGGGATACAACGCGTACCCGCTCACATTGAATGCAATGGGCCGGCCGGGCACACCGATCGGTCCATTGCTGTTCAACGCGTACCCGCTACATTGAATGCAATGGGCCGGCCGGGCACACCGATCGGTCCATTGCTGTACAACGCGTCCCTGTACAAGTCACTGGCATATGTCACCATGCCTGTCACAGGTGAACATATGCCAGCCTCATATACTTCTCAGGGAGTGAGGGGCACACCTACAACACCACAGCCTGTCCACACTCTATCCTAAGGCATGTAAGGCTGCATTACCTGTTCCGTGTATGGGGGTCAACATGTTGTTTTTTGGGTGGCACTTGGGGGCAGCCACTCCCAGGCTGTGTACATGTTCATGGGGACAGAATCCTTGGTGTGTTGTGCACATGAACACTGTGGTGTGCAACTGTTCATTTCAGGGCATGTGGCATGGTCACATTTCACGGTTGTGTATGTGTATGTCATGTCACATACCCCTGAGTCCCATGTGGGACGGTATGTACGTCCCAGGGTGACCCATTGCCACAATTGTGATGGCCCTCCACAGTCTGTGTGCATGTTGTGTTTACAATGTCTCTGATTCCATGTGCACAATGGGAGACAGTCTCCACATCCACGTTGTTTGTGTATGGACTTTGATGTTGTGCGTGTGTGTGTCACAGACGTCCATGTCTGTCCTGCCGAGGCAACAGGGACCACTACCTGTGGTGGTCATGGTTGTTTAGCTGTGGTGTATTCATGATGCACCATGTCATGCCAGTGTCCATGTGGCAATACAGGGTCCCTGGGAATCTACCTGTCGATGAGCTGTGATGCCTGGGGCACATCTGTCCTCACATGTCACTGTGGTGTGTTTGGAACGTGACAGCAGTACATGGGTACTGTGACACAGCCTAATGATATCCCATAGCACAACCTGGGACTTGTTGAGGGAACATGTTGAACTGTGATGTTAGATGTTAGCCATGTAGGTGCCATACATGTCCTTACGGAACGGCACACGCATCATGTACTTGTGTCTCGTAATGATGTATCATGTGATATTGACTCTGGTCTATGCCACATATGTGGGGTGACTGACAATCTTTCTTTCTTCACCTATGCACTGCAGGGCATCAGCTGTCCATCGGCCATTCCCTGACCTTGCAACAGTGGTTGAACGGGACTGCATCCGACGGTACCGCTTCACCAGGCCACTGATTGAGGAATTGACGGTGCAGTTGGCCCCACATTTGCAACCTGGCCGGACATACCCTACAGCGCTGACCCCCAAGGTGAAGGTGATGGCAGCCCTACACTTCTTTGCCACCGGTACCTTTCAACACACTGTGGCGTCTGCTGGTGGGATGTCACAGACCATGTTCAGCCGTGTGCTCCGCGATGTTTTGGAGGCTATGTTGAGATACCTGAACCAGTACATCTATTTCCCTAGACTTCAACAACTCACTGACGTGAAGAGTGACTTCTATGCCCTGGGGAGGATGCCGCACGTCATTGGCTCCATTGATGGGACACATGTGGCTTTGGTACCACCACAGGCCCAAGAGCAGGCATACAGGAACCGCAAACACTACCATTCGGTCAATGCACTGGTGGTATGTCTTGCAGATATGAGCATCTCACACGTGTGTGCCCGTTTCCCCGGTTCTGCACACAATGCCTACGTGATGAGGAGTAGTCGCATCCCGAGGATGATGTCACAGATGCGGAACCAGCGTGCCTGGCTTGTTGGTGTGTACTGACTTTGTACCATTGTGTGTGTTCTGCAATGTAGTGTTCCACCCTCTTTTCCAACTCAGCTAATGTGCAATTGTCTGTATGTAGGTGACTCCGGATACCCCAACATGCCGTGGTTGCTGACGCCCCTCTGGAACCCTGTGACACCAGCCCAGATGCGCTACAATGAGGCACATGGTCGGACCAGGAGAGTGATTGAGCGGACATTTGGTCTCCTGAAGAGCCGCTTCCGCTGCCTAGATAAGACAGGAGGGGCCCTCCCATATGCCCCAGCAAAGGTGTGCAAGATTGTCATCGTCTGCTGCATGCTACACAACCTGGCAGTGCGGAAGGAGTTGCCTCTCATCCTGGATGACGATGACCAACATCCGCCACCTGTGGAGGATCCTGGGCTGGACCACGATGCCAGTGATGATGATGATGATGAGGGTGATGTCCGCACACAGCTCATCACCAACTTCTTCAGCTGAATGTGAGTATCCAGGGATGTTATGTCAATGATGTGAGTTTGCCTCCACCCCCTTCCCAGCATGCCCATACTTCCTTCCTTTTGAGTGTACTTCACTGTGTGTGGGTGTGACAGCAATGGCAAGATGGCTGACAGTGGTGTCCTGCTGTTGGTTGGTGGCCAGTTCCCAGCATGGCCTTGTGCTCCCCACAACTGAGCACCGGTGTCAGACATCTTTGATGGGGCTTTCCACTCTCTGTGAGGTGTGCATGCTTCAGTGTGAGCTTGCTGGGCCATGTGGTTTGGGGATGTTGAGCTGTGACTACCACTCCCATCATGCTATTGCCTCCACCCCCTTCCCAGCATGCCCATACTTCCTTCCTTTTGAGTGTACTTCACTGTGTGTGGGTGTGACAGCAATGGCAAGATGGCTGACAGTGGTGTCCTGCTGTTGGTTGGTGGCCAGTTCCCAGCATGGCCTTGTGCTCCCCACAACTGAGCACCGGTGTCAGACATCTTTGATGGGGCTTTCCACTCTCTTTGAGGTGTGCATGCTTCAGTGTGAGCTTGCTGGGCCATGTGGTTTGGGGATGTTGAGCTGTGACTCCCACTCCCATCATGCTATTGCCTCCACCCCCCTTCCCAGCATGCCCATACTTCCTTCCTTTTGAGTGTACTTCACTGTGTGTAGGTGTGACAGCAATGGCAAGATGGCTGACAGTGGTGTCCTGCTGTTGGTTGGTGGCCAGTTCCCAGCATGGCCTTGTGCTCCCCACAACTGAGCACCGGTGTCAGACATCTTTGATGGGGCTTTCCACTCTCTTTGAGGTGTGCATGCTTCAGTGTGAGCTTGCTGGGCCATGTGGTTTGGGGATGTTGAGCTGTGACTCCCACTCCCATCATGCTATTGCCTCCACCCCCTTCCCAGCATGCCCATACTTCCTTCCTTTTGAGTGTACTTCACTGTGTGTAGGTGTGACAGCAATGGCAAGGTGGCTGACAGTGGTGTCCTGCTGTTTGTTGGTGCCCAGTTCCCAGCAGGGGCTTGTTCTCCCCACAGCAGTACCCAGTGTCAGCCATCTTGTCAGTTGTTTTCCACTGCCTGTGATGTGAGCATGGTTCAGAGTGGTGTTGATGGGCCAATTGTGAGGGTGAGCAATATCTGTGACTTCCACTCCCATCATGCTATTGCCTCCACCCCCCTTCCCAGCTTGCCCATACTTCCTTCCTTCTGACTCTGCTTCCCTGTGGGGTAGTGTGCCTGTGCTGAATGGATGGCTGACAGTGTTGTCCTGGCGTTTGTTTGGCTACAAGTCCCATGTGTCACTGTGCTTCCCACAGCATGACCCAGGGTGGTGGTTCTTTGTGGGATAATTAATTTTAGTGTGAGGCAATGCATTTTCCCAGGTGTGTTGTGTGTAGTTTGTGTTAGGGGTGTGTGTGGGGAGAGCTGCTGGTAACTATGGTCATAGCGGTGAGTCCTCCTTCCCACCCAGCCAGATATCCCACCATGGAACGTGCTTCCATTGCAGGGAGTGCAAGTTGTCTTTCAGGATGTCAGTCAGTGGTGTCCTGCTGTTGGTTGGTGCCCAGTTCCCAGCAGGGCCTTGTGCTCCCCAAAGCAGTAGCCAGTGTCAGCCATCTTGTCAGTTGTTTTCCACTCCCTGTGATGTGAGCATGGTTCAGAGTGGTGTTGATGGGCGTATTGTGAGGGTGGGCAATATCTGTGACTACAACTCCCATGATGCTATTGGCTACACTGACTTGACCAGCATACACAGAATTCCTTCCTTTCTGTGGGATTCCCTGTGTGGTGTTTTGTAGTGGTGGCTACATATCTGACAGTGTTTGTTGGTTATATTTGTGCCACTGCCTAGCTTTATTTGTTGTAGGGTTTGTACATGTCATGACTCATGACACAGTTACATATCACTATGAGATGGCATGTGTTGTGTTTATCTGACTGACATACACATCTTGGGATGATTCTGTTTTTGTTGCTGTGTATTTGCTAAGGGTGCATGGTTTGACTATCCCCTTGACACTGATGTGTGTGTATTGTCACACAATATTGGGTATATTGGTTGTGTACTCACCAGGCTCTGGGATGTTTTCTAGTCCATATACGCTCACTGGTGGTAGGATGGCCCGCACCTTCTCCTCCCAGGGCCTGATGTATAGTGGTTTGGCAGGAGGGCCACTGCCGGTGTGTTGGCTCAAGATGTAATCCTTCTTCAGTAGGTCCCTGACCCTCCTGCGCACATCATACCACCTGTTCTGGATGTCTTCCTTTGTGCGCAAACATGGTGATTGTGCGTTCACCCTGTCGACGATCCTCGCCCACATCTTGGTTTTCTGCGACATGGGGGTCTGTTGGACCAGTGTACCAAACAGCTGTGGCTCTACCCTGAGGATCTCATCTACCAGGACTTCCAATTCACTATCTAGGAACTTTGGATTCTTCTTGGGGGGCATGGTGATGGGTGGTGGTGGTGAGTGATGTGTGTTGGTGTGCAAGTGAGGGTGTGTGAGTGTGTGTTTTGCTGGGTGTATGTGAGGGTGCTATTTGTTGAGGTGCTGATGGTGTGTGGCTTGTGTGATGGATGAGCTGTGAGTGTGTGTGTGGTTGCTGTCTGTTGGTGTTGTGTGCTGGCAGGTAATTTGAATTTGCAAAGGATCATGGTAGAGATTTGTGTCCTTTATATGGGTGGAGTTGTGGGTGTGTCTTTGTTCCCTGTTTCCCCCCCCAGTATTTATTGGCTTTGTAATTGCTTGTTTGGCCTTTTTTTTTGTGTTTTTCCCTTTGTACTTTTTGTGCATGTAGGAGACGTTCTTCTGACCGAGTCGGACCCTGCAGTTGTCTCGTGCGAGCTTCTCCGAGTCGTTCACGCTGTGTTTGTGCTGTTTTATGTGCTGCGTACGCGTCGGTCGCGGTGTATTGGGTTGCTTCGGCTCGCTGTTTTGTATGCGTGTTGGTCGTACGGCTTGTGCTCCGTGCGACTCGGTCGTGTTTTCCACGCATTGCATCGTACTTGGCGGGTCGGAGTTCGCAGGTACGTTTCGTTCGGGATTCTTCCTGGTGCGTGTCGGTCGGTTCGATTCGCGTGCTTTTCCGGCCGGATAGCTGTTTTCCGCGCGGTTCAGTCGTTCGTATTGTGTTCCGTACGAGTCGGTCGGATTTTGCACGCTTTTCATCGTACTTTGCGGGTCGGGCTGCACCGGTACGTGTCGGTCGGAATAAATTCCGGCTCCGAGTCGGTCGGTACGTTTTCCGGCCCGGATCGGAATTAGCCCCTGAGTGTGTGACCCTCCAGTTAATTTGTGCTGGTGGTTACAGGTGGTGGACACCGGCACTCATTTTGGGGACCAGAACCTATTGTTTATCTTCAGGGTATGGCCCAGAGCAGGAGAGAGAAATACAGGAATGGAAGAACGGAGGAGAAAGAGAAAGGAAATCGTTGCCAGAGAGAGAAAACAGGGTGAAAAAGAGCCTGCCAGAGTAAAATAAAGAGACAGGAAGTGTAGGGTGTTGGAAGATAGAGGCATGAGGTGGAATGCAGACCAGGCATCGGCAGTTCCACTGCCCGGCTACTAAGAGGATCTTTTGATTCTTGCGCTTATTTTTGTAAGCACTTTAAGCACTGTTGTCACCAGAAATCTACAATTGCTATCGGCATGTGAGATTCAGACTGGTTGCAATGGTGGCTGGATGGATAACATGCACATATTAATTACCCCTTTTCATCAGCCTGTCTGATATTCGGCAGCACACTCGAACATGCACATTTTTTGCTTTTTGGCTCGAAGCAGAATTGTCAGGCAAGCAAAAAATGGCATAAATAGGATGGTTCGATTGTTAGCTATGGCACACTCACAGACACACAGGGTGCAGGGAAGCAGAGCAGAGGAAGCATTGCAAGGGGCACTTCAAGAGCGCTCGCCTCTTACACAGACGCGCAGACACACGCACGCACGCACACACATGCACCCCAAGCAACCATCAAATCCGGAGGGTTAATGAATGCCAAGCCCCCAGCAGCCGCTCAGTGCCTTTCTCCGCAGTGACAAAGGAAGAGCTATTTCAGTGATTTTGAATGCATTGGTTTGTTGGGTGGTGGGTGTAGCTAAATGCCCTGAAGGAAAATAACCACAATTATATAATGCAAGATAGAAAGGGCATGGCCTTTTACCTCTCGCCCCCCAATCGCTGGAGGTCCCCATTAGGATTCTATCTTTGTCCTTGAGTGGGGTCAGAGGTCACACCGTGCACCTAGCATTGCACAGCATCAAGGCTCCAGGGAGGTATTTATATATTTTCTCTGATAGAAGAGATTTGCCATTTTGAATTCTTGTCGTACAAGATATATGAAAGGAAACAGACGCCCCTCTCAGATTGAAAAGCATCTGTCTGCAAGAGGAAGCAGCAAAGTAAAGCAGGGCAACTGATCACTTGTCAATCTGTCTAGTGATGACAGGGAGGTTTGAAAATACTGAATGGACCACAACAATGGCGTCCTCTGGCTGGCATAACACAGCATCACACCACAACACTTCACATCAGGCATCAGTGCACAGCATTAGATGGCTCTTGTCACACCACATCATACGTCATGCGGCAACATAACACATCACTGCACCATATAACACATCAACATTACACAATGCGTTTCACACTACATCTTACCTCGTCCACGTAATGACACCACGGTATACTTCAGCCCAGATACACACTGACCCCAAGACCACCCTCCGAGGCACCCTCATCTACAGACCCCCGGGACCACGCACACTATTCAGCGAAGACATCGCAGACTTCATCAGCCCGCACGCCATGCCCTCCGCCGACTACATCCTCCTAGGGGACCTCAACTTCCACCTGGAGAACAACAACGACAGAAACACCACCGCCCTGCTGGACAACCTCGCCAACCTCGGACTCAAGCAACTGGTGAACACGCCCACCCACTACGCCGGCCACACGCTTGACCCCGTCTTCTCTTCCAGCAAGCACATCTCCTTCAGCCACGCCACCGGACTCCACTGGACCGACCACAGCTGCGTCCACTTCAGCTTCAGAAAGACTGCGACCCACCACCACCCGCAACAGGCTCCCCGCCGGAGCTGGAGCAAGATCACCGCCGAGCAGCTCACCGCCTCCCTCAGCCAGAACACACCCACCAACACAACGGACCCAAACGAAGCAGCCAGCAACCTCGCCAAGTGGCTGACCGCCTGCGCCGACGACCTCGCACCACTAAAAACCCTCCCAGCAGACCCGGAAGCAAGAAAACCCCTTGGTTCACCAACGAACTCAAGGAATCCAAGAAGAACTGCCGCACTCTCGAGAAAGCCTGGCGACTCGACCAGACCACAGACAACAGGACCGCCCTCAAGCACGCCACCCGCAAACACCACCAGATGATCCGTGCCACCAAGAAGTCGGCACTCAAAGAACGACTGGACAACAACGCCCACGACAGCAAGGAACTTTTCAGCATCGTCAAAGAGTTCTCCAACCCCAGCGCCGGAAACAACGACATCACCCCTCGCAAGACCTCTGCAACTCACTCGCCGCGTTCTTCCACCGCAAGATCACCGACATACATAACAGCTTCGACGCACAGACCACGCACCCTACCACCGAACCAACGCCCGCCACCACCACCCTCTGCAACTGGACCCCGATCAGCACCGAAGACACCACCCGCACGATGAACTCCATCCACTCCGGATCACCAACCGACCCCTGCCCACACCACGTCTTCAACAAAGCCGACGCCACCATCGCACCCCATCTCCGGGACATCATCAACTCCTCCTTCCACACCGCCACCTTCCCGGAGAGCTGGAAGCACACTGAGCTTACCGCCCTCCTGAAGAAACCAACGGCGGACCCCACCGACCTCAAGAACTACCGTCCCATCTCGCTCCTTCCGTTTCCGGCCAAAGTCATCGAGAAGACCGTCAACAGACAGCTTGCCGCCTTCCTCGAGACGAATGGATCCCTCGACCCCTCGCAGTCCGGGTTTCGGGCCAACCACAGCACCGAGACCGCCCTTATCGCAGCCACCGACGACATCAGAACCCTAACCGACAACGGGGAAACAGCAGCCCTCATCCTCTTGGACCTCTCCGCGGCGTTCGACACCGTCTGCCACCGCACCCTAGTGAAGCGCCTCAGCAACATCGGAATCCGAGAGAAAGCACTGGAATGGATCATCTCGTTCCTCGCCGGAAGAACCCAGAGAGTCCGCCTCCCCCCGTTCAGATCCGAGGCCACCGAAGTCATCTGCGGCGTTCCACAAGGATCTTCACTCCTCACCCACGCACACAAGGCCCTCCACGACCTGGGCCCCAAGTACCTCAACGACCGCATGACCTTCTACACGCCCACCCGCCAGCTACGATCAACCAGCCACGCCCTCGCCACCGTACCACGCATCCGCAGAGCCACCGCCGGAGGAAGATCCTTCTCCTACCTGGCAGCCAAGACCTGGAACTCCCTCCCCACTCACCTTCGGCGAACCCAGGACCATCTCTCCTTCAGGAAGCAGCTCAAGACCTGGCTGTTTGAGCAGTAACTTACCCCCTCCCCCAGCGCCTTGAGACCCTCCCGGGTGAGTAGCGCGCTCTATAAATGCCGTGATTGATTGATTGATTCACTCAGTCCAACCCTCTTCAACGTCTACATGAGCCCCCTCGCAGCCATCGCACGCCAACACAACCTCAACATCATCTCCTACGCCGACGACACCCAGCTGATCCTCTCCCTCACCAACGACCCCACCACCGCCAGAGCCAACCTACACGACGGGATGAGAGACGTCGCCGACTGGATGAGGAACAGCCGCCTTAAACTGAACTCAGACAAGACGGAAGTCCTCATCCTGGGCTCATCACCCTCCGCCTGGGACGACTCTTGGTGGCCCCCGGCCCTGGGCACCGCGCCCAAGCCAACGGACCACGCACGCAACCTGGGCTTCATCCTGGACTCCTCCCTGTCGATGACCAGACAAGTCAACGCCGTCTCATCTTCGTGCTTCAACACCCTGCGCATGCTCCGCAAGATCTTCAGATGGATCCCCACTGAAACCAGGAAGACCATCACCCAGGCACTCGTCACCAGCCGACTGGACTATGGGAACACCCTCTACGCCGGAACCACAGCCAAACTTCAAAAAGACTCCAGCGCATCCAGAACGCCTCCGCACGACTCATCCTGGACATCCCCCGGCACAGCCACATCACCGGACACCTGAAAGACCTGCACTGGCTCCCCGTCAGCAAGAGAATCACGTTCAGACTCCTCACCCACGCACACAAGGCCCTCCACGACCTGGGCCCCAAGTACCTCAACGACCGCATGACCTTCTACACGCCCACCCGCCAGCTACGATCAACCAGCCACGCCCTCGCCACCGTACCACGCATCCGCAGAGCCACCGCCGGAGGAAGATCCTTCTCCTACCTGGCAGCCAAGACCTGGAACTCCCTCCCCACTCACCTTCGGCGAACCCAGGACCATCTCTCCTTCAGGAAGCAGCTCAAGACCTGGCTGTTCGAGCAGTAACTTACCCCCTCCCCCAGCGCCTTGAGACCCTCCCGGGTGAGTAGCGCGCTCTATAAATGCCGTGATTGATTGATTGATTGAGCCCACATCACACCACAATTGATATTGCAAATCACATATCACAACACAGCGCAAAATAGCTTATTGCATAAAAGCACAACATAATGCATCATAGAACAGCAATAATATCACACATCCGACGACATAACACACCACTCACCTTAATACAGCATATATTAATAAGTGGGGCACACATTGCCAATGCCCTTTCTGCAGTGGAACTCTTTCTTTTAAAGCAAGCGTCTTTCACCTGAAATGCTAAAATATTTCTCTTCTCTCATGCGTTCAATGCAAGCCATCGGGTGGCTCAGCCATTAGACACAGACCCCTCTTATGGGTTGTCTGTGTTTGTCAATGGATGACAGTCATTTAGGACTTCAATATAATAACAGGGAATATTGTGTAGAAATGAGTAGAACTTGAACACATAAAACAAGTCAACTTTACACAGAAAAAGCTCAAGAATCAAATGCAACAATATTTTAATCTCTCCAGGGGCTGATACTCTTTTTGTACCCATCCTTTAAAAACGAACCAAGGAGTGAAAACAACATATGAATAATGAAACGAAAATTACATCTTGTCCCAACTTCAGGTGCTGACAAAACAACAATATGAGATTTAGAAAACAAACAACTATAAATTAATTGCCACTAAAACCACAGCCATATATGCTAGCATTGGCATGCACGATGAACAATGCGTATGTGAGATCATGCAAATTCAATAGATCTTCGTCATATAGCTAGAACAAAGGCAGAGAGGCGCTACCAATTTCTGGATTTGTCAGCAAGAACCCAGGAATTGATAACAGTATTTGCCAGTTTGTGTGACTGTAGCCCAACAAGCCTAAATAAACCACTTTTCTGTGCATGTCATGGGCAGCCTGTAGTCAGGTGGCTGTTGAGTCATATGATTGGGTAAGTGGTCACAGAGTGACATGCTACCACCAATTTGTCAGAGCAGGGCAGATAGGTAGACTCAGAGAGGAGGACATTGCATTGCGCATGGATCTACCCCGTAGTCTGGACATCAAACCAGGTCCACTCTTTCTCACCTGTGAGTCTAAGGCATGGGTACTCACAAACTTTCTCTCGGGGGCCAAATTTACAGTGTGGTTTGTGGCCGAGGGCCGCACCGGTGGGGGCGGGGTCAGTGGGGGAGGGGGCGGGGCTAGAGCAAAAAAAAATAACCATGAGGTTGAACACAGGCCCCTGCAGCGGACGCCTTCGTCCACTGAGCCACCAGACCCGGCATACACACATCTCTCTCTCTCTATCTATCTATCTATCTCTCTCGCTCTGTCTCCTTCCCTCTCTCTATCTCTCCCTCCCTCTCTCTCTCTCCGTCTCCCTCCTCTCTCTCTCTCTCTCTCCCTCCCTCTCTCTCTCTCTCCCTCCCTCCCTCTCTCTCTCTATCTCTCTCTCTCTCCCTCTCTCTCTCTCTCCCTCTCTCTCTCCCTCCCTCTCTCTCCCTCCCTCTCTCTGTCTCACTCACTATGTTTGTCTCCCTCTCTCTCTTTCTGTCTCCCTCTCTGTCTCCCTCCCTCTCTCTCCCTCCCTCTCTCTGTCTCCCTCCCTCTCTCTCTCCCCCTCTCTCTCTCTCCCTCTCTCTCCCTCCCTCTGTATCCCTCTGTCTGACTCCCTCGCTCTGTATCCCTCTGTCTGTCTCCCTCCCTCTGTATCCCTCTGTCTGTCTCCCTCCCTCTGTATCCCTCTGTCTGTCTCCCTCCCTCTGTATCCCTCTGTCTGTCTCCCTCCCTATGTCTCCCTCCCTCTGTCTCCCTCTATCTGTCTCCCTCCCTCTGTCACCCTCCTCCCTGTCTGTCTCCCTCTGTCTGTCGCCCTCCTCCCTCTCTCTGTCGCTCTGTCTCCCTCTCTCTGTCTCCCTCTCTCTGTCTCCCTCTCTCTCTGTCTCCCTCCCTCTGTCTCCCTCCCTCTGTCTCCCTCCCTCTGTCTCCCTCCCTCTGTCTCTCTGTCTCCCTCCCTCTGTCTCCCTCCCTCTGTCTCCCTCCCTCTGTCTCCCTCCCTCCCTCTAGCTCTGTCTCCCTCCCTCTAGCTCTGTCTCCCTCTCCCTCTGTCTGTCTCCCTCCCTCCCTCTCCCTCTGTCTGTCTCCCTCTGTCTGTCTCCCTCTGTCTGTCTCCCTCCCTCTGTCTCCCTCCCTCTGTCTCCCCCTCTCTGTCTCCTTCCCTCTGTCTCCTTCTCTCTGTCTCCCTCTCTCTGTCTCCCTCTCTCTGTCTCCCTCCCTCTGTCTCCCTCCCTCTGTCTCCCTCCCTCTTTCTCCCTCCCTCTGTCTCCCTCTGTCTCCCCCTCTGTCTCCCTCCGTCTCCCTCCCTCTGTCTCCCTCCCTCTGTCTCCCCCTCTCTGTCTCCCCCTCTCTGTCTCCCTCTCTCTGTCTCCCTCTCTCTGTCTCCCCCTCTCTGTCTCCCACTCTCTGTCTCCCTCTCTCTGTCTCCCTCTCTCTGTCTCCCTCTCTCTGTCTCCCTCTAGCTCTGTCTCCCTCCCTCTCCCTCTGTCTGTCTCCCTCTGTCTGTCTCCCTCCCTCTGTCTCCCTCCCTCCCTCTGTCTCCCTCTCTCTGTCTCCCTCTCTCTGTCTCCATCTCTCTGTCTCCCTCCCTCTCTGTCTCCCTCCCTCTCTCTGTCTCCCTCCCTCTCTCTCTGTCTCCCTCCCTCTCTCTCTGTCTCCCTCCCTCTAGCTCTGTCTCCCTCCCTCTCCCTCTGTCTCCCTCCCTCTCCCTCTGTCTGTCTCCCTCTGTCTGTCTCCCTCTGTCTCCCTCCCTCTGTCTCCCTCTCTCTGTCTCCCTCTCTCTGTCTCCCTCTCTCTGTCTCCCCCGCTCTGTCTCCCTCTCTCTGTCTCCCTCTGTCTCCCTCTCTCTGTCTCCCTCTGTCTGTCTCCCTCTGTCTCCCTCTGTCTCCCTCCCTCTGTCTCCCTCCCTCTGTCTCCCTCCCTCTGTCTCCCTCCCTCCGTCTCCCTCCCTCCGTCTCCCCCTCTCTGTCTCCCTCTCTCTGTCTCCCTCTCTCTGTCTCCCTCTCTCTGTCTCCCTCTGTCTCCCTCTCTCTGTCTCCTTCCCTCTGTCTCCCTCTGTCTGTCTCCCTCTGTCTGTCTCCCTCTGTCTGTCTCCCTCTCCCTCCCTCTGTCTGTCTCCCTCTCCCTCCCTCTGTCTCCCCCTGACTCCCTCTGTCTCCCTCTCTCTCTGTCTCCCTCTCTCTCTGTCTCCCTCTCTCTCTGTCTCTCCCTCTCTCTGTCTCTCCCTCTCTCTGTCTCTCCCTTTCTCTGTCTCCCTTCCTCTGTCTGTCTGTCTCCCTCGCTCTGTCACGTCACCCCGCGTGTGTGTCAGCCCGGGCTGAGACCGCTTCCCGGGCGCACACACAGCCGCACCCGAGTACTTCACAGCCTCAGGTCTTTAAAAGACCATTCACTTGTTAATGAGGCTTTGTTGTATTTCACCTCTTCTTAGCGCCCCTGCATGGAAATGCAGGGGCGCTAAAAAGAGGTGAAATACAACAGAGCCTCATTAACAAGTGAATGGTTTTTTAAAGAATCGCCCGGCCCCCATAGAGCGCTGCTGCAACCGGCGGTGTTTGCTGGCACTTACAAAAAAAAAGAAGAAAAAACACAGGTAGGTATCTGCAAGGTCCGCGGGCCGCCAAGGATGGCTTGCCGGGCCGCCGGCGGCCCGCGGGCCGTACTATGAGTACCCGTGGTCTAAGGCATGCCGCTAGATAAACTACAGAATGGGAAAAACACTTATTCTGACCGGCACAATGCACCCTCTGTTTATATATTTGTTTGCGCAACAAGTGTGCGACAATTTGAATATACACACAAGAAATAAATGAGGGGGGCAAGAAATTTTCTAAAAATTTATCTATTTTTAATAGTTGAATCTGTACAAGGCTAACACTGTTTGATGATCAACATTGCTTCATCAGGGCCAATAAGTTTATTCAAAGTGACACTGTAAAAATTAAATACATATAAAACCAAGAGACACTGCTATGTCACTGCCAAATTAGCACAATATTACATATTTACAATTCATTAAAAAAAAGAAGACGTCCCTCCAGAAATTGTCATACACAAGCCTCTTGCCAATGAATTAGGGTAACATAAATGTCAATGGGAAACAATAACCCAACTTCAAACCTTATTAGTGACGATTGACGAGACTAGATAAAGAAATTCATATGTAAACATTGGATCACTGACAGAATATTGAGAAGAATATCGACCTGCCACAATATCGAGGTAAAAATATCGAGTGACAGAATATCGACTTCCTATCTACAAACAGGTAAGTACAAAAATATCGAATCCTAAATATCACTGTTAATAATATGGGGGGTCATTACGATGGCGGGCGGAAGCACAACCGCCGTGCTGGCGGATGCAAAAACCACCAGTTACCGCCGGCACGCAGCAGTCCACACGCCCGCCCAATTACGATGCGAAAAGTAGGCCAAACACCGCCGGCAAGCCAGCAACACCGTCCGCCATCAAAGTGCGTCCGTACACGTAGCGGCGCAGCACAATTGACACACACCGTCCGACGAAATCACGTCCCGCCCGGCGTATAAATTACGATGCCGCAAACAAACAGCTCCCACGGCTAAGAGACACCGTACGACAAACCGAAGCGGTAACACGGACGCCGAGCACGGACAACGAAGAAGCGGCTCCCCCGAGCATGAATCCAGCACTGCAGGCCCTCCCCATGCTCTTGCTGATGCACCACCAAGGACGCAACGTACCGCGGAGACGCAGGTAGGCACACACACAACAAGTGCACGCAAACAGCGCACACAGTGCAAGGGCGGAAAAAGCGGGCAACCCCCACCCCCGCGTGTACACTACACATCCACCATTGCATCCACATATGACACACAGGCCAAATCGTAACATCGCGTAACACATGTGTACACACCACCTGGGACTAGGAACCAACGACCCCGTCACGGCCCCAAAGCGGCGATGACGCCGCCACACATGCGCACAACGCAGAGGCCAACCGCAGCGCCATGCATGCGTCGCACACAGACACAGGGACACAACCAAGCAGCACACACATCAGCCCCACCCCGAACGCACATGACACGTGACAGGCCTGCCACAGACATGTCCCCAACGCCCAATTCACGGACAACACCCAACGCCACACAACCGACGCACACATGTCAGTGAAGTCACGCAACAGCAGGACACACCCCAGTGTAACAAACATGGCGTAGCACACAGCGGCGGCAACACCAACTAGGAGAAGCAGGGCCCCTTCGGGAAGAGGAACGCCAGTACCACACTGAAACACCCATACCACCCTGCACATATGAACAAGACATATAAAACGGAACACCAAAGAGCCCGGGGACCGACAACAGGTGGCCCAAGAATAACATTCACACACAAGGCCCAACGCAGAGCGGAAAGGCAGCCTGCCGCCCACACAAGGGAGAGCAGACAGCACTGAATGACCTTCCATTCCAACTCCGAAACCACAGCCCTACGAAAGAAGCCGGTGAATACAGCCATTGTCCAAGAAAAGACCAACACAGGCATGCCGAGGAGACCGACCACAGGGCAGATAGCGCATATCACAGAAGCACACAACGGACGGGGAAGAAAAAAGAAAACACTCCCCCATGTCGGCCACATGCAAGTTAATTGGAAGGAGTCACACATCACTGACCTTGAACTGTCTGAGAAGCATGTGGGATGAGGGCCCATGTCCTCCGCACAAGCCAACAGAACACAAGTCCTGTCTCCCTACGACTACACAGAGCTCACAGCAACCTCGGAGCGTGCACATTGCAGACTGCACACACAGCCGGAGCACGCCACCACAACGCACCGCTGCGAAATGGCAACCGCAACACACCTACCCAACTACGCCGGACAGCTCAAGCTGTACAAAACCAACCTGATACATATATTGGGATGCGATCTCCTGTCCCTGCTGAACGTAAGTTACCGACTGACTTACCGCATCACATTGTTCAGCTGCGTCATGCCCGTCTTCTACTGTCGGTGGTGTCCCTACCAGCATCCCGTGGAGATGTGCCTCTCCAACCCGGCATGTCTAAAGGCGGACCTGCTACCACTACTCCTCCCTCTGGACGCACACGACAGGGCCTGCTCTGCCTATGGGGGCATGGCGTATGTGGCCAACATCGCACCCGCACTGAAATGGGACCACTGTGCCTCCACACGACGGATCATCGAGAACAGCTACATCGAATGTCACCCAGCATGCCCCATCATGGTCCTCCAAGGGACAACTTACGAACAACACCTTGACAGCCACCATCCGCTACATTGGCTGGCAAACATGTACACCACCAATGACATGGAAGCCCTGCTGGACGGCATCGCATACCTGACAACCTGTAAATTCGTCGGACCACAACGCAGGTTCCCCGATTGACCTATGATGTCCAACCCCGCACCCATGCTTAGCTTCCGCACGGACTGGCCAGTCACCACCACAACAGCCATACCAAACGACCGGCAACTGTAACCACACCATCAACGACATCGCCATGACATCGGATATGACCGGGACATGCACACTGTTCCCCATCACATCCAGGAACACCGCATGCATCGTGGGAGGCAGTGGCATGGGGTCTGTGTATCGCACCCACATGGACGGAACTGCACGAACAACCAGGACACGACATGGATCCAGCGCCCATGGACACACACACCGCTCAGTGGACATGAATAGGTCGCCTGGAGTCTGTGGGGGCTGCACCCCTCCCACCCCCGCCCCGGGAATCCCATACCAGGACCTTTGCATGGACGACAAGTGCATACAACAACAACACGACCCCAGTGACTGTGACATGTCCAGTAACCACCACATTGCAACAACAAGTGGCACGCCGCTGCATGCACGCAAGCACATGCCCTGATGTCATCTCACATGCACGCGTGCATGAGGAACAACCGCAGCAAACCTGTCACATGGAACTGAGATGGACTGTGCCCATGATGCCAAGCGGTCTGGTAGGCTACATGTATACCGTCTGTGTCAAAGTCTGCAGCTCCGCAGCTATACGTAAATGTACATTAGCACAGCCTTGGCCAAGCAGATGTAACTCTGAAGCCCACATCCCACATGCAACAGCCAATCACATGTAACCCCACACCCTATCCCATTTGCAATCATGCTCAGTATATCCTCAACATGTATTCCGCTGCCAGTAGTGTCCACTATACTGCATCACAGAGGACAGAAGACTCAATATAATGTTTGAAACCAAAACTGTCTCCGCTGACTCATTTCACAAGTACGAATGAGAGAGGATGAGAGTATGTGAAGTACACGGCAGTCGTGACATGACCATGTAGTCCACTGGTATTGGATGTCAACGCAAATGAGTAGCACAACTGTGGAAGACACACATGTGTCGTGTGAAGTCATATGGACGCAGTGCTCAGGTGGGTGGGTGTGACGGGTAGATGCGCACATGCCAAGTTGGAGCACGCCGTGTTGGGAGGGGTCATGAACAGTACACCACCGCTTCCCTGGGCATTGTGAGAGGACACCTGTCAGGGGGGGAGTGAACACGTGTGTGCACAGCAGCCGGGCACACGTACAAAGTGGTACCAGGCGCACCTCAGCCCACCCTCTGTGGACAAGCTGGATCCTGTTATGCGCCCGCCATGCCCCTTGACAAGGCACACACAGCCCCAGTCGACCAGGTGTAACCCCAACATAGTCAATCCGCACAGGCGATACAGGGCACGGGATGGCAGTGGAGCATGGTGTGTGAGAGGTCTCCTCGCGCTCCTCCTGGTCATATCACGCAGGCAATAGAACCTCAACGTCTAGCATGGCACAAGTCAGATGGAAGTGTAGGGGGGACGCACCACAGCACGAGCAGCACTGACGTCACGGGAGGTGGCTCGCACCATCCCATCCATTGCCCATCATACCAACCACGCCACATGCCATTGCGACTAAGTGCAAGCGCGTGCGCCACCACCCCCGAGCCCTCCCCAGAGAGGCCAAAGAGTGAATGTGTGGGCCATCAGTCACAGACGGACGCGGCCTGGCCGCAAGGGCAGCCACAGCCACTGGGTGTCGCAGGTGGCGGATCCGGAAGGCGAAGACTGTGATGCATAGTCCATGCAGGCCGGGTCTCCATTTGGGGCACCACGCAGGTGGACGGCGTCCCGTAACACATCATACCCTGAGACAGCCCACTCGTGCAACTGGACCCACACATACACTCCTTGCCCTCTCTGGTGCGAGCTTGGGGCTGCCTGTGCAAGCGCTAGCCTCGCAGGTGCACATGCATATTGGGGGAGCGAGGGGAGGACATGAGGGCTGGGGCGAAGATGACTGTATCACTGTCAGTGAGTACAAGGGATGACCCAGATGTGGAAAGGAAGAGACGTGTCCCGTGTGTACTGCAACTAGTCGCCAATCCAACTACCCCCCCATGTCCGGAATGTAATCCCGCACCTAGGCCCGCCCATCCGCCACATCGAATATACCACCAGCACGACAACCTTCCCATTCGAAACACTGACTGGGGGTGGCGACCAGTGAACAATCATGTGTAGCCTACCCACGCGTACATGTGGGCCCTCCGGCAAAGTCATGACATGCGCAATGAGGGAAGTGAGGAGAGCTGTCCGCCCCACGCACAGAAGGTGCATCAGCTCCACAGACCCAGCAGCGAGTCCAGCAGGGGTCACATGTGCAGGGGCAGCTGTGCCTGGTGTGAAGGCACATGCATATAGACAGCACATCAACCAATGTGTAGTCTGCCCACATCTACAGTCCATCATCATGCGGACATAGGAATTGAACACAGGGCAACACATCTTAGTGGGTGCACCCACCGTGACCAACAATGCGCAATCATCGACGTACCCGCCCTGTGCATGGCCCCCCACCCAACGGAGGCACATCCAGTGCCACCATCCCACACACACAAGCCTTCCACGGAACATGCTGTGTCCAATGGTCAGTACAGAGTCAGCGCCCATCTGGTGGATCCTGAACAGGAGACACATGCACACACATGCCAGCTCCCACTATGTACGTCTGCCACCTGGCACGTGCAATGTAACCTCTCACCTGTGACGTGTGACTGCAAGCACACAGCCGTCTTGGCATGGGGCTGTCAATGTGGACACCTGTCAATGTTTCGGGAGGTGTGATCCGTACAGTGCTGTACATAGGGTGCAGTGCTGACACCTACTACTGTCTCATATCCCCTCGTGCCACAGGTCCCACTTGTTTTGGCCGCTCAGCCTGTGCCCACATCGTCGTCGTCGTGTGCCATACTCATCCAGCCTCGGAAGCAGTTCCATGCTCAGCAGACATTCATGTTGCCGTGGCGTTGCCGCTTGACGAATATGCAGTCAGTCCCCATCAGCACGCCCCGCAAGTCATTGGGGCCTAGATCCCCATGTGCATGCACATGGCAGTGGTTTGTATCACTAGCCATTGCCATTGTTGGGAGACCTGTGTAAGTGTATTGTGGCCGTGCCGTCCCAGCTTGACAGCTGGGCTGTGGCTCATGTGCTTGCTCAGTCATGTCAGTGATGTGTATGCGAAATTGCTATGTGTTGTGTTGCTTTGACATGTGTCCACTGCCATTTTCCCTAGGCGGAGACCGAACATTGACCGCCCATACCAATTGCTGGCGGACATGGACGATACAGAGGTCATTAGGAAGTTTCGGCTGGACAGGCCAACCCTGCATCGACTGTGTGCCATGTTGGAACCCCATCTCCGTCCCCGCAGGGTGTATCCGACAGCTGTCACCCCCACGGCTAAGGTGATGGCCGCCATGCATTTCTTAGCCACTGGGTCATTCCAGCACACAGTGGGCAGTGGAGGAGGGATGTCCCAGCCCATGTTCAGCAAGGTGCTGAGGGATGTACTGGCAGCCATGATGCTGTACCGAAACAGGTACATCCGCTTCCCCAGGGCTCGTGAATTGGCGGCAGTGAAGGGTGCATTCTATGCCCTTGGCAGAATCCCACACGTCGTTGGAGCCATTGACTGCACACATGTTGGCCTTGTTCCACCACAGGCCACTGAGCACCTGTACCGCAACAGGAAGCACACGCACTCCCTGAATGTGCAAGTGGTGTGCCTTGCGGACATGGTGATCACCCACGTGTGTGCAAAGTTCCCAGGCTCGGCCCATGACGCACACATAATGCGCAACAGCATCTTGCCATGACTGATGTCCAATCTGCAACAGGATCATGGCTGTATTGTCGGTGAGTATGTGGAGTGGTGTAGCGTGCTGGTTGTGCGATGCTGTCCCCTGTCCAGTTGGAATAGCAATGGTTCTCTGTGTCCCTCACACCCAGGTGACTCTGCGTACCCGAATGGGGCATGGCTGCTCAGTCCATTGAGGAATCCTCGCACCCCAGCAGACGATCGCTACAATGAGGCACATGGGAGGACCAGACGTGTGGTCGAGCGTACCTTTGGCCTCCTCAAGTCCAGGTTCAGGTGCCTGGACCGCACCGGGGTGCGCTGGCGTACTCCCCACAGAAGGTGTGCCAGATAGTGGTGGCGTGCTGCATGCTGCACAATCTGGCCATTCGGAAGCAGATCCCCCTCATCGTGGATGACGGAGATCAACCAGGGCCCCAGCCCGCAGACCAGGACAGCTCGAGTGAGGAGGACAGCGGAGAGGAGGAAGCTGGTAATGTGCGGCAGCAGCTCATCGCCCGCTACTTCACTTGACGGTGAGTGTCCATGTACGACGGCTGATGTGGCTGTATCTGTGCAGGTGTGTGTGTGCTGTGTCAGGGTGGCCGTTTGTTCACTGCGTGCTGTGTGTCAACGCTCCATGGCCAGGGTAGTATGCCACTGTTGGTGGCTGTGGCATTGTGCCCTATTGCTCTGTGCGATGTGTGTACATTGCTTGTAGTTGTTGACATGTACTGTGTGATGGGTGTGTGACACACTCATTGAATGTGCTCCTGTTCTGTCTCCCACCCCTAGGTCCCTACAGGCCCTCCGGTTCCATTGCCATGCCACGCATCAGGTGCCTTTCCGCCCAAGGTGGCCGTTGTATTCCGTACAAATAAAACACAGGGCACAAACAGCAGTTTGTGTAAGAGGTGCATTTATTTCAAACTGTGACATGTGATTGTGTGTAAGGTGATGACAAAAGTGGTGCGTGCAGTGACAATGAGCTGTCGGTCATGGCTGCGTGATGTTCAGGGTGTACCCACTGGTTCTATGTCCATGGTCCAACAGACACATGCCATCCAGATGGCTGTGTGGAGTGGGATCGTAGTCCAAGTCAATGCAGTGGGTGGTCAAGGAAGGCTGGCTGGCTGCCTCACTTGCGTCTGGAGCATGCGAAGTCCTCCCGTGAGATCTGTTTCCACTTCGGACGGCCCCTTCCACGTTTGCGAGGGGGTGCCTGCTTGCGACCTGCTGGTGGTTGAGGTGTGCTCACTGGCTGTGGACGCAGGGGAACTGGACACAGCTGCACGACCCTGCGCCCCGGCAGGTGGTGGCGGTGGTGGAGCTGCTGTCCCTGGCTGTGACCTCACCACCAGCTGGCCCATGAGGTCCACGAGTTGGCCCATACGGGCGTCCATGGACCTCAGCACCCCCAGCACCTCCCGCGTGTCTGAAGCAGACCTGGCCCATTGTCCTTGGGCCTCTTCATAGGCCCCAAGGACTCTGGCCATTTGAGGCAGGGCATGGCTCCCAGGGGAGACTTGCGTTTCCCTGACCCTGCTCCTCCTACCGGTACTGCTGCCACCGGCCTGCCCACTAGCCACATTGCTCACCACGGTCCTCGCTGTGGCTCCCAGGGTGGATCCAGTCGGCCGGGCCACCACCTGCGCTGGGGCTGGTGCCAGCGAAGACGTGGTGGTGGTGGCGGCGGTGGTGGTCGGTGCGGCGATGGTGGCGGTTGCGGCAGTGGTAGTGGCCGCAATGACCGTGGGTGTGGCCGCAATGACCGTGGGTGTGGCCGCAATGTCCGTGGGTGTGGCCTCAACGACAGTGGCAGCAGGGGGCTGGGAATGTTCAGCAGCCCAGGATGATGGGTTGGTGGGTAGGAGGGGTCCTGGGGAGCGGCTGGGCCCTGCCACACCAGATGGGCCTGCTTGGTGGTCCGTGTCCGAAGAGGAGGACAGATCCTCCACATCCATGTGTCCTCGTTGGGGGCTTGTAGGCTGGCTGTGCTGGCTGCTGTCTCCATCCCCAGCATCCAGCAGTTCGTCACCTGTGGAGAGAATGAGATTTGTTATTGTGTTGCACCTGGCGAAGTATGGATTTGTCGTCTGACATTAACAGTTCGTGCAATCTCGTACATGGGTTTCCCGGAGGCGTGTGTGTGGCTGTACCATTTGTAGTTGTGTGTGCTTGGCAATGGGACTGTGTGCTGTGCACATGTGGCATGGGATGGATTGGCCATGCCGATGGGTGTGTTGCTGTGCCCCTACTTATTGTGACTCTGGTGTATGCGGGCTCCTGGCCCATCCTGGGTCTGGTTTGTACTTTGCTTTTGGTGTTCAAATGGGACGCTTAGGAACGCATATGGCAACATGGGGGCCATGCCCCAGATTCGCATTTGTGAGGGAATATGCTTTTGGGGTACATGCTGTGAGCCATGGGTGCCGAACGTGACATGTGTTGTGGCAGCATGACAGTGCATGGTCTGAGGTGTGTGCATGTCTGACATGGCCTGCATATTTGCTGTCTGTTGTGATTACTGGACATGGCATTGGACGCATCGTTATGAGTGAGTGATGGTTGTGTGCCAGCCAACGTATTGCAGTTGTCCCATCTCCTTGGTGTGCGTGCTGCCCTGTGCCATGTGCATCACTGCAGTGCTCGGGGGGGTGTGGCCCATGTTGTGTGTTGTTGCTCACAGTGTGGCGTGCGCTTCATTGACTTCTGGCACATGGTTGGTCATGGGCATGTATCTTAGCGTGACTGCTGTATGTGTGGCAGCTGTGCGGATGACATGCCTTTCATGAGACTGGGGCTGACGGATGGGATGGATGGTATGTTGTATGTGCATGGTGTGTCTGTGTGTTTGATGGGTTCAGTGGTGTTCGTGTGCATTTATGTTGTTCCGCTCTGTTGCATCTAGTGTTGTTTGTCTTACATAGGCGTAGTTGTGGGGTGTGTGGTTGACAGGCAGTAGGGGCTACATGAACAGGACTTCAATGGTGTTTCGGTTGTGTGTGATGGGTTGCACAGTGGCTGCCGTGTGGTACTATATTCAGTGTGGCTTGTGCATGCAGACGTGGCTCCTTGGGTGTTGCTGTGTCTGTGATGGGTCATGTGAGGTGTGAGTCTGTGGTTCATGTCCGTGTGCACATTGTTCACTTGTTCGTGACGGTGGGCGGTGCTGCGTGTTCGTCTGCTACGTGACATGTCCCATGTGTTGGTCGTGTTACGGTCCTCATGCCTCCAGTAATCCAGCCCTGTCCAGTTTCCCACCTGCAGGTTGTTCGGGCGTGCACTGTACTGGATGCCACATGGTTCTAAGCGGGGGTGGTCCATGTTGCAGGTCTGTGGGGGTGGGGGGTGTTGTGGGTCGTGGTGGTGGCTGGACACCCACTGACACCGATTGTTGTGGACCGTGATGTCTACCTTTCGGCTGTCGGTGTGCACTGCGGTGGCTGACACGTGGCTGTGGGGTGTGGGGGATGCTCCTCCTTGCTGTGCTGTGGGACTAGGGGCCTGGTGTGTGTTGTACTTGGGCTGTCCACCCTCCCACCCACTGCATTTTGTGTTCCTGCCACTTACCTGTTACTTGTCGGTTAGTGCAGCTATGGCGGACACATGGGTGTGGTGGGTGCTCGTTGTGGCGCTTCTGGCATACTCGGGGACCTGTTGGTGGTTACGTGGCTGGCTGAGTGTACACATGTCCCCACGTATCTTACAGTTGTTCGGTTTGGGCTGTGTGTGGTGGTGTCTGTTGCATGTGTGTGTGATGTGTTGTGTATTGTGTGCTGGACATGGGGGTGTTTGTCCCTGGGAGCTGTGGCATGGTGGTAGTGCATGTGAGTACATAGCGGTGTGCTGGTATACATGAGTTTGTACTTACCAGCCTCCACTCCCCCTGCTAATCCGGCGAGGATCTCCGGATGTATGATGACTCGCACCTTCTCCTCCCACGCTTTGAAGGTCTTAAAGAGCGCGGGATTCCCTCCGCCAGTGACGGCTGCCAGCTCTCTGTTCTTGCTCTCCTTCTTCTTGACCAGGCTCTTGACGTCATTCCACCGTTTGTTGATTTCAACTCTGTTCCTGGGCAGGGTCCCGACTGCATTGACCTGGTCTACGATCCGGTTCCACATTCTCTTTCTGGTGGCTAGTGGTGTGTGCTGGACCAGGTTCCCATAGATTTGTGGGTGCACCTTGATGATCTCGTCGACCATGACCGTCAGCTCAATGGGCGTGAACTTGGGCATTCTTTGTGGTGCCATGGTGTTTGTGGTGCTGGTGCGGTGTGTGTTGTGTAATGTGCAGGGGGTTTGTGGTGCCGGTGTTTGGTGGTGGTGGTGGTGGTGGTGGTTGTGATGTGTGCGTTTCTGTGGTGTGCTGCTGTCCTTGCTATGTTACTGTGTCCTCTCCTCTCCTCTCTAGTTTGCAATGTTGCAAGGGGTTGTGGTCTGTGGGAGTGCTGCTTTTGTACTTACCTATGTGGGTGTGTCCTCATGGTCTGTTGTTTTCAGGTGTGTTGTGTCTGGGGTTCTGGCCTTTGTAGTTTTTGTTTGTCCAGGGGGTGTTTTCGGGATGTGTACTGTGCTTGTGTATTTGTGCGTGCCTTGCTGTGTGGACTTGTTGGCCATGTTGTGTGCGATTGGTTTTGTCAGCGGATGGTTTCTGTGCAGGGACGTGGGCGCCATGGCTTCTGCCGTGTAGATTCTCATCGGCGTTGTTTGCGCTGGCGGGCGGTATATTTGTAGTTTTCCCGCGCTCATGGCGGTGCGATCGTAATCTCACGTGCGGTGTGTCGGCCGTGAGGGCGGGCGGTTTTGTGTTGTCGTGCGTGTTTCCGTCCGTGGCGGGCGGTTTGACTCCGACTCGGACGATGGCGGGCGGTATCTTGTGTGATTTTTCCGCCGATGGCGGTTTTCGGTTTGTGTAATCGTAATGGCGTGGTCGGTGTTCAGACGGTGTGTGCGGGCGGATTTTTGCCGCTTCTATGCCTGGCGGATTTTTTTACGCCGGGTATCGTAATGGGCCCCATAGTTTGGTAAAATATCGACTTTTTAAAATGTCTTAAAAGTAATATAAAATTAATGAAATAATAAATATAATTAAGTAAAACATACTTAAAAATGATTTAAAAAGGTTAAAATTAGTAAATAATAAATGTAATGTAAAAAATAAAATAAACATGCATTTTTTTTTAATATATATTAACTTAATAATATTAAAAAATAATTAATATTTTTAATTATAAAATGTTACAAACATAATTTAAAATATAATTACATATATATATATAAATAAACCTATAATATAAATATAAAAATAAATTATATATAAGTTTAAACATTAAAATAAATATTAAAAAAATAATAATATTTGACACTACATGAAATATAACAATACTGAAAACGTTGCATAGCGTAGGGGATAAAATTATTATTCCCACTCCAGCGAGTGGTACAGTAGGGAAAGTGTTGGATAGCGGGAGGCTAAAATTACTATTCCCACTCCAGTGAGTGCAACAGTAGGGAAAGTGTTGGATAGCGGGTGGGTAAAAATTACTATTCCCACTCCAGTGAGTGCAACAGTAGGGAAAGTGTTGGATAGCGGGTGGGAATAATATACTATTCCCACTCCACCAAGTGTAACAGTAGAGAAAGTGTTGGATAGCGGGAGGGTAAAAATTACTATTCCCACTCCAGCGAGTGGAACAGTAGGGAAAGTTTTGGATAGCGGGAGGGCAAAAATTACTATTCCCACTCCAAATAGTGCAACAGTAGGGAAAGTGTTGGATAGCATAGGGGTAAAAATTACTGTTCCCACTCCAAAGAGTGCAACAGTAGGGAAAGTGTTGGACAGCGTAGGAGGAAAAATTACTAATCCAACTCCAGAGAGTGCAACAGTAGGGAAAGTGTTGGATAGTGTAGGGTAAAAATTACTATTCCCACTCCAAAGAATGCAACAGTAGGGAAAGCGTTGGATAGCGTAGGGGTTAAAAATAACATACTTTTAAATTAAATAATTTTTGTAATTAAATAATGAATTAATAATAAATTAACAATAAATTCATTGAAAATACCAATAAATAAAAATTAATAATTACTTTAATAACATTAAATTACTTCACACCCTATTCCCCAATAAACACACAACCCACTCCACATAACATTTCTCATAATTAATATAATTATCAATTAATCAATTAATATAAATTATCAATTAATAATTAATTAGCAATACATTAATTAACAATACCAATAAATAATAATTAATATAAAAATTTACCAAATAATAATTAATTAACAATACATTAATTATCAATACCCAAAAAGAAAAATTAATAATTACTTCATTACAATTAAATTACTTCCCACCCTATTCTCCTATAAACCCACAATGTGCTCCAATAATAATTAATACAATTAATATAATTATCAATTAATAAATAAATAAAAATTATTTACCAATTAATAATTAATTAACAATAAATTAATTATCAATACCAATAAATAAAAACTAATAATTACTTCATTACAATTAAATTACTTCCCACCATATTCCACTATAAACCCACAACGCACTCCAATAATAATTAATACAATTAATATAATTATCAATTAATCAATTAATAAAAATTAATTACCAATTAATAATTAACAATAAATTAATTATCAATACCAATAAATAAAATTTAATAATTACTTAATTACAATTAAATTACTTCCCACCCTATTCCCCTATAAACCCACAACCCACTCCTAAAAAAATACACAATTAACATATTAACAAAGTAATCATTAATAATTAATATCAAATTAATAACTAATTAATATTTTTTTACACATTAAACATACTTACCAATAATTTATTAATTATTAATAATCACTTTATAATTAATAAATATTTAATTAATTAACACAATTAACAATATAAATTATTAAATACAAAATTATTAATTAATTAATTAATTAATTAATTAATTTAAATTAAATTACTTCCCACCCTATTCCCCTATAAACCCAGAACCCGCTGAGGAATAAAATTACACAAAAATCAATTAACATATAAGTAATTAATTCAAAAACATTCTTAATGTATTATACTTAAATTACTTCCCACCCTATTCCCCTATAAACCCACAACCCGCTACGGAACTAAAATACGCAAAAATAATTTAACATAAAAATCATTACTTTAAAAAAATTCCAACATACATTACAAACATAGGGGCCTATTACCAACAGCGTGCGTTAATTAACGCAAACCACAGTTAGCGTCGTTTTGTTTATCGCTGGATTCGTTTGCGGAGATAACGCGTTATTAGCAACGTTTTATCTCCAATGCGAAACAAATCCAGCGATGGCGGCGATTCCCAGCATTAGCACGAGAATTCCTTGCGATAAATTCCTATCGCTAAGGAAAAACTCGCTAATAGGCAGGTGGGGACTTAACCGTAGAATCCACCTCCCATAGACTATAATGGCTAAGTCAGGTTTCTAGCAGGTGTTAAAATCCAGCGCTAATCGGGGTTAACGCACATTTTTTTATCGCTTCGCGGGCCTTGCTAATAGTGTGAAGTTGTGTTTGCGACTGTCTGCGTGTATTTTTAGTGAGGAACGCCCACTTTGCATGTCATTAGCGATAAATATCGCTGACATGCAAAGCGGTAAAAACGGGCGCTAATGCCCGAAAACTGTCGCTAACTGCTGTTAGAGACAGTTTGCTGATAGGGCGATAAAAATATCGCCGCTTTAGCGGCAAAAAGTGCCGCTAAAGCGGCGATAGTGCCCTTGCTAATATGCCCCATAATATATACTTTTAACACATATACTTAAAACACTAAAAAAAAAACGATATTTTTTACAGCTATATTATGACTGTCGATATTACTAACTTCGATATTATAAAAAACTATGGGGCATATTAGCAAGACCCACGTTAAAATTATCGCCGTTTTAGCGGCAGGAAACTGCCGCTAAAACGGCGATAATGGGCTTGCTAATATGCGTTATGGAATTCCAATAGAAGCCCAGGTTAGACGTCCTGCACATCTAACCTGGGCTTCTATTGAATTCTATAACGCATATTAGCAAGCCCATTATCGCCGTTTTAGCGGCAGTTTCCTGCCGCTAAAACGGCAATAATTTTAACGTGGGTCTTGCTAATATGCCCCTATATTTCTTACCTGCATTTCGATATTCTGCACCACTATATTTTTGTAAGTAGATATTTTGGCAACTCGATATTTAAAATTCGATATTTAGACTGTTTACCGTAAACATTCATAGAAAAAAAACGTATTCTCCTGTAATTCTTAAGTTCTAATGAATACATTATACTAATGAAGTAAAGAAGTTCAACTAAGCAAATGACTATTATAAAGACCTTTCTAGTTCATTTCCGTCAAACCTACAATGTGTCACAAATTGTATTAGACTCCTGAAAAAATCTCGCTTTTAATGTTAACTGTTGGTTGCCAGTATATTTTGTGAGTTTTTTTCACAAAAACACATACTTTGCATGAAAAAGTCATATAGGATCCAAACATTGGGGTTCAGAAGCAAGATGGTGAACGTGTAGCATCATTGCTGTTCGGATCTCTCCCGACTCCTTGTGGTTTTCAGGTCTTTGGAGCGGAGAGGCGGGGCTAACGAAAGCAGAGTGGCATGTGAGGCTGCTCCAGGCTAATCACCGGCTCAAGGATTACTCACCAGTCTTACCTGGTGGTAGAGATCTGAACCGTATCGCTCGTAGCCTCTGAAGTGTCTTGCGTGAAGGGAGCACCTGGGGCCTACATGTGGAAGTCCGTCAGCGTTGGGCTGACCGCTGGGCACACTGCAGCAACAGTCATGGCGTCGAAGAACGCCAGAGCCGCCCTTGACCAGGCAGATGTATTGGCCCCGGAATATCGTACCGCACACCTCTGTGCAAAATAAGACCGTGCCAGCAGTAGGTAGGAGAGTTGAATCAGGCCATAGTAAAAGTGCAATGGACATACCTGGATTAACAGGGAAGAGGGCAGCTGGACCAGACGCTACAATGCATTCGCAGCAGGAGGCTCCATAGGCCGCCATTACCGAGTTCTTTCTCGCAAGTGCTCCTTCTGCCAAATTGGTCACCCTAGCTGCTGCGGAACTATCAGGCAGCGTACCAACGGGGCAAAAGGAGGGGTCCTTGCGCCCCTCTCTACTGTTAGTGCTGGAACTGCTGAATATGATCTGGCCCCGCTGGGGAACGCAGTGGCAATGGCCCATTTGTCGTTTACAGGCTCTAATGACTAAAGACCTGCTGCAGAGCACAGCACTCTGGACGTAGATTCAGGGGTACACCTGGCTGATAGAGAGAGGGCAACCAAGCTGCTTGTGGGCAATATTCTCGATCTGAGAGACTCGAATCCGGTCATAGATAGTTTGGGCCCCCCAAGCCACCGACTTAAAGGAAGTCAATAATCATTGGGCCCAACCTCAATCTCAAGGATTTCTTTTCTGAGGAAAGTACTGGTGTGAACCAAGAAGGCAGATGGACTGACACTAGCACCAAGGACTTCATTAAAAGTAATTACAGGGCTGACGGCTCTGGACTGAATAAATGACTAGACAACTCTTGAGATGGGGTCATAAGTTTTACTCCTTCACAGAGGGTTCAGAATCTACATGTGTTAGTGCCAGCTCTGATGAGGATGATTCCAGCTCTGCTCTTTCCGAGGCCAGTGAAAGCAGCCTCTCTAATGCACCAGGGTCAATGGTAAAGCAGCGAAAATGGCAACAAAATTAAATGAAAAGCTGGGTCATCTGCAGGAGTGGTAGAGCAGGGGCCTAAGGTGAACGCAGCTCTGTAGTGGGATTATTCGGCTACGCAGCAAATGCACCCAGACGATGAACGTGAGGTTGTGTCGGCAGCCATAGAAAAGAGTCATTCGGCTACCACCAATGATGCTGAAGAACCCACATTAAAGCTTATCTATGGCTCTATAAAAGAACATCAGGCGGAAACTTGCGCTGATAGTCATAGGGTCTGGCTTGCAACCAAGCAGCTGAAAGGAGCATTAAAGAAAGTTACTAAAACGTGTGTGAACATTGGGGAAAACATCAAGGTAGTTGAAGAGAGAATGGCTGTAGTGAAAACCAATGTAGGGGTCCTCAACGGCATGTGGAATCCCAGGAGGTGCATATATCTGATATTATGTGGAATATTGAGGATTTTGAAAACCGTCAAAGACGGAATAACTTGAAGTTTCTCAGGAGAGAGGAGTGGGCAGAAGGCAGCGAAATTAGGACTTACATGCTGGATCTTCTGAGGGGTGCCTTTCCTGAGCTCTCTTCATGGAATTGAGTGATGGAGATGCAAATAGTGCATAAATTCCCTTTAATGCTCAAGAGGAAGGGTTGCCAGGCCGGAGAAAAGGATAGTCGACCCAGAGCTGTCCTGGTCTATTTTGGGAACTTCTTATTACGATAAGCTATATTTGAGAAAGCCCGTCCAGATTCCCAGCGGTGCCACAGCGTTCAATCATTCTTTGTGCACCCTGACTCTGACTCTGTCACGATGGCGATTAAGACAGCTCATTAAGCCAGCCAAGATGCTGGGGCGAAAGCATTCCTAATCACCCCCGTCTGTCTGTAAACCATCTTTAAAGGCAAAAACAGCACATTCACATCTGAGGTCCAGGCCAAGGAATATTTGAATTAACTTGTACCAGGGCGCCAAGAAAGTCTCTCTAGAGCTGAGAGCTAAATACAGTTTGGGTTTGGCTGGGGTCTATTTGTGGAGGGGAAGGGGCCATTATGCCTCTTTGTGTAAAACAAATGGCGCTAGAGTAGAGCTTTATTACACCCCCTGGCTTCTGAGTTTGGGGTTCTCGTACATTTTTCTCAGCCTTGTTTTTTTTTGTTCCAACACTGGTGAAGGGGATCCTTTTTATCCTGTGTTAGCATGGCTTTCTTTTAGGAATTCTCTCTTGCTTTTCCGCTTATTGCAGTAATTTCCGTTGAAGATGGGCACAGGAGTCAGGGGAGAGCCCACTGAAGATACACATGGGAGCCATCATTCAAGCCATGGGTGGTCTGATTGCTACATTATTGGTGGGGGGTGGGGAGAGTAGGATTGGAATGGGAGGTCGAAGGTCGCATTAAACACCTATTTGTTATTTGATGAATGCTTATAAATATCTGTTTTTATTTCTCCACACAGCAGTGGATCCCATGATTGAAACTCTGTGGGCCATTTGTCTGTATCATATGTCTTACTATGAAGAGGCCAGTATAGGTTGTTTAATTCACACAGAACTATTTGCAGAGTGACAATATAGGGGCCGATTCCGATCTCGGTCGGTAGGGCACCGAATAGGGTCCGGCATTAGCGGATCCGATTCGGAGGCTGATTTTCCGTCCGATTCGTACACGGGTCCGGACGGCGAAGTACGATGCGAACAAGCGCAAATTCACCGACCGAATCGTTTCCGCTCCGAACCGCTCCGTACAACTCGGTCGCAAGCAAACCGTGGCGCGCAATGGAGACGTTTCACGACCGAGCTAGTACGATGCTCGATTTGGTCAGCCGGATCGAGTCGGAGCGTCCGGCTCGCAAAAGCTCCCGGAGTCGGACTTCGGGGGTCCGCGTCGGACCCCCCTGCACCCGTAGCCGTACGAGTCGAACACAGGGAGGACCCAAGGGTCCCCCCTAAACATGCGTGTACGGTGCGAGTTGCACCGACGCATGCCCACTGTAGGGGGCGCACTTGTTCGCGACGTACCCATTGAGTCAATGGTAGCCCATGTACGCGTCGTACGACCGGCTCCCATTGACTTCAATGGGAGTCCGACCTAATCGAGTCCGGCAGCATGCGGCCGCATCATACTCGCTCGGTCGGACTGCAGGAGTCCGGCTCGGTCGGAAATCGTTCCGGATCCGGCTCGGTCGGAGAGTTTTCCGGCCCAGATCGGAATCGGCCCCATAGTCTTCTTTGGTCCTGATGAATGCCCCTGAACCCCGGTTGGGGTCCCTATAGTGAAGAAACATGTTGACCGTGACACTATAGTGAGTATTCTTTCCAGACTCCCATTTATTCTGCTTTTTAATCCTGCCCACTGGAGGCACCAGAATAAAATTGAGTTTTTCGCCTACCAGGAGACCGTTTTACCCTAATCACTCCCTCACTATTTTTCGTTAAATAACGAGATAGCATCTAGCACTCTGTACCTCACTTTTACATCTCATGCTCATCCATTCCCCCCTACAAAACACCTCTACTCCTCTCCGTTGGAGAGCTGAAGCCCACACCAGGTACCTTGCAGTACATGTGTGAGGAGAGATGAAGCATGTCACCCAAGGGTGCGTGAGGGTTTTCGTCCTAAGAAAAGTATTCCTCTTTATAACTTCTTGCTTTGAAAGATCTCTCCTGGTCTTGCTACATATACCAGACATACTTTTGTGTGAGTTCTGCTTTAATAGAGAGCCGTAGGTCTTGGGTTGGGTTCCCTACTCCGACTAGACCCCCAGTGTGCAGTAAAAAAAGGAGATTGTTCACTGCCTGTTAAAACATTAAATATGCATCTCCTAATTTTTAAATAACCTGCCTGATTGGCTTTTAAGGCCTACCTTAGGGGTGACTTATAAGTATTAAAAAAGATGGTTCAGGCTTTGCAAAAGGTTTATTTTGCCAGGTTCAAACTGCACACATAGTTTGCAATGGCAGGCCTGAGATGTTTCACAATGCTGCTTTAGTAGGCTGCCCTTTCAGTGATGCAGCCCACTTTTAGCATTTAGTTTACAGCCCCTGGGTACCTGTAGTACCATAGACTAGGGACTTACAAGTAAATTAAAGGTGCCAATTATGCATATGCCAATATACCATGATTAAAAGGAAGCGCACAAGCATTCTACCACTGGTTCGCAGGGGTAAAGTACAGAGTCTCATGGCCCACAAAAAAAATGTTCATCAATAGAAGGCAAAAATCTGGGGTGACTCTGTAAAAAGGCCAGTTGTCTACAATTTTTAATATGGGATTTTGAAACTCTTCAGTTGTGTGTTATACTATACACATCATTGACTTATTTGTACTTAAAAACAACTACGCAAGTCAGGTACAAGTAAGTGACCAAATGCACCTACTGTGAACTACATCAGAGGAAATAGCATACTCAGTAGCGGCTCGTGGAGGGAGTGCTGCGGGGCAGGGGAGGAGCAGGGTGGGGGGTAGTAAACTACGGCATACGGCCGAACAGAGGTAAGTAAACAAATAAATAAATAAAACGAATTTCGTTGCGCGCGCTGCATCGCATTTGGCAATGCAGTGCGCGCAATGAAATTCGTTTTATTTATTTATTTGTTTACTTACCTCTGTTCGGCCGCAAGCCGTAGTTTACTAGCCCCCACCCTGCTCCTCCCCCGCCCCGCCCCACCGCCCCGCAGCACTCCCTCCACGAGCCGCTACTTAGCATACTTTTAAATACCTCTTTCTGCTACTAGAAACGTGTTTTAATTTGGAGCATACATACAGACGTATTAGGAGTGTGTGGGAAAACTGCATGGTATCTCCCCCTCCTCAGGAATTTAGCAATACCGCAAGCATCAGTAATTTCAGGGTATGAAAATACTCCTGTTGTGGAAATATGTGTGTTTCCTGTGATTCCCAAACGTTTCACCCCATTTTTTGTCTAATTTTCACCCGGAGAAGTTGTCTGCTTTCAACTTGCAACGTCTCTGGGTGGCAAAGGTAAGCCAGCGCCAGGGTGCTTCTGCAGAACTTGTAAACCCTACAAGGTTGATAACGCGCATTACCAGCCCAATCGTGATTAATGAGCCACTTATAATGAGTCATAACATGGGTTTATTCTGTTTAAGGTTTTTCTGACAGTGCATTTTTTGCACTACAGTAACCTGCATTTATATTTGCCAAAATTAACTGAAAGCTGATGTGTGAATGAGGGCAAAGTATTTAATGATTTAAAAGAAATGAGCATTATGTAAAGATACAGACGACAAGAGTAAATAGGTTTATTACACGCTCGCATTAACCCTGGTCACCTAGGAAACCATCCTCAGGCACGAGCACAGAAGAACATTTCTCGAGCCAACACAGATGAAACACCACACATCTCCCCCATAAGGACCCAAAAACACACAAAAAATCAATAACCATATAAAATGCATAATAAGTTGACAAATATTTGCATATACCTGTTTATTATAAATATGCATTAAAGATTATACACCTCGCCCAATTATCTCACCACATAATCCTTGAGATATTTAGGCATGGTTAAGGGTCTACCATAACTGGAGATATTTTCAATTTGCATGGCACCTTCTTGTCAGGCTTCCCCACAATCCTAGTTAACAGCATAATTCTCCTCAGAAGAGTTCTCCTCTGGGACATCTTCCATAGAACTACTCTAAGGGACGTTAATATCTCCCTCACAGACATCCTCCTCCCACAACCAATCATTGCAGGTGACAGATTGTCTCTCTTCTCTCCAGTTCAGCATTTTGTTGCATCGAGCCAATTTACTGAAATGCCACACCTTGCCCTCACTCATTTTGGCAGCACTGGTAAAAATCTTGACAAGGTTTGCTAAACTTACTGTACCCTTCTTAGACTTAGGTGACATCTTCACGCAAACGCAATCACCAAGTTCAAGGGTTAAGTCTTTGACTCCATGTTTCTGATCATAGTCTTCCTCATATACGTTTTGTACCTTTTATAAATTCTCCTTCACCACTGCAAATGACTAATCTACCTTACGATCACCTGATAACCAGACACAATAATACTTGATAAAAGGCTCTCTACCTCTCGGGATCCTGAAGGGACTATACCAAGCCACAATAGGGATAAGCCTGCATGCCCAGTATATTTTATTTAACTCCCTTTCCCAATTTTTACCACCACTAATGGCAGGCCTTTGGTGCATACATTATTATACACTGTGAAATGATAGGCAACCCACTGCAGTTTGTAATGTCAGATTTGTGCGCAAGCTGTATGTGAAGGTCTGCATTTACCTTCCCTAATATGACAGGTTTTTTAATTAAACCTCAGTCTTCATTGCTTTATGCCCATTAGGCTCAGACTTCTGTCCACCCAATGGGAGCATTGTTTGACTCATACACCAATAAAATATAAAATGGAATTAAATTAGAGGATGTTGCCTATTATTACTCTGTTAAAGTGCCCAATGGCATCATGGCCTCCAGGGTGATATAAGTGAAGGAAGTGACCCACTCGGGGCCACCCGGGTCATTGATGACCACCTCTCAGCCTTCCGTACCAAATGAAGAGTCGGTCAGACAGTGGAGAATATGAACTAATAACTGTTTATTCATATACACTCAGAGTGGAGCCCCATCTGTACAGTCCATGAGAGTGCTACAGCGGGAACTAAAGAACAGAAAGCATAGAGATACATTATGTACATTTCATAGCTGGGCAAAGACACGCCCACATTGGAAATTTCCAGGCAGATGCAGCTGGACAGTGAAATACAAAATATAGGTTTCGGTTCTCGTATCTCACACAACCTAGCACAATCCAAGGTCGTTTCACCCTGGGCCCGCCACCAGACAAGAGGGAGAGGGCCTCTATCTAGTGAGAAAGGTATGTGTTAATATGAACAGTCTATTCATTACCGAAACAAAACCTAACATTTCAGAAACGAAACTTAGCAAAGACCATGTCTCAGAAATAGACGAGATCAGTTTCGAACAACCTAAAATGGCGCCTGAAAAGAAAATGGTGTGGCGAATGCTAACTAAGAATTGATACTGCGTGAACATTAACGGACCTAATCTAACAAACCCTCCTTTTAGCATGAGCTAAAAACATTTTCTGAATAAGTAAAATAATTAATGTATATATATGGACAATAGTACAATAGTGATATCTACATATAAGAAATCAATGAGACATCAAAATCGAAATGTATTAAGACAGAATTATGGGCATTCCTTACAATCATCATTAGAAAGGGGTACAGCAAGAAGGGATGAATCCTCAAATATACCTTCATCAATATGCATTAAATCATCAATGCCATTCTGCAACATCATAGCGGCATTTGTAACCTGAGCTGATATTTTCTGTTTGGGCGTAAAAACGGAGGCGCAAAAGGAACAGCAGAAAGGAAGACATTGAATAAGGATGCAGCAAAACACCAACACCACTATAAGGTAAATCAGTTCCTTAAAAATCCAACTCCAACTACCAAGTAGGGACCAACTCCAATTCCCACTTTCCATGCCCTTGACATTCTCAAAGATGTCCAGAATATGTTGCATTATGTTTTTCTCCAAATTTTCTATTTCCATAACACACTGGTCTCCAATCAAAACGCAAACACCAACAGACTTGGCCAATATAAAATCTACAGCATATCTAGTCTGTTCCGAATACACCCGCATACTTTCCAATTGGGTAGTAATATCTCTCAGAGCCGCCACTGTGGTATTGGACAGAATTTGCAATTTACATCTGAAGTATTTTCTAGCTTTTTCTTCCCTTGCCATAGCCGTACCACCCAAGGTAAATATGGAAGACATGACAAAAAAAGAGTTTTGTGACTCCTTCACAAAACTCTTTCGTTAATGTCCTTTTCACCCATCTCTTTTTCGGCTCAATATCTTTACATGGGACACCCAGAGGCAACACCATCCCAAGAGCCACATCGTCAGTCCCATTATAAACATTGGAATAAGTCCCATTGGAAAAAAATAAAACCCAGGGTGTGCATATATTGACCCCTCATAACTTACTGCTGAATACCTAGAATTCATCCCAAGTGTATTTGGATCGGATTGGATCGGATTTATGCTCCAAGAAGGATGTTTGCTTGTACAATATTGTTCCTGACAATTTATATACAAAGAAGTTTCCGTAGAATTCACTATGGGGCAACAAGCAGCATAATAACCAGCTTTTCGGGGTACTGTTATCTCTTTATAATGCCAACCCACAAGTGTTATATTCTGTTCTTCCATTTCGAAATTATCACAATACGTGCTGTTATCACACCCAGGGTAACCCTCACCATGTGGTTTCCTGTGATATAAACATGGCCCGGGATAAGTCCAAACATACCCTTTACTTCTACAAAATCTGGTGGCCGAGTGTATGTGTATTTAACAAGTGACAGAGGATATGCTGTCCAGAGGCAAGCAACAGCACCAATAGGATAGCAGGAAGTCCCGTTCCCAAAAAATTTCTTATGCGCGGCTACAAACACATTATTCGCTGTAGCCCTCTTGTCTCTCCCCAGGGAAATGGGTCCACCCAGGTCAAGTGTGAGTGCATCATATACATCCTCCAAAAACCACAACACCCCCCACACTATTACTATTATCATGACTAGAACAACAATACATATTATTTTACTTCGAGTGGACCAAATTACATGACGTTGACTTGGAATTATTGGCTGTTCCTCCACATCGACTGGTCTACCAAATGGATGCATAATGAGATAAAACAAAGAAACACAAAGTGATAAAGTACGTAAATGTTCCCAGTGTCTGCCAGAGCCTCACTGGTACAGGCTCCTATCGTCCATCAATCAGTTGGCGCTCTTGAGCACCGGCGGTGGAGCTTGCTCTGTGCTAAGCTCGTCCTGCTCTATCCTATGTCGACAGAAACAGTATACTCTCAAAATGTATATTCTTCCCTAACTAATGTTCAGACAACAAAAGTGGAACAAATGCAGAATATTAGAACCTCTCGTTGGTACTGCTACGCAGTACTGACCTACCTTATTCAGTCCATCCCTAATATTTTTTCTCTTTCGACTCAGTGGTTCTCGTCCGAGGGCGTAAATTATACCTGACTGCCCCAGGAACTGTATGATCTGAAAACAGAGGCTCCTGGATAGCTCGTATTTCAGGTGGAACAGTCTTGTTCAGAACATCATCATTTTCCTCCTCTGTTCTGGTCCATATAAGTCGGGCGTCGCTGAAAGGCACAAACCTAGGCACTTGTTCACATTCGACATCCCCTACTCCTTCCTTGACCCAATGGTTGTAAGGTAGCAGCAGAGGTACCTTCTTGCAGTGGGTGGCATGCACCCAATTCTTTCGACCTGCAACCTACACAGTCGTACGAGTGACCAGTAAAACCTGCTCAGGACCTTTCCATCTGGGTTCCAGACTTTTCTTCCTCTGAAAGTTTTTAATGAGGACGAAATCCCCAGGCTGTATGTCGTGACCAGGTCCCTCAGGTTTCGGAGGTAGGGAGTTGTGAACCTGTTGGTGAATAGAACGCAAACTTTCTGTTAACTGGCCAAGATAATCAAGCAACACAGGATATTCAATCTCTGAGAAACGTTTTGGGCGGGGGACACTCCAGACATTCGCTGGGTACCCAAAAACCACCTAGAACGGGGACAAACCAGTTATAGAGTGGGCTGTGGTTCTAGTTGACAAAAGAGCTAATGGAAGAGCATCCGGCCATTGCAACCCTGTGGTCTCTTGAATTTTTGCCAATTTCAATTTGAGAGTACCGCTGTACTTCTCAACAAGGACAGCTGACTGCGGGTGATTGGCAGCATGAAATTTCTGGTTAATGTGCAAACCTTCACAAATTAATTTAATCACTTTCCCATTAATATGAGACCCGTTGTCACGCCAGATAACTCGGAGCAAACTGAATTGAGGAAAATATTCTTTAAGGAGTACTTTCGCAGTTGTAATGGCCGTATTGTCTTTAGTGGGGTAAGCTCAACCCATTTACTGAACGTACATATAACCACTAAAACGTACTTGAGATTATTACATCTCTCTAATTCAATAAAATCCATTTGGAGAACCTCAAATGGAAAAGTAGGTGGTGCAAAATTAACAAGTGGGGTAGGGGTACCTTTTCCTGGGTTATGTTTCATGCAAATCATGCAATGTTTCACCAAATGTGCAGCTGTTTTGGAAATGTTATCATTGTGCCACACTGGCGCTAACAATTTACAAATGCCTTTTGCACTAATATGAGCTTGACCATGCGCCATAGTAATCACAGGAAGTACATATGCATCAGGTAAAATCCATTTCTGTTCCCTGGATTTATCAATACAGCATCCTTCCTCATTCAACTGTGCTGTACTTTCCTGCCACTTCGCTGATTCCTCTATCGTGGCTTCACTCTGTATCTCCTTTACACTCGCTACTGTATTTTCAAACATAGCAATTTCGGGAACCCATCTAGCTGGACCTGCAACAAGCCTTCTTTTCATTTTACTCCAAGCAGTGTCCTTATCTACCTGATCTGCAAATGTGTTCCCTCTACCCGCATCATCAGTAATCGTTTTGTGGGCACTACACTTGATTATTGCCAATTTCTTAGGAAGTGTCAGTGCAGATAACAATCGCAATACAAGGTGTCCATGCTGGATTTTAGTGCCATGAGAAGTAAGGAACCCTCTCTCTGCCCACAATCGACCGAAATTATGAGCCACCCCAAATGCATACTGCCTATCTGTATAGACATTGACCACCAACCCTTCACTCAATTCACAAGCTCGGATAAGGGCAACAAGTTCAGCGGCTTGAGCCGACTGATAGGGGACCCGTGATGTCTCTACCACCGTACGCAATTTAGTGATAGCATAAGCTGCAGTGGTGGTGCCATCTGGTAATAATTTGAAACAAGAGTAATCAATATATAGTTCTCCTTGAGGGTCAGATAGGGGAACATCAGTCAAGTCTACCTGTCCCTTCGTCTCTTCCTCTGTTTGGGAAATACAGTCATGCTTATCAATTGCATCATCCTCAGAAGGGAGGGGTAGTAACGTGGCTGGGTTCAGAGTGGCACATCTTTTGATCATGATATGCTTAGCAAACAATGTCAATTCATAACCCGTAAGACGTGCACTGGTGAGGTGCTGTGTCTTTGTCTTATTCAAAAGTGTGTCCACAGCAAGGGGTACCATGACTGTGAGGTCTGTATCAAGTACGAGTCCAGTCGATTGCCTGATTGAAGTGGCCACAGCCGCGACCGCTCTCAGACAGTTCGGAAGGGCCCTAGTGAAAGGGTCAAGCACAGCAGAAAAATAAGCACAAGGTCTCTGTCTATCCCTAAATTTCTGGGTCAAGACAGAAAGTGCACAGCCAGCCATCTCGTGAACATAGAGCACAAACGGTTTCCTATAGTTAGATGTGCCAAGCACTGGAGCCGAGCAAAGCGCAGTTTTTAATTGCTCGGAAGATTGCTGACATTCTGGCATCCAAGGCAAAGGCTCATGCACAGCTTTTGTTGTTAATGTAAGCAAAGGTTTGATAAATAAAGAATAATTCGGAATCCACTGGCGACAGTAGGAAGTAATACCTATAAAAGCATGTACATCTTTTTGAGTTTGTGGAATGGGCATTTTAACAATGGTACTAATACGTTCAGGGGTCAACCTCCTACCCTCCTTCAACAGTAGGTGACCTAAGTAGGTAACCTCCTGTCAACAATACTGAAACTTCGAAAGAGAGACCATATGTCCAAGGTGGACCAAATGCAACAACAGTTTCACTGTACTATCCCTACAACCTTGTTCCGTATCAGAAGCAATTAACAGATCATCGACATACTGCACCAAAACATTACCTGGGGAAAGTGAGAGTGAGTCCAACTGACTTTTTAATGCCTGACTATAGATACTAGGACTCTCAGTATAGCCTTGAGGAGCGCGACAGAATCTAAAGCTTCTGCCGGCCAGTGTAAATCCAAACAAATACCTACTATCCGGATGTATAGGAATACTAAACAAGGCATTTTTCAAATCAATAACAGAGAAGAACTTAGCGGTAGATGGAATCATTGTCAAAAGTGTAGTAATATCAGGAACCACTGGAAATTGTGGAACTATTTTATTGACCTCTTGCAGATCAATCATGAAACGATAAACGTCATCAGTAGCATCAGAAGAACCCAAGGGTGCCCTTTTAAGGACCGGAAGAATAGGACTATTACAAACGTTCCCATACGTTTCCTCAACCACTCAATTACGTATTAAATCCTGAATAATCTGGAGAAGGGCCCGTTCTTCCGCCTGTGGTATTTTATACTGAGGAATGCATTGCCTTTGACTTGTATTGAAACTGGTGATATATGCAATAGACCCACATCAGTATCTCCAGTAGCCCATAATGTGGGTGGTACCTGATCAAACTCAGCTGGAAGGGGTGCATCTTAGGATGTCTAGTATTCACATCCGGACCCATGGTAATATAAACACCATCAGGAGAACAATAGATAGTAGCATGTAATTTTTTCAACAAGTCCAAACCCATCAAATTCTCACCACAATTTGAAGTTAATAGAAACGGAGACTCCAGAGTAAAAGGACCAACAGTAAGTGCAAGGGGTCGTGAAATGGGGCTTACAACCGGCACTCCTGGAAAACCCACTGGAACATTATTATGGCCAGACAGCGCCGCCCCGGGGACCATATGTCGGGAAACAGAACTTTTTGTTGCACCTGTATCCACCAAAAATTCCTTAGTCAAACCTTGTGAATCTGCTTTGACATAAGGACCATGCTGATCTACAGGTATCTGAACTAGTCCCTCACCCTGTCTCTGGCTGTCCTAGCTATAGGACATCCCTGTCACATCATCAAAATCATAATCATCATTGTAGTACTCTCCATCTCTTGGGTCATCAAAATAGTTATTATCAGAACGGCCCACAGGAGCTGCATTATTCTGGGGTCTATCAGTCCCACGGCCCCTACCGCCAGAACCTCGTCCTCTAGGGGACGAAAACTTCTGCAACAGTACAGGACACTGGCTACGCCAAAGTCCTTCCTCCTTACAATACGCACACTGATTCTGCCCCAAAGGTGTCCGCCTGGTACGTGCGAGTTGTCGTGCAAGACTTCCCCGTCCTCTGGTATTACCCCTATATGCCTGCTGCAACAACACCTTAGTTTTTAAATCCTTATGTTTCTTATCATTCTTATCTTTTTCTTCCTCATCTCGGTGCTCATAATACTGGGCCATATTTAAAATAACAGAAGGAGAAGACGCAGACCAAGTACTTTCAGACGCCTGCAAACGAGTCATTATTTCAGGAAGAAGGTTAGTGACAAACCTGTCAGCAAACAAATGGACTCCCCCTTCCGTGGACATGTCCTGCCTACTGTAATCCAAAAATGTATCTTCAAACCTAGTAAAGAAATCAGACACACTCTCATCCTTCTTCTGTCGACAAGCTGTCAATCTATCCCAGCTTACCTTCTTAGGTGGAATAAGTGTATGCATGTATGTAATAATACAACCAGGCAAGGCAAGTATCTCAGCACGCGGTTTATCTCCTAGCTTCCTATCTCGATCCCATCCCCTAATCACATTCCATGTTCCGCCCAACTCGGCGACATGATCCTGAGAATGTACCTACCGCCAAATATCAACCGGAACAAGGAGACCAAAGAACATCGCAATGTCAGCAAGAGTCATTACAGTAGAAGAAGCAGCCTCTGTCAATTCTTTATAATAAGCAGTAGGGTTTTTTCTAGGATCCGGCAAAGTAGTCTTAAGAGCTAAAACCTCACTTCTTTTCCATGGAGTATAAACCCATTGCTCCTGAAAACGGGCAGCCACGGCCGGTCTAGTGATCGTTCCGTGCTGATCTGTCAATGCAGGTATTTCTGGATGATATATTGGGTGGACTTCACACATTTTCTCTTGTGGTCTTCTCTCAAAATCCCCCCCACCAGGCCTCACCGCCCCACTGCTCTTACCTGCAGCGGCCGCAAATAGAACTTGGTTAGACCCAGAAAGGATATTACTTCATCCTTGTATGTGGGTGACAGGGCATCCATGATAGAATCCGTAATATCCTTCTTCGGTGTTGTACCCAGTTTACTTACTTCATGACCCAGATAAGTGACAGATTTCTCCTCAAATTTGAATTTCCATAATTCACAGGTGAGAACCATTGTTGCTTAGTATTCTCAACACTTCCTTTAAAAGCTGAATGGGCTCTAATTTGTTTCTGCCCATAATCAAAATGTGATCCTTAGAAAATAGGACTTTTTTTTATCTGTCTGAATAACTTATACATCGATACTTGGACTCTGGCAACCCCGAAGCAAGTCCAAAAAGTGTCAGAATGAATCTAAAACACCTAAAAGAAGTGATGAAGGTGGTGTACTTCCTATTTCCAGGATGAAGAGGCACTTGGTGATAGGAAGACGCAAGATGAACTGTAGAAAACTTCTTGACACCTTTGGTCTTATCCAGCAACTCATTAATCTTAGGTAGTGGAAACATATAGAAGGTAACATTTCTGTTTAGATCCCTGAGAATAATGCAAAGCCTTACCTGGCCACTAGCCTTGTGTGCCACGACCAAAGGGGCCACTCATTCAGTGCATTTTACTGGTTCAATAATTGAATTATATACCTACTTGTGGATTTTCTTGCTAACTTCTTTCTTAAAACTGAAAGTTATATTCCTGGCTTTGTGACTCATTGGAACAGCATTGTCTTTCAACACAATTTGATGTGTAAAGCCTCTGAGTTCCCAATTTTACCAGAAAACACATTTGAAAACATCTTCTGCATTTCCTCTCCTACATCATCAACCTCATTATGTATAAGCCTGGGCGGTAGCGGAACTCCGCAAAGTGACAAAAAAACTCCTCCTCACTACGCTGAGTTCCGCTAGCGGCGGAGTGCGTAAGGGTCATGCCGTTCGCTGTAGTTTTCAACCCTGGAAAATCATCGCAAATGGGATCATGCGCAGCGCAGGAGGGCGCTGCTTTCTTTCTGCTGCTCGGGTAGATTTTCTACATGAGCGGCAGCTTTCTCAACGCGAACGAAAGGTTTCTCAACACAAGCGGTCACGAGCAAACGCGACCACTCGCACTGAGAAATACGACCGCCCGCATTGAGAAATCTCGCCAGGAGGTTATTTTCCTCGCTCGCGTTCGCCGACTTGACATTGACGAGCTCCGCGAGCGGAGTGGAGTTTATTGCCCAGGCTTAATTATGTAACGATAACACTTGTTTCTTGCTGATAGGATCTAAAGTAATACCCAACAACCTGTGGTCAATCCATCCCAGAATAGAAGGGCCTTTCCTGACACATATCATTTTCCTCTGGCTTTTATCCCTTTAAATTCAAAAGACAAAAGTCTATGAACTATCATGAGTATATTTTCACCAATAAAACTTTCTGGATGCACTTCAGCGGAAATTAATCCCTTACCCAGTATACACCCAAATTTCCCATCCCAAACTAATTTATCAACAATAGTAAATGGAGATTCGGAATCTGCTACAAATTGTATTTCCACACCTCCAGCTAACATCTGACAAACAGTTTTGTTTCAAGTGTTTATGCTTAAAATATTTCCATCAATACACAGTACTCTATCAATATTTGAAAATCCTTTACCATCTGAAGTTTCAGATCCAGATGCATCCACTATGCATTTAATAATTTTACCCTTTTCGTGGCACACCTGGGTGTAATGACCAGAGACCCCACAATAAGAACATTTGACTTTGATAGCAGAGCATGTTTTGTCCCTGACAAGATTATCTTTGCTACAAGCACTTGCAGCAATGCGGACTTTTGATGTTCCCAGTTGAATCTTGAGATTTGGAGAAGTTGGTTAGACCTGACAGCCTTAAGGTGGTCTTCCTCCAATCTTTTTGCCTTACGCCTCCATTTTTGCTGATTTTGTTTTTGTTGGCCTTAGGACTCTGAACAATTTTTTCCTGCTAACCAATGCTTAAGTGTTTGTCCTCTCTTATTTAACTATGGTGAAATTGGCTTACACCCAATCAGCACATTTTATTTACTTGTAAGTCTCTATTAAAGTGGTACTACCTATACCCAGGGCTTGTAAATGAAATTCTACAAGTGGGCCTGCAGCACTTATTTTTTTTTCAAACAAGTTTTTATTGGTTTTCTGAAAATGCCATACATATTATTCCATGAGCAACATAGGACAATAACTGAAATATGGACGTACATTACAAATATAAATGGTGGTAGGCTTGCACCCACTCCAGCACTAACTGCACCCCAATAAGTCCTACAGGGTTTCGAGAGTACTCAAGCAAATCTCGGCCCTCCTCCCACAGTTATCCCAGCACGCAGTTCGGCCCATCTCCAGGCAGGATGTATTCCTCTAGTGTAGAGCCACCTAAGAAACCCCCAACGCCCTCCCTCCCCACTCAGTCCCAAAACCCCCAAGTAAGACCCCCCCCATCCATCCCCCCCAAGCATGCCGCTGACCGTTGAAATACCCAGGGAATCAATCAGATCTCCTACACCGCCCACCAGAATCCTTGCTTCGTAGGTCCTAACCTAGGGTAGCCCGGGCACATCGAGGAAAAGGCCCTGCGGGAGCCCCAACGTTCGTCCCATGCCTCCCTGCCATCAAGGGGCGGTCACACCATCCGCCTGAGTGCCCTCCATCTCATCTAGTAGAGTCTCGCCATCTATAGTTGGGTGTTTAAGCAGGTGTACGAGCGCCACCCACGCCCTAGCCATCTCCATGGTCTTCTCGTTCCCAGTGCGCCTGGCCATGCCCAGCCTACAGTTCCCTTCACTCTCCGCCCATTTCACTAGTTCCATGCGCCAGCGCGCCAAGACGGGCCCCTGCCTCCCCTTCCAGTGCGCAGTAAGTTCCCATTTTGCAAGGACCAGCCCCAAATCAATGAACTTACTGGTGATTTTGGTCTTGGCAGTGTGCGGAAACCAGTGCAATAAGCAAGCCCGAGGCGTCATATCTATGTCCCTCTCCGTCACAGTTGCCAGCGCAGCCGTCACCCCACGCCAATAGTCCCCCAGTACTGGGCAGTCCCAAAACATGTGTAGAAACCTTGCCCCCTCAACATTACAACGGGGACAGGTAGACGATGCCCCATAATAGTCGTTAATTTTGCCAGGTGTCAGGTATGCCCTATGTAAGACATAAAATTGGATCAACTGGAAGCGCACATTCCGGGAGCTCTTCCACGCCCGCTCGACAACTGCCGCCCAAGGTTTTTCCCCAATAGGTTCCCCCAAATCCTCCTCCCATTTGAGTCGCAGCGCCGTTAAGGGTTGACGCAAGTCCTGGGTAATCCGCTGATAAAGACAAGTTACCGCTTTAAGGGTACCCGCTGCTAGCACCACATATTGACAGGCAAGAGACGTGTCGGGCTCCTCCAGGCCCCGCCGCCAATGCCTTCTGATTGCCGCTGTCAGGGCCGCATGGAATAGAAAATCTCCTCGCGGTAAGGCATGGCGCTCTCGGAAATCGTTGAATGGGAGGAGATTGCCATCCTCGTAAAGGTCTCCCAGTGTGAGGACTCCTGCCTCCCTCCAGGACTGCAGTTTACTCCAGTCGCCCCCATGGGGCAGCACCTCGCACATCCCCAGCGGGATCTCAGGTGCATACGGGATCTTAACGTGCACCCTCCTGGCCATGCGCGTCCAGCACTGTCGCACCACTCGCAGATCCGGCGGCATCAGCCCACCCCTTATTGGTACACGCAGGAGAACATAGGACAACAGTCGCCAACTCGGATCAGACCCATCCAAAGCCTCCGGGTGTCGGATATGGCCCGCCACCCATTTCGTAAACCATTGGAGTTGCGCAACGTGGTAATAGGCCTCAAAATCTGGCAACGCAAGGCCCCCCTCTGCCCTGGGCCGTTGCATAGTGGTCAGGGCGACCCTCCGTCTCCCAGTCCCCCACAAGAAACCGGTAATTAACGAGTTAAGCTGGGTGAAAAACCTACTGGGGATCCAAATGGGGAGCGTCCCAAAATAATAGAGGAACCTGGGCAGAGTGACCATCTTCACCAGTGCCACTCTACCCGCCACAGATAATGGAAGAGTTCCCCAGAAGTCGAAGCAGGTTTTAGTGCTGCGCAGCGCCCGTCCCACATTACCCTCTACGAGATCGGTAGGATCGTGATAAATCTGGGTCCCCAGGTATGACAAGCAGCGAGGTTCCCAGGAAACCCCCCCCTCATTTTGCGGGTCCGCTCTTTCTGCCTTGGCGGGAAACAAACACGACTTGGCCCATTTCACCCGCAGCCCCGCCAATCTCCCCAGGGTCTCTAACAATTCCCTCGCTCCCCGCAGTGCCTCCCCGGAGTCTCGCAAGAACATGAGTAAATCATCTGCATACAGCGCTATATACTGGAGGTGTCCCCCCCACCAATAGACCCGAGTAATATCTTCCCGTCCTAGCATGGGCAGCCATAGGCTCCATCGCCAGGGCAAATAATAGAGGGGACAGCGGACACCCTTGTCTCGTCCCCCGGGCAACTCCACAGGCGGCAGAAATCAGGCCCCCGTCCGGACTCTAGCTGTGGAAGCACTGTACAACAGCGCCGTCCATCGGACAAAGCTTTCCCCTAGGCCGAATGCTCGCAATACATTGAAAAGGTAAGGCCACTCCAGACTATCAAAGGCCTTTTCAATATCGACCGCAAAAATGCAGGCCCGATCCACATCATAGGAGTCGGACCCCAAGATTCGCATGAGTCTGCGAACGTTCATCGCTGTATTCCGCGATGGTATGAATCCGGCCTGATCACCGTGAACCAATGTCGTCATATGAGGCAGCAAACGACTAGCTAATACCCGACTTAAGATCTTATAGTCTAAATTAAGCATCGCGAGGGGCCTATATGAGGAGCGGTCCCAGGCAGGTTTGCCTGGTTTGAGAAGGGTGGCAGGGAGAACACCCTCTTGAAGCGCTCTATTGTACATTGCCACCAGGCAGGGAACCAAGGTATCGGCATAGGTCGCATAAAATTCCACAGGTAGCCCATCCGTGCCCGGCGTTTTGTTCCTGGCCATGTGTTTTATAGCGCTGTGCACTTCTCCCGTCTCCACGTCTCTACCCAGGGTTTCTGCCTCCTCGACCTCAACGGTAGGAAGCTCCGCTCCCAACAGGAATCCCTCGTCACCAGGGAGACCAGGATCCAGCCTACTCTGGTATAGCACCGTGTAGTATTGTAAGAACTGATCATTAATAGCTCGCTGGGTATAAAACACCTCATCATTCTGGCCTCTCAGTTCCAGTATCGCTGTCCCTCTCCACGCAGGATTGGCGAGCCAGGCCAGCAGCGCCCCCGACTTATCGCGCTCCGCGTGTGCCTTGTCCGTGTAAGCCTTATAGTCAAAACAGCGTAATCTTTCCAATTGGACCGCCAGTGCCTCCCGGGCCCCAAGCAATGCAGCTTGCCTATCCGGATGTTCCGGGCGTTCCCTCTCCTCAGCACGCACTTTCTGTTCTGCCTCCAGTACGTCCCGCTCCAGTATTTTACGCACTCCAACTATTTCTCCCATGCAGCGCCCCCTAATCACTGACTTGAAAGCATCCCATTCAACCAGCAAAGAAGACGCTGTGTTAGCATTAACCTCAAAATAATTTTCTATGGCCGACCCTACAGTATCCCGGAACACCGGATCTTCTAGTGTATCTGGCCTAAGTCGCCATGTGGGAATAGCAGGACGGTTGCGCACCCAATGGAGCATCACCAGTAACGGGTTATGATCGGATGTTGTCCTAGTTAGGTATTCGCTATGCACCATTCCCCCATGTACATCTGGAGAGCAGAGGATCGAATCTAATCTAACATGCAGATCATGTAGGGATGAGAAGTAGGAGTAATCCCTGTCTGTGGGATGATGGGCCCTCCACGTGTCAGTCAGCCCCCATTGCTGCTGCCAAGCTCGCCGCGCCGCAGCCAATCTATGTACTGGGGCATCTGGCAGAGGAGGGTGTGAGCGGTCTAGGGAGAAGTCGGTGATGCAGTTAAAGTCACCCCCCAATAGAACAGAACCTGTGAGCAGGGGCGCCAATTTCCCTGATAGGTGCGCAAAAAATGAGACTTGATCGGAGTTAGGGGCATAGATACTCCCCAGCACAATGTCCTTCCCATCTAAGCGCCCTGTTACCACAACATACCGACCCTCTGGATCGATCAACTGCCCAGTACTCTGAAACGGGACCCCTGACCGCACCCAAACCAGCGCGCCCGAGCGAAAGCAGAGTATGTGGTGCAGTACACCTAGCCCCGCCATCTCCGCTGCAAAGCCACCCCCTCTTGTTTAGTTAAGTGTGTCTCCTGCAGCAGCGCGATTTGCACCCCCTTCTTCTTAGATAGGCATGGATCTTGTGGCGTCGTGTCATAGTATGCATCCCCCTAATGTTCCAGGAGAGACACTTAAAGCCTACTGCGGTTCCCATAGTGTGGGTGTACGTACATTGTCCTCCACATCTTCCCCAGCAGCATGCTTGGTCCCTGCAATCCCACCCCTCCCTTCCCCCAAACTCCCCAACTCCCCTCCCCCGGACAGGTTCCCTGAAACTAGTTCCCATCCAAACAAAGAAAACCAGCAATCAGATACAAAAAGATAGAGAGACGTGTGCCGACCCATGGGACCCAAAGCCCCTCCCGGCCCCCCCCCCCATTCCGCAGCAACATGGAGGGTCCCCTCCTTAACAATCTAATGGTGCCCCCTCCCGTCCGCAGTCGTTTCCCAGCTTCCTCAACAGGTAGTCTTGACCCTTGGTACAGACCCAGCACACCCTGTCGCCAATGTTCAGTTCAGCCGAACAGGTCCACCGTCTGCGGAGTAACCACCGGCAGCTCAGTGTCAGAGTCACCAGTCGCGCTCCCAGTTAGGGAAGTCTCAGATCCACCTAATGCCCGGCCAGCAGGCACGGAGGGCGGACTGACTGTTCCTCGACTGATCTCTACAACCGCCTGCACTGCTCTATCTCTCTCGAGGCGATGATGCGGCGATGTAACGGCCCTCTGCGGGCTCGCAGGGCCAGGGGATCCTCTCCCCGCAACGCACTCCACGGGACTCCGTCTGGCCCCCGCTTGGCGCATCTCCAGCCAGCGCCATGCATCTTGCAGGGTGGTAAAGAAGAGCGTCCCTGTGCCGTCCACCACCCGTAGGCGCGCCGGGAAGAACATGGCATAAGAGATGTGAAGTTGGCGCAATTTTCTTTTAAGGGCAAGGAAAGAGGCACGCTGCTTCTGAACCTCCCTGGTATAATCCGGGAAGATCATTACCTTAGAGTTCTCGATCTGCAGGTGCTGGTTCCCCTGGCCCGCTGTAATAGGTGGTCCCTGTCACGATAGTGCAAAAGTCTCGCCACTATCGGGCGCGGAGGTGCACCCGGCTGGGGAGGTCTGGCTGGGACTCTGTGGGCTCTGCATGCTCCGTGAGCGTAGCAAAGTATTATGCCCAGGGTTACTCTGCACCATCCATCTTCGAACATTTGATGCCACTCTGCTCGCTATAGGAACCAAGTACCCCACTTCATCTCAGTCCAAAGCTCGCCACAGATCTATCTCCCCCACCACCAAGTGTCAAATCAGCCAAACAGGTCCGCCGTGTGCGGAGTGACCACCGGCAGCTCAGAATCCGAGTCCCCAGTTGTACTTCCAGGCAACGATGTCTCTGGGCTGCCCAGCGCCCGATTAGTGGAGGCAGAGCTCGGGCTGGCCCCCCCGGCTGATCTCCACCACCGCCTGCACAGCTCTGTCGCGTTCCAATCGCCGATCCGGTAATGAAAGTGCCTTCTGCGGATTCTCGCACTCCGGTGACCTTTTCTCTCCACTACTCACTCTAGAGCCTCGCCTGGATCTCGCGCGGCGCATCTCCAGCCACTGCCACCCCTCCTGCGGAGTGGCGAAGAAGAGGGTATCAGCGTCATCCACCACTCGCAGGCGCGCTGGGAAGAACAGGGCATACGCGATATGAAGTTGGCGCAATTTCCGCTTAAGCGCAATGAAGGACGTTCGCTGCCTCTGGACCTCCCGATAATCCGGAAAGACCATCACCCTAGAGTTCTCAATCTGCAGCTGTGGTTTCCCCCGGGCCTGCTGCAGGAGGTGGTCCCTGTCCCGGTAGTGTAAGAGTCGTACCACCAACGGTCGCGGAGGCGCTCCCGGCTTGGGAGGCCTAGCTGGGACCCTATGGGCTCTCTCAAGGGCAAAGAACTGGGATAGCCCCTCCGGAGCAACCTCCCTCCGGAGCCATTCCTCCAAGTAACGAACAGCGTCATCTCCCTCCGCTCGCTCAGGAACCCCCACTATGCGAAGGTTGTTGCGGCGGGAGCGCCCTCGCTGTCCTCCGCTCTCATCTCCAGGACCCGAACCTTGTCCTCCACTTGCTTTAAGGCGTGCTGCAGTGTGACCACCGCCTCAGGGACACCCTCCAGTGTCTTCTCCGTCACTTTCACCCGCTCCTTCAATTTCCTGTGGTCGTCCTTGAGCAGGGATAGGTCCACCCCAATAGTATCAATCTTCGACTCAAGGGCCTCTCTAGTCGAGGTGATGGCCTGCATGATATCGGTCAGCGTGGGGCCCCCGGCCATCAGCCCCGGCGCGATCCGACACATCATCTTCGTCATCGGTCTGCTGCCCCGGCCCCTCCACCTGGAGGACCGCATATCCCTTCTTCTTAGAGACCCGCCCCATCTCGGCGGGCCACGAAAGGCGGCACAGTATCCCACCAACCGCCTGGGCACCTGGGCACCAGTATTCGTTCCTGGCCGGGGAGAACTCCCTCGACGTCAAATCTCCACAGCAAGATGGGGCCTCCAGGCCCCTTGTTCAGGACCAAGCTTGAGTCTCAGGGCCCCCAGCCAGGGCGGAACACAACACTCCTTCGCCGGTCCCCAATGCGCAGCACCGTCGACCCACTCACCGCAAGCCAGGGGGCCACAAGAGGCCTACAGTGCCCCACCGAGGTCAGGATCCCTCCGGTTCTGGCACCAGGGACTCTCCGGCGGAGCCCCGCCTCTCTCCCAGATCACCACCACTGCAAAGGGCCCCAGCCACTGGTATGGGCCCAGGGCAGGGCGAGCCAGGCACGATGATGTCCAGCCCTGAAGACCCACCGGGGGGCCGCCACCACCCCAGCAATCAGGAAGGTAAGTGAGTCGGATGCCTCCTGCTCAGTGTCTCGGGCCGCACAGATCACTCAGCAGGGAAAGGATCAACTAGGCGCGAACTCCCCGAAGAGAAACAGACCAGGGGCTCCGCCAGTAAGCAGCCCGCGGCACACTCACCGCATCAAGCAGCTCAGGGCTATCACCGTGGCTCCAGAAGTCTACGCCGATCTAGCTCCTCTCAGGCCCGTCCCCAGGCAGACCGAGGCACATGCACAGCAGCCGGCAGTCTGGGGTGACTCCCGCAACTCCAATGGACTGCGCCGATCCGACACCTCTCGGCCAGTCCCAGGTAGCTCCGCTGCACAGGCGGGTCTCAGGCGTCGTTCGGGACCCCAACGTCGACCCACCAGAGCACGACTGCCCCACACTCTGTACCAGGCACTGGACCGGCGGGAGCCAGCCGGGGACGATCTCCCCACACCGCCGCCAATGGTCGGCCAAGTTCACCCCGTGCCGGGGCGTAGCAGAGCCCAAGAGCCCTCCAGAGCCTCCCGCGCTGCACCACAGGATCAGCGGGCATCGGCCCGTCCGCGCGGGTTCCAGCCCCTCTCACCGCCCTGCATCAACGCCATCCGGTGACTGGGCTGCCATTTTAGCCTCCCCCTACAGCAGTCAGGCCAGTTGCGATCGCCCCTCCATCAACTTCTTACATGCGAGGGCACCACCGGGCACAAACTCCGCTCCGGGATATGAAGGCAGGAGGCTGGGCTCAGGTCAGCGCCGTGCTCGGCGAAGTCCGCATCCAATCGCCGCCACCGCCATCTTAGGTCCCCGCAGTCAGGAGACGAGACTCACAGAAAAGCGGAGATTTCTCCGCCGGATCGCCTCCCGGGCCGTTGCCAGCACATCCACCAGGGCACCAGGTATTCCGACGTAATGTGGCCAAAGAAGGGCCCCCTCAGACCTTCAGGATGACTGTAAACGAAGGGAGGCCACGGAGGAGCCCCGAGGTCCGCTTCCTTCTACATCGGCGTCAGGCCACGCCCCCCGGCCTGCAGCACTTATTGTGCCACACACTTAAGTAGCCTTTTTAAACATGTGTTTTCAGTTTAAGCTGCCATCTTGACCTGGCAAAATAAACCTTTTGCCAGGTCTAACCCTTCATTTTTAATACATATGAGTCACCTCTAGGTTAGGCCCTAAATAGCCCAGAGGCCAGGGTGCAGTGTATTTAAAAAGTTGGACATGTACTTTTAACTTTTACTTTACATGTCCTGGTAGTGAAAAACTCTTAAATGTGTTTTTCACTACTAGAAGGCCTGCCTCTCACATAGGTTAACATTGGTTTAACTTATTACATTTAGTAAGTGATAACCCTCAGTTGGGATCAGGTAGGAATGTCGAGTTTGGTGTCTAAAGAATTGAAATTTAAAATTCTCTTTAATGGTAAAATCGTATTTTAAGTCACAATTCTGAAAATGCCACTTTTAGAAAGTTGGCATTTTCTTGCTCTAACTGTTTGGTGCCTGCAGCCTGTATCCTGGGTCACATGACTAGGAGTAGCTGGCAGTTGATCTTTGTGTATTGCTCCCAAACAGTGGGGCAAAGGGGGAATAGGTATTGGCAGGATGTGCCATCACTGACTTGATAGGGGCTGTCACCTACCACACTTACACATCAGAAAGTCTATGTCTGAGCACACTCAAAAAAGAGTTTGACACAAGTCTTTTGTGAACCCACACAAGCTAGGGCAGGGAGGTAGGGAATTCCAAGCACCAGGGGGGGGGTGGGGGTGGAAACCTCCAGAACCTTCTCCTACTTCAAAGTGGGCATCAGGTATAAATAATAGACCCGCAGACCCAACCCTTCAGTAAACCTCTGGACCTGTGGAAGACTCAGAGGGATTGCTGTGCTGCACTGCAAGAAGGACTGCTATTCTGTTGCCCTGCTGCATTGCTGCTCTGCTGCCTCAGTAAAAAGGATTGGACCTGCATCTTGAACCCAGAGCCGCTAAGGGCTAGCTGGCTGGCCTCTTTATCAGAGCCTCAGGGACAGAAAAGACTCCAACCACCTTAAACCCAGCACCTGCACTCTGTCTGCTGCGAGTACTACACCCAAAGTGGGGCCACCCCAGTCCTGGACCCTTGGAAGTGGGCCTGAAGGTGCTCTGCCAGCCTAGCTGTGGCCCTGTGAGCAGAACTGACCCAGCACGATGCATCTTCTTGCAGCCACTTTGGAACCACCAGAGTGCAACATAACACTCATGCAGGACCTTGCATTGCAGCACGCAGCTTCTTCAAAAATTCTGCTGCGCGACACATCATCAACAGCGGATTTGAGGTACTTTGTTCAGTGAGCCTAAATTGGGGCCTGATTTAGATCTCGACGGTCGGGGTACTCCGTCACAACGGTGATGGATATCGTGTCCGCCAAAATGTAAATCCCATTATATCCTATCCAAGCTGTAAATCAGGCCCTTGGTCCCTGTATCTGGCCCAAGCTTCATCGTGGTTGGCCTGAACTTGTGACTTTGTCCCAGTCCGGCACAACCAGATAACCACAGTTGGCGCATTACGCTTACATGCACTATTTTCACTTAAATCTTTAAAGTTTCATATGTCCGGTTCTGCTGATTGGATTTTTTATATTTTGGTCTTCATTAAATTAAATTCATTACATTTTACTCTATTTTTCTAAATTGGTGTGGGATTTGTCTTGCATTGTGTCTTCAATGTATTACTGTTTGAAGTGCTGCATAAATACTTTACACATTGCCTCTAAGTTAAGCCTAACTGCTTTTGTGGGTTGTATGACAGAACCACACATGGATAAACCACACATGCCTTAACAACACAGTCGGAACAACAAATGCTCTTTACCACGCAATCCTTTACCAAGCAAGTCTTTACAACGACTTGCCTTAGGAAAAGTGCTGAACTTTGGAACATTATAATTTACTATTGTAACTCACGTCTACGCAACAGTAGGGAAAGCATTGGACTTTAAAGTCCACAGCTGCTTTACCTGAGTCATGTCGTTTTAACAACATGTGTGGTAAAGGAATGCATGGCTAAGCCGCATTCGCTGTTCGGACTGCGTTGCAACGCGTGGGATGGCCGTCATTGTTATTGCTCTTACCCGCCTTTGTGCAAAGCTTCTTGAGGTCTAAGCACAGGGTAATTTGGGGTTGGTTGTGACTTTACACTGTTAGAAATTGTGGTTGCTGTTTGAGTAGGGTGTCACTTCCATCAACCAGTAACCCAATTTCCTACAGTATTCATATAAGTCTTGTTCATTGAACTCTTTTTATTATGAATAACTATGGAAAACCTTTGCAACCATATACTCTACATTATATTGTGAGGAAGGATTTTTAAAAGTTGCCTTGCCTTGCTCTTTTGTGCATGGATGTTGTTCTGCCACTCCAATGGGATTTTCAACACCTTCCACTCCAATGAAATTCTCGACTCAGTTCTTTTTGCCTGGACTAAGTGCTGCAGCAGTGCAGGCCGCCTGGGTCCTTTTTCTTTGATCCTGGGGCAGTGTTCTGGATTTGCACAGGCCTTTTTGGATTGTTTCCCAGGTGTATTCTCTGACCTTTGAAGTGGCTCGCAATGCTGTCATTGTACATGCGCCACAGTGCTTAATTTGTAAAATATTAAGTGCCAGGGCTCTGGCCAGGAGGCCACTGCAGCTTGCACCACCTATCGCCTTTGTCATCGCTGCCAAAACAACTACTAACCATCTCTCTCGCATGTAAATGCGACAGTTCAGATTATTCCAGGTCCCCAAAGCTGAAGGAATGGCTGGGTAGGTAGGTATTAGCAATTTTAATGTATATTGTATTCCTAAACTAACATTGTTCTGCTCATCTCTAAATTAGATGAGCAGTGCCACCATGTGGTGGACTGTTCTAAGTATGGTGTTGACAATTAGGTGCTGGTGTCGAGCACCGGAAACCAATTAAGTGCTGGTGCTGAGCACCGGAAAGCACCGGCTCAAATTAAGCACTGATGCGCCACCGTCTTCAGAGCTCCACAAGAGGTTTGTGTCATTCGTCATTCAGCATTTCTTTGACACAATGACGCACATACGCACCAGCATTGAGACTTTGCACTGGGTGACCCTGTGTGGTGGCCATTTTGGGCCGCTTGATCTGCTTCTTGCTGAACTCTCGATTCATGCATAGAAGGAAAACTCAAACCTGTACTGGAAGTAGTTAAGGTCTTTTATCTGCATTTTATCGTACAGCAATAAGGTTATGGGAGAATATTCTTACATTTATCTCTGTATAGAATTAGTTGTGTGGGATATTCAGGAAGCTGAAGACTTTCTTAAAAATTACACAACTCCTCCGCAGCTTGTCTATTGCGTGTGCAATGTTTACGGAAACATAAACACCACACATAAGTGACGCAAAACTGCAGCATTATGATTTAAAAAAAAAAAATATTCTCAATAATCTTATATAGTGGTGGGTGTAACTTGTGAAATTTGCTGCCTCATAATTATGTGAAATTGCAGCAAAATTATACGAAATTATGCAGCATACACGAGGAGCCCAGCAGTTAGGTTATTTTCTTAGCACAAAATGCACTGTGGTATCCAAAATGGGCCCAAGGATGCCTCTTGTGCTAACAAAATAGCGCTAAATGCAACAGAATAAGTTTAGATAAATTTGTTGTTCCTCTCCTGCTGTGAGATTTTTGTGTCCTATTACTCATAATTACTCTAACGGAAGAATCACTCATATTTACGCAAATGTTGGGTATTTTAATGTCAAAAGAGTAACTTTTAATTACTAAAATTACTCCAATTACTCCAGCGTAATAAAAACTTTGCCCAAACCTAGTCTTCTACCATTAGAGTGATTTATTTTAGATTTAGTAATTGATTTGTATGTACTGTGATTGTTATGTAAATATTCTTACAACATATGAAAGAGGTCAAAGCAGCCCTTCCAACTTAGCAGTTCTTTAATATGATCACCTACTTAATGGAGTCCTCTAAACGACGGTACCTGTACTGCTTGGAGCCCCCCACCCCCTTATGCCTCTGCTAGGTTCACAGTGCACTGCTTCATATATTTGTGTCTGATCCATGATTGACTTAGGGCCTTATTACGAGTACGGTGGTCCTCAAGACTGCCGTACTCATGGTGGCGGTCCGACCATCGCCACACTGTGGTTCCGCCTGCAGTATTCTGAGTGTGGCGGTCAGACCGCCATGAGACTGCCGACTCTGCAGGGATCAAGGATCCCACTAAGCCGGCGGTCTGCAACCGGCCTGAATATGCTGGCGGTGCTGCTGCCTGCACCACAGAGCATATTACGAGTTGCTTTTTCACAGCGCTTTTCATGGCGGAGAGCCCGCCATGAAAAGGGTGGCAGAGAGGCAACTAAGGGGGCCCTAACCCGGCCACCTGCCGGATCTGGGCCTGGGGGTGCATGTGGGGGGCACATGTTGTGCCCCTCTATAATTACACTCCCGTTCCTGCATGGTGTGGCATGCATGCCACACTGTGCAGGAACGTGCTGCAGGCGCGGTTACAGCAGCGGTTTGCATGTTAGACTCTCCTATGAGCCTATCACGGCCGTGAGACCACCGCAGTACTGCCTGCCCACCATGAATTACACTCATAATCCGGCAGGCTGGCACACTACGGGCTTGGTGGTCCTCCTGTCGGTGCGGCGGTGGTGGGTCGACAGGATGACCACTAAACTCATAATAAGGCCCTTAATCTTCCCTCTTTCTGGTACGATGTATCCCTTTATTTTGTAAGCTGCATTGTAATCCGACCTTAATGTTAAACTGTATATGATAAGTGTTCACTCTCTTTTTTAGTGAAAAACACTATGGAACAAACTTTAAGCCAAATTCATAACAGGCAGCGTTTAATTAACTGTAACAAAAATTAAAGAAAGTTGACAATGGGAAACTGAAGAAAAACAGCTAAAACTGTTTCAATGAAAGTCAATGGTGGTTAACATGCAAGTTAAAGTAAATGATTATGCTGTGAGAAGGGTTAAGAAGTCAAACAAACAAAGGCAAAGCCAATAGTTATTGCCTTTGGGACCTATTGGCTTTGCCCCTGCCTTTTGACAATACTGTACAGCATTGTCAAGATGCTGTTTGGTATGGCCCAAAGTAAAAAAAAGCAAAAAAAGGCAGTGACGTAGCTAGGAGGGGTGGGGTGACGGTCTGCCCCGGGTGCACGAGTTTTTCCTTTGCAGGAATCGCCAGCACCCCCCGCTCTTACATTCGCCCGCAGTGGGCGGCAAACACAGCGACCGCCACGGGCCGCACAAGGCCTAGCTACGCCACTGAAAAAAGATACAATGGCGTGGCCACAGTGGCTCAATCATTATGTAGGCAAGCACATCTGTGATGACGTGTGCATGCATGTGTCATTAGACATGGCCTACAAAATCATGCAGGGGCCCTTTTTAATAATTTACTTATCCAAGATTGATGGACAAATATGTTTAAAAAAATAAAAAATAAATAGTGTGAAGTGCATTTTTTAAGGCAGAAGTATCGGAAGCAATGTGAAACATCTCCCCCCATCCAAAAAAACCATGATGAGTCTGGGGGACATGGAGGAGCGTGTGGGGGAAGCAACAGAGAGCGGACAAAGAGGGCAAAAGCAGCACATGAGGGAGAACAACACAGGGTAGGAGAGAAGCACATAAGTAAGTAAGCAACATGGAGCATGGGGGTGGTAGAGGGTTTGTCTGGGGGGAAGCACACTTACCTTGCAAAGTGAGGGAGACAGCAACATGGAACTTTGGGGTCAGGTAGAAGTTTGTGGTCAGGTATTTGGCAGAAGGAAAAAAACACACTAGGGAATGGGGTGAAAAAACTTAGGTGTGCTTAAGCAAAAAGGAAAAAAATAGTTGCTTGAGGTGAGCAGTAGAAGGATAGAAACCAGCCAGTAATAGAGATGGCAAAGAAGCTAAGCTTCAGAGCTGGGTCATATGCAAGATGGACAAGGAAAACCATTGAATAAGAATCAAGCAAATTAGAGTGACAATAAGGCCAACCAATGGTAAGCAGTCAGCAGGCTGTGAGCCCCTGTAAGTTCTTGGTAAACCCACAAACTGTACTTTTGGTAAGTATATCATTTTGTCTATTGCAACACTTCCCATTAGGTACAAGGGTAGCTGTGTCCAGCAGCCTACCTCTGTCTTATATTGGGTGAGGAGTCATGCCAGGTCTGTTGTTATAAAGTCCACAGGGGTAGTAGTAATAAAGATACCCAGATAACAAAAATCAGCTACAGCCCATTGTAGAGGGTAGTCCCAGTCCCCAGGTGGGCACCATCCTATGGGCGAGTAGGCTATGGAATTGCACCAGTTGATGCGACTCCCAGAGTACCTCGCAAATGTATTTAATATGACCAAAAGTCTTGCGATGGAGTCTGCCAAATAAAGGCATAGATCATCCGCTTATAGGGAAATCCTGTCCTGTAAGTTCTGGTCCCATCCTAGACCTCTCAGCAGCGCATCCTTCCTTATCTACTCTGCTAAGGCCTCATTGGCCAAAGCGAAGAGCAGCAGGGACAACGGGCACCCCTGTCTGGTACCCCTACCCAGTTAAAATTCCCGCAACGTTGCCGCATTGACTCACACTCTTGCCTGCAGTGCTGTGTATAATGGGCAGACTCAAGCAGTAAAAGCTGGGCCAAATCACATCTTTTAGCACTGGCATTAAGTAGGGCCACACAAGTAAGTCAAATGCTTTCGCAGCATCTAGGAATAGTATTCCTGCTAGTTCCTGGAGGTTTTTGCTTCACTCAAGTGCTCCGTACAATAGCCTAAGATTATGTTTCGTGACTCTATACGACATAAATCCTGATTGATATGCTCCGATCATCGAAGAGGTAGTTTGCCAATACTTTTGCCAATATCTTTGCCTCTAGGTTCAACAGCAGGATGGACCTTTAGGAGGCACAATCTTTCGGTTGTTTTCCCAGCTTATGAATTAGAACTATGGTAGCCATTCAGATATCCATAGGTAGGCATCCCATTGCCAGGGCATCTTGGTACATTCTCAGGAGGGGCTCACTCAATTTACTCCCCAGGCACTTAAAAAATTCCACAGGTAGGCCATTTGACCCTGGCGTCTTCCCACTCTGAAGCTGTCGTATGGCCTCCATGATCTCTGTTGCTTCTATCCCCCAATCTAGGCTATCCCTATCCTCCGTCATTAATATCGGAGTGTGAATATCTCGCACAAAGTCCTACATCTCATTGTTGACAGGGTTGATATAGAGTTTTAAAGTAGGTCGCAAAGAGAGATGCTATCTCCGGGGCCATGTCGGCCTTCAGTCCTGTCCCATACCAAATCTCCTGTACCCATCTGTGGCCTTCTTCTTGGTGAGCCAGTCAGGCAAGAAATTTACTAGCCTTGTTGCCCACTTCATGTTTTCTGTGCTACAAGGCCCTCAGTATCTTTTGTGCCTCGTCTTCAACAAGGTGCTTGCATTCTTCCTTTGTCTTTGCTATCCAGTGTACAGAGATGGCGTAGGGTTGTCCTAGTATTTCCCCTCCCATTGGATCAGGTGTTGCTCTAGACTGATCACCTTTTCAGCAGCATCTTTATGTTTACCAGTTATTTTGGATATTAGATGACCCCTCATCACTGTTTTGTCTGCTTCCCAGGGCATCATATCAGAGTCTACCGACCCCTCGTTCTCAGTGAAATAGTCTTCGGTGGCTTGCATGAGGTATTTCTTTGTATTCCAATCCCTGATATCCCATGGGTCCAACCGCCATGGCGGCCTGTTTATCCGGGTGTGGATGGTTATTCTAGTGTATAATGGTGTATGGTCTGAAATCCCCCAGGGTAGGAACATGATGTCTTGGTATCTGTGTCCCTGTATTAGTGGCACTATTCTCGCACGAGCACGCAGGGAGGAGGAGGCATAGGAGAATTATTTCATGTTGAGGTGTTTGGCCTTTCACAGGTGTTATGGACCCATCACATGGGTGAAATCCCTCCATCTATGATCTTCCCTCCCTCCAGGCCAAGTTCTGGTTTGTCTATCCAAGTCAGGGCAAGGGGTGGGCGGAATTTGCGTAGTCGCGCTACGCAAGTTCTGCGAAACGGCAAAAAATCTCCACGAGCACGCGGAATTCTGCGAGCTTACGGAATTGCTTCTTCCGCCCGTTACACTACAGCTGTAACTTTGCCACCGCGCCGGAAAGGCGCAGGGGTCCTTTGAGTAAGCTGTCCATCAAAGTGGGGAAAGGGCGGGAAGACGTTGCATACCGCTAGTGTATGTGGGGCGGGGCCAAACGGGGGGGGCTTCTAGTCCAGTTCACATGCCTCTTGTTTATAAAGGGTCAGAGCAGGATCACAGCGGCAGACAAGGAGAAGGAACCTCCTGGTCACAGGAACTACACGAGGATTGCGCTCGAGAAAATCAAGGATGCAAAGACCTCCATCAAGGATCACAGCTATCTTTTCAGGGTGGAAATGGAGAGAAGGCACATCTGCTTAGCCCCAACCTGCTCACGAATTTTTGGGCTGATTAATGCGTTACAGAATTTGAGCTTCGACTCGGGCACCTGCTTTATTTACATCTGTAAGTGCTTCCTGTTGAGGTTTAATTTTTGTGACAGGAGCCTCCTGCCAGAATGAATCCTGCCCTGCATATTTATCCAAGCAGATGCCACTGTTTTGTGCAATACCTCTACTCACCATACTCACGAATTCCACCACGCCGCGGATCGCGGAATTTTCGTCAATTCCCCGTTCCGCGTGGAACACGGAATTGCCGAAATTTCGCAAATTCCGCGAGCGGAGCGGAATTCACCGCCCACCCTTAGTCAGGGCACATCGTTAAATGAAGATCCCCTCCAATGACTTATAATGTTTCTGGGGCCTGTATCAGCCACATCCCCTTGCGGTCTAGAGCAAGGATTGTAAACCCATGGTACGTACCAGGAAACAATCATTTTGTATTCCCGATTCCACGTTCCTAGTATCGCTGCATAGTACTCATCTATGTCTGTCTATACCTGTGTGATCATGAGTGGCAGGGTCTTCTTCACCACAATCCCCACCCCTCTAGAGTCAGATATATACCCTGAGTGGGCTACAGTTTTGTATCTGCCTTGGACCAGGAATACACAATTGTTGCCCCTCAAGTGTTTCTTGCAACAGGAGCACATCTGGGTTATTTCTATGCATGAATCTCCTGACCATCCCCCTTTTACCTTGCTGCCCTGCTCATTTATGTTCCAGGAGAGAAATGTAAGATTCTCGGGTTCACCCTGTCTTTGTTGAATCCCCGTCAATCCAGTTATACCCATGATATTGATTGGCACATCTTGATTGAGGTCGTCCTATCCCTTGTTTCCTTTTTTAACTTTCCCCAACTCCCCCTTCCCTACTGCTTAATGCAGTGGGCCTTTAACTACCTGCCACCCAGTGCCTGAGATTTCTGTTCCCCCTGTCCCATTAACGTGTAGCTAACTTATAACAAAAGTAACACTATCAATGCAAACTTGTTATCCCTCTTGTGGGTTTGTAAGTAGTAGGGTCTGTGTGCGAATCTACGCTAGTGCTCCTCACCTCCAGCATTATCCTTATATGGGTGTCTCGAGTTCAACAGTGCAACCTTACGTCTCCACCCAATGTGGTCTTTGCTGTCTCTTCTGTGGTAGGGATGTTTGCAACCGCTTCTGGTCGAGTTCCATATCTGTGTGGCGATTTGGGGGATCTCCTCTCAGTTGTCTCTGGGCCCTTGTGTCTTCCTCGTGCCAGCAGCTTCGAGTCCACCAGCCAGCTACAAACCTCGTCTGGTGAGGTAAAGAACCATGATTTGCCTTCCAACAGGACTTTCAGTTTCACTGGGAATAACATCATGTACTCAATATTCCTTATCCGCAGTTTCAATTTTTTTTTGTTGAATGATCGTTGGTGGGCCTGCACCTTTTGCATGTAGTCTGGGAAAATCAGAATCTCCTGGTTTTTAATCCTGATAAGACCTTGTTGTCTCACGGCTGTCAGGACTGCGTTCTGATCCCTGTAATTAAGGGTCTCGCAATCACCGATCTAGTTTGTGCCCTAGCCGTAACCCCTGGGAACCCGGTGTGCTCTCTCCACTACAAAATGGGCTGAGAGTTGTTCGCTGCAGCAAGAATGTCGTGAGTAATCCCTTAATGTATTGTTCAATAGCCCTTCCTTCCAGTTTCTCTGGTATGCCCATCAGGCATATATTGTTCCTTCTGGACCATCCCTCAGCATTCTCTGTCCGTGCATGCATGTGGGTCGTAGCCTTTTCTGAGTTGGTCCATCTCTGTTTGAAATTGTTTGCTGGCTCCAGTGTGCTCCTCCAGTGTGGATTCTACTTTTTCCACCCAGGCCGAGATTTTGTGTAGGTCGGTACACAGGAGATTGATGTTAAGAGCGACAATGTCTATTTTCTGTTCCAGCATTGCTTTTGTATCTCACACCACCTGCAATATCTCTCTCATAGTCATCTCCGTTGTTTGCTGTTGATCTTGGCTCCCCACTTAGTTTCCCTGCATCTGGGCATGAAAGGCATACTGTTCCAACCAGGGTTTACTTGGGTCCCTTGTCGCGGACCATTGTACGTTTTTTTTCTCGCTGCAGATCCTGACGTGGGGGTCGAGAATGTCTGCTGGCTCAGAGCCGGTCCACTGCTCTGATCTGTTTGCAGGGGTTGAGGGGTGTTTTAATGCTATTGCCACATGAGGTGCAGTTTACTGTGGTGTCCCACCCCCCGGGCCGATGCCTGTGGCCACAAAACCTATCTTGCTCAGCCCCTATGTTGCAGCTCTGTCCTGTGAGCTGGGCTAGTCTTGCTACCCGCAGGCCGGCTCTGCCCCAGTTCACTTAGGCTATCTTGGTAACCACGGCCTACCAGGTTCCGCCTCCTCCCGGCCGATGCCTGTGCAGTCTTCTTGGGCCCCTAATGACCAGACTAGGCACTGCCCTTCATCCTGTCTACACAGCTGTCAGGTAAGCCTTGGCTGGTCCGGTCTCGGGATACTCAGCTACCATCACGGGGCTCCAATCACCATGTTGGATCTTCCTTTCCACGTCTCCTGGCAGTCGCACAGTTCGATAGCCCTGCCTTGCTGGGGGTCACTCCATGCCCCTCAGTACTCACGTCGACTGGGTTCTCACCCCATCGACTGCTGGCATTCTTTTTTACTGCCTCTTCTCTCCTTCGGTGTACTCCACTGTACGCTCTGTCACTCTCCAGGCTACCACAGCTGTCGCCTTTGTCAGCGACCCGAGGGGCCGTTCTTGTGTGGGTGCTCTCTGCGGTTCAACAGGGGTCCTGGTTCAATTCTGTTTGTTTTTCCGTGCATTTCTGGGCTCGTTTTACTAGATTTTGGGAGGATTTGCACCTTCTTTGGTGGTAGCACCACACTAGTGTGCCATCTTGAGTCGGCGCCGGTCCACGCCCCTTCTATTTTTCCTCTTCAGAGCTTCAACAGATTTTCTCTCATCAGCGGGCAAAGGTGGCAGGCTCAACCTAGTAGTGTCCCACTCAGATCGATTGGGCTTGCAGATGTTTTAGCAGAATATCCACCCAAAAATATTGCGATGCAAAAATGTTGCTACAGGAATTTCGTGATGTCAAAAATATTGTGAGCATGAATATGGAAAGTAAGGATATTGTTTTTAGTCTTTTTTATCATATTGTTGTAAAATATATTGTTTACTAAAATATCAATGTATATAATGTCATATTTGTTAAATTGTTGTATTTTATGGAGTTAATTTGAAAATAGGTTGATGTTGTGTATAATAATTAAAAAATGTAATTGTAATGTTTATTGTGTTTTATTTTACATTGTATTTATTGAAGTTATGTAATGAAAAATAAATGTATCCCAAAATGTATAGTAGTGGGATCTTTGATTGCTAGAGGAAAAGGGTAGGGACATTTTATATTTGGTTTCTGTAAATAATGAATTCATTTTTGAAAATTTAAGATTACATTTTTTTAATTAGTAATTTAATAGTTTAGGAGATTTAAATTTAAAAATGTATATGTAAAGTTTAAAATAGTTTTTATTTTTTTAAATGTTAAATTGTTTTATATTTATTTACCTTAATTTCTAAATTTACATTTTAAATTGTGTTATTTTCTTACATTTTTACTTGTGTTTTAATTAAAAAAAGAATAATATTTTATTAGTAGGATGTTGTGTCTATAGGGGAACATAATATGAAGATCTTTAAAATATTTGTTTTTATATTTATTAATTATTTAATATTTTAAATGGCAAACATAGTATTTGTAAATTTGAGTTTTAAAAGTGTTTGATTTGTAATAAAACATTTATTATTGAAAAATGTTCCTTTTGTTGAATATTTGTTGCATTTTTTAATATACTTTAAAATGAATTATTAAATCATTTTAATACTGAAATCAACTTTGCATTTTTTATTACATTTGATTAATTTATACATTTATTTATGTAGTTTTTAAAGATTATATTTGATTTTTGTGTTTAGCAAAATGCTAAACTCAATTTTTAAGTTATTAGGGCCATATGTATCAAGCCTATTTCCCGTTCGCAAACGGGCCGATTCTCAGAATCGGCCCGTTTGCGAACTGGAATAGCCTTTGGGATGTATCATCCCAAAAGGCATTTGCAAAATAGAGAATCGCAAAAATTGCGATTCTCTATTTTACTGAATGTATTTAAGGAATCGCAAATTGCGATTCCTTAAATGAAATGTATGAAACACCTAAGTTGTGCGATTATGGTTAAGGAATCAGAAATTACCACCAACTACAGGTTGGTGGTAACTTACGATTTCTTTGAGAAATGCATTTTTTGCATTTTTCAAAGTGGCATGTGACGCACATACATTCCCTTAGGGCATGTATGTGCGCCACATGTGCACCCATGCTCATTTCAGGGGTGCAACAGGGTGTCCTTTTGGACAAAAAACAAAACACACAAGATGATGGACGGAATGTTGCACAATGGCAAACATTCACCCCCAGTCACAGATCTGGGTTTAATCCATCGTTATTTTGCTTCACCACGCCACCCCAGTTCAGACATGGCCATATGCAAATCAGTCTTGACCCTGTGCCTCATGGGAACAGTCCAGACCGAACTGCCAAGCCATGTCTTCCTGGACCGGAATCAAGCATCCTAGGACCGGTTTCAGGCTATCAGCCTTCATCAGCCAGGATAGCTTGAATCCAGTGGCGTAGTGAGCACGGGACCCACGTCTGGGCATACCCTTCCCACTTAGGGCAAAATGCAAAACACACAAGATGATGGACGGAATGCTGCACATTGGCAAACATTCACCCCCAGTCACAGATCTGGGTTTAATCCATCGTTATTTTGCTTCACCACGCCACCCTAGTTCAGACATGGCCATATGCAAATCAGTCTTGACCCTGTGCCTCATGGGAACAGTCCAGACCGAACTGCCAAGCCATGTCTTCCCTGGACCGGAATCAAGCATCCTAGGACCGGTTTCGGGCATTCAACCCTCATCAGCCAGGATAGCCTGACTCCAGTGGCGCAGTGAGCACGGGACCCACGTCTGGGCATACCCTTCCCACTTGGGGCGAATTGCAAAACACACAAGATGATGGACGGAATGTTGCACAATGGCAAACATTCACCCCCAGTCACAGATCTGGGTTTAATCCATCGTTATTTTGCTTCACCACGCCACCCCAGTTCAGACATGGCCATATGCAAATCAGTCTTGACCCTGTGCCTCATGGGAACAGTCCAGACCGAACGGCCAAGCCATGTCTTCCCTGGACCGGAATCAAGCATCCTAGGACCGGTTTCGGGCATTCAACCCTCATCAGCCAGGATAGCCTGACTCCAGTGGCGCAGTGAGCACGGGACCCACGTCTGGGCATACCCTTCCCACTTGGGGCGAATTGCAAAACACACAAGATGATGGACGGAATGTTGCACAATGGCAAACATTCACCCCCAGTCACAGATCTGGGTTTAATCCATCGTTATTTTGCTTCACCACGCCACCCCAGTTCAGACATGGCCATATGCAAATCAGTCTTGACCCTGTGCCTCATGGGAACAGTCCAGACCGAACTGCCAAGCCATGTCTTCCCTGGACCGGAATCAAGCATCCTAGGACCAGTTTCGGGCATTCAACCCTCATCAGCCAGGATAGCCTGACTCCAGTGGCGCAGTGAGCACGGGACCCACGTCTGGGCATACCCTTCCCACTTGGGGCGAATTGCAAAACACACAAGATGATGGACGGAATGTTGCACAATGGCAAACATTCACCCCCAGTCACAGATCTGGGTTTAATCCATCGTGTCCTTTTGGACACCCTTGCAACCTTGAAATTGCATTCTCAATTTGCGATTCTCTAATTGCTAATCGCAAATTGAGAATGTCCTCCCATTCATTCCTATGGGCCTTTAGGCCCATAGGAATGAATGGGGAGGGTTTCCTTAACTGCGATTCGCAATTTGTGAATCGCAATTAAGGAATATGTAGGATTCGCAAATTTTCTTGTGAATCCTACATACATCTCGTTTGCGATTCTCAAATAGCGATTCTCAAAAATTCGCTATTTGAGAATCGCAAACACAAACTTTGATACATATGGCCCTTAGTATGTAATTTGTATGATATTTACATTATTAGTAAAGTTGTTTCAAGAAATTGGAATGCTGTATTTATTAAATATTTTACTTATGTTAATTATTAAGTTGTTTGTTTTGTATATTTTTAATTATATATAATTTATACACGTTTAATGTTATTCCTTTTCAAATATGGTAGATATTGATTTTAATGTTTTTATATATTGGGCTATGTTTTGCGTCAAATATCTAAATTGTAAATTTTTGTTGTAAAATTGTAAATTTTTGTTGTAAAATTATTTTTTTCTTTTTTATTGCTATTTACTATTTTTAAAATAATGTAGAATGTAGCAGGAATTGTAAATGTGACCTCTTAGAGCCCGATTCCGATGTCGTTCAGAAGGCCTCCAAATGGGATTTGGCTTTCCCGGATCCGATTCGTAGCCCTTGTTTAGGACCGAATCATATACAGGTCTGAACAACCAAGTACGATGCGAAGATCGCATATGCGCCGACCGAATGGTTTCCGGGACCCGAACCTGTGCATACGACTCGTTCGTAGCCAAATTGTGCGGCGCTATGGAGCCGAATTCCGACCGAGCGAGTACGATGCACGATTCGGACAGCCGCTTCGCCTCTGTCTCAGCAAGATGAAACGGCTGTCGGAAGCGTACTTCGGGGGGCCATAGCAGGCCCCCCCTTCGGCGTACGCTTTTCCACACCCACCCCTTTTTGCTATGGGAGCCTGTGTACGCATGTGTACACAGGCTCCCATAGAGTTCAATGGGAGTCCGAGCGAAACAAGTCCGTAAGCATACTGCTGCATCGTACTCGCTCGTTCGAACCCCCGGAGCACATTTTGCTCGGAAAGCCCTCCAGATCCAAGTCATACGGAGGGCTTTCCTAGCGAGATCGGAATCAGGCCCTTAGTCTACAATACCTTCAAAAAAATGTTTTAGATTGGAGTGGGAATAGTAACTTTTACCCCTTTAGTGTCCATCACCTTCCCAAAGATGGATTAGATTGGAGAGAGAATAGTAAATATGATCCATTTAGTGTCAAGCACCTTACCAAAAATGGGTTACATTGGAGTGGGAATAGTAAATATTACCCCTTTAGTGTACAACACCTTCCCCAAAATGGTTTACATTGGAGTGAGAATAGTAAATGTGACCTCTTTAGTGTCCAACAACCTTTCCAAATGGTTAATGTTTCACATAAAAGTGGGAATAGTACATTTTACCCCTTTAGTGTCCAACACCTTCCCTAAAATGTGTTATGCTGGACTGGGAATAGTAAGCTTAACCTCTTTAGTGTCCAACACCTTCCCCAAAATGAATTAGATTGAAACGGGAATAGTAAGTTTTACTCCCTTCATCCAACATATATATATATTTTTTTTACGGAGTTTTATATAGCATGAACTTGACCCGAAGGTATCGGGTATCAGAGCACTTTACATAGCACCAGTTGCTTTACATAAGGACACATTCATTTTTGTTAGGCATGGGAAGATTAAGTGATTTGCCCAGAATCACAGGATGTTTAGCGTCATTGCCGAGACTCGAACCCGGTTCACCAGATTCGAAATCGACCGCCCTAGCCGTTAGGCCAACTCCTCTCCGCAATTCTCCAAAATGGTTTACATTGGAGTGGGAGTAGCAAATTTGACCCCTTTGCTGACCAACTCTTTCCCCAAAATGAGGTACTTTGGAATGGGAATAGTAAATCTGCCACCTTTATTGTCCAACACCTTCCTTAAAATGGATTGGATTGTAGTGGAATTAATAAATCCGATCCCTTTAATGTTCAACACCTTCCCTAAAATGTTTTAAATTGGAGTTGGAATAGTAAATCTTACCCCTCTAGTGCTCAGCACCTTCCCCAAAATAGTTTGTAGTATGTACTTGTGTACAGTGTTTTTTTTTTTAGAGTAATAACCAATACATTTTAATGTTTGAACATGCTTTTAGTTATGTATTTTATTAATTTTATTTAATGCACATTTGTATCATTGTTTTTGATACATACATCTTTTTTCAAGGAAATAAAAATACTTCATTTTTGAAGTGGTTAAACATTTAGAAATACAATTGTTGTATTGCATCACATGTATTGTATGTTTCAACACATTTTTAAGTCATCTATATTTTTATCCTTTGTATACAAATGGTACAGAATTATTTTTGCATTCATCTAATATTATATAGAGTACATTTTTATAATGCATTTTTAGTGGATATTAATTAGTATTATTTATTATAGTATTATACCGGTATAGAACTATTTAAATTATACTTGACACAAATATTTGTTAAATACATTAACATTTTTTAAACATTTAAAACATATTTACATGCATTTTTACCACTTTTTAATAATTGTTTTTAGGATTGCATCGTTTTTTTATTAAGTTTGGGTTACAACTTCCTTAGCCTACATCCACTGGCGGGCGAAGTCACAAGAAGGAATATCAAGGGAAGGGGGGGGGGAAAAGGAAACCGGGAGAGGTCCAACATACAGAAAGGAACAGAACAGTCCATGCTCATCCTTCATAGTTCTGTTAGGTTAATCATCACACTTCTTATTAATATCTTGGTTGTTGACTTGGGTGCTGGGCGTAAGTCACAGTACTCGCAGATATATTGGGTATGTGAGTTCGTGGTACACGCTAGAGAGGTGTTTTACACATGTTCCCCACGTTTTCTCGAACTTGGGTATATTATGACTTATAACTGCCATTAACTTTTCCATTCCTAGTAAGTCCCAGAGTTTGTGCAGCCAATCTGCATGCGTTGGAATAGTGTCAGTGCCCCATTTTGATAGCAGGACTTGCTTCGCTGCGCATAGCGCCAGGGTGACAGCCTTCCCCTTATTAGAGTGTAGTGGGTATGTTTGAACATTGGGCAGACCCAGTAAAACATAGCTGGGGAAGCCGGGTAGTTTTGTATTAAACATCTGATTGATATCCGCCAGAATGTCGGTCCAGTAACGGTGGAGTTTGGGGCAGTGCATAACAAATGGGAGAGTGTGCCTGAGTGGGTGCAGTGACGCCCGCATGTGTCATCTTTCCCTTTCTGCCACTGAGCTAAGCGGGCTGGGGTATAGTACTAATAGTGGACTATCTCCAACAGTGTTTCTTTGCCTGAAGCGCTAGTGGCTGATGTGCGAGTGTGATGTAAAATGTCTGTCCACTTCTTATCAGTCTTCCGTATCCGGCAGTCATGCGTTAGACGGACGTCGTTTCATCTCCAATGCCCATGCGGGCTCCGGGCTTACTCGCCTGTTACTTTTTTTCCCCCCGCCTGTACTGCACTTCCCGAGCTATACTCTAGCGTGTCTTCTCTGGGCCCTGCCCACTGGCAGCACCGGGATATTTTCCCTGGCCACCCGCGTCTGGGCAGGACTTCAAGACTTCACTCCCTCCTTACTGAGACGTCCATCACTTTATCTGTGCCTCGGTTGCCATTACCCGTTCGGCCCTGAAGAGTCACGGGACTATTCCCCATTGTGACGAAACACGTGTCGGCTGGTCGTTTTTCTTTGTTCATCATTAAATAATCCTGACTCACACAACTGATGTCGATCTTAAATTGGGCAACCTTTGAGACTTTTCTTTGATCTATTATCCCAACCACGTGTGCACAGGATATTGTTCAAACATCTGATTGATATCCGCCAGAATGTCGGTCCAGTAACGGTGGAGTTTGGGGCAGTGCATAACAAATGGGAGAGTGTGCCTGAGTGGGTGCAGTGACGCCCGCATGTGTCATCTTTCCCTTTCTGCCACTGAGCTAAGCGGGCTGGGGTATAGTACTAATAGTGGACTATCTCCAACAGTGTTTCTTTGCCTGAAGCGCTAGTGGCTGATGTGCGAGTGTGATGTAAAATGTCTGTCCACTTCTTATCAGTGAATTTGTGTTCACACTCTACCTCCCACCGCTTCCTTGCGGGTGTACACAGAGGGTTAGCTACGGTGTTTAGGAATGAGTATAGGTCCGACAATATGCGACAGTCATCTTTTCTAGACAAAAGCCAATGCTCAAACAAGGTCAGTTGCCTGCTTGTATGGGGCCGAACGGTAGGAAGTGTTACCCAGTGTCGGACTGCCACATAGTGCCAATACTCAGAATCTGGGAGCCCTAAATCTTGTTGCACAGTCGCGAAGTCTAGCAGGCCCGTACGTCAAATAAATCTCCAATGAGTTTGCAATTGGCTTCTTGCCAATGTAAATAAGCCCGCTCCTGCATTGCCTGCGGGAAGTCCGGGTTACCTATGATTGGTGTGAGCGGGGAGATTGGTGTATAGAGCTGTTTAGGAGAGCAAGTCTTATCCCAAACTCCCATTGTGGCCCTGACCACTGGGGAGCTATAAACTCCGAGTGGGCGACTCCTACGCGGGAGCCATGGTATTTTCTATATATGTAACCCAGCCACTGCCTGGTCTAAAAATCACTAGTGCTTCTCGGTTAGTGGACGTTGCCACTCCACCATGAAGCGCAATTGTGCGGCCTGGTAGTATTGTGTTAAGTTGGGTATAACCAGCCCTCCTTTGGCTACCGGGAGATATGTCCGCTCCTTGGCCATTCTAGCCCGCTTGCCATTCCATATGAAGGTCTATAAGGTGGACTGTAGCTTCTTTAGTGTAGAGGCAGGCGGCATCAGTGGCATTACCTGCATAAGATAAAGAATCTTGGGCAATAGAGTCATCTTTATGGTTGCTATATGTCCCAGCCAGGAGATGGGGCCCGTGCCAGGATTGGATGAGGGATCGCACTGTTTTTAATAGTTCAGAATAGTAATGGGATACCTAGCTATCTATAGTAGGTAGTATGTGTATACCCAAGTATGGGATTCCCCGCTTTGCCCAGGTGAAGGGAAAGTCCATGGCAAGGCGTGTTTGTTCATCGTGTGGGGTGGTTATGTTAAGTGCTTGGGACTTGGCGGCGTTCACCTTAAAACCGGAGACCTTGCTGAATGCAGTGTGTTCCTCTCGTAGTGGGGGCAGTGACTGTCGTGGTTTGGTGATGGTCAACAACACGTTGTCCGCATATATGGCTATCTTATGGGATTGGCCCCCTATCCAAACTCCCTCTATACGGGGATGATTTTGAATGCGTTCCGCTAGAGGCTCCATATAGAGCGCGAACAAGGAGTGATGAAAGTGTACATCCCTGCCGCGTCTCCCTGGAGATAGAGAAAGCCAAGGACAGAGCGTTGTTGATTTGGAACAGCGCTCTTGGTTCTGCGTAGCCGGCCCAAATCCATTGTCGGAAGCGGGGACCCAGGCCAAAAGCCTCCAACACCACCCGCAAGAATGGTCAGTGCACTCAGTCAAATGCCTTTTCGGTGTCTATGGTCAGAAATAAAGTCGGTGTTTGGGCATGATGGGTTTTGTCCAGCAAGTGGAACAGCTGCTTGGTATTATCCTGACATGTACGGCTGGGTATAAATCCCGACTGGTCAGGATCTATCAGTCCTGGTATATATCTCCCTAGTCTGTATGCTAGTATCCCTGTGAAGATTTTGGCATTTACGTTGAGTAGTGATATGGGATGGTAAGACGCACAACACTGGGGGTCCTTCCCCGGTTTCGGCAGTACAGTTATGATCGCTGAGTGCATCGACTCTGTAAGTGCCCCAGAGGTGCTGAAGGAATTAGATAGCCGGACTAGCACAGGGGACAATAGTGTTGCATATTGCTTGTAAAAGGCAGCTGTGTACCCATCTTGCACGGGCACCTTCTCTAGCTTAAGGCTCCTTATCGCGTCTAGGACTTCCCGCTGGGTTATATCGGCCTCTAAAGGTGCTGCGGTGTGCTCTGATAGTGTTGTCAATGGGGTCTGTGCAATGTAGGGAGTGCAGTCCTTCGGTGATTGCCCATCCGCCCCATACAGCTGTGCATAGAATCGGCCGAACTCAGCCATGATGTCTTTGTCCCGTTTTATAAGCCTCTGAGCTTGATATATCAGGCCATGCACGTGTCGGGAGTGTACCTGAGCTCGTAATCTGTGGGCCAATAGCTTCCTGGCCCTGTTTCCCCCAGCGTAGTATTTCTCTCGCGTACGCAGTAATGCATGCTCTGCGGCATCCATGTCGTGAGCCCTGAGCTGTTTTCGCGCTATGGTCATTTGACGCCTGGTTCTATGCGAACCTGTACGTCGGTGTGCCTCCTCTAAGTCCTTCCCTGCCTTCTCCAGGCCAGAACGTTTCATTGCACATTCCTTGTTGAGCCGCGCAGCTATGGCGATATATGTGCCCCTAACTACTGCTTTGAGGGTCTCCCAGAGTGTCGCTATTGCTGTGTGTGGAGTGTCGTTAATCGCAAGATAGTCTATAATAGCCTTCTCCACTTCCTGGACCGTCGAGTCGTAGGATAAAATTTTAGGGTTGAGACGCCACATTTTACATCCCTGACTACTGGTCGGGAAGTGCAAGTTAAGCTGGACGGGGGCATGGTCAGATATGGATGCTACCTCATTGTCCGCTTGTGTAACCAGTGGGAGCATTGATGCAGAGATTAAAAAATAGTCAATTCCGGCATGCGATTGGTGTGCAGCCGAGAAAAATTAGTATGACTGCGTAGTGTCCACCAACCCTGCATCTGCTAGCCAGTGAGTTCCCTGAAGGGTAGACATTCCAGTGGACCCTGGCCGCTGGGGTGTCCTGTCTAAAGTGGCATCTTGCACCCCCTATCACTAGTTTTGCATCAGGCGTAGTGAATAATAATGCTAATCGCCTAGAGTATAATTGGCTCTTTGTGGTCGTTGGGGACGTAGATGCAGGCTATTGTAAAGGTCTGATTGGAAAGGTTCTAAGTGCAAAGCTATCATGCGACCTGTGATTTCAGAGTGTGTTTGAAGGACTTGCCCTTGAAAGTATGTGGCCACTCGGAAAGCGACTCCGGCTTTCTTCCCCGGCCCTGAGGACCAGAACTGCCGGTCAAACCATTTAGAGCGCATTCCACTCCAGTCCTTTTTCAGGAGATGGGTCTCCTGTAGGAGACAAAAATCACAGCAAGCCGTCATAAGCTGAGCCAGTTGCGCTATTCTTTTGATTGGCGAGTTCAGGCCCCTCACGTTCAAGCTAACTATGCGCACCATTCCATGGACTGAGTAACATAGCTATCTGGACCCCGGTCGTGACGGGCTGTGGCCTTGTCTCCTGTGAGCGTGTTGAAGTGTGACAGTATACCATGTTGAGCATGGTAACATACAACCATTGTACAAACATTAGAACTAATAAAACATTGGCACGAAGTGGTGCAAAATTTGCAGTTCTGAAGTGAGGGTCCATGTCATCGGTCGCTCGTGCCGGTACCCATGAAGAGAGTGGGGAGTACCGTAGCCTCCGCCGCTACCGGCTGATGTTTACTAAAATGAGGATGGACCCAGGGGTGCCTCCCCCTCCGTTGCAGGCCCGACCCGGCACCACGAGGTGCTGACCTCTCTGCCTCTGCAGTGCGAATGCTCATCAGCATTTCCCGTCTTCATCTCGGGTCTCAGCCCGGTCACAGCCACTAGGCTTCACTCTGTGTGGTATGATGTTGCTACGTAAGTTGTTGGAGTAAAGTTGACCATTCTCTGATGCTTTCGGTTTTGGTTGGTTTGCTTAGTTGCTGTTGTGGTCATTTCTTGGAGCGCCTCCTGTGGCGTGTTTCTCAGGGAGGCAACTGGGAAGGCGTCAGTTGTGAGGAGGGCCCCTGTTCAAGTTCTACACCCAGGATCTCTGCTGCCTCGGGCAGTGTGTGGACTGCCCGGGTTTCACCCTGCCACGCAAAAATCAGGTGAAAGGTATGCCCCCATTTGTATCTCACTCCCTTGTCTCTCAAAAACTCCGTTATGGGCCTAATAGCACGCCGTCGTTGTAGAGTGATATTGGACAGGTCCTGGAAGAGGCGGACTTTATTTCCCTCGAATTATATGTGAGATTGATCACGCACTGCAGTCATTATTAGCTCCTTTTGCCTGTAGTCGTGGAGGCATGTGAGAATGTCCTGTGTGGTGCCCGATGCCGATGACGGGCGCCCACTCTATGCATACGGTCCAGCGGGAGGTCCTTCCCTTCTAGATCCGGGATTATATGGCGGAACAAACGTAGAACGTAGTCTTTCAGTGGGCCTGCATTAGCTTGCAATGGGACACCCTTAATGCGGATGTTGGATCTACGGGACCTGTTTTCCAAATCCTCCAGATGAAAATTGAGGTTGGCATTGTGATCTTTTAGTTCTAAGATTTCTCTACGTCACTCCTCTAGCTCTTCCTCTCTGGCATCTCCGGAGCATTCCACTGAGTCCACTCTCTGTTCCAATTCACCAATTTCATGGCGTAGGTCCTTGACCTCTTTGGCCACCTCCGTGTGCAAGGTCGCTATGTCTTCTCTTAATCTACTGAAAAGGACTTCCATGAAGCAGCGCGTGATAGGGGCCTCATCACTCGTTTCGTGCTTTGCGGGAGATCCTGCCGCTTCACCAGTCGGGGAGGCTGGGACCGGGGTCGCTCCCATCTTCTTGGCGGAACCCTTGGTCAGAAGGTCCTTGATGGAGGTAGTGTCCTTTTTAGTTCTGGTGGAGGTCATCGTGTCCAATTCCGGTATACCTCTTCAGTGTGTTCCTGAATTGGTGTCTTTGCCTTGGCCCTGGAGGCTCAGCCGTTTCCCCCACTTACTCTCCAAAATGGCACCAGCGGTCAGAGTCGGGGTGAGGGCAGGCAGTCCCCAAATGCGCCAGGACCGTTAACGTCACTCTCCTTTCATGAGCTCCCGGGGACGTCAAAGGCGCCCAAACTTCCGTGTGGTGATGGCTGGAGTTGGACCCTCCGTGCTACAACCCATGTGGTTGCCCTGACACTGCGTGGCGTGCTCCAATCTTGTTGGAGAGAACTTGGCAAACTTACTCCTTGCTAGACTCTCCTCTCTGGGCCTGGGCCGCTGATTACCCCCAGTGCCACTCCCGGGATCCTGTGACGGTTGCCCGAGTGTCCCTCAGTGTTCCTGCCTTCCCATGGGTGGCTGGAACCAGTGCGATTGGTCCCCCTCCCCTCTTCAATGCGCGCGTGGAACTCCACCAAGGCAGACCACCAGGGAACCTTGCTATTGGGGGGAGGGGAATCCAGGCCTGCTCCACTGCTGGCGCACTGACTTTGCGGGATGGCCTCCACCCCCCGCTGGCGCTCCTGTACCTTCCCGTATGGAGGGGGGTCCAGCCACTGTGGCCCCAGTCAGCCCCGGTGTTGTGGCCGAGAGCAACGTCTCCTGCCGTTGGTCACCGTCAAGCTGGATTTCACCAGGTCTGCCCCAAACTCTGGACTCTGCTTCGGTATGGCAGTAGGCCCCAGGGATGCCAGTCCCACTTCAATGTGAGGATGGGGAGGGCGGAGGAGCAGGACATCGTGTAACCAGCTTTCTCCGGCAATCCTTTACACCTGCACTCCGGCCCTCCCACCGCAGCCCCACGATCACTGATCTCAGCCGTGTCTCGGGGCCTTATCTTACATTCTGGATCTGGGCCGCTTTACCTCCACCACCGTGCCTGGTCTGTCGGAAGTCAGGTCCGTTGCTGCCTGGCCGGACAGCTTGCTGGATGCAGAGCGGGGCTCGGGTGGCGTCCTACTGCCACCCTGTGCACAGGCCGGCCCACTTTCAGCACCGGGAGGCTATTTCGTCTTGCTGCCTCCGGTCCACTGTGTCTCCTGACATGCTGCTTCTGGTCTGGAGGACAAGAGGGGAGGGGGGGAGGTCCCGGCACCACGTAAACACCCCTCGTCACCGATCCGCCCGGTGTGCCCAGTCGTCCCAGTGTCCACCTCGCTCCTTCTTACGGTGCAATCACAGCCGCCCGGTCGCCATTTTACCTCGAGGCCAGGCCACAACCAAAGTACTGGCCGGTGCCGCAACTCCAGTCCGTGAGAGATTTTACTGTCTCGGGGCAACACCTCACGTACTTCTCGCTCCGTTCCCGCACTCCGGGACGGTCACCCCCCGGGGAACCCTCCGAAATGCAAAATCGATGCGGCAGAGCTCCGCAGAGGCACTACTGCATGGGCGCCATCTTGGACACACCCCCAATAAGTGTTTTTAACATTTTTATTGATTTCGAAAATAGTCTCTTTTTACTTTCATTTAACCTCCAGTTTTCTTTGCTGCTACTTGTATTTTTACTCCCTTGGTGTCATTTTGAGTTGGATTTTTGTGTCATCACAGCTCCCTGTTGCTGTTCGGCGGACAGGGTAGGAGCTTTTATAAGTTTTTATTTATGGTTTTTTGGAATAGAGGAGATGTAGGTAGGTTTAGATAGTGATGGTATTAATTTTATTTGTAAGGTTGCTTAGTGATAGTATGTGTTTCATTGTTATGTAGTGTAAAATTGTAGGTCTAACTATACTAGTAATGTGTTACTGTAGATATGGTCATGTTTTGGACTATGTTTGAACAGTTGTAGAGTTACTTTGTATTTCATTTAGGATGTATGTATTGTGAAGGTTGATATGTTATGTTTTTTTTACACGATAGGTAAATAAACTACTCCTTTATTGTTTACAAAGAGTCTGGATTTGAATTTTGTACAGTTTCCTGGTTTAGTTAGTAAAATTAGTTTACTTTGGTTTACTGATTGCTCTATCCCTAATTGCTGGTAGCTTTGTTCTTTCTGGAAGACTTCTATGAATATATAAAGTATTGGGTAGGGTCAGCCTAGTGCAGACTGGAAGGCATTGTGTCCTTCCACTGCATTATTGACTTTGTCCTGTTGTGCCATGGTGCTGTCACATGGGTGTACTAAGCTTGATTAAGAAACGCCATTGTACATGCTCACGTTCTTAAGCTACCTTCTCTCCCTAAACACGATGACATTTGACACACAATCATTTGCATGCACATGTCAAATAATATTCCTCGAACTCGGTTTTGCTTACACCACCACTTTGTAGACACTCTATCAAAAGACCTTGAACATTCTGTACAATGGCTAAGTTCATCCCGTAAGATGTAGTCAAGTGTTTTGGCCGCTCGGTGACAGAGCTATCAAAATAGAATAAACAGTTGCAGCCTGGATAGGGGTTTGGCATGATATTATGGAGGATGTGTTATTATATACATGAAATCAAGCCTTTGTTTAGACAGAGGAGCATTTCACTGGCACTGAGAGGTCAATCCATGCTGGAAATCCAACTCAACAAATTCCTGTTTACCTCATGCGAGGGATGCTGTCCAGCTCTACACCAGGATGGGCAGCTTATTGACACTAACCCACAGCTAACGGGGAGTTAGATCACCCTACAGGGATTTGGCAGATTTATTCACCCCAGACATGATAGGTTAGGGTGCACTAGGCAGGAGTACACTGTTTTACAGTACTTGTTGTATGCAAGCATATATTCTCTGTAATAAGCAAAATGGTTGAACTGTTTATCTTTTTCATCATTCTCGTAATGCTAATTACATTATTCTATTTCCCTTTAGTGATTATTGCAGCGCAAGTATTTTACTCAAGAATCACAATGCTTCAATAAATATTAAAAATGCTTTACTGTGTATTTCTTGTGTATCTATTTGGGTATGCATAAGTAACTAAGTGAAAGGGTTCTAGATCTGTTGCCACAATTTCCTTTGGGAGTCAGGGTTGTCATGTTCTGAGGTTACACATCCATTTGTTTCCCTGTAAGGTTAGGGGTACAAATAGCGCACTGTGAGCTAGTAGGACTTCGGCCAACATATCCGGACGGTGTATGCAGAATCAGTCTCGCACAGCTCTGATGTTTATGTTGTCCAACAAATGCACAGTTTTAATTGGGGAAGGATAAGCTGTACAACATGGTGCCAACAACGTTCTAGCTTGGGTTCTTATTTAATGGATTGCCTGAGTAACTTTCTTTGTATACTCAAAGATCCCTACTCAACTACTAACAGGAGACGTTCTTGGTGTTAGGGAAAATATTCTCCTCAGCTAAGTAGGTAAACCCTATGCATTGGCCGTAGGTTGTTCAAGCTTGAACCTTTCAAAGGATCTCCCTTAGTGGTTCTCTCTCTGATTGCAAATATTCAAATGTCTGAGGACAAACCAGCAATTAACATACCAGCTTACTGTAGACATGCGGTTCCACAAATGTTGTTACAACGTGGTCTGCCCCAGACGGGTTGAGATGTTACATTCATTGTTGAGGCCCACAAAGCATTCAGGACTGAGATATTCTATTCATGGGCTACATTCACAGCAGCTAAAACAACTACAAAACTGTTTCACACATACAATGCAGATACACTTCCAAACAATTACACAGCTTATGAAGCACTAGAAATACCACTAACTTACCAAGAACATCAAAATTGTTTTGAAGGTGCCCTACCACATACAAACAACAATATTAGACTAGGTCCCCTTAGCAATGAGGGAGCAACATGGATAGTCTTAGCCGGTTACACACTATATCCAGAAAAAGACAATCTGACAGCTCCAGAGCTACAAATGCTATATACAGATCTGGCTAAAGCATAAAGATGTTTAACTAACACAATTTGTCATGCAAACAATGACAATAAATCTTGCAAGGGCTGCTCAAGCTGCATAGCCACAATTGGCTACACCTGGAATTAGTCCACAAAGAATCAATGCAGTCATGGGTAAAATTCCCATCAGACAGGAAGAAATTCCGTTCTGGATTGCACAAAAAACAAACTAGTTTGAAGCAGTGTTTGCCCATACGGGACCTCAGGAAAACCACACGATTCTCACAATATGCTTGCCAATGGGGATGTTTACCATGTACGGTGTATATCTTTGTGAATGGAGGAGGGCACATTTTAAAAGTTCCATTCATTATCCACGTTTCACATTGACTTAGAGTCTTATTATGAGTTTGGTGGTGCAGGACCACCCTGCTCCGCATAGCCAAACCCGTGTAGGAACCGCCCACCAGATCAGAAGTTTTCTCCTGGTCTGGTGGGCCGTTCTTTGGCGTTCCCAGGGTGGCACCACAATGGGAATGTCAAAGGCACTACCTACACGGCATGGAATGCTGCAGTCCATGCCGTGCAGGTACTGGTGTAAATGCACACAGGGGGCACATGTTGTGCCCCATGTGTGCATTTACATGGCCTGAGGCACCAAGGGGCTCTGTAGGGCCCCCTTTATTTCCTCACTGCCCCACGTTTCATGGTGGGCGCACCGCCATGAAACGTGTGGCGGTGAGGAAACTCATAATATGCTTGGTGGGGCCGCAGCCGCCCCACCAAGCATATTGCAGCCTCAGGACCGCTGTGCAACCGCCAGGGAATGGCAGTTCTCTGGCACTTGCGGTGGCCCCAGGGCGGCCCGACCGCCCTAGTCGTAATAGACCGATTGGGAGATCGCCACCGTGAGTCTGGCGGTCCTTGGTCCGCTGGACTCATAATAAGGCTCCAAGGGCCAGATGTATCAAGCGTTTTTCCTGTTCGCAAACGTTTGCGAACGGGAAAAAGCCTTTTGGGATGTATCATCCCAAAAGGCATTCGCAAAATAGGGAATTGCGATTCCCTATTTTGCGAATGCATTTAAAGAATCGCAATTTGCGATTCCTTACATGAAATGCAGGAAGTCAAAAAAATTTGTGACCTGCCTTTAAGGAATCGCAAATTACCACCAACTTCAAGTTGGTGGTAATATGCGAATTCCATGAAAAATGCACTTTTTTGCATTTTTCAAGCTGCCATGTGCCGTACATGTATGTGCGCCACATGTGCACACATGCATATTCCAGGGGTGCAACAGGGTGTCCATTTGGCACCCTTGCACTTTGAATTGCATGCGCAATTTGCGAGTACCTATTGGGTACTTGCAAATTGCGCATGTAATTCCCATTCATTCCAAAGGGCCTCTAGGCCCATAGGAATGAATGGGAAGCCATTCCTTATTTGCGACTCGCAATTTGCGAGTCGCAAATAAGGAATTAGTAGGAATCGCAATTATTATTGCAAAACCTACATACATTGCATTTTGCGATTCCATAAAAGCGAATCGGTAAAATTCGCTATTATGGAATCGCAAAATCCAATCTTGAACCATCTGGCCCCAAGTCTTAGAAGGTTGCTTTCAGTTGCAAATATGATTATTCTTCTGTGGTTATTGTGATTGTCATATAGGAGGAAGGGTTCATCGTTATGTGCAGGGATTATGTGTTCTGGAATCAGTGTGTCTAGGTATCATCTGGATGTATATATTTAATCAGTGGACGGTATTTTCTGTTTTGATATTCGTGTATTCGGTATTGTTAAATTTTGATATTATTGATGGCAATATTTTATCAATCGATATTGAGGGTTTTTTCTGGTAAAGAATAGGCTGCCAATATTTTTGTAATCAACATTATTTTGTCAATATTTTAGTGAGTTAATAATGTTTTCTACAATACTCTGTCATGACACCGATTTAATGAGCTCATAGTAGGAAGCTTTTTCATGTTGGAAAAAGCTTTGAACTAAATGAAGTTCTTTTGAAGGCAAAGACATTTGCATCTTTCTCACCTGTCTTCCTAAGAGTCTCCAAAAATGTATTTTGGGTAGTGAATGTTAATCACTTGGCAGTGTCATATACCGCTCACTGGAAAACCTTTCAGACTGTCCAACTTATAAATAAACTAGGGTATACCACTGGACTAGAGGGTGCCAATACTTCTCTCATCTTTCCCAGATGTTTGCAGGCACGGGGTTGGCACACAGGATTTTATCTACAAGAAGTGTCTACTGCAGGTTTCTGGATCCTCTTTTATTTTTGCACGTGACATCTATCACATGAATCAGGCTTTTTGGTACTTCACATTAGGCAGGGCATCAGCAGCAACAGACTACTCTACTTTACATAAGAGTAGCCAGATAGCTGGATTTCCCCATCATTGTAGGAATGTTTAACCAAACATGGACTTAGGTACAACAGAGACAGGTTTTCTAAGCATTTTTTTTCAGGTATTCAGGGTTTCTCTGCCATTTCCATGCTTGTATTTCTACAAAGATAAGCTTTAACACTATCATTGCAGAGTTTACATTTAAAGTGCACTAGTCATAAAATGTCCATCCACATCCATGACCAATTGAGCCATGTTGTAACTTTCTCTCCTTTGTCCCTACTCCCCTACTACTTTAAAAGGCAAGTCATCTATGAGTCCAAGTAGGATGAGTGCTGCACCTTCTGTCCTTGGAGCCAGAATCCTGATATGCAACTGTAAGAAAAAATACCCTAGAATTTGTTGCAATGAGTAAATTGACAGATTACCTTGGGCTAGGTGTGGTGTGTCATTATAGGGAATTTCCCAATCATGCTTGTTCACATTTGGATAACTCTGTTCAAATCAATCCTAGACAAGATATTTTGAATCTGTTTGTATTACATAATGCCTTTATTTATTCTTAGGTAAAATGTGGTATCATAGCACGATTCCCCCAAACAGATTTTAAATGTGTATGTATGAGAGAAAAAAACGAATTGGGGCATGTAGGTGCTATCACAAAGAAAATCTTTAAAAATATATATTTATTTTTAATTAGATTTTCTCTCACTGTGATTATAGGAACTATTGTATCACATGCTTACAATACACTTAACAAATGCAGGCAAGATGGGCGGAGAGGAGTCAACAATTCGCTACATGTCCTTTCTTGAAGTATAAAAATGCTTGCCTTGCACTTTGTGCCCACATCACAAACAGATATTCTGAGGTGTACTTGACATGGTTGATAATGCCTCTCACCCTTTCCTGATTCTCAAAAAGTGTAATGTTGAATTTGGTAATGACCGCTGTTGTTAGCATTTAGAGACTATTCTCTTTCTGGTGGGCATTGGGTATACAATCAACAAATGGACTCCATACTATCTTTATGTTCATTCCCTCTCATGCACTGTAAGTTCAGGTATAGGAAGTGGAGGTTAATGTTGTTAATATAGAGTGTATGGTGTTAACTATTGTGACCAAACATAGCGTGTCGTATACAGACCAGCAAGACCTCCAGAGTTTGGATGAGAACTCTTTCCGGACATAGAGTCGGGAAGATGCTTTACACACCTGAAACATTAGGGAATACAACAATCTGGGAGAGCATCAGCCCCGAGTACCATGAGAAAGCTCCAGGACAAGAACCAGGAACAGCAATCAAAGCCAGTTTGGACCACAGAGTGCCAGGCCATACTGTTTGCAAAAAGAGGTTATACCGATTCCTTTATGCTACATCAGAATATAGAAATTGAAGAAACTAGTTATTTAATTGTGCATTAGAGAACAAGATTATTCAGATTGCTCTGCAGTGCCAGGCTCCACATCACTTATAGGCCTATTTATTATGTGATATTAATGGCAAACGAACACCAACCAGGAACCACACTACCCCCATTTCTACAGACTTGTACTTCCTCTTACCCTGTGATTGATCCTGGATCTTTATGAATTATGTAATATGTTTTCCTCTTATTTCCTGCCTTAAGGCTGTGCTACTCCTTGACTCCCTTTCCTATGAAGAGCAATTTCCTTTAGTTACTCACCCAGCCTTCACTATTATTAATCTTTTTTATATTGAAAACAAATAAAAAATGATATGTGAGTTTTCCATCTTTTTCTATATGGTCCATTGTTCTTGGGGTGCTGAGGTGACATATGCACATACATAATGAACTCTTGCCCCCTGGAGTTGTGAGGCACTGCATGTTTCATCTGTCTTTCACTGGGAGAGGACCCCTCTGAAAAGGAAGTTGTATGAGTGCAATAATCGCAGTTATTCTAACATTAAAGTTTGCAGTATACAAGCATTGTCTATAAAAGAGGCCGTTATCAGTGCATAGAAAGCCACATCTCAGAATGATAACATCTTCATACCTAAAAGAAAAATTCAAATGCATGTATGTATAGCTATGTTTCTACTGTGGCAGGCCATTGAAAGAGATTGTAGCAAGCAACATAGCAACAAATGTATTATAATCAAAAGCACTGGCTGCCAGTCTAATCCTGCATACATTGTCCTCAGATCATGGCACATAAAAGTATAATACGCACTGGCAAAAGCCAAATGTGTAGTGAAAATGTGTTCTCAAGTATCACTAACACAGAGAGATATGCACTGCGACAGTAGCAATATTTCAGCCTTTACTTACAGAACTGAATAAAAGATGATCTCTGATTACATTACCTTATTTTGGCTGACTAAATAGATCACGTCTTTATTTTTACCCTTTATTGGAATATTTGAAAAACATTTTGGCTTCTTTATTGGTAATTACATTACAAGAAGTGATTGCTGGATTTTACTGAGTAGTCCATAACATAAACTGATTATTCTGATTATTTTATCCTGGAATGGAATAGAGAAGATTTTGTTTACTTTACTTTGCAATTCATTACAGTAGTAGGTTACTACAGCTGTATCACTCTTTATTAGATTAAGTTATTCATATTACTGTATCTCTTGATTGATGATCATGGGATCTCGCCTTTGACTTCAACTTGGACCCTTATGACACACTGGCCACGTGCACTTATCACATTTCCAACTTAGGGCCTGATTCCGATGCGGTTAGGAACGCCTCCTAACGGCATTTGCTCCGTCCAAATCGGATCGGGAATATGTCTTTCCGACCGACTAGGAAAGGTTTATGACCGTCCGAGTATGATGCGAGTTAGGCGTTAGGAATATCCCAATCCGAACCTGACGGCATTTGGAATAACCGAGCCGTACGGAGGAGAATCGTACGTCTCTACGGGCCGCGTTTCCGAACGACCGAGTACGATGCTGAATTTGGACAGCCTTTCCCAATCGTGCCCTTTGACTCGAATCAGCAGTCGGAATCAGACTTTGGGGGCCCATAGTGGGCCCTCCTGCACCCGGTGTCTTCTCAATCAGGCCTGTGAGGGTACCCATGGGTCCCCCCTCCCTAGCCATGCACAGTGTGGCAGGCACCAGGGGGTGCCCGCCACAGGGTGCCTGATTTTCCCCAGCCACCCCTTTCTTCAATGGGAGCCTATGCATTCGGTCAGAACAAAGGTTCCCATTGAAGTCAATGGGAGTCCAACCAAATCGTATCTGGAAGCATCCGGATGCATCGTACTCGGTCGGTTCGACTCTCCCAATCTGATTCGGTCAGAAACCATTCCCAAACCCTATTCGGGCGGGAAGCTTTCCAAACTGCATCAGAATCTTGCCCAAAGATGTTAAACTTGGTAGTTATCAATGTAGCATTCTGTTACTTGTTCTACCGGGAAACAACCACTACAATGCAGCTGTTTCCACAAATAACCTTAACCAAGCATGCGTTACAACACATGCGTGGTTACCACGCATAGCCTTTACCACGCATACCTTTACAACAAATTAAGTTGTAAAGGTATGTATGGTAAAGGTATGTGTGTGACAGGTAAACACCGTTACCACGCACAGCCTTTATTACGCATGCCATTACAATGAGATACGTAGTAAAGGCATGTGTGATAAAGGTATGTGTGTGGTAAGGGTGGTAGAGGCTATCGGCGTTGTTAGAGGAAACAGAAAGACCCTTCCGCTTCCTGTTTACGACGTGCACCGCGCCTCAGAAGAACTTGGAGAGGAGACGTTGTGGAGAGTTAAGGGGGATTTTACTTTGTAGATAAATTAATATTTGACTAAATAAAGGGGTGGGGTTTGGGTTGCGCAGGGGGCTGTTTCTAGGGTTCAGTGCAGGGGAGGTGTATTTGTTAGAAGGGTTTGGGGAGGGGGAATCGTGCAGAGGTCCTTTTTAGGGTTCAGGGCAGGGGTGGGGTATTTGTTAGAAGGGTTTTGGGGTGGGGGAATCGGGTGGGGTATTTGTTAGAAGGGTTTGGGGTGGGGGAATCGGGTGGGGTATTTGTTAGAAGTGTTTGGGGTGGGGGAATCGCACAGGGGTCCATTTTTAGGGTTCAGGGCAGGGTAGGGGTGTTTCTTAGAAGGACTGGGGGCCGGATGTGGGGGGGGTTTCTCGGGGGAGCAGGGGAGGGGTATTTAAATAAAAAAACGTCCTGAGGGCTGGAGGTGGGAGGGCGCAAGGGACCAGTTATGGGACTTGGGACAGAGGTCTGAGATAACCTTTAGCATGAATATGCCCTTACCATGCATGGTTTTACAAAAAATTTCATTGTAAAGGTCTGCGTGGTAAAGGAATATTCGTGGTAAAGGTTATGTGTGGTAATGGCAATCACATTGGAACACATGCGTGGTAAAGGCATGCGTTGCAACGGAATGCGTTGTTACGTCATACAACCGTTCTACCTGCCTTCTTTCATGCTGTACAGAATGGTGACACCACTGAATGATAGTAGTGTTACATCAGAAATGAAGCACTGGCAAAAGCAGTAGATCTGACATTGGCTGCCAGTCTTTTTGCTTTGTCATTGCTTGTCTTGTTCAGGTTGCTGGGCTCTTGTCCGTCTAAAAAAAGCACAAATATCTTTTGGTCGCAAAAAGCCCACATTGCCAGAGCTGTGCCTAGTACTGAAGGGAACAATTTTGTTTGTGGATGTACTCCATGTGAAAGGAAAGAGTGCTGTCATTCACAGTGGAGTTACCCAATGGCTGAAGTAGGCAAAACCTTTGCCCCATTCTGCATGCTGTAATGGGCAGAAGAAAATATGAATGACACAGTAAAAGACCAATGGTTGAAGAGGGATGGCTAAAAACCCTCTAAGTAAGTATACTACATATAATTTTAGTAAAATCACAAGGTCTTGTTTAACATCAGACCTAACCAGACCTAACAAGCATTGGCAAAACTAATAGTTTTCATCTTTGGGACCTATTAGGTGTGCAATACTTTTTGGGGAAGCTTCACAGTAACTGCAAAAAGCATTTTTGCTGATTCTATGCAGCATTAGGCAAACAAATCCCAGTAAAATAAAAAAATGAAGTGTGAATGCGTCACCCCATTTGCATCAAGGTATGGAATTGTGCAGGGGTCATCTTTTTGTAATTTATTGATTCCGGATGGTTCAGCAAATTAAATAAATGAAATTGGAGTAGCTTGAAATCACTTTAATAAGGCGGAGATGCAGGCAGCAATTTGCTTCCGCACCATAAAAAAAATAAAAATACCGCCGGATATTTTTCTAGGATTTAGACAGAGGAGTATTTAGGGGAAACTGGTAGGGAAGAAGCAACAGGGAATGGGTGGAGCTGATAAAATAAAATAAAAGGCGAGGGAGCGGAGGAGGGGAAAAGCAGCATACAAGGGAGAATACAACATGGGGCAGAGGAGAAGCACATGAGGAAAAGAGCAACACGGAGTGGGGGAGTTTGGAGGTGGGGAGAAGTACGAGAGAGAGGGAGAGAGAGAGAGAGAGTAACACACATGGGAGAGAGCAACACAGAGCCCAGGGCTAATATTTGTCAGGGGAAAAGCACATGAGGGAGAGATCTGGAGAGCATGTGCACTTTCATGGAATTCTTAACAAAAAGAGAAAAAAAAGTTCCCTAAAGCGAGCAGTAGAGGGGTACAAGCCAGCCAAATAAAGGGATGGTAAAGAGCCTACGCTCTAGAGAAGGGTCAAACACAAGAAGAGGAAGGCAAGCTATGGGATAAGAACCAAGCTAATGAGAGTGACAATAAAGCCAATCAGTGGTAAGGAATGGACAGACTGTCTGCCCACAGTATATTTTCATGGGGGTCCACAAAAGGTCTTTTGCAACCAGAGAGCTCGAGCTTTCTGTTAGGGGAGATCTAAAAATCAATATACCAGTGTACAACCCGAGACACATTATCACTGCTTACAACACCATAAAACATCATTAAAAACGCGAAAATCTCAACTAAAAGAGTGCATCCATTTAGACTCGTTTTCCTCGGGATGGAAGAGATGTATTATAGCATCTGAGCGTGGTGGGGGCAGGGAAAGAAAAAAATATTTGGAGTAGCAGTTACTGGTGCTTGCACGGTACATTAATCCTCTAAAGCTTTTTCTGTTTTGAAAGCAAAATTAATTATTGGGAGGTGATGTTCCTTTAATGAACATCCCGGCGATGCTCTGCAAAACCATCAACTCCCTTGTAATGCATTTTAAACGAAATTCAGCTTTTGGTAAATTATGGGACTCGAGAAAAGGCTTTTTTTTTATGAACGGGGATGAGACTAGGCGCTGGAGGGTGAGTGCCTTACAGAGCTGCGCGGAAGCACTCGGCAAATATGGAGAATTGGGCCCCGGTGCCTGCGGCTGACACTCCTTGACCACTGCATATTTGATCAGGTTATGTCTGGGCCGCTGGAGGTAGAAATGGACGGAGAGATGATTGTTGAAATCAGACTAACCAGCCACAAAGAGCCAGTGCGGTGGGGGCTTCTGGTGGCTGCAGAGGAGGACACAAGGTTTGGTGGTGTTGCAATGGCACCATAAGCCCTAATGAAAGGAAATAAACTGGGACTTGCCACCAATGTCACACTGGGACATAAAATAGGCCGGGCACCTAAATATTAGTTGCCCCCATTAGCGAATTAGATAGCTAAAAATGTGGCCCACGTTTGTAAATCAAGGCAGTTTTAAAGTTGCAAAGACAAGCTGTATATGTGTTTTGTAAGGTATGGATGTGTGCTTGCTGCAAGCAATGGTTGTGGAAATATCAGAGAACTCAACAGCAAAAACCAGCCCAACAGACCATAAAACAGGCCCACAAACACCCAAACAAGCAGTCCAGCCCTTCAGGCATTGCCAGATTGCCCTGTAGGCCAGTCCCACCCTGTCTGACACTTACCTTGGTAATAAAATGCAGCCATAACTGGGGTTCAGTGAAACTGCTGTACTATTGGTCGCTACACACCCCGGGCCAGGGCTGGCGTAGTCGACTCAGTGGTTAGTAAATTCTACTGAGTTTTCCAGAATGAGCAAAAATATGCAAATAATCATTTTGGAGATTTATCATATGTAACTGTTTGGCATGTTTATTCATTCTGGATTTCAAACACAGAAAAAGTGTCACTTTTGTCATACCTTTTGTGTGTTTTATTCATTGAGAATTTCTTGAAAGCCTGTCTGGACCTACAAGCCATCATATATACTTGGCACCTTTGTTCTCCCAAGTGCAGTAGGGAAAACAGAGTTTGTTGCCCAAGCAGACACTGTGGGCCTGTTACAAAAGGTAAACTTACACCTTTGTGTAAGTTTAGGTTTCTTTGCTATTCACAAAGTTTACAAGTAGTATTTGCACAACTGCAGAGTCCTATCTTTATATGTGCAGAGACTCTGGAGTCGTAAAGATACTATGCATAAAATATCTTTGTGAATAGCAAACAAATATAACTTACACAATAGTGCAATCGTATTTGATACCATCAGAATTTTGCAATGTGAGGCTTGTAGTTTTGCTTTTAACATTCATTATGGGCTCAAACCCACAGCAAAAAAAGTTCCCTCTCTCACAGAAGGCAGAAAGTGCAATGTCCTATTCCCAGCAAGACAGATCCAGCAAGGCAGACTAGTTCAAGCTTTCATCGCTTCGAGAACATGTACAGTTAAGGTATAAATGACATGTAATTACAGGCAGACCTCTGGAGCGGGTGCTTGGCTCAGAGAGAAGTGTATCGGTGGATGAGTGAGTGGAAATACAAGTTTTAAAGCCATTCTCACTTAAGTAAGCATCTTGAGAGTCCTGCTGCTGTCACCCAAAGACCCACTGCTGTGTTGATTCTTTCCGTGACATAGCAATTAACTAGTAGGCCATTGTTAATTGGAGCAACCAAGCTGCAGCCTAAGTAACTAGGCTAGGCCAACCACTTTGAAAATGCTTAGAATGTGTGTGCTGCCTTTTTAGCTGGTGCTGCACAAATACAACATACAAACATGCATACTTAGACGTGTGTGTGTGTGCTTGTGTGTCTCTGTGTTTGTGTGAATGTGTGTTTATTTGTGTGCCTGTGTGTATTTGTGTGTGTGTGTCTGTGTGTTTGTTATGTGTGTGTGTATATCTGTCAGTATGTGTGTGTCTGAGGGTGCATGCTTATTAAAAAAAAATCTACAACAGTTTCATTACCCCCAGGTCCTTCCAGTCCTCATCCCCTTCATACTACAAGTGAGATAATCTATCTCAGCGACAGAAAAAAGAAAAGAAGGAATGCTGGTACACCCCCCCCCTACTGGGAGTACATAACTGTACTCTACCCAGCATTCCTCCTCCTGTTCTTTTTTCTGTCTTCCGACAGTATGAAGGGACCCAGGAGCCTGGAGGCTCCAGGGGCTTACCTGCTGCTGGGGGGGCGGTTGTCTGCTGGTCTTCCTGGTCTCCCCCCTGCTGGGCTTGGGGGGAGTCCTGCTGATGCCTCGGCAGTTCCTTTTGGGATTTCTTCGTTCCAGATGGACTCGGATTCCTCCCGCCGTAGGTGTCTTTGCTGTGCCTCCCGGGTTGCCGGGCATGTCGAGGGCGCAGCAGTTCCTGTTTGATGTTCTCCGGCAGAGTACGGCGGCCCACGGGTTGCTGGGGCGCTTCCTGCCGGAGTCTTTCACCTACATTAGTTCCCTACAGTACACAACGAACTCTGAGGGTTGAATGTTATCTAGTCTGTGGTTTGAATACTGAAGGGTTTTTCCCGAACACAGGCCTACAATGTACTCATAAATTATGCATGAGCATTCACCAGCTACATCTCCTGCATAAAATGTATGTACAAAGTTCACCCCTGATGTCTTCCTCATGTCCAACAAAGACCAATACAAACCATACTAAGGGACCTGACACTTTAGGGTATAAATACACCACATCTTGCCATGGAAAGGCAGAGGGGACTGAGACTTCCATGCCGACACACTGACCAGAGACGCTGAGGCTCCTGCATGCAGTCGCTCCAGCTGACAGCGGTCTAACACAGCCCTTGCGGGGTGTCCAACTCGAGACCAGGACGGGGTCCCACACTCTCTCTATTCAGGTAATGGGGTTCGACTAAAATCCTAGAGGGATTCTTGGCTCTTAGGCTTTTAGACCTACACCCATGCTAGGTACACTTAGGTACATCTAGTTAGGCATCGTAGGAGTACGCGCACTTTTATAATACATTTCATATATTCATGTATGTAACCATCATTATTGCAATATGGTAGAACTGTACTATCCTTTCACTTTTATCGTACTGCTGATAATATATCTCTGCTATTGTCTGCTGGTTGTTGCAGCACATATATTCTACACTAGAATAACGACTGTTCAATAAATACTTATTAAAACGCCCAGACTGTTTATTCTGTGTAACTCTCTGAGACAAACTGAACAAGTAAGCACGAGTGACTGAGCGAAAAGTAGTACATTGTTTCCACGATTCTGAGGGATCAGGGTTGTCATGATCTAAGGTTGCCAGGAACTAATCTCTCCCCGATAAGAGGAGATTCTAGTGGCACTGTGAGCTAGCTAATGCAAATCAGGCTAACATACGCGGTGGGGGTGCACAGAGCCAGTCTGTCACCAAGCCCACAGTTTATGTTATCCAAACGTGCAGGTCCTGCAGGGGTACTATAGGAACTACACGACATGGCGCCACCAACGTTGGTTGGGTACTTATTTAACAGTAGAATCTGAGTAGTTCAGTCATGCTATTCTCAGAGAACCTACTCACAAAACACCAGAGACGTCTGGAGTGGGTGGGCACAAAATCCGCCGCAGCTGAGTAGTACAAAAATACTATTTATTGGCTGTTGGTTATTCAAGCTTGAAAGGACATAGTGTTCCTAACAATTGTGCATAACACCTTATCTTAGTTCCCTTGGAACACTTCTTCCTCTAAACATGACTGTTGCCCGAAACCGGTCCTAGGATGCTTGTTTCCAATCCAGGGAGGACCTGGCCTGGCAGTTTGGGCTGGACTGTTCCCATTGGGCGCAGGGTCAAGACTGATTTGCATATGACTGGGTCCAAACTGGAATGGCATGGTGAGCAAAAAAACAATGGATTTAGGCCCAGATCTTTGTACTGGGGTGAATGTATGACATTGTTCTGCATTCTGTCCATCAATTGTTGTTTTTGCATTTGTCACCCCGAGTGGGACGGGTATGCCCAGACGTGGGTCCCGTGCTCTCCATGCCACTGGAGTCAAGCTATCCTGGCTGATGAGGGCTGAAAGCACGAAACCGGTCCTAGGATGCTTGTTTCCAGTCCAGGGAGGACCTGGCCTGGCAGTTCGGGCTGGACTGTTCCCATTGGGCGCAGGGTCAAGACTGATTTGCATATGGCTGGGTCCAAACTGGAATGGCATGGTGAGCAAAAAACGATGGATTTAGGCCCAGATCTTTGTACTGGGGTGAATGTATGACATTGTTCTGCATTCTGTCCATCAATTGTTGTTTTTGCATTTGTTGCCGAGGTAAGGGCAGAAAGAATTGATCTGAATTTTTCAGAAGAAGGAGAAGATCCTACGGATGCAATACAGATTGCACCAAAATTCAGAAGGACAGTCACCCTAAGACTAATAGAAAATGGTTTACAAGCTAGGGGTGGCATGGTAGTTTTCGTGATTGAGGCACACGAATCAAACAAAACAGAGGTATTCTATTTATGGGTTACATACCCGGCAGCAAATGCAATAACAAATACATTTCACTACTATATAGAGGAGATGCACCACCGGAATATTGTCCGTTTGAGGACATAGAGATTCCACTCACTTACCAGGAACATTATTACTGGTTTAATGGCGCCCTACCCCACGTACGAAGAAGAGTAAGGTTAGGCCCACTTGGAGGAGAAGGAGCCACATGGCCAATATTAGCGGACTACACACCACATCCTGACATTGCCACAATGCCACCAGGAGACTTACTCGTACAACTCACAGATTTAATTAAAATCTACAGAAACCTGACACAATTTGTCATGAGGAATTTAACAATCCAACCTGCACCAGGTGCAGCAAATAGTACTCCAGCTCATGGTACAGGAAATAAAATTACTCCTCAAACATTACACGCGGTAATGGGCAAAATGCCCGCAAAAAGCGAACAAATACCATTCTGGATAGCTCAGAAAATAACTCAGCTTGAGGCAGTATTCCCGAATACTACCACCTGTGATAAGCACAGAATACTAACAATCTGCTTGCCCATGGGGATCACTCCACAAATAGAGGACTGCACCTCTTGGGGTACAGTCTTTGCTGCCATATATACCAGAACGCATGGTATCCCGTCATTAGCTGTAGTACCTGACGTATTGAGACAGATACAAAATGAGTACGGAGCAGAGCCTGCCCTTAACTTAGGGATGAAGTTACTAGGTAACTACGAACAGGTATCAGCCATAATACTAGCTAACATTAAGGGGGAAGCAGCTTCAGTGGCGATCCGTCAATGCCTAAGGGAGTTCAGTCCAGTAGATCAACAACACGAACTACTCAAAATAATTGAAACTGCATATGCAGAATTAGTCAGGGACAGTTTAGGTGGGAAAGCATTAAAATTACAACTAGTGGGCAGTTCTGAAAAGGACACTACAAAGCAGACACCTACTTTTTCTAAAAAGAAATGGGAGAATAAAAAGCAACATAAGTCCAAAGGCAGCAGATCTCAATCCCGAGGCAGGTCTCCTCAACAGCAGCCCTCTGAAAGGAGGTATAACCTCCGGAACAGGGAATTAGGAAACCTGACAGGTATCAGGCTACTGATACACGTTCCTCTCGTTCCTTTCAGGGTTCATCAAAAAACTCTGAGAGGGAATCACGGTCAGAACAAAGACAAGAGGAGCGTACAAAGTCCAGAGACACGCAACGCGCTGCAGACTACGCACCTAAAAAAGAAGATAAACAAAAACCTCAGTTCAAAAAGAAGAAGGTAGCAGGTCTCAAGATCAGACATGCCCAGAATTCTGAGGACACAGCTTCTGAATGGGGAATGGGCTCTGACGATGATAGACAGCGCGGCAGAAGTAACAATAGCTCGCCAGAACCTGAAGGAATTTCTGGTGACAGCGGAGTTGAGTGAGTATATCACGGTGGAAACACCTGATACTCGGGTAAGTGTCCCACATAAGTTACATGAGATAACACTCCGGATGGAGGGGGACAAGCCCAGGAAAGTTAAAGGTCCATTTTGGAAAAATCTGTCATCTGGATATGACATCCTATTAGCAGAGCAAGACTGGCCGCCAGCATTCGTCATGGAGTGCCCTAAGGGAGAAACGGTAATTTTTCCAGCATTTTCCAACCTTGTTCCCATACATTTAAAACATGCATATGCGCAGGAGTGGGCGGTTGCCCTAGCTCCAGCATTGTACAAAAATCATGCTGGTTGGGATGAGGATTCAACTCACCACGTGATCCCGTTAAAAGTTTCCCCAAATTCTCAAAGGCAATACCCAATAAAGCAGGAAGCTAAAAAACAAGTCAGGGAGATCCTAGATCAACTAGAATACCAGGGGGTGATTGAAAATTGCACTTCAACTATGAACAATCCTTTGTTTCCCGTAATGAAACCTGACAACACATATCGTTTAGTTTTGGATTGCAGACATTTAAACACTTGCACAAAGACATTTGCAGTTCAAAATGCACACAGTGCCACATTAATGAATAACATTGTGGGGAAAAAATACAAAACTACACTTGATATCTCAAATGGATTTTTCTGCCAAAATATAGTGCTTGAAAGCAGGTATTTGACCGCATTCTCAGCGCTAGGGTCACAACGGCAATTTTGTCGACTCCCCCAAGGGTATAAGAATAGCCCGGGGTTGTTTTCAGCAAGGGTAACAGAGTTACTCCAAAATTTGGATGAAGAAGCATTGTCCTAAGTGGATGATATTTATCTGACGGACAATGACTTACCGAGGCACTTGACCAGGGTGAGCACCATTATTATGGGATTCGCCTCTGAGGGCTATAAGTTTAATTTCAAAAAATCAAAAATTGCCCATCTCAATGTCCTGTTCTTAGGGTAGGAGCTGTCAAGTGAAGAAAAAAGCCTAGCAGCTAACTTTTTAGAAAAATGTGCGCTGCACCAACCTCCATAATCGTTAAAGAATTTACAATCAATTCTGGGATTCCTAAATTTTGGTCGAACTTACATTTTGGATTACGCAGAAAGAGTAAAACCTTTCTACGACTTAATAAAACCTGATTTTTCAGTCAGACAATGGACACACGAACATACAAACATCCTACGTTCACTACAAGAAGACATGATAGCTTCAAAACACTCACAGACACGCGTAAATGTACACAACTTAATGATCCGAGTAATAGCGGGTCAATGTGGGTACACTTACTTAACCTTCAATGAAGGTGTAACGGCACCAATCGCATACAAATCACACCTGTACACAAACGCAGAGATGCGTTTCACTTCAACAGAAAAAATCCTGACAGCAGTACAGACCGCTGTAGCAAGAGAAAGAGCTCTGGCTCAGAGAAAGCGCATAATAGTCGTGACCCCAGTACCAGCCTTAGAGGCTGTTACAAAGGCTAGCATTCCAAATGTGAGAGCCTTACATCCCAGATGGATACAATGGGCTAATTCTCTTACTGCAACGGATGTTGAATACAGATTTGATCCAAGTTTAAAAACACAAGCATTTCTGCAATACGAACAAGAATATCCTCTACCAAATGAGATTTTGCCTCTAGATCAGTATGAATATATTATTTACACTGACGGATCTGCTCAAACGGCCATAGGGAGTAAGCAAGCTTACAGCGCAGCGTGTGCAATCGTTAAAGGTCGCATGCGTGATGGAAAGTTCCATCCAAGTTGCAATAAAATGCAATCTCTAGGAGACTGCACGGCTCAGTTAGCAGAATTAAAAGCACTGAATCTGGCACTCCTTTTACTGTGTACAATCATACAATGAATATTTACATCATTGGGAACAAAACGGGTTTAAAGACGCAAAAGGTGGCACAATTAAGCATAAAATGCTATGGGAACAGGTAGTGGAGTTGAGAAACGAACTACCAAGGGCTCACGTGATACATACACTGAGTCATCAGCGTGATGGCGTTCACGTTGAAGGGAATTCATTGGCTGATGAAGCCGCAAAGGGGGCTGTACGCACAGCATCCGTAGCTGCAATCACTTGTTCAAAAACGAGAATAGACGGCGAGATTTTGGTAGCTGTCATTGCTTCATGCAAAGGCAGCACAGCAGTACCTAAAACATTTCCACTCAAAGGCTCCTACAAGTTAGATGCAAACAACATTCCATATGCTCAGATTCCTGGAGTGGGGACTAGAGTAATACCAAATATGGATCGTAGGCAAAATTTAATACTAGCAGCACACAAGGTTTTGGGTTCTGCCCATAAAGGCTTTACAGTGACTATTTCCTTACTGAAACAGCGCTACTGGTGGCCAGGGTTAACAAAGCAGACCAACGACTAGTCCTTAAAGTGCGACATCTGCCAGCAGATGAAAGGCTCCACCGTAGCACACCCAGCACAGACACCATTACTAAAATCAGACAAACCTCTTGCATGTGTGTATTTGGACCACTGCGGACCCCTACAATCTGATGGGGCCAAGAAATATATCATGGTTGTAGTGGATTCCTGCTCTAGATTCCTATGGGTCTGGCCTCAGCGCTCGGCTGACGTTCAAACTGTTATAAAAGATTTGCGAGTCTTTATCAGCACATACGCAGTTGGCACATTACATTCTGACCGTGGCCCAGTGTTTAGCTCTCGGGCTTACAAAGAGGCCATGGAAGGAATGGGCTTAGCAATGCGGTACTCCTCTCCGTACCATCCTGAGGGAAATTTGGTTGTGGAGAGGAAAAACCGTGACTTAAAGCAATCTTTAACAGCTAGGGTATTAGGCAAGGGCGGTAGTTGGGTCAGTCACCTTTATGGGGCCCAAAGAGCAATTAACAACCAGCCAAGAAGCTCTCTAGGGGGTGTCACTCCTTACGAGGTCCTATTTGGGACAAGAATGTTGGTACCTGATCTTGATTGTGAAGGCGCAGTGGCGGATGAAAAACAATTTGATATCCATGATCGTTTGGCTGTTTTACAGGATCTAAATGAATCCAGGACACAACAAAGCAACGTCCACTTAAAACAGACCGCCACTGAGGAAGTCAAGGCAGTAACGGCAAGACCTGTCTGGATCCCAAAAGTCGGGGATCTGGTCAGAGAGAAGATTGCAGACAAGAAAGAATTTGGGCCATCTTACAGAACAGCTGTACCGGTCCTAGCAATCCACGGCACAAGAACTGTACTTCTGCCGCCTCTTGCCGGAAAAAAGGAGAAAAGATTTGTCTCAATCGACTTAATCAAACCACACTATGTGGCCGATACTAAACAGTAGGCCTCGTGTACTCCACAGTAGCAGACGCCCTCCTCTCGCTACAATCCAAGAAGTTCAAACAGAAAGACTCATCACGTTTGAAGAGCCACCTGTACGGAATGAAGGACTAAGCAACAATGCTATGGAACTCGTTCCACTTCAACAAGAAGTTCGACTTCAAGAAGAAAATCAACTTAACAAACAAGTTGCAATAAGACCGACTACGGACGTCTACGTCAACATTCCTCGTCAAGAGCAAAATCCAATTTCAACAAATCCCGATGCAATTCCAACAATTGATCGAACTGCTTCTGGCTATTTCATGAACTTTGATACGTTTTCACTGGATCCAAGCGAGCCGGAAACGACGCCAACCAAGAAATCACACAAACAAAAACTCATTGACTTTCTGAACTTTTTTTAGAAAGACTTACCTGGTGTCACCTTGGATAGAACTATGGTATATCACTGGGATTCTATTTCTTCTTTTTTGGCTAGGTTTAACTATAACTTTTAGTATGCTTATTAATGGATGATATCTCCAGCAGAGCTCTACAGCCCAAAGAGTCAATTTGATTTTAAAGCCACACCAGCCTTCACATCGTGAACCAAGAGACTTGTCTTCAGTGAATATCAGAGCAGTTCCTATACCGGACGGTATAGTATGGGACAAGATTGATTTCGATATATTCGGTCCGACTGAACTTTTAAAGCTTAAACATGTATTTAAAATTTCTTTAAGTGATATCATTACTTCCAGTACATTTCCTGATGATTGGGACACTGAAACTGTAAATAATATGATGTCTGATTTGGAAAAAACTGCAGCATTTCCGAACAATGAAATGTTAGAAGGCACTTCAGACTATGATACATTATACTGTTACCAACATTATGGTCATCATTTCTTGCACAAATCTATAACACCTAGAAATGTATTTGAATACCACCAGTGGGAACACTGCCCAACTCCTCCAAAAGGTAGTTTGCAAACGTTTGCACAGAAATTCACATACTTTTCAGGATTTAATACATCTGACCTGAAGTCATTTTCTTTCAAAGTGGCAACAACATCAGCACAGAAAATTATGTTAACTAACACCAAACAGATTTACTCTGCTTCCTTTATGGCCCAGTTGTCTACACAGGGTTTTGACCTATGGAAGGACACTATAGATTTAAAATCAATCTGGGGTTCTAGGGACTGGCAGGTCCAGGGAACAGAAGCGCTTTTTAGAGCATGCCTCATTCCACAGCAGATGATATTTCTAAATGAAACTGTGCAACAGACATCCTTTCTTGGACTAGCCAAGAACAAGGAAATGAACACACCTGGGTTTCCAGCACCATCGCAGATGGGTGGGGGCAGAATTCAACTACACATGGGGTAGGATTAGATGACATTCTCCAGTACAACAGGTCAGATCCCAATTGGACAGAATGGCTGATTTGGCCCGTTGACACGAACACATGTCAACAGAGATTCCTAGGTATAACCGAGGGGTTTAGTATCAGTAGGCCAGATACACGCTATGTACAGAGACAACACCCAGGGGTAGTGACATCCTATAGTGTTGGGTAGTTGTGTCTTGATTGGCTAGAAACCTCAACACTCACAGAAGTGAAACATCACTTGACCTTACTCACACCTGATATAGACCTTAGGGATTTTTTGCTAGGCCCAAGGAAAACACGTCAGAAACATTTCATATATGCTGGCATTTATGCCTACTATAATGAAAACTGTAAAATATCCCAACAGGAGGCCGCAGAAAGAATACGGGAAATAGACCGTATTAACTTAGAGAAGGCATTAGCTGTAGTAGATAATGGGTTAACAACTTTGACCTCCAGGATTTACTCCTTAGGCAACATTGTATCTTCGGCAATTGACGTATTAGAACAAGACTTGGCCTTGTTACAACACGGGCAATCTCAGTTACGTTCTATTATGATATTAAGCTGGACGATGCAATCTTTGCGTGCAGGCTACGTGCCCTGGCGTTTTATAAACACCACATCTCTGTTTTCAGGATACAATCTAACTGATAGACAGAAATGGCACAAAGGGGAGCTAGATATACAATGCTGCATATTGAGAAACTGGAAAGGTTACCATTCACTGTAGCCGAATCACCATCAACCGAATGGCTAATTCATGGCCAAATCACTCTGCCGGTCACTACGTTTCAGTTTCAATTTTGCCTTGCGCAAAGGCAGGCAGGCAGATATGAAAAGATGGGTAAGGGATACATTAAGGAAACTTGGGAGTTACCATATAGATATCGATGCCGGAGTGGAGATCGAGAAGTGTATCTGAGTGGTACAAACTGCAAGAACGCTTTAAGCGGTTCTCTCATGTGTCAGGATATTTCTCTGCACGGAGCATGTATTGGTTCGGTAGTGAATCTATCTTGCCACATGTCAGGGACCCCAGCGGCCATGATCACGCCGGTTTTCCAGCTGCTCTCGAATGGGAGTTACTTGATGCTAAACGATCAAGGTTGCTGTGGGATGCTTCCGGGCGTCGCCTATCTGGTCACTGTTAACTCCAGGGTTACTTGCTGTATGCAAGTATTGTTTCCGCCACTGAACACAGTCAGGGAGGCGCCGTTATGGCCTTCATTGTATGTTTCCTTTATACAATTTGATACTTTGAGCAGACTGAAAGCCATTCTTTTACAGCAACCCGTGCCCTTAACCTCCGCTCAAGAAACCTTTGAACTTCAAGTTGCAAGGACCTCGACTGAGATACAAACGCTTATACGTACGAACTGCCACTTTCATTTTGCAGAAATGGTGAGTCGTATCTTTAATATGTCTGATGCGAGCGATATTGTACACCTATTTAAGACCATAGGGTCAGGACTATTAAGCACCTTTCAGACAGTCCTCGGAGTAATCCCAAATTTTATACACTCCGTATTGGGAAGCATCTTTGGAGGTCTCCCGCTTATCCTGTTGCTAATTGCAGGAGTCCTGATTGTAATCTTACTGCTACGCAATGGACGGCCCAATTTCCGAGGAAATGGCGAACATACTCATGGAGCGGAAATATCGTGAACACATGGTGCAGCTTCTGGGTATACCTTGCCTAAGAGAACTGAACGCCTCTTGGTTTCTATTGTTTAGACCAGTCTGGGTGGACTGCATCTTACCTGTTCTTCGATGCCTGTTTTGCGGAGAAGAATCCGCGTTGGATCTCTGTCTAACGTTTCCATCAGATACGCCTCCGGACATGGATGCTATGCTGGACCCCCTAAAGGCCCATGCTCTGCATTGTCCCCAGCGTCTTCCAATTCTGATGAACGCATTCCTTAAGAATCCACAGGTGCCGTTTGCTCCTGCTGGGTTAGGTGGCTCCTCCACAGGCACCCCGGTAACAACTGCCGCACAAGCTGCCGCAGCACTGACTGTCGGCAGTGCTACATTCCATCTATGTGCGATTGACGTTCTCTGTGAGGCGTTGGATTTGTCGTCTGCAGTAGCTAACACCGATAATGCTGTATCTCCCAGCCAGGACACTCAATCTTGAATTGGCTCATCGCGTTCTGGGAAAGAATTCGGCTTCTCCACTTCGTTTCATAAATAAACGAACAAAATTTGTAACATTTCCTAAATTGACACTTTCGCTTGAAAATGCGTGGCCTTCTTCTGCTTGTAGTGGTGCTTTTATAAGTGGGACAGAATTGACTTTTTCAAGTGGCAAGAAAGCATAGCTAATTTTAACATTTTAAACATTTTTTAACTACTTTTTAAAGTCATGTTTTAACTGGTTTTAAGTATATTTTTTAAGTTGTCCAGATTTTAAGTATGGTCATTGTCATCCAATTCGAAAGAGGAGTGGGTGTTATGTTTCGTATAGAGGACCTAATATAGACACGTTCATATAGACCGTATATGGTCATAATCGTATAAGCCCTATTATGGTCATAATCGTATATGCCCTATTATGGTCATAATCGTCTATGCCCTAGTATAGTCATGATCTCCTATGCCCTAATATAGGCATGATCTTTCACCTACATTATTTCCCTACAGTACACAACGAACTCTGAGGGTTGAATGTTATCTAGTCTGTGGTTTGAACACTGAAGTGTTTTTCCCGGACACAGGCCTACAATGTACTCATAAATTATGCATGAGCATTCACCAGCTACATCTCCTGCATAATATGTATGTACAAAGTTCACCCCTGACGTCTTCCTCATGTCCAACAAAGACCAATACAAACCATACTAAGGGACAGGACACTTTAGGGTATAAATACACCACATCTTGCCACAGTAAGGCAGAGGGGACTGAGACTTCCATGCCGACACACTGACCAGAGACGCTGAGGCTCCTGCATGCAGTCGCTCCAGCTGACAGCGGTCTAACATAGCCCTTGCGGCGTGTCCAACTCGAGACCAGGACGGGGTCCCACACTCTCTCTATTCAGGTAATGGGGTTCGACTAAAATCCTAGAGGGATTCTTGGCTCTTAGGCTTTTAGACCTACACCCATGCTAGGTACACTTAGGTACATCTATTTAGGCATCGTAGGAGTACGCGCACTTTTATAATACATTTCATATATTAATGTATGTAACCATCATTATTGCAATATGGTAGAACTGTACTATCCTTTCACTTTATCGTACTGCTGATAATATATCTCTGCTATTGTCTGCTGGTTGTTACAGCACATATATTCTACACTAGAATAACAACTGTTCAATAAATACTTATTGAAACGCCCAGACTGTTTATTCTGTGTAGCTCTCTGAGACAAACCAAACAGGTAAGCACGAGTGACTGAGCGAAAAGTAGTACATTGTTTCCACGATTCTGAGGGATCAGGGTTGTCATGATCTAAGGTTGCCAGGAACTAATCTCTCCCCGATAAGAGGAGATTCGAGTGGCACTGTGAGCTAGCTAATGCAAATCAGGCTAACATACGCGGTGGGGGTGCACAGAGCCAGTCTGTCACCAAGCCCACAGTTTATGTTATCCAAATGCGCAGGTCCTGCAGGGGTACTATAGGAACTACACAACACTTTGGGGTCGGTCCGCTTTCTGTCCTGCCTTCTTCCTCGGTTGGGGCTCTGCGTGCTGTTCAGTGTGTCCTTGCTCCGTGCTCTACAGGTGGGGCTTCTCTGTTTGTGGCCCTCTTCTGGATTTCATCTGACTGGCTTTCTGTGCTTCCTGTCTGGGTCAGCTTCCTGTGTTGTCTTCCCTGCGGTCCGGCACAAGCTGTTTCTCCTTCACCATGGGTAAACATGCCAGGATGAGCAGGGATGTTGAGGTTTCCTCCTCATCTTCCTCGGCTTCTTCTTCTTCTTTGCCTTCTCCTGCGCGCTCCAGACGGCGTAAGGTGGGAAGCGAAGCCCAGATTAAACGTCTCATTAAGGAGATCTTGCTGGAGATGGGTGGTGCACCTAGGTCCAAGAACTCTGGTCGGGCCCCGCCGTCACCTTCTTCTGCTTCTGAGGATGAGTGGTTGGGGAGTGATGACCTGAAGGGCAAATACATAGACAAGGAGATGTTGCCGGACTTGTTGAAACATGTGAAGTCGAATATGGGGTTTCCTTGTGATGATGCCCCAAGCACTTCTGGGGGTTCTTTGCTTCGCCAATTCCAGAGCACTGCTGCGGTTGATGTTTTGGTCCATCTGTATATCCGGGAGGTGCTTAACAGGGAATTGAAGGACCCTGATCGCATTATGCTTCCCTGTTTCATGGCAAAACTCTATCCTCTTCGGGATATGGCCAAGGACTTGCCGGACTCCATTCCCATCGATTCTTTTGTGGCTAGTCTTGTGGGCCGTACTTCATTGGCTGAGGATGCAGTAGTGAGGGATCCTGTGGACAAGAAGGTGGATGCCTCCCTGCGCTCCGGGCTGGCATTTATGGGACTTATGTGGCTCAGTCGCTTATTTCGGATATCAAATCCCTGTATGGGTCTATGGACAATTCAACTGACTGTTCAGGGCTTCTGGATCATATTGAGCGGCAAGTGGAGTTCCTGTCTGATGTTTCCTTCGACGTAGCACGTGCCTCAGCCCTTTCTGGTGTCGCTTGTGTGGCTGCTCGCCACAATTTGGTTCTGAAGGACTGGAAGACGGATTCGGCCCAGAAGTCTTCTGCGCTGCGGTTGCCCTTTCAGGGTACCATGATGTTTGGGGAGGAATTGGAGGGCAAGTTACATCGTCTGTTTAAGGAGAAGAAAAATTCTTCTTCATTCGTCCAGCCTTCCTCTGTGCCGGCTTCTTCGAAACCCAAGTCCTTCTTCCATCCTCCCTCTCGCATGCAGTTTTCTCGTGGCCAGGGTCATTTTCAGTATGGGGAAGGTCGGGACAAAAAAGCAAAGTCTCCTCCTGCGAAGCCTTGTTCCTGACTATCTGGCGGCCGGCGCCGGATCCTTGGTCGGAGGTCGGCTTCAGTTCTATCTTCCAGCCTGGATAAACTCCTGTTCAGATTTGTGGGTGCTGAACATTGTGCGGTTGGGGTACCTCGTCGAATTTTGGGATCCTCCTCCGGACTCTGGGGTTCGTCCGACTCCCAGGCCGTCTTGTCCATCCAAGAGGTCGGAGCTGTGTCTGGGGGTCAAGGCTGGACAAGAGGGCGGTGCAGGAGGTCCCTCCTGTGGAGAGGGGTCGAGGGTTTTATTCCATCATTTTTCTGGTCCCCAAGGTGACAGGGGGGTTCCGTCTTGTCCTGGATCTGAAAGCCCTGAACAAGTTTGTTTTGCATCTGCCATTCAAGATGGAGACTCTTCAGCGGGTGATTCCCCTGGTTCTCCCAGGTCATTTCATGTGCACTTTGGACCTTCAGGACGCTTATTATCATGTCCCGGTTCACCCCCTGTCTCGTCCATTTCTGAGGTTTTGTCTTCGGGGGAGGCATTATCAGTTTCGGGTCCTGCCTTTCGGCCTGCGGTCGGCCACCAGGGTTTTCACCAAGGTGGTGGGGCCATTGGTGGCTTCATTGCATCTTCAGGGGCTTCTGCTTTACCCTTACCTGGATGATTGGCTCTTTCATGCTCCCTCCAGGGTTCAGTTGTTGAGGGATCAGGAGTTAGTGTGTTCAGCGTTGAGGGCCCATGGGTTCCTATTGAATCTCCCCGTGTCAGCTGGTGCCCTCCCAGGACTTAACGTTCATAGGGGCTCGTTTCCGCACCAATCTGAATCGGGACTTCCTGCAGGTGGCTCGGTCAGTGACCTTGTGCTCCCTTGCTCGTAATTTTCTGGAGGGTCGTTCCTTTCCGGTCCATCTCTGGTTGCGCCTTCTGGGTCTGATGGCGGCTACGGTGTTCACGGTGCCTTGGGCGCGTTTCCATCTGCGTCCTCTTTGGTCCTTCCTGTTGGCTCGGTGGGATCCATTGTTTCGCGATTTGTCCCTCTTGGTTCCTGTGTCTCTCTAAGTCCTCCCCGCTCTGCGCTGGTGGACGGTGTCGGACAATCTCTCCAGGGGTCTGCCTCTGCAGTCCCCCCCTCCGGTTGTCCTCACGACAAATGTCAGTGCAGTGGGGTGGGGGGCGACTTTGGGGTCGGACTTCCATCAGGGTCATTGGTCGTTTCTGGAGAGTCAGCGATCTTCGAATTGGCAGGAGTTGTCTGCTGTATCCCTGGCAGTCATGGGGTTCCGGAGTCAGCTGTTAAACCGCAATGTGCTGGTTTGTTCGGACAACATGGTAACGGTGGCCTACTTGAATCACCAGGGGAGTATCCGGTACAAGTCCCTGAATGCTGTGGTGTCCCCGTTGTTTTGCTGGGCAGAGGGGCACATATTGTCTTTGGCGGCTGTTCATATCCGGGGGTTCGACAATGGGGTGGCGGATGTCCTCAGTCGATACTTCCCTGCCTCCCAGGAGTTGGCATTGACTCCGGTGGCCTTTCGTCTGGTGTGCATGAGGTTTGGTCTTCCTTATCTTGACCTCTTTGCTTCCCGGCTCAATGCGCAGCTTCCCCGCTTTTGCTCTCGAGTCCCTCAGGCGGGGTCTTGGGGGGTGGATGCTCTGACCCTCCCTTGGCCATCTCGGCTGCTGTATGCCTTTCCTCCCATTGCTCTGATCTCTCGGTTTCTGTCTCGGCTGGTGATGGAGGATCGGGAGGTGGTGGTGCCCTTCTGGCCCCGCCGGTCGTGGTTTCCCACTCTGAAGTTGTTGGCTGTTCAGGGTCCTTGGTTCTTCCTGTTCCCTCCATCTCCCTTGCGGTCCACTCCTATGTTGTCCCTTCGGTGGCTTCGTCTGTCGGTCTGGAGGTTGAAAGGCAGGGGTGGAGGAATAGGGGTATCCCCGAGCATTCAGCTTTGGCGATTCAGCAGTCCCGGAAACCGTCTACTCTTAAGTCCTACGGTGGTCACTGGGGGAACTTCGAGCGTTGTCTCCTTTGGTTTGTCCTTTGCGTGATGTTCTTCAGTTTCTCTGGGATGGGTTTGAGAAGGGTCTGTCTGTCTCCACTTTGCGGTCCCAGTGGGCGGCTATTCGGGCTTTCCGTTCCCCTTGGGGGAACCTGCCTGATGTGGATGACCTGGTTTCTTGTTTGTTGCTCAGCTTTTCCATTTCGCGTCCTGTGGTTCGACCTTTTTTTCCTCTTTGGGACCTCCCTTTGGTGTTGAAGGCTTTGTTTGCTGCACCTTTTGAGCCTTTGGAGGACGTTGATCTGAAGTTTGTCACTTTCCAAGTTGTTTTTTTGGTGGCTATTACAAGGCGCCTTGGGGAGTTGGGGGCGTTGATGGCTCGGGAGCCTTTTCTTTCCTTTTCTGACAATGGTGTGGTACTTCGTTTCGATTCGTCTTTTGTTCCCAAAGTTCCATCCCAGTTCCATCGCTCCCAGGAGCTGGTCTTGCCTGCTCTGTGTGAGGATCAGGTGGATGGGAGTGATCTTACCTGGTCTTTGCTGGATGTTTGCCTTGCGTTGCGGATCTATGTGGACCGTTCTCGTCCCTTTTGGCAGTCTGACTCCCTGTTTGTTGCCTTTGGGGTGGCCTCCCGGGGGTGCAGGGCTTCCACTTCCTCCATTGGTCGCTGGCTGAAGCAGGTCATCATGTTGGCCTATTCCCTTTCGGGCTCCCCTCCTCCGGCTGGGGTTCAGGGGCGTTCTACGCGGGGGTGGCGGCTTTCTGGGTAGAGGTTCATGGTGTGACCCTTTCTGAGATTTGTAGGGCCGCCACTTGGGCTTCTGCTAATACCTTTGTTAGGCATTACCGGATTCAGAACATTATGGGGGATGATACTAACTTTGGTCTGGGGTGCTTCGGGCTGTGTGCTCCTGATTCCCCTTTTCTTTATCTTTTGGTGCAGTTTTCAATAAATCGCTGGGTTTGCTATGGCTCTGTGTCCTTGTGGTTTGTTGTGTGATGATGGCCGCTTGCTGCTTGGGTATTCTCACTTGTAGTATGAAGGGGACGAGGACTGGAGGGACCTGGGGGTAGTGTCCTATTACTTACCGGTAATCTTCATTACTCCGGGTCCCGTTGTCCTCGTCCCCTTCATAGCAACCCTCCCGGGCTTCCCGGCCCTCATCTGGGGCTTGGTGGTTCAGGAGGAATGCTGGGTAGAGTACAGTTATGTACTCCCAGTAGGGGGGAGGGGTGTACCAGCATTCCTTCTTTTCTTTTTTTCTGTCGGTGAGATAGATTATCTCACTTGTAGTATGAAGGGGACGAGGACAACGGGACCCGGAGTAATGAAGATTAACGGTAAGTAATAGGACATTTATGTTATCATGGTTCATGTGAGGCCACATTTAACCAAATGCAGCTTTGTAGCCAGAACAACTAAAGTACTACACAAATAATTTAAGAATGGGTACAGTTTATACATGCCAGCAATCCATATATTAATTTGTGTTAATTATATACTTCTTTAGGTTGAAACAAAAACCCTGTTTTTTTCAACATTTCAGCCCATTTTGATTTCATCTTGATCCTCGTTCTCTATTTCCAAAATGTCCAAAATGTCGCATGCTAGTGAATACCTTTATACTCACATGCAGTTGCTTTAGGAGCTGCAAAGATTCTTGGGTGCGACCCCAGTGCTCTGGAGAGTGACTCCAAGTCCCCCTACTTTCAGTTTCCAGGTGAGCCATCTCCCAAGTCTCAGTACCTTGGTGTACCCTCGCCTCCCACAGGACTCAGCAAGGATCCGATTGGCAACCATTCTGTAGCATAGCTATATCAGTCGGCATATAGTGAGCTTTCATGGCTAGTAACTGTGATGCCCCTTACTCCCAGTGTTTACTTTTTTCTGCTGGGGATATTCATGGCACCATTCTTTTTAGTCTGCTGCGGAATTTATGCTGAACAATTTTGAGCTCGGGAGCACAGTATGAGATATCCACCTGAATTCCTCTTAAATGGACGTTTTCCTTCTATTCATCCAGTGTTTCCCCATGGCACACCGCACACACAATAGTCTGATGGGGACTTACATCTTTTTCTTGCTGAAACAATATATATATCTGGGAGATGTGGCAAAGTGTTTAGTGTTGGGATATTTCAGGACCTCTCCCCCCTATTCATACTTGCTACGAAAAGCGCACTAGAGCCAGGGAGTTTTATTTTTTTTACATTGGAAGTGACCCCTTGGGCAAGGGTCGCTTCCAGGGGAGATTAATATTTTTTAAGTGTATTCTGCCCCCCCTGGGGGCAGATCGGCCTGTTCATTTGGCCCCACTAGACACCAGGGAGTGTATTTTAAATTTAAGTGGAAGCCACTAGAGCCAGGGAGTTTTTTTAAATTAAATTGGAAGCGACCCCTTGGGCAAGGGTCGCTTCCAGGGGACATATATTTTTTTAATGTGTATTCTGCCCCTCCTGGGGGCAGATCGGCCCGTTTATTTGGCCTTTCTGCCTCCCTTTCTGCCGCCAGGGGGAGCAGAAAACCCCACTAGACACCAGGGAGTTATTTAAAATGTAAATGGAAGCGACCCCTTGGGCAAGGGTCGCTTCCGGGGGGCATATTTTATTTTTATGTGTATTCTGCCCCCCCTGAGGGCAGATCGGCCCAATATTTTTGTCTTTCTGCCCCAAGCGGGGGGAGGGGGGGGCAGAAAACCCCACTAGACACCAGGGATTTATTTCTTTTGCAAGGGGGGCACATTTCTGTCTGCTGTTTTCTGCCCCACCTGGGGGACAGATCGGCCTGGCAGACAACCTCACCCGATCCCTTGGGCAAGATCACCCCCCATTTTTCTCAGTCCTATTTGAAGGCCCATCTGGCAGATTGACTATTTGGGTAGTGATATAGCGTGTTATAATGTTAATTGTTTTATTTCTTGTGAATTGCAATGGTAATGCTTTATTTCTCCCTTTTTGTTCTAGTTCAAGGCTTTTGCTCTTTAGACTGTTCCAGGTTGCGGTTTCGTTACTGGTGGTACTGCTGTTTGTGTAGTTGCATGTGTTTGGTAAGAGACTTTTTTTTGTACAATGTAAATGAGTTTCATTTCTCTGCATGAATGTGTTGTTTGCAAATGTTGTAATAATAGCAGTATTGGTTTTGTTTTTTTCTTTCTAGTGGGATATCGTTGGTTTTTGCTGTCTCTCTGCAGAGTAGGTGCTGGTAAGTGTAGCTGTCTCTTCCAAGTGAATCATAGAGTTTTTGAGTATATATATAGATCTTTGTGATAAAGGTACACATTTTTTTTACTTACTTATTTTGCACAGTGTTGGTTGTTGTTGACTTGTTTGTGCAGTCTCCTTTCTTAGTAAGGATAATGGATAGCCGCAGGATTACTGCTCAGCAGGCTGTTGGTATGCTTTTTGAGTCTTCCTCTGACCATGGTTCAGAGACTGACTCTGCATCTGAGGCAGAGGAGGGAGGGGAAGATTCAGGCAGTGAGTTTTTTCTCCACATGGAATCATCGGATGATGAAGCTACTCTCAGTGCGGATGAAGCTACTCTCAGTGCGGATGAAGTGCCTGTTTTAGAGGAGGACATTGATGTGCCGATAGTGCAGCAAGAGGCATCTGGGCTGCAGCCTGGGGCTGCAAGACTTCCAGTTGGAAGTGATGACCTCTGGGTTGCCCCAGGCATGGTGCAGCCGGCATTGCCAGACTTTACTGGTGTTCCAGGGTGTAGAGTGAATACAAAAAAAATGTTGCCGATAAATTTTTTTCAGTTGTTTATGGACGATGTATTTTTGGCAGAGATTGTTGAGCAGATTGTCCGAACAGTTTTTGAGGGACAACAGTGCCAGCCTTAAGCCCCATTCTAGAGCTACCCGGTGGACTCCCACAAATCTGGAAGAGATGAAGAAGTTCTTGGGTTTAACTTTTTTGATGGGCTTGCTAAGGGAGCCATCAATATCTTTATATTGGTCTACTAGTCCCTTGATGGCAATGGCTATATTTCCGGCAGTCATGAGTCGTGATAGGTATTTGCTTCTGCTTCGGATGCTGCATTTTGTCGATAATGGTTTAGCGTTGCCACGAGATCACCCTGAGTGTGACCGTCTTTTTAAGATTCGGCCTGTCATTGATCACTTTGTAGATCGATTTTCTGAGATCTATGCTCCAGGGAAAGAAATAGCAGTGGATGAGTCTTTGGTCTTGTTCAAGGGCTGCTTGGTTTTTAGGCAATACATTCCTAGTAAGAGGGCACGCTATGGAATTAAGCTGTATATGCTGTGTGACAGTAGGACTGGATATGTCTCTAATTTCAGGGTGTACACCGGTAAGGAATCCAGGATTAACCCCCCTGGTTGTCCGTCCACTTTTGGAGTGACTGAGAAAATTGTGTGGGAACTTGGTAGAGGACTTTTAACAAAGGTCACCATTTATATGTAGATAACTTCTACACTGGTGTGCGGTTGTTCAGGGAATTGGCCAAAGTGCACACTGTTGCTTGTGGCACAATCCGCTCTAACCGTAAAGGTTTCCCAAAAGAACTAGTTTGTCAAAAGCTTGTGTGGGGACAGTGCAGTGCATTGCATTGCAAGGAACTTCTAGCTGTGAAGTTTTCAGAAAGGAGAGATGTCTACATGCTGACTACCATCCATGATGAAAGCACTTCACCTGTGACTGTTTGGGGTCAGGTTGCTGAAGCGCGCAAACCTGTGTGCATTTTAGACTATAATAGGCACATGGGTGGTGTTGACAGAGTAGATCAGAGGTTGGAACCTTACGCTGCTCTTCGTAAGGCTTACATTTGGTATAAGAAGTTGGCTATCCATCTTTTCCACTTGGCAACCTTTAATGGTTTTGTTGTATTCAAGGATTCTTGTCCTGAGTCAAAGATGACTTTTGCTAAGTTTCAGGAGTCTGTAATAGGCAGCCTTGTTTAAGTGGAACAAGCAAGTGTTCCTAGAGTTGGGGTGGTGGAGGATGTGGCTAGATTGAAAGATCGCCACTTTCCTGATCACATTCCTCCCACACCCTCAAAAGACTTTCCCAGTAGGAGATGTAGAGTCTGTTGGCAAAGAGGTACGCGGAAGGAGACTCGTATGTACTGCCCCGAGTGTCCTTCTAACACTGGGCTGTGTGTGCTTGCTTGTTTTAGAATGTACCACACGCAAAAGAATTTTTGGGAGCATCCATGAGTGGTAAAGTAAACTGCCTGGTCTCTATTGTTTTATATTTTTTGTTCAGTTTCAAGGTTGGCATTTGTGCAATGTATTTAGTTTCAGATTTTGTGTTAGTAGATTTGTATCTATTTGCAATTTGTTTGTGTTTTCTTTTTTGTATAAAAAAATCCTAAATGTGATGGTGGTGTGTGTAGGCTGGCACTTGGCTGGTGGTGTGCGTGGACTGGCGCTTGGCTGACGGTGTGTTTGGACTGGCGCTTGGCTGGCGGTGTGTGTGGACTGGTGCTTGGCTGGCGGTGTTCCTGGACTGGTGCTTGGCTGGTGGTGTGCATGGACTGTCGCTTGGTTGGTGGTGTGCCTGGACTGGCGCTTGGCTGGTGGTGTGCATGGACTAGCGCTCAGCTGGCAGTGTACGTGGACTAGCGCTTGGCTGGCGGTGTGTGAGTAGTGACTTGCTGCTGGTCACTACACACACTGCTATCCAAACGCCACTCCATGCAATCCGTGAGCTCGTGTGGTTGCTGTGTCAGGAATGTGGGCGTGTGAAAGTGATGGGCCCTTGAATGGCGCTGTCTGCTGGTGTGAGTGTTGTAATGTGCTGGGCCCGTGGCTGGCGGTGTGAATGGTTTTGTATGTGTCACACGTATGAAAGGTGTATGAATGGCCTGTAAAGAGGTTGGTGCCTTGTCGTGGCTTTACAGCTCACGAGCTGTGACTCAATGGTTCAGTTTCTCGTCTTTCCAATTATTAACAGTGCATTTTATTTTTGTGAAATCTCTGGTTAATACAACTGTATAAACTGAACCATCACTCACCCTCGTGCCAAATCCAACCAGTATGTCTGTGTGCTTGAGGAATAGGTGGGTGTGCAGAAATATTTGTCTTTTCTGTCTTTCTCAAGCAGGGTGTACCTTGTCCCTTTTTGTGAATGTTGTAATGTGTTGGTTTCGTGCCTGGTGGTGTGAATGGTCTTGTGTGTATCACGTATGAAAGGTGTGTGAATGGCCTGTAAAGCGGTTGGGGCCTTGACGTGGCTTTACAGATCACGAGCTGCGAGTCACTGGTTCAGTTTTTTTGTCCTTTCAATTATTGACAATGCATTTAATTTTTGTGAAATCTCTTGTTAATAAAATGTTATATACTGAACCATCACTCGCCCTCGTGCCAAATCCAACCAGTATGTGTGTGTGCTTGAGGAATAGATGGCTGTGCAGTAATCCTTGTCTGTTTTGTCTCTCTGCCAAGGTGTACATTTCATCTAAGAATAACCTAACAACTGTAGTTTTTGTCGTAAACTAAACACCCATGGGAGTACATGGTGATGTCTCTCTTGTGGATCCCAACAAGTTATCTTACCCACAATGTCCTGCAAACCTCTAAATGTGTCTGTTACATTTTCCTTGCATTTTTGTGCCAAAATGTTCACGCTGCAGAAAGAAACAACAAATTTCCTACCCCCCGCCTTTCTCCAAGTATCCAAATAGAAATGGTACCTCACTCTCGCGGGTGGGTCAAGGATCCGCGACATGCAGGGTCCCAAAACCTAGTGAGGCGACATCCAAATTACCTATCACAAACCAACCTAGTTTTCAAGGGGGGTCCCATTAGTTTTTGGCCCCGGGCTCGGCGGCCATCTAGGGAAACCTACCAAACCCACACATTTCTGAAAACTAGACACCCGGGGGATTCCAGGGAGGTATGGCTTACGTGGATCCCCCAACATTTTCTTACCCAGAATCCCCTGCAAACCTCAAATTTAGCTGAAAAAATCACTTTTTCCACACATTTTTGTGTGGGAAAGTTGTAGCATCACCGGGCTGACACAAATTTCCTGCCACCCAGCGTTCCCCCAGGTCTCCCGATAAAAATGGTGCCTCACTCGTGTGGGGAACGCTGGGTGGTAGGAAATTTGTGTCAGCCTGGTGATGCCACAACTTTCCCACACAAAAATGTGTGAAAAAGTGATTTTTTCAGCTAAATTTGAGGTTTGCAGGGGATTCTGGGTAAGAAAACGTTGGGGGATCCACGCAAGCCATACCTCCCTAGAATTCCCCGTGTATCTAGTTTTCAGAAATGTGTGGGTTTGGTAGGTTTCCCAAGGTGGCCGCTGAGCTGCGGGCCAAAAAGTCATGGGACCCCCCTTGCAAAACCAGGTCGTTTTGTGATAGGCAGTTTTGATGTCGCCTCAATACGTTTTGGGCCCTTGCCTGTCGCGGGTACTTGGGCCTCCCACACGAGCGAGGCACCATTTTTATCGGGAGACCTGGGGGAACGCTGGGTGGTAGGAAATTTGTGTCAGCCCCGTGATGCCACAACTTTCCCACTCAAAAATGTGTGAAAAAAGTGATTTTTTCCAGCTAAATTTCAGGTTTGCAGGGCATTCTGGGTAAGAAAACGTTGGGGGATCCACGCAAGCCATACCTCCCTGGAATGCCCCGGGTGTCTAGTTTTCAGAAATGTGTTGATTTGGTAGGTTTCCCTAGGTGCCCGCCGAGCCCCGGGCCAAAAATTCATGGGACCCCCCTTGCAAAACCAGGTTGGTTTGTGATAGGTAATGTTGATGTCTCCTCAATAGGTTTTGGGCCCTTGCCTGTCACGGGTACTTGACCCACCCATGCAAGTAAGGCACCATTTTTCTCGAAAGACTTTGGGGAACGCGGGGTGGGTGGAATTTTGTGGATACACGCAGATTCCAGAACATTCCACCACAGAAATGTGAGCAAAATGTGTTTTTTTTTACAATTGTTTAGGTTTGCAAGGGATTTTGGGTAACAGAACCTGGTGAGAGCCAGCCAAGTCACCCCATTCTGGATTCCCCTGGGTATCTAGTTTTCAGAAATGTATAGGTTTGCTAGGTTTCCCTAGGTGCCGGCAGAGCTAGGGTTAAAAAACTACAGCTAGGCACTTTGCAAAAAAATTGTCATTTTTCACTGTGAAAATGTGGTGTGTCCACGTCGTGTTTTGTGCTGTTTCCTGTCGCGGGGACTAGGCCTACCCACACAAGTGAGGTACCGTTTTTCTCGAAAGACTTTGGGGAACACGGGGTGGGTAGAATTTTGTGGATCCACGCAGATTCCAGAACTTTCCACCACAGAAATGTGAGGAAAATGTGGTTTTTTTGACAATTTTTTAGGTTTGCAAGGGATTCTGGGTAACAGAACCTGGTGAGAGTGAGTCAAGTCACCCCATCCTGAATTCCCCTGGGTGTCTAGTTTTCAAAAATGTATAGGTTTGCTAGGTTTCCCTAGGTGCCGGCAGAGCTAGGGTTCAAAAACTACAGCTAGGCACTTTGCAAAAAAAAGGGTAATTTTTGACTGTGAAAATGTGGTTTGTCCACGTTGCGTTTTGGGCCGTTTCTTGTCGCGAGCACTAGGCCTACCCACACAAGTAACGTACTGTTTTTCTCAAAAGACTTTGGGGAACGCAGGGTGGGTGGAAATTTGTGTATCCACGCAGATTCCAGAACTTTCCACCACAAAAATGTGAGGAAAATGTGCTTTTTTTGACAATTGTTTAGGTTTGCAAGGGATTCTGGGTAACAGAACCTGGTGAGAACCAGTCAAGTCACCCCATCCTAGATTCCCCTGGGTGTCTAGTTTTCAAAAATGTATAGGTTTGCTAGGCACTTTGCAAAAAAAAGGGTCATTTTTCACTGTGAAAATGTAGTGTGTCCACGTTGCGTTTTGAGCCGTTTCCTGTCGCGGGCACTAGGCCTACCCACACAAGTGAGGTACCATTTTTTTCGGGAGACTAAGGGTAACACAGAATTGTAGAGCAACTGTTATTACCTATTGACTTTTGATGCATTTCTGCCTTCCAAATGAAAGACAATGTGTAAAAAAGAAGTCATTTTGAAAAATGACCTATAATTCTCATGCTAGTATGGGTACTCCCAATTTCGGAAATGTGCAAATATCTACTGTTTCTAAACTCTATATTTTGTTCCCATTTCAGAAATACATAGGTGTCTTTCATACCGATTTTTCCATGTATAAATTTTCCCAGAATAATTTCTATATACCCGGTACATAATAAAAAAAATTGCAAGACGCTGCTCAATTATTGGCTCTGGGTTCGTCGGGTTCTTGGTGAACCCACAAGTCCTATATATCGCCACAACCAGAAAGGTCCAGCGGATGTAACGGTATATTGCTTTCAAATAGCTGTCATAATTAGAAGCAGTTACAGGTGAAAACGTTGACACAAATGGCTGTTTTTTCAACTAATTTTCAATTTTTCCTATATTTAACTGTTTGTTTCTATAAAGAAAACTTGAAGGATCTACACAAATGACCCCTTGCTGAATTCAGAATTTTGTCTACTTTTCAGAAATGTATAGCTTTCCAGGATCCATTATTACTTTCATACCCATTTCTACCATTAACTGGAAGGAGGTTGAAAGCACAAAAAATAGCAAAAATAGGCTATGTCCCAGTAAAATGCCAAAACTGTGTAAAAATTTTGGTTTTCTGACAAAAGTCTGCTTGTCCCTGAAATCTGGGAAGATGGTGATTTCAGCACCACAACCCCTTTTTGATACCATTTGCAGGAAAAAACCAGACGCTTTCATCTGTAGCCCTTTTTCGCATTTTTCCCAAAAAAACAAAATTTAGCTGTATTTTAGCTAATTTCTGGGTCCCCTCCAGGGGAATCCACAAACCCTGGGTACCTTTAGAATCCCCATAATGTTGGAAGAAAAGGACGCAAATTTGGCGTGGATACCTTATGTGGTCAAAAAGTTACAGGGGCCTAAGCGCGAACTACCCCAAATAGCCAAAAAAAGGCTTAGCACAGGAGGGGAAAAGGCCTAGCAGCGAAGGGGTTAAAAGGCTTATACGGTAGAAATTCAGCAAACACAATATAGGCGTATTCATAAAGGCATTTTGTAGTAAGTAAAGTCGGACTCCTGTAGTACTCTTTATGTACTCATACATGCCTGTGCGAACTGTCCCTAAAACGTGGAATGAGAATAAAATGGCAATATTCAGGTAGTAATGATATACAATTAATAAAAACAGAAATGATGAACGCAAGGTGAACATAAGATCAAACTGCGATTCAGAACCTGAATGATGAATGTCAATACACATACATATACTCATGCAAGGTATATCTTATGCATGAGTTGAACTTGCATGTTTCTGAGTTGGCAAAGGAGTTTCATTATGTATGTAGGTATTTGTGTGGCAGCAGCCTGGCTGAGGGTAAAAAAGATCTTGGAGGCCTAGCCACCAATACCCATGATCATTTACAGGGTGAGGACAGAGGGGCTACTGTTGTCGTTAAAATGCAGAACAAGTTCAACTTAGTACATCAGATTGTATCAGTGTATTCAAAAGTAATTTTTTTGCATATACTAAATCAACATGGGTGAGGATGACCATTAGTTCATTTACATTCCTATGTATTTTGTAATGTAATATGCAATCTTCTTTTATATCAAAATGTTAGAACCTTCCCTTTCCCTACCTCTCCTCATCCTCCCCTCCCTATTTATATGAAATCTTAAAAATAGCTTTTATCCTTTCCATCAATGTACTAGCCATTTACTCTGTTATACTTCTACTTTGACAATTTGACTCTGTATTGCTAGTGTTTTATTTCTTTATTGACTATCAAATAAAGCTTTTTCAAACACAAAAGTAATTTTTTTGAAAGCAATTGTTTTCAAACATGAATTTAGAAACATTAATTATTTCCCTCACCCTGACAACAAAGCCAATAGTGAACCAAGACACAAGTCAGTTGTTAAGAGCACTCTTTGGGTGGCCTGGGTTCCTATCAGACACGAACAACATTATAGCTTTTTAAATCAAACACAGGAGAAGGTTTTCTAGTGCGTACAACTGGAAGTAATGTATTTTGAGGTCCTCTTATACGTGGTAATGAGGAAAATGGAGCGAAAGTGAAATAAAAAAATTGCCTAGGATCACACAGTTTGGTAAAGTGGGAGAGCCTGGATTAATCCCAGGTAGTCTGGTTTCCTATTGTGCAATTCAGTCACCAGATGTATATGCTTTTCTTTTCCTACACCCGCCTTACTGCCAACTCCCCCGCACTCCCATCCCTCACACTTGCACCCCCCAATCGCCACCAGTGTGACCCTTGGTCACATCACAGACCAAACTTTTTGGCCGCTGGGAAAATGTTTGCAAGTACCCATACCCTGAGATGTCGAGGTGCAGCGTTCTTTGATGAGGACAGTTTTCAGCTCTTTCCTGAGTTGGAGAAGGTTGGGGCAGTTCTTGTGCCTAGGAACAGACCTCGTACTTGACCGCCAAAGTTGCTTTTCCCTTTAGCCTTTTGAACCAATGCCTCTGATTAAAATAATGAAGCTATGCTTGCAGTTTCCATTTTGCTTGCACTGTCTTTCAAATCCTTTCTTCAATGTGAGGAGGAGTGTGATATTGTACTGCCTACGGTTCAGCATATTGCGTATGCCTGTCTGATGCTGAGAGGTATCACCTTTGAGAGAGTCAATGTGGATCAATAACAAGGATTACTAATTTCGTTTCATGTTCAGTTTAATGTTTCTTAAATGCACCGCCCATGTTTCCAGAGTCCCTCTCTGAAGGCCCAAGTAGTGACCTGCTGGTCCATTGACCCACTAGTGCCCGTCTTTACAGGCAGGCCTCCTTGTGGTATCAGATGTGCTGACACAACACTACACTGAATCAACCTGCAGTTAACACCACAGTGCCGACGCCGACTGGCATCATCGTGTCTTTGCCACCAACATGCGAACTGAACGAGGCAATGAAACCCTTTAATGTAGACCCAGCGCCCCAGCCGCCTCCTGGCCAGATCGGCAACACACTCCCTGCTCGTGTCAGGAACACGCCAGATGTGCTTGTAACCACTGGGGACCCACCTGTTCAAACTAGTCATCAGGCCCTGCCTCCTCTGCAGATGTGCCCCCTAGCACTGGAGAAGCCCACTCACCCTTCACGTGACTTGAACCACGAAACTCCCCCCGCCCACCCTCTCCTCCCACCAGGGTTTCCCACCGCGTGCCCCACGGTTTCCACCCCTGCAGGAGCTGTGCGGTGCAGACACCACTGAAGACACCCACCCCTCTGCACTAGTAATCTTAAAACTTCTTTCATCCTAGCCTCCGCCCTCAAGCGTACAATTAATTTAGTATGGGCCCTACAACGAAATAATATTATCTCACAACCATTATGTGATAAAACTTTGTAATGGTGCTTATAAGAGCATTTTCTATAAGAAATGCAGCCAGATGCTTGCATTTAGCAACGCTTTTAAATTTATCACAATATATGTGCTGTGTAAAGCATTCTAAGGGAGCAAAATCATTTTTCAAGAGTAAAAAATAAAAAGTCTTCAGGTTGCTTTTTTTAAGTAAGAAATATATTCTATACGTCATGTGGATTTTCAGGAGAGATTTACTGCAGAAATGATATCCAGTGTCTCCTTTTTGTTTTTTAACTTTAACATATTTAACATTTCAAACAGTTCGATTATGTTCAGTTAACCTTTCTGAAAGCACTTCTTGCTAAGTGTATCGGCAAAACACTGTTGAAGTGACTTCATGGCTTAAGTGCTCCGTCTTTCGCTCTTGCCAAAGCTTGGAAGAGCCCGGCACCCATAGAAAGGTCCGCCCCACAGGTTGAAGAGACCCCTGTACTAACTACACTATCTTCAAAGAAAGACCAGCCCTATTGGCCGTGTGTGTACACGGTCCCTTAGAGTGGTCTGGGTATTCACAGCCTCATATTATATACATACTTACATTCATACACACATACGTGCACAGTCTGCTCATTACAGCTGTACAACGGCCCTGTAGCTTCCACAGTCGAATAACATTTTGAGTGTGCAACGGTGTGCAAAGATGTTTTTTGTCGCCATTTGTGGAGTTTCTAACTTTTGCTATTTCCAAAGCTTGCAATCTTTGTTGGTTTACCTTCACTGTGCAACTTTTTTCTGTGCAGCTAGACAATTTTCTCTTTAATTAAAGTCAACCAAGCTGGAAACTGTATGCAGAATTTGTCCTGCAAGTTTAACTTTGATATAGCTCTTCTAGGCACATTGTCAAATGTTTGCAGAGATTTTCTCTGAAAATTTACCTCAAGCTCAACTTTTGATGCACTAACACTATTTTCTGCAAAGGAATCTCTTATGAAGAACTTTTTTGTTAGAAAATTTATTAGAATCTTGTTAACATTTTGTTAGAACCTATGTAACATAAATTGTCGCAAAGTCCTCATTTTCAGGCAAATGTGGCATAAATCATACAAAGTTCATGAAGGGTGAAAACAAACTTTTCAATTTTATACAGCCCTAATTTTAAGCCTTCTCTTGCCCTGTGTGATGATTTTACTAAGAAAGGTGTTGCAGCATGCAGTAATAGACTGATATAATAAACCCATTCACAAATCATGGATAAACCATTTGCGTACCAACTGATTTGTGGATGTGTGTGCAATTTACAATTAATACTATCTATCAATACGTCACATTTCAAATTTTCCATTCTTAGTGGGTTGCATAACAACCTAATGAATAATAATTAGGTAGGAATTTCTGGCTCCCTCTGATTGGCTGTGAATGCAGGGATGAAGTCACCGCAGACAGTAGAAAACATTTTTTAAAGTAGCCTGTATGCGTTAAAGGGGCATTTAAACAAAAAGTTTCTATTTTGGGAAGACATCCTCTGGATTACTGTCTGACACACATATCCTGAGGCTGCCCGGCATGATTCCCAAAGGAGTAGCTGTCCCAGGAGCACAGCTTCCCCTTTCCAAATAACCTACCTAATTTGGTGGCCGGTAACTGGTCAATTCTTTGAACCATTGAAGCATATCCTTTGCTACTTGTACATAGGTGGGTTCGCCCCTTTCCCATCCAGAGTATTTGCGATACAGGTAGGGCCAAAAAAGCTGTTTAAAAAGTGGAATGTGAAAATTGGAGCAGAGGTAGACAACACACTGTCTAAAGGCCCAATATAAACAGTCCCTTCCTAAGGTGTCAGAAATCAACTCAAAGTACAAAGAGATAATGCACAATAATACATCCCAGTTTCCTGTCTCAGTCATAATGTTAAACAAATGTTCACCTGTGGATAAATTCATGTTGATCATGATGCATCAGTGTAGTGATCATCATATGCTGGACCCTTCTAGCCATGACCTTCATTAAAATGTTATAGACCAGATATATGAAACGACAGTCTGTGCTATGCCATCTTGGCTAACTGAGCATTGTCAGGCTTAGGGACCATTTCTAGGATGACTTCACACAGTAGTACTGGAGTTGGTAAGATGTCCAAGCTCTTGTATTTCTGTCTGAGGACATCACTAATGAGGCTCAGTATTTGAGGATCCCGTAAATCCCAGTGCATGTCATAGAATTCAAGAGGCAAACCATCCAATGCCGGGATCTTGTTCCGCCGAAGAACTGAAATGGTCTCAAAAACTTCAGTCAGTGCCAGGAGATGACTTTAGTTCTTCTCAAATGTCCTGTATCAAATATAGGAGCTACACTCCCATGAGAAGCCCTTAGATGGGAGGATGGACGCTAGAAATACAGAATCTCATAATATGAGGACAATATCTTGTTAATCTTCTCTTGGGACTTAGCCAGTCAACTTGCACCATCACTAAAAGTATTTTGAAGGAGTCATTCCAAAAACCTGCCCATATATTGCCCTTGAGCTGTGGTCTGGCAATAAACTAGCAATAATCCAATAAGCAGAGGCTGACTTGCACATCAACATGGTGCATCATAGTGTGGGATACACAGTCTCAGATTGAGCTGTCCATCACATACAGGCTCTGAATCACTGGTTGTAGATTCAAGGCTATTCAGCCAGTCTAATACTGTTTTAGTGGGTCCCACACATGGCTCCTATGCAAGCTGCTGTTATAAACACTTTAAATGCCTCATATTCCACAGGCACACTCATAGAATCAATTCTGAAGAGCGTTCCTGACGGAGAATGTTTAAGCTGCATTTGTCAGCAGTAATAGTTGGAAACACTCATTTGGTATATTGCCATGCATTTACCCAAACAAATCAATAGCATAGAACCGTGGTATGATAGAGTCTTGTCGAAATTGACCATGGCAGCCATTCTACTCACCAATTCCTGTCCCATCGGAAAAAGTCCCAGGTTCAGTCTGGTGTGGATGTCAGGTTGTGTCAGGATGAAAGACTTTCCACCTATCGACCGTTGTTTTTTCTGTCCTAAGTATGAGGAGCATGCCTGATTACTTAGTATTAGAAGGGCAAAGAAATTGGCTATCATCTGACCAAAAATGCAATTAAAGACTCCTTGCCATCGGTTAAAAATGGGTCAATAATGATAGTTAAATATTGCAACCATAGGGAACATGTCTGCGGTGTATTCATCACATGCATAAATGCTTACACTTGCTCCCCATCAATGTACCCAGTGAATGAGGTTCCTACCCTCCATTTCTACAATGATCTTCACCAATTTAAATGGTACCCTATTTATGACCTAGATGAGAACTCCCCTAGCTCGTAGGCTACCAGAACATTGTCTTGCAAAAATACTGTGTCTTAAATATAATTTACAAAAATTATCGCCTATTAAAGACAGCAATAGAAAATTTTCACCCAGTGGGATGATATTTTTATTAAACGATATTTAGGACACAGTGTTTATGCCACACAATATTTTTGTCAATGTTACTCTGACATACAGCTCCTGTAGCATGTGTATAAAACAACATGTTCACCTAGAGGCCACTCCACCTCTAATGTAGAGTGGCCCCTTCCAAGTGGGACAGCAAGTTCAGCTCTGCACCTTTCAACTAAACTAAAACCCTTTAATGCTTATCTGGGCCTGCAATGCCTCTAACATTCCCAGATATGAGTCTATAGGTCTCCTTCACAATTGTCTCTCAGGATCTCAACCATCACCCTACCAAAACATGTTCTTGTAAGGGCAATAGTCACACATAATCACCCCACTGCAGTGTGCCCACTTGGGCCCTGGACCTGTGCTGGGGCACAGCTGTCAGTGCGCTGTCAGTGCATGACACTCATGTCTCCTAGCAGTGTGCAAGAAGCAAACATCATCTTGTATCACAAATCTCAGTTTCTCAAAACCACTGAAGAAGCCAAAGTGTAAAAACAAGAACCTCTACACTCCCCATCATTGCTCAAGGTCCACTCTTTTCCATTCATACAGGGCTCTGTTTATGGGAGGTTTTCCAGCCTCTCCTGAGCAGTTGTATGAGAAAGCTGTCCTTGGGTGTGCATGTGGTTATGCGTGTGACGAGGTCTGACTTATTCATACTATATATACCACACGCTATGTGTTGCAGAATCAATCTCCTGGTTTGGAGATATTATGGACATCCATATAGGAGCCCATGACGTGCACAATTGCTGCAGAACCAGATCATGAGGACTGGGATTGCAGAACTAACCCCCATTTGTGTGCTTTGCTGAAGGAAGCAGTCCACCCAATCCAGGGGAATGGACGTGCGCTTCGGAACCACCAGATTGTGCATGTGATGAAGACCAAATGCCCTGAGCTGTGCACAAGCTATGCAAGTTGCATGCTCTGTCCTGTGCACATGTGGCTTAGCCTACACCATGACCCATGCATTTGCTGTGTGAGATGCAGAGCCAAAATCCTTATCTGTGTACATGTTGCACAACCAACCCAGGGAACTATGGGCCTGAGTTGCAGTCTCAGCTCCTTAGTGTCTGCACTAGGGCAGTGCAAATCTTTAGATATGCATGTCTAGTCAAGGGAGAATGGGACATTCTGACCTGCAATTAGTAGGCGGAGTATCCCAATGTCAAGACAGGTGTGCAATAAATAGTTTAAAGGTGTCCAGGCTGCCCCAACACCCCAACTACTACCTGCTTCATCATTTCCACCCTTTCTTGACAATGTGCTTCCTGCCTATCTCGCCTCCACAGCCACCATTTTCTGGCCCTGTTCCAGAATGGACATGGAGGTTCAGGCTTCAACCACTCCCTGGAACCCCGGTAGTTTCTTGGGAGAGCAACACGGAGAATCCAAATGAGCGTGGGCGGTGTGGGCGATGCTGCATCTTTAAGGACCTGGGTGGGTGACTCATCAGGCTGCTCCTCTGGGACAGTAAAAGTTGTGGTGTGGGACAAAAATGTGTGGGTTGCATTTTAAATTCACCCCCACCTAATTATTGCAGCTGTGACTATATGGTTGCAGCATTGGACCTCATATTTCATTCTCTTTTAGCATGTTAATCCGAGCCTGCCTCAGCATGGCAGGCTTCATGTGTTTCTGCTCCTGGATTCTGAATAAGCTGAATATTTTCTTTCACATTTTGTTTTATCACAATTGTATCACAAACAGTGCAAGGACTGGACAGATCAGAACTCTTTCACTTGAAGGTACAACATGTATTTCTATTATTCTAGGAATCGTTAACATTGATCATATGTTCACAAAAGCCCACAAAGATCTTGGGGATGTGTAAAGTTTTTTGTGTGCATGTGTAGTCTCGCAGAGTTCCCATTTATTATCCTATCCATAGTGCACAAAAATTCACGCTTTTTCACTGCACACACAGACTTTTATCTTGTGAATAAAAGACGGTGCGAGCATTTTGTATGCGAGTGAATACCTTTTCTCAGCTTTTTCTCACAAGTACTCTGAAACCATGTTATGTGCATAACTCACAAGTATTTTTTATGCAAGTGCGTGCCTTGCTTTTCTTTTCCCCACAAGTATCCTGAAACTTTGATGCCACCGTAACTTGTGAGCTTTTTGTATATGGGTCACACCTTGCTTATTCCCATGAATGACTCAACACATACTACACCTGAATATAAAATACTGGCAAAAGATGTTTTTCACACAAAAATTCCAACTCGTGTATAACGTTGGGACATTTTATTTTTTCACTCCTTCCTCGCTAAAAAAATAACTTTGCGATTTCGCACAACCCTACAAATATCATCACATTTTATAAACCGGTCCTAAGACTTATCTGAAGCAATTCCCAGTCTTAACTTTTACTACTTCTTGCAATCAGTCCTCAAAGACCCGTGCTACATCACTACTTTATTCAAAAGCAACCATTGTTCTAGAGAACTGCTATACAATATATATAAAAGAGTCACTCTACACTGTACCTCTCGGTTTCAAAGACAGAATCATAAGCCATCAACACACAGTATGTCAGATATACAATAACTCATTTCAGGCTGAGATCCTGTTAATGCTACTCAGTTACAGAATAAACGACTCAAAGTGCCACATATTTTTACTTTATCTATTTTGCAATATGTACAAGCATATCTCACATTTGAGCATAGTAAAATATTGAGTCTGTAAAAAGAACTGGGTTGCAAAATCATGAATTCAATTAAACAATTTCCCAATAGGCCACGTCAATCCCACTCTTTCATAAACTATTCTGTTGCTGCACTTGTGGCTTTTTGCTCCCCGCTTTAAAGTCTACCTTAATACTTAATGTTGATTCCTTAATCTTAATCTTTTCAGAAAAGAGGTATCTCACAGTTGGACCACTCTTCTGGCTTACTAACACGATTCGTGTTTGTTCCGTATTTATAGGTCCATCGAGTCAAGCAAAAGATAGGCTGATAAATGCAAAAGCTATGTCCAAGCGTACTTACAAAATTCATGATTTAATGACTGACAGTGATCTTAAGATTCTGAGGGGGATATTCTCAAGAATGTGTGATAATTTTCACAAAATTAGCTTAACGCATATTTGCACATCGCGGGAAAATAACACCGTGTTAACGTTGTATTCTCAACACGGCGGTACCATGCGATAGTCTCACGCTAACGCGTCAAATGACCGCGATAAAATTACTGTGATGGCAAAAAAACGCGAAACACGAACGCGAAAAAAGTGGCGATGTGGCCAACCGCGATAAAAAAATCAGCGATAACCAGTGACAGGCCTGCAATTCCCATGCGTCATGCCGGAAAATGCACTATAAAAGCACCGAAAAACACAAACAAAATAGTTAAAACTGCACAGCACCATGGAGGAAGCCGGAGCAAGTACAGAGGACGACCAGAACCCCACAAGCCCCCAGGAGGACCAGCCTGGGACCTCGGGGTCACGGAAGGGCAAGGAGAAGAAGATGAGGAAGACGAGGTTCAGTCCGCAGGAAAACAGGATCATCATCACGGAGGTGATAGAACACCACCAACAACTGTTCGTCACCTCCAACGTGTCATTGGCAAATAAAAATGCAGTATGGCAGTCCATCCTGGACAAGGTGAATGCAGTCGGAGTGAGGAGGAGGACAATTGGAGAGGTCAAGAGGCGCTGGAATGATGCGAAGCGCAAAACCAAGAAGAAACTCGCTGACAACCATCAGGCAGCAATGCAGACTGGAGGTGGCAGTCCAGCGGAACACCAGGAGCTGGATGAGATGGAGGAAATGGTGGTCACAGTCATCAGTGGGGAGACAGTGGCAGGAGTTGGGGGTCCGGACACTGCTCGACATGACCTGACACAACAGCACCAGGGTGAGTACCGAACAGGGACTGGGGGAACGGGGGGAGATGGGCACAATGGCACACATGCACAATTAAGTAGAGCTCACTGCACACCCACAATGACTCTGGATCATGTCCCTGATCCCCTTGGCACACTGCAGCACACATACAAACAGCAAGTAGGCCCCCGTCCACCATGGGCACAAAGGGGTCCCTCCCCACACAGCACCAATCTCACAACCAACCCATGCACACGTGTCAAAACCAGCAAAGCTGCGTGTCTGTGAGCCACACTGACAATGCAAGTGACACTGCATGACGAACAGCATGGCTGCAGTCCAATTATCATGACATGGTGCACGCCACGACACTGAGGTGGCTGAGTGTGGAACACATCCGTAAAGGAGCAGGTCACACTCTGACACATCCACGTGCACAAACAACCCCTGACGACAACAACACATCTGCGGATAAACCATGCCCAAGAGTCCAAAATCCGAGCTAGAGCCAAAATTAGCCAAGTCTGCAACATCTCAGCACTGTAGAAGCACAGAAGTCAAAGGCACACCGCCTCAAAGGGATAAGGGGCAGCAAAATCACAGCTGCAGGGGCGACTCTCCCACAATGCAGCACACACACATAGCAATAACAGCACATCATCATTGACGACAATGTAGTACAAAGTGCAACACTCTCACTACAGAACAGAGGACACAAATGGTTCCGCTTGTGCGTAGAAACTGGCCAATCACATCTGGCAAAGCAGGAAACTGTGAGATGACAATGTACGTGTACAACCTCACATCCGTGATGTAGTTCAAATGTCCATTGTCCCACATCAAATAGTCAGCTCCTCCCAAACAGTCACAATGTACATTGTCATGCAGTCTGTATGTAAACTCGAACAATGCGACAACATACATGTCAACACAATGTTAAAATGCATCTCCCCTTCACATTGCAGAGGGACAATCAACACCTCCTGCAGAGCAGACCAGACAACTCATCAGTGATGATGAAGAGGACCTCCACACCTTCGACACCGACGCCCTACAACAGCTCATGAACAGCTACGGCAACCCACCTCCAGGAGCAGGGCAGCCCAGCTGCATCGAGGAGACCCCACCCCTTGCACAGACCACACAGCAGGAAGCACCCAACACCACGGCTGGCTCCCAGCACCTCACTGAAGAACACATCGCATTCCAAAGCCATGTGTTAGACTGCCAGAAGGAGGTGGCTGAACAGGTGCGGGTGGGGTTCGACCTCATGGCAGCCAAACTAGATGACATACGTGGGTGTCTAAGTCCCATCAGGGACCACTTACACTCCCTAACGGACACCCACAGTTCGCTCCATGATGTCCAACAATCCATGCCCGACATCGCTGGAGTCATGACTCTGAGAGGAGAACAACTGTCTAGTCAGAGTGGCCTCAGCGATGTCAGCCGAGAGTTGGACCAGATGCTGAGGATAATGGAGAAAATGGAGCGGATGCATGCGGAAGGAATGGCTGCTACGGATGCACACCAGCGAAAAGTTGTTGGGATCTTCCATGCCCTGCAGATCCTCATCATCGCATTGCTGCCACTAAGACAGTTGCTGATGAATGCTGCTGGTACTTCTACACCCACATCTCCGGCCCCTGATGTGTCAGTGGCAAACAGTGCTGCAGACCAAACATCAGCACCCACATGTCAGACAGATGACATAGAGGACGAAGATGCGGGTGATTGCACCTTTGTAGTAAGAAGGAGCGAAAAGCATTCTTCTCCGCAATATGCCCTGTTTCAGCTTGATTCTGCCCTCTGCATCATGCCCTGTAACAACACCTCCCACTGTCCCCCGAAACACTCTGCGACACTCACCTTGGACCTCGACATGGACTGCCATATCTTGTTTGCTTACCAATGACACAGCAATCAGACTGCAGACTGTACTCTTCCTCTTCCGATGTACTTGTCAATCCCTAAATGACTCTGGCTGGCCCTCCACTGGGCTACAATGTAATGTGGGGTTTGCATGGCCATGTACTGCTCCAGCTCCGACACTCCACCGAATGTGAATAAATCATTAAAATTCACACAGATGTGCCATGTCCATAATCGATCAAGTATGAAAGTATGGATGAATGTAAGGACATTGATTGCCCAAAAAGGTACACCCTGGGAAATGAAAGCAATGCGCATGTGTGACCGTGACACACATAGGAAGGGAGATGACTGGGAATGTGTGCACTAGCTGTGGCCTCATTGCTCTGAAACAACAATCGAGCAATTCCTCAACTTTGCCCCATGCAATGTTAGAAATAGGGCTGGGTATGGAATGTCAAAGTTGTTGGCAGGCCTAAAGTAGTGTCACCCATCACATTTGACAACAGAACATCTCTTCGCATACCTACTCACACTAAACTGGGTGGACACATCCTGTAGTGATGGATCACATTGATCCACATGGCAAGAATATGGACACCATACTCACATTGCTGAAGACACGTAAGAGCACAGGTCTATCAGCAACTATCCCAACCACTATGTCTGGCTCACAGAGGTGGAGCTGGCAATAGGGACTCACCCCAAGTGAAATGCGTCAGTCAGTCCCTCCCTGTGTACGGACAATGCTCATTGAGGCACACGATTTGTCATTCTAATCAACACTCATCACAGTTGAACACTAGTGAAGTTGCGTAGACTTTATTGCCATGTGCGTGTCAGTACGGGCAAGACAAGGGCCACAACATGCAGACCAGTACATCAGACACTAACAGCATTCGGTCATGGTACAGTTCCACGTGACAGGCGTTGTGCATGCGCCCGGGATGTTCTGCCATTGCGTTGGTGGCTCTCGTAGAACCGGCACTCTTCTGACCTGCGGCAGTTTTGTGGATGATATGCCACAGCTCGGAGCAATGAGTCGTATGTATGTGCAACGTTTGGACGTATGGGTTGTTGTGTACGTAAGTGTCAAGGGCATTCTATGCAAGAGTACCTTGAGCAAGGACTTCTGTGTGTGGGGTGTGGATACGTTGGTCTATCATTAGTGCTGTGCGTAGTGTGGGAGTCGTCATCATCTGCTATGGTATCTCTCTCAGGGGGTGCCTGCCGCATGCAAGACCAAGGTCGGAGGTGCAGATGTCCTCCCGCCTTATGTATTGAGACAAAAGAGCTTTCATCCCTAATGTTAGTCTGACTACTGCTTGCATTCTGGAAATGTGATGTGGCTTTCGCGCTGCAATTGAGGCTAGGCCTTAGGCTTATGTGCACCAATAGCAATACACACACAACAGTTGGGATGCATGAGCCAAGAGGCCGAGCGGCCTTGCGCTCCTTGTACAATCCCTTTGTGCGCGGCCGCCCTCCGGGTGCATGCAACATTGCAACATTGTCGATTGCGGGCCGTGTGGCGCAGACACTGCAACAGAGACACACGCATCAGTTGATTTCCTGTCCAGCCCAGAAATGAACCACGCCCAGAGCCCAGGGATAATTATTCACACCCCTACGCTGGCCTGGCGTACGCCGACCCAGCTCACTCGGCGTACGTATAAAGGGGACGACGACGACGCTACGTGTCCCAGTTCTTCCCCACTGACGGAGGTGACATGGCTCGTCCGCCTGGCATATCACGAGACTCAATCAGAAAGGGTCCATGACTTGCGTTGCACAGAGTTGGTGGCACCGGAAACACTGCGGCCGGCACGGGCCTACCGCCACGGGACGGTGACTTTCGGTGCACTGAGGTAGGGGCACCTTAGGTGCTGAGCGGGTGTGCAGCCTGCGATGATGCGTCGTCCTGGCGGTCGGGACTGGTAAGGGTTTGTGTGAGCCCTGCTGGACCGCAGTGTAGGCCTGAGCCAGCGGGCAGCGCGGGCCTACTGCCACGTGGCGTTGCCTCGCGGTTCACAGAGTTAGTGGCACCTATAGAGCTGAGCGGGTGTGCAGCCTGCGATGATGCTGTGTGCACTGATATGATCTCTGCCATTGTGAAATCAAGACCCAGAATCACGTGTGTGACCTGGTGGCCCGCGTGGCGGGGCTGCATGATGTGGAGGCTGCCAAGGTCGCAGGCCCCGGGCTTGGAGCTTGAACCGGCACGTGGTGGGCCCTCTTGGAGACACACCGGTGGCAGCAGGTGAGCAGTGAGGCCTGGGTCCGCAGTGGCTGGCAAACACCGCTGGGCGGCAGGAGGGGCTGGGGTGCAGCAGCCTGTGTACGCAGTGGCGGCCAAGCAATGATGGCGTGTGCACTGATATGAACTCTGCCATTCATAAATCTGGACTCTGTTCCAGATAAGGGACCTGGTGGACTGCAGTGTATAGCGGCACGTGGTATGAGACACACCGGTGGCAGCAGGTGAGCAGTGAGGCCTGGGTCCGCAGTGTCGGCACTCTCTCTCCCTCTCTTCCTTTCACTGTCTCTCTCTCTTCCTCTGTTACTCTCTCTCTCCTTCTCCCTCTCTTCCTTTCACTGTATCTCTCTTTCTTCCTCTGTTTCTCTCTCTCTCTCCTTCTCCCTCTCTCCCCTTTCTCTCTCTTTCTGTCTCTCCCTCTCTTTCACTCTCTCTCTCTCTCCTGTTCTTTCTCTCTCTCTTTCTCTCTCTCTCTGTCCTTTGATGGGCGCATGACACACCTTCTTATCTTGAATTTTGTGTTGCAGGCTGTGTCTTACAGATTGTCCAGAGAAGACCCACCATGACTCTTCCGAATAGTTGTTTTGAGTTCAATTTGAATAAAATAATTTGTTTGGAAATTCAAAGATGAATGAATGATTCTCCTTTTTCTGACCACACATGAATGTTAATTGTTGTACTTGTGCGACATCAGGCGAATTGTTTTGTTCATGATTTTGTAAGGTTGATGTAAAATATCTTTGTCCGAGGAGGGGGGATCTTGGGGGGGGGGGAGGCGGTGGGTGTTGTGGCCCTCTTGGGGCTCCGAGCTGCATGATCAGTAGCTCCATGGCATCTGTTGTTCTTCAGGTGTGGCTCTGGTCAGGGCTCCCTTTTGTGGTGCAGGTTGTCGTCCGACTTAACACCAGGTAAGAGCAAGTGTTAAATCCCTGCTGCTAAAGCGCCTTATCGCCTGTTTTGGGATCTTATCGCCGATCTGGCTGGTCGTAGAGAATATTGCGAAGTGGTGTTCTTGCGGCTTTTTGCACAGGAACGCCTACTCTGCATCTCATTAGCGTTAGTTGCCGGTGTCATCCGTGGCGATGTTTTTTGCGGCTGCTATCGCAGGAAAACTGGCGATATCGGCTGTTAGCCACTTTGGCTGCGATAAAGTGCCGCTAACTCAGCAGTAAGTCCTTGAGAATATGCCCCTTAGATTCGTTGAAGCTGACTTAGAGCCTCCAGGTCATTACAGAGGGTATGCCTCTTATTTCTCGTGACCGGGGCTCCTCTGCTCCTGATGGTGAGTTATTTTTGTGAGCATAGGCCCCATTACAATTTGGCTAGTAAATGTCCTATTTTTTACCCTTCCCCGATATGATGCGCATTGGTAGTTACAGTATTAGGGAAAGGGGCTATGCTGCACTGGTACTCCGAGGGTCCCTTGAGAAATGAGGAATTACCTGGGAAATCGTGAATACTGCACCTGAGGCCACGTGTCTGGGTGAAACACTGATGACCTAATGTATCCCATTTGAAATTTGAATCCCAACGGCAATGTTTTTGGAAAATCTATTCTAGCAGTACTGGCAGGTGGCAGACCCTATAAGGCTCTGGTTCCTGTATTGGATGACAGTACTCAGGGGATGAGGAATCTGTTGGTAGATGACTTCCGGTGGCACCATGAGGTTTGCCTTAGGGCAAGAGGAGCTGTCGCTGTGCCTTTAGCTGATTTGTAAACTTGGGTCTGGCGTGTGCACCAGACAGTGAAAGCACCTGGGACCGAGTGTAAATCTTGGGGTGCATAGACCAGAGCTAGGACAAGTGGGGTGTAGTTTACAGAAACTAAACTAGATATTGAGGTGTTATAGATCTGCTGCTGTCTCTTTCAAATGCAGGTCCATGGAAATTACTGTATGTTTTTGGGAAACACGTGGATCTTACGTTTAGAGGTGGGATGCCTGCTTACATGTATCCTACTGAAAAAACAAAATCTAATGATTAAAAGGAGATTTTGGAGGTTGCATAGTTCTACTTGTCTAGAACTTGTTTAAAACCTCGCCGCCAATGAACACCTGCTATGAGAACAAAAATGGAGAAGGGTTAGTAAGTGAAATAAAATGGTCTGATCTGATTGGATCTGGTGACCAGTGATGACAGTGACCTCCTGATTTCAAAGTATTAGCCACCTCTGCCAGTGATTGGCCTCCGCCTGGGTGTTTACCTATGGATTGCCTGCACCTCGGTGCGGTGCAACCTTTCTTTGAATGAATTACAATAAGCGGTAACAAATAACAGTTAAACTACTGCCAAATGTAACATTCTGAGCAATCAGCCGACAGTTCAGTGTCCTTTTTGTGTCCTAATAGTCTGCCATTTCAGCAGTAATCAATCTGCATACGGTCTGCTTCGATGCAGTCTTTTGTGTTCACAAAATGTTTATTGCATCTGTGCTCTGAAATGTATCAGAGGGCGATGAAATATGAGCGAGGGCCTCCGCGCAATTCAATAAGAGGCGTCAACCTTGTACTCCCTGTATTTGTTGCAACGTGGTTGTTGGCAGTTTTATTCTTTTGTGCTTGTTTATTTTCTTGTTTGCTTCTTGTTTCCCTCTATTCTTTGCTGCAAGTTGTATAATTATAAATAAAGGGTTCATGTTGCTGAACTTCTGAGTTATCTCTATTGGTTTGCATCAGTTTTGTTTGCTGCAAGTTGCTTAGTTGTTTAAATTATTTATTTCCAATTTCATTAAAAAAATATATGATTGCAGCATCTGAATCTTCCAAGCTCCTGGTAGATGCGACGTCACGCCCAGCTCCTTTCTTTCCTGTCTTTTGCTCAACACCTATGAACACCCAACAGAACTCTTCCTGCAATATCAAGTATATTTCAAACACATGCAGATGATGCCAATATTGACTTCCAGCTCAACAACAGCCCTAACTAGAGCCATCACCATCGCTTCATGCTTGGATGAACGAGAGCTACTTCTGCATGAATGGGACCAATACTGAGGTCCTGGTAATGGAAGAAAGTGGACCTGACTCACTACTAGCAACTGGCCTCCAGGTATCAGGACTCCATCTCCACCACGACTCAGGCTAGAAAACATGAGTCTGCGATTCTGAGCCGACATTCGTTCCAAGTCAATGCAGTGGTTAGAAGGATCCGCCGTAGCTAGCCTTAGCAAAACGATCCCACAACTCCAAGCTTATCATTGGTGGAAATAACCAGAGGTATTCTTTTTGGAGTACAGTAAAATCATTTACATTGACCTCCCCAAAATGGCCATTGTCAGGCTGTGAAGACTACAAAAACAAGCAACCAGAATGGGCCCTCACCTATGTAAGTAGGGCCACATCAAGTCCACTCCAAGCACTTTACACTGGTTACCTGTCAGCAGGGCCGGCTTTAGCACTGGTGGCGCCCGGTGCGACAGCCTTTGTTGGCGCCCCCAGAACCTCCTCCACAGATTCCCTCACTGCCACCAAACAACAGTGCCCCTCGTCCTTCCATAGACTATCTTTCACATGTATTTTATTTTATTTATAGCACCACTCTTATCGCAATGTAGGCTGTCAGAGTGCTTAACATTACACAAATGGTATGCAGAGACAGTGAACGATAAAAGTGTGTAAATCAATGCATAGGAAATGTTACATTAGCGAAAAATGGCTTCAAGGTGTAGAAGCCATGTGCCACCCTACTGCAAGGCAGTATATTTTAAGAGTGCTTCATCTGGAGAAACACAAACTCAGGATTTAAAGCATAAATCAGTGGTTGGGGCTATCTACACTAATAAGAATGTATCACTACACAATAATACTAATAAGAATGTATCACTTCCCTTTTTAGCAACCTTAGAATAACAAAAGTTGAAGGAAAAAAGTTCTAATCCTTTGCCTTGCAGTTTGCCTGCAGCTCTTAGAAGGATTGTAATGCACGAACTGCAAGTAGCAAAAAGATATCCATGTCAAACGCAGTAACCCACTGAGCTTTCTGCGTACAATACACATTTATGACCTTCATGTTACATGTTGCGTAGGGTTTTGTTATGTCTCCCCATTGTTCCTTAAATTTGCCTGTCCGTCCCTAAAAATTCAAACATTCCTGCTCATCACTCATCCTCGCTAAATTCTGAGCCTAATGGCTGTTCCATTCCTCAGCTTTCTTTTAACACATGCATGCTGGGAATTATAGTTCTAGTTCACTTCCACTGCACAAACTGGACTAATGCACGATTAAGCTCTGGTTTGTTGGCAAATGGAGCGCGTTCCTAATAAATATGTTGAGGCTCTCTGCCAGCCAATTGATGGATGCTATGGTATTTTACAAGCACCCATAACAATGGCGCAAATAGACAAAAAAAAACAATAATTTGTGAGGAAGTTTGGACACAAAAAAAACACAAGAGCCTAGGGTGAAATGCTGGTTTGGGGAGGGGGATTACATTGCCGCACAACAAATGTATTCTCATGAGACAGAGTGATAGGTGTTAGAAATAAGCTGCTGACCAATTAAGAACAGAACGTCACTCTAGTGCACAGTGATGTCTAATTGACCCCTCCACCCTCTTTCATTTTCCGTTTTGGTGGCTGACCACTGATACTGCCATCCATGTGCTGAGAAATCGCGGATCATGTTAATGCCATTGGTGCCAAACAGGAGCCCGCCCATACCTGCAAGTTTAGAGGTTCCAGCAGCAGTGCTACTCTTAGGCAACCTGGCAGAATTAAGTAAGTTCCATGTACGAAGGTAGCCTTAAAAACGACCGACTAGTGACGAATAATTCCCACGAGCCCCTTGGATGGATAGTAAAGCGGAAAGCAGCAGGTCAGCTCTGCACGCTGCACCATTTCCCAGCATGCAACAAGCAAGTTAACTTAGGGAACTGTGGAATTTTGGGCGCCAGTGGATGGTGGCCAGGAATCATGGGTAAACTAAGCTTCCCACAATTCCCTTGTTAGCTGCTTGCTACGCATGCCCTTGCACCTCCCAGGACTGGCGGTTCACCTCAGCTGCAGCACCAGGCCAGCACTCACTGAATTTACAGTGGGCAGAGACGTCTCTGGGGGGAAGGGCAAGTATCAGCCCAAATTTGACAAACGAGCCAAAGGAGCTTTTTTAATGCACAGATGGTAAAATGTGGTCCATTTGAGTGGGAATAAGCAAAGCCCAATCAGGCAACACTGTTCGTTCGTGCACTCTGAACTTTCGGAGGAGCGTGCTTTTAGAGTGCATGAACAAACAGCGCCCCCAGAACTTGGCGCCCAGTGCGGTAGCACCGCACGTACCGCCCTAGAGCCAGCCCTGCCAGTCAGACAGGACAAATCCATGGCTCTCTGCACCCTGCACACAGCCTACTACTGAAAAATGTGTAAACTACTTGCAAAACCTACATCCATGCTACATCGCAGGCAGAAACCTCCACTTATCAGCTCTAAACATGTTCAAGCAATAGTCATTCATACAGATGAAGCACTGAGGCAGATCCTTGGAAATACAAGAGAACTCCCTCAGCCCTTCCCTAACATGAGTACGGAATCACATTCAATTGAGGAAACTCTTGAAAAGTCAACTATTGAGCCTCGCTTTCCTGGTGGACCTTCCAGACTCTGAGGGACCACATTCATAGAAGATCAGGCTGCGGACAGCATCCAGCCTGGTTGGCCGTGCAACCCCCCCGCACATCCTTCTTACATTTGAGATCGGATAGTACTTGTTCCATTCTGCGCTTTGATGGAACCGAAAGGCTACATGTAGCACATTATGGAATACCGGAATAAATAAATAACAATGAAAGGTTCATTTTGTAGAATTTCTCAGTCCCGCTTTGGTGCCTTTGTAATAATCCAACAATATTTATGTCTTATTTTTCCCGATGTATAAAATCCTTAACCCTGCATGGAATGCAATGTGCATCTAGCTCCGTATCTATGTAGATACAGGGGAACATATGGCTCCATAGGAAACCATTTTCAAGTCCTGGGTTTTCTTCTCACTGTGAATTCCTGAGTGATGTTCAAAGCCTTCTTCCTCACTCTCAAGGTATTTATGAAAACTCATTGTGCAACCCTGCTGATAAAAGAATACTTCTGGGAAGCAATCTCTTCACTGATATGTATAACATAGTAAACCTTCCAAAAATATGCTGCAATAATGATGGTGGGTGACAGTTTTCAGTTCTTTGACCTCAACTGGGGAATTCCCGTTTGCCACCAGAAGGTTAGAACACTGACATCTGACATTGAGAAAAGGTTTATTTATTTATGTTCATCAAGACGTTTTGTGGAGGGCTATGTGTTGCCTTAACTGTACTCCCCAGCCCCCAATAGTATCAGAAAAGGTACAAGTCGTGCAAGTGGACATTAGATTCCAGTCGGTGAAGAGGATATCTCAATCTGAAATTCGTCTTGCAACCACACACGTATGAAAGTCGAGTTACATTTTAGATGACCCAGGAAAGTTACACTTCCAAATTCTTCCGGAGTCTCATATATTTACTGTGGACTTCAGACTTGGGCTGGGGTATTCTACAACCATAGACCCTACACTCAAGTGGTCTTCATTACATGTTTTGGATGTAGGCACTTTGTGAGAGCAGGTGTGCAGATGATGATATGCAATTTTTGTGAGTTATAGTGGAATATAAGGTTCTTCAATTATCCTGTGCCCTTTCCCCATTAAGCTTTGTTTAAAGCGCAGAGGGCCTCAAATTTTGTATAGCACCTATCGGGAGACAGGGTGTAAGAAATTAGGATTTAGTTGCAAAGGATGTGAATCCTTCAAAAGTGATAGGTCCACAATTGTCTTATTACTCTGAACCAAGCACACACTATAAGGAAGTGCCATTATATATACATCAGGCCTACTAGCTTCGTCAAGGGTGCACCACATCAATATATATAAGGCAGACCTACAAGCTTTATCAATGGATCACCACATTAGTATATAGAAGGTAGGCCTACTGGCTTTGTCAGGGTGCCTCATTAATGTATATAAGGCAGTCCCACTAGCTTTGTCAAGGGATCACCTCATTGATATCAATAGCCACATATTATGATTCAGCAGTGCCAATAGGGATGATAAATATACCCAAAGGCAATGATAGTAAGTATAAGCATTGCAGTGCTCTTCGACAATATTGTCAATAAAACATTAGCATTCAAAACAACCACAAGCATATGTGTCCTAGTGTTTCTTCAATTGTTTCAGCCCAAATAATGTAGTCATTGAACTAACCTGTAGGTGTCCCCACACTTCAAAACCCAAGAGCAAGTGCTCCAGCTCAGGGAATGAGTGAAAACAAGATAACCTTGTATGAGGGTCAAAATTCAATGGGGCTGTGCTGTGCTCCTTGAAGCTCCCTCTCTACAAATAGTTGGTGGTGCCCTTGAGAAGTCGGGGGCCACCAAAAGCAAAACAATCTATGCAAATATTCTCTCTCAGGGTGTTATGAGGTGTTCTCCTGCCCAGTTTGTAATTAGGGCTCCCAATTTTTACAGATAAATACAGACAGAAAACTATTTATTTTCCTGTCTGTATTTATTTTTAAATACAGAAAAATTCAGAAAATAGGCCTTCTTTGGATGAGTTTTTCTACTGTAAATCATGAGTGTCAGGTCAGTAGGTGTACAGTTTGAGAGATAGGGGAGATTAAAAAAGACAGTAGATTTCCTAATTAAGTTTAATTAAGTGCAGCTCTACAATTATTTATGCTATTCTACAATGCAAGTGTTTTCAGATAAAGCTATTGCACTGTATAATACTGAAACCTTTTCGACATGCAAATGCGATTAAACATTTATCAATTAAATAAATGTGGAAAAATTCCCATTGCAGATTCATTTATATAGCATACACAATATAAAAATGGATAAATACATAAAAAATGAGCAAAAAATAAATATGGACAAATACAGACGGAAATGTCAAAAAAATAAATACCATAAAACCGGGAGCCCTATTTATAATTAGGAAATGAGCGGCGTTCTGCGACTGCGAACTGGTAAGGTGGCTTTTGGCAGACCGTTTATTTTGACCAGGGTGCCCAGTACTACCCTGGCACCCACATGCCTTTTTGCTTCTTTTTCTTCTGGCAGGGAACCCACATCCTTGCTTACAAACTGTTTCCTGACTCTGTTGTGCCACGCTCCTGTTCCAGCAAGTGGGGAAAGCCGGTGCACTTTCTTCCACTCCTGTATCCTCACAAGTGAATGCTGCAATGTTGTGATCCCCCCACTCCCTCTCTCCCGTCACTCACAGGGAGCGAGAGGTGGCACAAATTCCCCGGGGAGTACGTGGGAGCTTCACTCTAAGTGAGTCTTTCTTCTTTGGTGTCCAGGAGGATGGGGTTCCCAGGGCACTTGCAATTGTGCCGGGCTTCCTCCAAGAAATGGGGTCCGGGGTTGGGGGACCAGGATTCAGTCCTGCGCCAGCACCCAGGCAATGGGGTGCCTGGCGGCACATAGTGAGTAGAGGAGGCCCTACACACCCACATTCCCAAGTAAAATTAGAAACAGGAATGCAGCAATCCCAAGAGGCTTGTTTCTCTCTAGGGGAATCAGAGAAACCCTGGTGGAGCACCACACTCTCATTCTTGACTTTTTATAGGCCACATCTTTGAAGATGCAGAGCACTGGTCTCATTAGGTTGATTTTCTTCATCCTGGGCTCTATTTGCTCCTAGTGGCCTGGCTTAGCTACCAGGAGCATTTCGAAAAGGCCTTGCGGCCTCTAAAAGGCGACACGTTGCGGGGAGCGGGATTTTCTTGCTCCCTGCTCCAGCCTTCTCATCTGTCTGGCTCCTTGTGCTCCTATCCTGCTGGTTGGTGAATCTTCTGAAGCCCCTTCACAACCAATCAGCCGAGCACACACCTGTCTGCACTCTCCAGGCCCCAGATTCTGCAGGCTGTCTTGAAGGGCATCCAGGGGGGGCATGGAAGTCCAGGTGCCTTCCCCCTGCTGGTACTCAGGGGGCACAAAGTGGCCAGCATCACTGGCCCTGGAGAGACATATCCTAGTTCTGGACATCAGCTGGCAACAAAGTCCATAGTCCATCTTTGCAGGGCAACAGCTGCCTTCTCTATCCAGCTGTGCATCCTTCCACCATCATTGTCTTCTATGTCCAGGATCTTCTCTGCTGTAGCTCCTTTGTTTAGGGGGGAGGGGAGCAGTACTAGATGTCAGGCTCCCCTGGTCAAACTTAGGATGCCACAACATCCCTCTACCCCTGTCACAACCCTCCTGCACACCCTTTGGGACTATCCATCATGTTGACTTCAAGTGTTTTCTGGAAAGTGCTGCTCCTCTGAGGGCTTCAGCTCCAACCCTAGCTGACATCAGTGACAGATCCCTTCCCACCAAAACCTTAAAAGTGAGTACTCCCTGTTTTGGCTCCAGATGTCTGGCCCTCTCCCTTTGTTGTAGTGGGCCTGGCTATTCCAGCCCGGGTGAAGTGTGACAAGCTAATTATCAGGTGTAGTTTCCCCTACAACCTTTCCTCTCCCAGGAACTGGGTCAATCACTGATAATTGCTCCTTTTGTATGGGTAGGCATTTGTTCCCTTTGTTGGGGAGCAGAGTAATTAACGTAGCCCAGTGGGGGAATCAAAGGCCTGGAACCTGATTATATGTGCTGAGCCAGAGAAATAATGAAGCTAAATCCTGAAGTTGCATTAGATGGTAATATGGTGAAATTGGAACTGTAAAATCAAATTCGGTTAGCATGTTTTACCCCAGTTTGACACTTTGCAGGACTGTGTAGGCCTAAGTGAAGCGAAACTGTACTTTAGGGCAGGTTTCACCTACACGTATAATACAGTGAAAGCACTACAGATTACATTAATATTACAAGGCCTATCCCAGGCCAGTACGAATCCTTGCTGAAAACCTTCTGCATCAGACTACCTGTGCGCAGTTGCCGGGCTGCACATGATGGCAGTCTCACATGCAGCATACACACATGGTCACTTATAACCAACCAAGTGCCCCTTACGCTACTTGCACATCAGCGGCCTTATCTTGCTGTGGTAAACATGCTCAGTCTAATTACCATGAACTTGCTGTGATGGGAACTTAGGTGGTGGGACTCACTCACAGTAAAGGTCCAAAAATAGTTGTCATAAATGAAAAATCCTGACATACTAAATGGGTGAAACCCATTTGCTACTCAGGGAATCAAGGAAGGCGCACTCTGATTGAAGTCACTCAGGCGGCGTATGTAATATGAAAATCTTCTTTTTATTAATGTTGTCTGTTTTGTAAAACCGGCACACAGCCAACGCGTTTCGTTCCCTAGTGCCACGGGAACTTCATCAGGGCTAGTTCAAATTCTCAATTGAATCGATATAGCCGGGACAATCCCAAACGGTCCATGAAGGTGAAAGGTCACCTACTAGAGTTGTTCAGTGTGATCAGTCCAGAATTAGGTCATTCAGAATATCACTAAAAATCGGTAGAAGGGCATCCAATAGTGTCCAACCTAGAGTGAGGTGTCGTTCACATGAATATCAAGCAACAAATTGTTGAAAGAACCCGAAATGACGGTTCTCTACACGTAGGCGCAGATCCCATACGGCATGATAACCTGCACGAACGACTGCTCGCTCTAGGTTGGACACTATTGGATGCCCTTCTACCAATTTTTAGTGATATTCTGAATGACCTAATTCTGGACTGATCACACTGAACAACTCTAGTAGGTGACCTTTCACCTTCATGGACCGTTTGGGATTGTCCCGGCTATATCGATTCAATTGAGAATTTGAACTAGCCCTGATGAAGTTCCCGTGGCACTAGGGAACGAAACGCGTTGGCTGTGTGCCGGTTTTACAAAACAGACAACATTAATAAAAAGAAGATTTTCATATTACATACGCCGCCTGAGTGACTTCAATCATAGTGCGCCTTCCTTAATTTTGGACTTTCTTGCTTGTTTGACATCCTTCAGCAGCGGATGTCGGGAGTAGCTGCACTCTCATAAAATACATGAAACTGGTGGAATTTAAGTGCTTGACCCTGGTCAGCTGCTGTGTGTATTTTTTGTTTGTACTCAGGGAATCACTTCAAGAGCTGGTTTCTTGTGATCTGACCTCCATAAGGAAGGCACTCTGGTTTTGGAGTCTGTTCGAACATGTTGGTAAGTTTCTTCAGTACTCTGTAAATTGATGCTCATGGTCACTGCATTCATGTTCAATGGTGTTAAAAAAGTTGAATCTAAGTTCAGGGACCAGATGAAAGGTATTCAATCCAAATAACTAGCCCTGCTCTTTGTTCTACTGATACCCAAGAAGCTTTCTTTCATCCAAAAGAGCATATGATTCAGGGATGAAGAAATGCTGTCCTGCCTTGCTGCCCATTTTCCAGTTTGAAGTGGATTTATTTGTCATCAGTGTGTATGTCGAGATTCACGGTAATGGTCTGCAACTGAGTAACAGGGCATGTGTAAATGGTGAAAAGAATGAAGGACAGAGAGAGTCCTGAGGAACTCCGCACCGTCTTGCATGTAGAGATGATTGAAAGTTTGTTTTGTTGGCTGTTATTGGTTAGGAAAGACCTGATCCTTTCCAAAGTGCTTCCAAATAGCCCAGCCCATTCCTTGATCTTATGCAGAAGAGCATTGATGTCCATCGTATCATATGCTAACAATAGGTCAGGGAACATAAGAACACATTTCTTATTTTCATACAAGGAGAGTATGGCTTCTTCTTTGATGAAGGCCAGAGCTAATTCCGTGCCCTATGAAGACCTTGAAGGTGGTTCTGTTCAACATATTTTTTGAGTTGTCTCTATGCCTGGGTAAAATTCGTTTAATTTCCTTAATGAAATTTACACGAAACTCCCCCAAATTTTTCAAAACTACTTCTTATTATGTGCAATTCCAGCTTCAGCATTTTGCACTATTGTTGCCGTCCTTGAGTCCATTATGGTATGAGGAAACATTTTGAACTTGTAAAAAATAGTGCAAATTTGCTCACGATGCAAACAACTGCAGGTCACGTTTGGTTCATTCATGTTCTTCACATGCTCATGCAATTGGATGTTTACACAAATGAAGTCAAAACTAAGCAATGCGGTATAATGGCGTCATCGCAGACATTTCACTTTATGCCTTTGTAAGGCCTTCTCAAGTTCTTAGGGTGGACAGGAGAGATCTAAACGTGTGAAAAAGAGATGAGAAACAACGGGGGCAAGATAGAGGCAATGAGGAGGAAACCTTACAAATGGAAGTGTGTTCTTCAAAACACCATTGCCTTATTGCAGAAAGGGATATTCCGTTATAGGTAGCTGACACCAGTATGGCTATGCACTGTGTATGCAGAGCTTGGGAAAATTGGAACGTTTGTCTCACTTGAAAGTTAGCAAACGTTTTCTACTTTTCATTAACTAATCACACTCCAGCGCCTAATGACAATTTCCTGTCCCATAATGTCTATGGATAGGATACCCTGGAGCAGGAAATGGCATGGTAAAGTTTGAACCCTCCCTCAGAAAACCGGTAGGTACTCGGAAAGGCAGGCAAGCAATTTGACGTCAGGAATAGTGTAGGCGGCCAGTGTAGGTGAAATATGTGCAACCAGACTGGTGCCGGGCGACTGAAAAACTCAGAGTCATAGGGCAGGGGGCTAGCGATGGGGTGGACTCAAAGTTCCTGAGCTGTACCAGTTCCCCCATTTTCACCATATTTATATATTTAAATTAACAATTCCAACACACTTTGCGTAGCTATTTGCTGCAAAAAAAAGTACCCTGAGTTGCAGTTTTGCACACCCACGTCTAACTGGCAGGTATGTCCTATGCACCAACACATGCACAGGTGTTAATGTATATGTTGAGTTCAGCCTCATATATGTAGTTGTACATTCATATATCCACAGGTAATGCTTCATACTTCTAGGGCAGCTTCAGATGCCTAGTTACAGCCTCATAAGTAATATAGAGTTGGCCTCCTCTTGCTGTGGTATAGCTATGGCATGACTCAGTCAGAGGAAGGGTAAAGCTGGGGAGACCTGCCCGGCACCTTATGCACCATACAGTGTTCCCACTCCAGTTTAGTTCTATGACATCCAACATGAAAGATCTTGAAAACAGCAAAACAATTTATATGCTTGGAGATTTTAGGACAGTAGACCAGGTTCTCTTCTTATAGCTAGGCCTGGCCAAAATATTTATTGTGGTAGCCAAATCTCATGCAGTTCTGCTATTTTTTGGCATTTGGTGGTTCCATAATATCAGATAACCTTCCTTCACAAGAGATTGGTTTCAGCAGAAAATCTACCTCTATCCGGAACAGTAATACCTGAACCAAAAGACATTTTATCGTCCAACCAGTCACATGCTAGTAGCTGGGTGACTTTTGCACAAGAGGTATTTCCGATTTTCATGCAGGATACCAGCCAGAGCATTTTCTTATATTGTTTCCTATCAAAGCTTTTACCAAAAATATGATTTTAGTTTTCATTATATTAATCATCATGTGTATTTTGTGGGTACTCATAAGAATACATTCAGCTGTTATTGAAGGTCCTTGGAATTCTGCTCAATCAGGGATGCTTCACCTACATACATAAGAGGGCAGGTATCCATATTACCAATCATAGGAACTCCTGGGAATATGAGAAAAAGCATTATTGACAGTAACAGCAGATGGGAAATCCCTAATGAAAGTGGGCTGGTCTCCATACTGCAAATCAAAGGAACTCCTAGGAATATGAGAAAAATGCATATTCACTGTAGATGGGACATCCATAATAAAAATATTAAATATTAAATGAAGTCAAGGCCAAGACACACCCCTGATGAAATCTGTTATAAATCTCTAATCTATTAGAGATTTACTCAGACCCTGTACAACTTATAAAATATATCATTTTAATTACATTTAAAATTCCTGGGAGTGATGGTAAATGTAACATTTCTTCCCATTGCAATAATCTTGAAATTCTATTAAAACCTTTTTTTAGATCCACAAATGCTATGTAAAGGTGTCCCCTGTGATTATTATAACATTTGTCTGTGAAATGAGAGAAAGCAAAACTGGGGCATGAATTGAGCACTGCTTTTTAAAATCTGCCTGGACAGCTGATAGGATATAATTTCTGTTCGACCAAACTTGTAACCTATTACGGATTAATTTGCCAGTATTTTACTATTAACACTAAAGAGATAGCAGCAGTCAAAAGATTCGGGGGAGTATTAGCTTCCCTTTTTATAGCTAAGCACAATACCTGCACCCAACAAGGACAAAAGAAAATGACCTTGTTCCAAACTATATTGAAAGCAGTCAAAAAAAAAAGTATTCAACACTCCACATCAGATTTGAAGATCTTGCTAATGATTCCTCTCTCCATCCCTCCCTTACACATTTCTACCAGCTTTCCCCTCTCTCCTCCTTCCCTTTTATCCATGATCCGCTGCCAAAACCTTCCTAATTCAGTTAGTGAGCCAATTCGTCGCTACTTCTTCTCCCTCACATTTACTTCAGGATCAGAAAGCATTTAACATAGATGAAAGACTACTGTGACAAGATCATTTATATTTTCCTCCAAATGTGTTTTGCTTCCTGTTTTTATTTGTATTAATATTATTTCAATTCTTTTTTTATGCATTCTAAAAAACTTTTATTTTGTTTCTTTCCCCATTCAGGTTCAAATTTTGATTGCAGTCTTTGTGAAATACTATCCAGTTTCAGTTTTTTCCCTGTGTAGATTTCCAAAATAGTAACTCTTTGCTGTCCGTGCCATCTTAGTTGTCACAAGTGGCATTTCCAAAAAGGTGTTTTAGACGCTTAGACAACAACAGACCGAGGATCTAAGGGTAAGAAGTTTGATATCTGGAAGAAAGCCCAAGAAGCTCTAGAAAAGCTAACATTTTTGTAGAGAAACAATCGACAGTGTCAAGGCCAACAACTAGTGATAATCATTGAGTATCTCAGAACCCGAGCAGTAGTTCATAAAGTTAATATATTTTATGTGACCGTTTTGTGTTCTGTTTAAATGTTGAAGCAGGTCTATTATATGGCTACACACACAATATTTATTTTATTGTATTGAGTTGTATTGTGTTTTTGGCAAAAAGAAGACATTTGTCAAATTAGAATATGCAATGAAGTATTTGTTTTTTGTATAGATAGTGCTAACATTATTTAAATCATTCTGCTTTCAGTACATAACTGCCAGGCAACAATGTTCAGCTAATTTTTCTAAGGTCTGGTTCATGCTTTAATCAGTTTAGCTGTTAGAAGAAAACTAAATTAGTTAACTGCTGTTCCCATGAAGTTACACCTACTTGTACTCCTTGCTGAACCTACTCAATTTTGACTCCGCATTCAGCCGTGATCCAATTTATCATGTCTCCTTCACTAGTTTTCGGTGTTGGAAGGGTGAGTGGATTTCAGGATATAGCTATTCTTCTCTTTGTCTGTGCCAGCCCCAAATCAATAATGTTTGTCTATTGTCTCCTATGTTGCATAGCACCATACCCAAAAAACATAGTCACAGAAAGTCGTAGCACTGTAGTTCATCTGAATTGCTGTATTCCCCCACAACCCAAAACATGTGTAGTTATGTGCCAGTGTCTCTTTTGCAATATGGCTGGGTACAAACTGAGGTAGCATGGTGGGCAGAAGAATGATGGGTTAGAATGCTACCTTCAGCGATTGCCAGTGGTTAAATTTGCAAGCATTTCTATCATCCCTTTGCATGTGTTTGATGTAACATCCTAGGTGAACAAGGGTATGCTCAAACGTGAGTCCAGAGCTCACTTTACCACTGGGACCAAGCATCACCTGACTGAAGAGCCCCATTCAGGGCAAAACCGAACTTGGATTGTGTTAGACCGGTCTGCCTTAGGGTGGTGCTTCCCCAAACTTTTGCCTTCCTCCTCCATTTTTGCTGATCTCGTTTTTGCTGGCCTTAGGACTCTGAACACTTTACCACTGCTAACCAGTGCTAAAGCGCATGTGCTCACTCCTTAAAACATGGTAACACAGCTCCCCAATTGGCATATTTACTTTACTTATAAGTCCCTAGTAAAGTGGCACTGCATGTACCCATGGCCTCTAAATTAAATGCTACTATTGGGCTTGCAGCACTTACTGTGCCATGCAATTAAGTAGCCCTCTACTAAACGTGTCCCAGACCTGCCATTGCAGCCTGCCATTTCAATCTGTCCCCAAAACGTTTTTGCCAGGCCCAAACCTTCCTTTTTAATACATATAAGTCACCCCTATGGTAGGCCCTGGACAACACACAGAGCACGGTGCAGCGTATTTAAAAGGTAGGACATGCGAGTTTAAGATTTTTCATGTCCCGGTAGTGAAAAAACCCTTACATTTGTTTTTCACTACTGCAAGGCCTACCTCTCCCTTAGAATAATATTGGACTTATTTTATTTCATTTAGTAAGCTATAATTTCCAAATGGGTACAGGTACCAGTTCGTGTTTGATGTCTTTGGAATAGTTATGAAAAATCCTCCCTTAAAGTAATGTCAGACTTTAAATTACAGTCTTGAAAATGCCACTTGCCAGGGTGGGGAAGGCAGGATGTCTGTGGGCTTCAAAGGGAAACATCTAGAAGCCTCTCCCACTTCAAAGGCAGAACTGAGTATAAATATTGGACCTCATAAACCAACTACTCAGTACAATTCTGGACCTGTGGATAGCCTGCGAGGAAGATGGACTACTGTGCTACTGAAAGGACTGCCACTCTGCTCGACTGCTATCCTGCTGGACTATTACCTTGCTGGAATGCTGCCCTGCTCTGCTGACCTGCTCTGCTGACCTGCTGACTGCTGACCTCTTGCCTGGGTGGGAAGGACTGGATCTGTATCTGTTGAACCCAGGACCCCAGAGTGACTACAAGGGCTTGTTGGCTAGATTCCAAAGGGACAGAAGGCTTCTACTACCTTGAACACAGCACCTGGACTCTGCCATCTATGAGTCCTACCCTGCCAAGTGGTGCCACCATAGTCCTGGACCCCAGGAAGTGGGCCTGAAGATGCTCTGCCAACCTATCTATGGAACAAGCAGAATCGAGGCATCTCCTCTGCTGTGCGATGCAATCCCGAGCAGAACTGATGCATTGTCTCTGCTGCAAGGGTTCTCTCAGCACAAGGACTCCACATCGACCTCGCAGCCCTCATCGCAATCTCTGTCTGTACAAAGCTTTCCTGATGCAGACCCTAGCAACACAAATTTCTCATCAATGGCAGCCTCCCTGATGATACATGTTCCCGCATTGCAGCCTCACAGCTGCTCAGAACCGACGCGTTGCCTCGACTGTGCGATATATCCTTGACACCAGACTACGTATCGCAAGCCCTCGTCGACAAGATCCTCAACGAAGATGCAGGACCTCGCATTGCAGCTCTGCAGCATCTTAGAACCGAAGCATCGCTTCAGCTGTGCAACGCATCCTCGGTGCGGGACGCCTTAACGCTCCACAACCAGGATTTAAGGTACTCTTGTTCAGCATGCCTAAATGGGTCACTGTAGCTGGCCCATGCTACATCACAGTCGGCCTGAACGTCAGACTTTGTTCCGGTCCAACTCAACCAGATATCCACAGTTGGGGCTTTATGCTTTTTGTCGCTGTTTTCTCTGAAATCTTTAAAATTGCACATCTCCAGTTCTACTGATTGGATATTTTTTGTTTTTAGTCTTGTTTTATTTATTAAAAATTACTCTAGTTTTCTAAACTGTAGTGGGATCCCTTTTGTGGTGTGTTTTTAGTGGGTTACCATTTGAAGTGTTGCACAAATATTTTACACATTACCTCTGAGTTCAACCTGACTGCTCTGTACCAAGCTACCCGAGAGTGGATTATATATTTATAGGTTAATATAGGGTTCGCTTGTGACTTCACCCTGACAGGGATTGTGGTTCCTGTTTGAGCAGGGTTTTCACCCCCTCAACCAGTAACCCAGTGTGTTACAGGTTGCATGTATTTCGGTTCAGGGAGGACCTGGCCTGGCAGTTTGGGCTGGACTGTTCCTATTGGAGAAGGGTCAAGAGGGATTTTCATATATCTGGGTCCAAACTGAAGTGGCATGGTGGGCAAAAAAATAATGGTTTGGAATGCTCCCAAGCGATTGCCAGTGGTTAGGCTTATTGCAAGCATTCCTACCATCACCTTTTGTGTGTTCTTTTGTATTTAGGGCATAATACACTGTTATCTGTATCTATCCTATGCATATATGTGTATGCATTTGTAGCACATTAGGTGGAACTTGCAATTCAGTTACTGTTTTACTATTTATATAGACTCTGCGTCATCCCTTTTCCTTAGTTTCCTCTCCTCGTTCAGTGTTCCAGACCTCTGCCAGGGCTGGGCATTTTGGGGTGTACATAAATAAACAATTTACAAAGTAATTAAGCATTTGCATCCTTCTCCTGACAATATTGATTCTTTCAGAGTGTGCATTTCCGAATCTCAGAATCTGCCTGTATTTTCTGGACCCTTGCCTCTAGTTGTGCATATGTGAGAAAGCTAGTGCTGATTATGCCCCATCTAGCACAGAATGCTTCAAAACCTAGAAGACGTCTCTCAATATATATATATATATTCGTTCTAAAATGTTATGTTATATTGATTTGTAAAGCGCACTAATCACCCAAGAGGCTTTCCAGGCACTAACAGAAACCCCTCTCTTTCCCGTTGTAGGGATATTAATTTAGGCATGTTGGAGGATATCACTATCCCACATAATGTCAAAAGGGAGTAATTCATGTAACTGTAACCCTACCAATGACCAGAATAGATGTTACATTTACATGTTCATTGGTAATGTCTTGATTTTTTCCGAAGTAACAGCAGCAACATCTTCAACGTGTTTGGATGCACAGGTGATGTCCTAAATCCAAGTGTGTATCTCCAAAACTGGGCCAGTGTTAATATCAGTAATCCATAGTGCAGTATAATGCAGCTGGGTGCCTGGTCATATTTCTTATAGTCTGGAACCTGCATTACATCACTCTCAAGAGGTAGTTTAAATACTTTTGGAGCAATGCACGCTCTCTGATCCATTTTAAGGCTTGGGAAAAGCAGGCCTGGGCGTAGTTCGTGGAGCTTGGCTACGCGGAACTCCGCGAAGTTACAAAAAAACTCTGCGAAGTTCCGCGAGTGGCGGAGTGCAGTGCGAACTGCAGTTTGTGCTGATATTCCTGCCGCTCGGGTAGAAATTCTTCCCGAGCGGCAGCTCGCGCTCGCGAACTTGCCGTTCGCGATCGCGAACTTACCGTTCCCGATCGCGAGCGGGAAAAAAACTCCGCTGCACATCGCGAAGCGTAGTTTTCTGCACTCCGCGAGCTCCGCGGAGTACGGAGTGCAGAAATCTCCGCAAACTCCGCGAACGGAGCGAAGTTCACCGCCCAGGCTTAGGGAAAAGTGGGCAATTGCCAAGGGCCCTCATGTTTGAAAGGGCCTCGTGGGAAAGTGCACTTTCTCTGTATTTCACCTCTGCCTATTCTATTTGTCTATCTTCATATCTCGCCAACCTCTACTTCAGACTCTGTCTCTCTACTCTGTGTCATCGTAAGGATTTTTAGGGTCGCATGCAAGACATATTTCAACTGTTTTTATGTGACCCTGTTTAAGTTTAACATGGAATTTAGTGTTGTTTGGCATCATGAGGAGTTAAATTCTCAGGAAATGGGTAATAAAATTCTAATTTGTTCCATACAGGGCCCCCCCAAAATAAATCTTGCACAGGGCCCCCAACATCCTTGAGATGATACTGCACATTCTTCTCGTATCCCAAATCAACCCTCTCAGCATGGTATCTTACCAGTGGAAGCATGTCTCTGGTATCTCCATTGGCATGTGCCCCAACACATATAGTTCTCAAGAGTTCAGTCGCCTCTTACATAATGTGATGTTCCTGTCACTTCATGGGGAATCACGGCCACTTATCAATAGAGTTCTCGAGGGTCTTGAATAGCATAATCACGTTTGCGCCATAAAATTCAGGTATGCCAAAGCATAGGTATACACCTAAATATTTTAATGGTGTCAATTGCACTATCAATAGGATTGGATCAGGCGCTGCTGGGTCGGCACCCGGAATAGGGCACAATACTACTTTTCCAAAATTAAATTTGAAGCTGAAGACTAATCCAAAATTTCAAAAATGTAATGAATTTTACAGAATGGCAAGTAAGGCTGGAGACTTCATAGTCGCTGGCACACCATCTGCTAACAGGAAAGTATATGTGTTGTTCGTCCAACTGCTAACAGGGATAGTATATATGTTGTTCCTCCAATTTCTACTCTATCTAGAGTGTGTCTATTTCTCACTGTCTGTTCCAAGTGTTCCATGACCAGGGCTAAGATCAATGGAGATAGGGGACATGGGAACCTTGTCGTCTTTGCTATATTTCGGATATAACTGTGTTAGTTCTTGGCTGTGCAGATAATGCCCTGTATAAATCCCGCCCCTATGTCATATTGTTTCAGTGTCTCAAACATATATTTGCAGTCAACTGTGTAAAGGCTTGTTGAGCATTGAGGCTGGCCATCGTGTAAGGTACAAGAGTATTGCCTAGATGCTCAATCAATGAAGTTGCAAAAATAATGGGCCATATGTACAATGAAGTGGCGGAGAGAGGCGTTAGCCTTCCTGGCTTAACGCCTCTCTCCGCCACTTCTGAAACACAAGGCTGCACCATATTTACAAGGATATGGTGCAGCCCTGAGTTTCCCCCTGCGATGGCGCTAAGTTTAGCAACTTAGCGCCAACGCAGGCACCCTTGCACCATAGTGCAAGAGTGTCTGCGTGCAGGGGAGGATTGTTTATGTTTCGGAAGGTGTCCCTTCCTGCACATAAACAATCCTAAAATGCCATTCTGTCACTGTCATGTGTGCTGCTTCATGCAGCACACATGAAAGTGACAAAATGGAATTTTTTTAAAAAGTTTGTTTATGTGCAGGAAGGGACACCTTCCGAAACATAAACAAAGAATGACATTTTGCTTTTTCCATGTGTGCTGCACAAGGCAGTACACATGTAAAAAGCAAAAACAATGAGAAATAATGCATTTCTCCTCGTTTTGCCATCTTAAGACCAGTTTTTACCTGGTCTTAATTTTGGCACTGCCTCCTATGTATGCACCCTTGTACATAGGTGGCAGCATCAAAATGAATGGGTGTTGCGGTGGAACGCCCACCGCAGCACCCACTGCCCTCCCCTTTCACGCTAACCATAGCATAAAAGGAGGCCTTATGTACAAGCCAGCATTAAGCCACGTTAAGTACATAAGGCGCAGCCCCTATCGCCACCACAACGTCAATATATGTGACGTTGTGGTGGCGATAGGGGCTTGTACATATGCCCCAAAGTGTTTGCAGTGGTTTTTCAAAGGTATCTTCGATTGTGTGTTACTAGTGATGCAATTCCCTGCTTTTATTCGGCATCTGAGCATGCATGATTCTCTGTTTCATGCTTGCATCTCTTTAGGTTTATCTAAGACATTTCATATATCTCACAGACGAATGTCAGGTTAAATTGGGCTCACCAAGTCTGCCATCCCGACGTTGGTTCCTTCAAGATGGGTTTGTGCAATTATGAATGTTCACCTCACCTTTATCTTTTATCCAAGAAGCTCACTTTAAAGTAAAAATTGTTGCTCCACACAAGTGCTTACAATCTCCAGCATGGTACCATCAGCGGAAACCCACACCCCTGACGTGCATGCCATCAGCCCTCCAGCCCTCAAGCCCAACTCCATCTCCAGGTATTTATTCCCCTGGATCCGGAGCAGTTCTCCACTGTCACACTAGGGAAACCTTTAGTTCCAATAGGTCCAGCTGCCCCAGTGAAGGCTGTGTTAAGCGGTGAGCCAAGTGCCAGATACTGACTGCTGCACAGAGATCTGGCACTGAAGTAGCCGCCACACCAGTCAGTTGCAGATGGCCCCAGCCCACAAAATCCAGACTGCGGCCACTCAGAGTCCAGAACACAGTCATCTTAGTTCCTGGGAAGCAAGCAACCCACTGGCATAAAACTACTAAGGCTCCATACCAGGAGCTCTTGGACAAGCCAAATGCACCGCACCCGCAGGCCACCCATAGAGCAACAAGGAAACAACTTTTCAGCTGCACAGGCCTGAGGCTGCCAGTCTACAGCAGGCGGGAGACGGGCAACACCAACTAACCTCCGTACACCACCGAGGGATGAGAATGCAGAGTTAATCGGCATGCTCAAGTAAGTAGGATGTGATGCGGTAAGTTGGGTATATTTAACAACACCATAGAGCTGCGTTGGCACGCATCCACTCAGGTGGCCATCTTGGCTTCTCCCTATGCTGCGATGTTATATAGTTGTTTAATTTGGTTCATTACTTTCCACAAATTCTCGCCCTTTCCTGCTACACCTTATTGTATCCCTTGTCTTCTTATTTCATTTATATCTATGTGATGTGTGAATAAAAACATAATATTTTACTAAAAGTGATTTGATGGGCAACCATACCACTTTACAATTGCTTCCAGCTTCTCAAAGAGGACACTCAGTAAACATGATGGCTATTAAAGAAATGGCTCTTGAGCCTACAATGGTTGTATGTTTGAACCATGCATGCTTTTACCATGCCTGCCTTTACAAAACGGTCCAAACCACAAAAGCGTCTTTACAACACATTCCTTTACCACACAAGTCGCTACAACGACTTGCCTTAGGGAAAGCGCTGGACTTTGGAATAGTATAATTTCCTATTTTAACTCCAGTCGGTGCAACAGTAAGGAGTGTTGGACTTAAAGTCCAACATCAGTCCAACAACGCTTTCCCTAAGGCAAGTTGTTGTAACGACTTGCATGGTAAAGGAATGCATTGTAGCGATGTATACGTGGTTCGGACTGTATTGTAAAGGCACAGTGTGGTTCGAGACGCATTGTAAAAGCTGTTTTCTGCCTACAACGTGCACAGGGCACACTCTGCTAACTGTGACTCAAGCTCTAACGATTTCCCTGTTGCTTTTGTTGTATATCTGGATGCTTCACAAGGCAGCAGTTTGGTGCTATTGATCCAGCGCGATATTAGCAAACAACATTCATACACGAAATACTCACTTGGGCCCATACATTCATACTACGCTAATACTTACGCTGGGTTTTATCAGTTGTTACTCTTTATCAAAATCCCCGCTACCAATTACCTTCTGAATGAAGAGTAATGACTTACCAATGAATCCTTTGCTAATTGGGAAGTTTAAAATGAGTGACATTCATTATAGTACATAATCCTGAAATAACCACTGAGTCAGGAAGTTTTAAAATGTTTATCTAAAGATTTAGCAGAGTAAATTTACAGAAAACACATGGTACTTAATCGAAATACCCAAGATAAAGCATAGAATAATTATTGCTAATAAATGACGGTGTTTAAGGAAAAGGAGAGAATAGAGACAGCAGCGCAACTAAAGGTTGCATTATATTTACCTAAGTGCGAGAACCAAACCCCTTGGCCAAGGAGTTGGAAAGAATAGGACCCAGGAAGGATGAAGAGCAAAAGACCTCCTCCAGGATCAGGACAGGATAGGTGACCTCTCTACAACGACGCCTGCGTCGTTTCCCTCTCTGATACTCGACTTCTCCTCGATTCTCCCGTGTCTCCCTTCTAATGGTCTCCGCCGCCCCCTCCTCAGGACCTCTTCTGGACAGGGACTCGGTCTGCAATCGGTCAGCTTGGCGGTCTGGAGCTCTTCCGTCTGTCAGCATGAACGCCTGTTCTTCGCCTCTTCTTACTAATTAACTAATGCTATATTCTATTATACCCTTCTACGCCCATGTACCTCCCCTTAATGTTGCTAAAATATGGGACCACTACTTCTGATTGGACAGGGACAGGGGGTGGATTGTCGCACCATATCGATTTGGCCTAAATTGTAAAGCCTATTGTTTTTAAATTCCCACCCCCTTCAAATTAATACATTCGCTTTATTTCCCAGCATCGCGGCCTTGGACGACGTCCAGATTGACTTCATTTGGCAGGCACACAGGACACATGCGCAGAACCATTTGCCTCTCGAGTTTCAGGTTACCAACCCAGGCCCACGTTTACGAACTAGTAAAAGTGCAAGAAGCAAATATTAAAATCACAAAATAAAATGTTTCACTGTATGTCCACTTTTCCTACTCTATTCCCATTTAATTATAAATTCTATCCCGCGTTAGTAGCATTAGGAAACAACAATTTAGTAATGACATGAGAGCAAGCTGAAGCATGTGAAAACATCAAGCATCCATTTTACTACACACTGCGCAGAAGCAGAAATTTGCCACCAAGCAAAGAAAGACGTCACACCATGTGATATGTTTGCGACATGCGCATTGAGTTTTCCCGCGCGTAGCGGCCATTTTGGATTACAGACAAGCGTTATTCATTAGTAAAACACATAGGCAAGCATTCTTCCCTTTCGTGTAGTGTATGCAAAGGTTAGTATTAACAATACAAGTTTTAATAGATTAATACTGTGATGAGGATTGAATCCAAGCAAGTTTCATTTATGAAACCTTGCTCCATCAATCCCCTCTCTGATGGCGTTTCTGAGCCATCAAAACACTACCCTCAATCAGATGCCAACTTCTAGGAAATTACTTCATTCTCATTTTTACACTTTCCATTTTTACAATCTCCTTTTAATTTCTTGTATAATTCACTTCTCCACTCTTCAAGTTCGATTTCATCTACCTTTCGTTTCTTTCCTCTTCCTGTCACCTTATATGTTCCATTCTTTTTACAGCATTTGCACCATATTGTTATTGCCAATATTATTATTGCTATCCCTGCTAAGGGTACTAATATTTGACCTATAAGTCCTTTTCCTATATTAGCAAACCAGGTTCCAATTGACGAGATACTATTTGTCAATCTTTCCCATACACTATCAACTTCCAGTGGTTTAAGTTCCTTCTCAAGTTTAGTTATATTCTGTATATATGTTCCAATTTCTGCACTCTTATCAGGAATATAAGTGCAACAATGTTTCGTCTTCAATAATTTACAGACTCCGCCCTCTTTTGCCAATATAATATCAAGAGCAAGTCGATTTTGCATCACCATAGATCTAATCGCAACCATTTCCGCATTAATCATTAGAAAACCTCCAGCAGTATCCGTTGATAAACGATCAACCACTGTAGACAATTTACATATTTTCCTTGAGTTCAGAATTATTCCCACTGAAGGTATCAATGCACCAAATATATCACCTACAATTTCTGAAAAACTAGCTCTTTTACTACGTATTAATTCGCTATTGTTTTCATTGCTCCCAGTGTTTCTTTTTACGTGGTATATTTTTGGAAATACTATTCCAAAATAACAACTTCCATACCACCGTGCAGGAAGCCTAAAGTAAGCCTTATTCCCACACACGTAATAGATTCTAGGAAAAACTGAATCTGTTCCTCCTTTGAGTCCCCAACCTCCAAGAATTAAAAAATTGTGTTCACATTCACTGGTACCGATGAAAACATTGTTATAATCCGTCTTTAACCTATGAAGACAAATTTTCCCTGTCTTTACGAAATCCAGAGCCATAGCAGCTTGAGCCTTGCCAGGTGTGTAACTCCCTTCTTTCTCAGCCCAAGGTGGTAAATGAGCCTTATGCTCAGAAGCTTTCTTTTGAAAATCTTGTCTTCTATCTTCTACTAAATTCAAAAATATCTTTTCTTCTTCAAATAAAGAACATGTTAGATTGTGTCTATGTGCATGTGTTATGTCTATTGATTTCATTGTTAAGAAAAATTCTCCCATAAACTGTGCGTCTTGACTACTAAGCACTGGGTTCATACTCTTGCGAATCGGAACCTCAGAAAATATCACATCTAAGTTTGAATAATAATACTGAAGTCTCCCTGTTCTATAAAATAAACTGGACAAAACACTACATGATATGCCATATGTCAGTGGTAAGTGATGGTATGTTAATCCTTCTGCTACTGATTCAGGTAACTTCATACAGACATAACAATTACTAATTTCCATTGTGTCTACATATTGAAACAATAACTTTGTGAAAACGTTTAAACTAGTGTCGTTATCAGCTATTTCATGATGAATTTCTGGTTCATTCTCTGCCATTAGTTCTACTCTATTGCCCTTCATGTTTGCTGTCCTCTCCTTAGTTTCATTATTAATCTTTTTATCTATTATCATAAGGTAAGGAACTGCTACAATCAGGACTAACCATACTATAAGCACCATTACTAGACTACATATGCATATTGCACAGCATCTTCTACAACATCTCTGTTTTGGTCTCCCAGCAACTCTATCGTCAGGCATTTTTCGACAAGGAAGATTGCTCTTCTTATCTTTTCTTCTTTTCTTTAGCTTATTCTTTTGCTTAGTCAGGGTGGTCTTGTTTCTTCTTCGTACGTCAGTTCTGCACTTGTTCCTTCGCCACCACTGTCACTTGACTCTGAGCTTTCAAAATCTTCAAGGATGATATAGGTCCAGTCAGGACCCTTGAATTTGTTATTCACAAGTTTCAGTCTTTTACTTTTTCTTTTCTCTGACTTTTTCTCTTGATCGGTTTGACTTGATACTTTAGGTACTTGATCTGGATCTTCACTTCTTGTTGTTATGTGGTACTTTACTCTTTTAATGACACTCGGCCAAAGAGCTCCTTTTTCTTGTTTTCTTTGTTGGCCCTGTTTCTTTATCATTGTTCTCAGAAATCTTTTTAATTTCACTGCTTAGCACTGTTTTGTGTTCTTCAATTACTGTGTTTCTTGTTTGCTCCTTTTCAGGTCTAATTGGTTTTTCTGTAACAGCTCCGCTGTGAGTTTCCAATAACTGACCTTGTTCTTTATTTATTTCTTCAAGTTCATGTTTTTCAAGGTTTTCTTCTGTGCACTCTTCTTGATCTAACTTGTTCTGATCAGGGCTTATTGCACTGTGAACTTCTGCAGCCTGACCGGATTCTTCTAGACCTGTCTGTCCCTGCTCAAAGTTTATCAGATCTTCGTTGCTTTGAGCCCAGTTTCCTTTCCCTATCTGCTCTTGTTCAGGATTTCTTAATGTCTTTTCTTCTTGCTCCTGAACTGCTTCTTCTTCACCTATCTGATCTTCTTCAATTTCTTCCAATTTCGCTTGACTTCTTGTTCTGTGGTATATTTCAGGAACCTCTACCACCGGTATCCAATCCTGACTTGTGCTCGGTTGTTCTTCTTCAGCTTCTCCGGAATCTCGAACCTGAGATCCTTCAGCTGGGCAACCTTACGCTTCTTCAGTGATTGGCTTTGTCTGAGGATTCTCTTCCTCGGGATCTGGTACTCTCTTGGTGTGACTTACATGAATCCAATTAGGAAATCCGGCACACTTCACTGCTGTATTCGTTGTCAGTATGACTTGACACGGTCTGCCCCATCTAGGTGATAGACACGTTTCTCTGGTGTGATTCTTCACTACCACCCAGTCACCGGGATTCAGATCATGTTCTTGCTCGGGCTGCCTGGAAACTGCGTCTTCTCCAACCTGATGAGAGACAGAACGCACTAGGTCAGCCAATCCTTTGCAATAGTCCAGAACCATATCATCAGATATATTCACCAGTTTGTTTGTGGGAACATGTGTTTGTCTCATTGCTCTTCCCATCATTATTTCATGTGGGCTCAATCCTGTGGTTCTGTCAGGTATACTTCTGAGTCCCATTAAAACGAGTGGCAATGCATCTGGCCACTCTAATGATGTTGATGCACACATTTTTCCCAGTCTTGACTTTATAGTGCCATTCAATTGTTCAACCACTCCAGAAGCTTCTGGCCGATATGCACAGTGCAGTTTCTGTTTGATTTGAAATGCTTCACAGATTATTTGAATCACTTCACTGTTAAAATGTTTTCCTCTATCTGATTCCAAAGTTACTGGAAAACCAAACCTAGGAATGAGCTCTCGTAGCAACAGTTTTGCAACTGTAATGCTGTCATTTCTCCTAGTAGGGTAAGCCTCCACCCATTTTGAAAACAGGCACACTATGACTAGTACATATTTCAGCATCTACATGGTGGTAACTGTATGAAATCAAACTGAAGTCTCATAAATGGACCCTCTGCCTTTCCAATTTTCCCAAATCCAATTACTGTCTTCCTTCCCCGATTATGCATCTGGCAAGTTAGACATCTCTGGCAAAGACTCTCTGCAACAGCCCTGAATTTAGGATTATACCAATTTTGTCTGAACAGCCTAATCATTGCATCTCTCCCTTTGTGTGTGTCTCCATGATACATCCTAGCCATTTGTGAGAGTAAACAGTCTGGCATGACTGGTCTGCCATCAGCACTGATCCACACTTCATCATCTCCTCTTTGGGAACAACCCACTTTGATCCACAAATTCTTCTCACTTTCATCAACTTCATCTTGCAATTTTTTGACGTCATTCCAAGTTTCAGGTGGCATATACAGCATAAGTTGGCAGCTGATTCCCATTCTTTCCACCCTCTTATTGACTGACATTCTGGTTTTGGCACAATGTTGAGCCACCAGATCTGCATATCTGTTGCCGCCTACCACCCAGTCATCTCCTGACTGGTGTGCGGCACATTTCACCACAGCCAATTCTTTTGGTGATTGTATTGCTTCTAGCAATTCCCTTACAAATTGTCCATTTTTAATGGGGGATCCTGAAGAAGTCATGAAATCCCTCTGCATCCATAGCTGGCCAAAATCATGCACAACCCCGTAACCATATTGGCTATCTGTAAATATGGTTACTCTCTGATTCCTCCCAATTTTGCATGCTTTTATCAACGCAATCAATTCAGCTACTTGTGCAGATTTGACTCCTGGTAAATAAGATGCTTCAACTATTCCAGTTAATTCACATACCGCATAGGCAGCAGTTAGTTTACCGTCTTCATGTCTTTGACATGAACCATCAACAAATAGCTCCCTGTCTGGCTTTTTAAGAGGCTGTTCCTCTATATCTGGACGTGGTTTTGTGCATAATTCTGTAATTTGTATACAATCATGTTCATCGTCTTCATCATCTTTAATTCTCTCATGATATGGGTCTGGTAGTAAGGTCGCTGGATTTATTATAGTACACCTTACCATGGTCACATTTTCAGCACCCATTATGATTCTTTCGTATTTAGTCAGCCGACTAGGAGTAAGATGCTGAGTTCGGGTTCTTGTCAACAGAATGACAACTGCATGTGGAACATACACTTTTACAGGGTGTCCCATCACAATTGACTCACTTTGTTCAATGCTCAAACAAGTAGCCGCCACTGCTTTCAAACATCCTGGCAACGCGGCTGCTACTGGGTCCAATGTAGCAGAAAAATATGCTATAGGACGTCTTTCTAATCCAAGTCTCTGAGTTAAGACAGAAAGTGCACAATTTTCTCTCTCATGACAGAACAATGCAAATTCTCTTTTATAATCAGGCATGCCTAAGGCAGGTGCTGAACATAGGGCATTTCTCAATTTTACAAAGGCTTCTACACTTTCATCCTCCCACTCAACAGGGTCCTTTGCTTTCTTTTTGTCATGTTAATTAAGGGCTTAGCCAACATGGAAAATCCTGGTATCCATTGTCGACAGTAACCTACTATTCCTAGGAACATTCTCACTTGTCTTTGTGTTACAGGCATTTGCATTTTCTTTATTAAAGCTACTCTTTCAGCTGTTACTCTTCTTTTTCCTCTTTCAATTTGATGTCCCAGATATTTAACAGCTGTTGTACAGAATTGCAATTTTTCAGGTGAGACTTTATGTCCTTCTTCTGCCAAAAGATTTAATAATGCTATGGAATCAACAACACAGTCCTCTCTGGTATTCGATGCCACCAATAAGTCGTCGATATATTGGACTAAGACTGAGCTTCCTGGCATCACTAATTTTTTCAGGCACTTTTTCAGTATCTGGTTGAAAATAGAAGGACTTTCTGTGTACCCCTGAGGAACACGATTGCACACATAGACCTTGTTCTCAAATTTAAATGAGAAAAGATACTGGCTGTCTGGATGTAATGGTATTGAAAAGAACGCTTGACACAAATCAATTACTGTGAACCATCCTGCACTCCAAGGGATCTGGTATAGAATTACTGCAGGATTTGGCACTATGGGACAACATTGTTCCACAATCTTATTTATTTTTCTCAGGTCCTGAACAATCCTATATTTTCCACTAGGTTTCTTTAACCCCATTATAGGTGAATTACATGGGCTACTCATTACTTCTTTTAGGATATTTTGTTCTACCATTCGATTTATTTCTTCAATGACTCCTGCTTTTACTTCTGCACTCATTTTGTACTGTCTGGTATTTGTGAAAATTGCACCTTCTTTTACAGTAATTTTAACTGGATCTATTTTAGCCATAAGTCCTACTTCCTTTCCGGTGAAATCCCATACTATGGGGTTTACTGTATCTTTTAATTCTTCTGGCAACTCATCTTTTGTTATTAATGAAAACATCTCGTCTACTTCTGTACCTTGTTTTGCAATCATAATTTTATATACATGATCTTCATCTGGTGTTTGAACTGCCACACCATCCGGTGTGCAGAAAATTGTACAATTCATCTTGCACAACAAATCCCTACCTAATAAGTTTACTGGACTAGAATCACACACTACAAATTGATGCATTTCTCTGAAATTTCCGATTTTAACTTCCATGGGTTCGGTAAGAGGTGTTCTAATCCGCTGATTAGCTACCTCCACTACTTGGATATTTTCTCCAGAGAGAGGAAGGTTTGGAATGTCTGCTGTTCTCACAGTAGACCGGGTAACACCAGTGTCCAAAAGGAAAGTAATATTATTACCTTTCACATTCCCTTCAACATATGGACCTGACTGATCTACCTGTAAGGATGCGCCAAGTATGCACTCCTTCTTCCCCTCTCCTAGGCACCGTCATGGACTGAATTGACAGAAATCGTCCTGCAAAAGAAATTGTGATGTCATATAATCATTCTTACCACTTCCTCCTTGATATCCGATGTCTGTACCATGCTTTGCTCTGCTTACATTACCCTGAATAGGTGCAGGTGGCAACTGACTCTGAGGATTTACACCCTGCTGTGAGTCATTCTGCGTCTGTGGATTTAAATTTTGATTTGGGCCATTATTATTCCGAATCTTTTTACATTCATCCTTCCAATGCCCCAATTTTCCGCATCCATGACAAGGAAATTTCTTTTTAGCTTCTTCTCTACTCATTCGTCCTCTAAATTTTCCACCATTCCCAGTATCACCATTCGTTCCAGAATCTTTTCCTTGATTTTCACTCGGATTTTCCAAATTGATTCCCTGTTTCTCAGCCATTTTCACCTGTGCCCACATTACCTTCTCCTGTAACTTCTTGTGTCTATCCTCAATATCGTCTCCACAATATTTTGCATACTTCAAAATCTCATCAATGGGCTTCCCTTGCCAACACAGCATATGCTGTTTAATCATCTGGCAAATTTCTGGCTTCAAACCGTAAACAAACCGGTACACAAACTGACTCATGTTTTTGTCTCCAATCCACTATACTGTTTAAATACCTGCAATAGACGCTCATAGTAGGAATGTACTGATTCATTAGCTTCTTGGGTAGTTCGATCTATTTTTACCCAATCTGTTTCTTTCGGGGGTATTTTCCCTTTCAGGTAAGTTATCACCTGCTGATACTTTTTCATTACATCATTTGACGGGGCACCTGTCTTCGGATCTCTAGGATATTCATCACTTGGCCAATCCACTGTGATTTTGCAATCTGTCCACAAATCGGCAGGTACCACTATATCAAACAACCCATCCAAATCCTTCAACAATACCTTTGACACCTTCACAAACCTGTCAACCTGCTTGTACCATTCAATTGGTTTTTCTCTCAACTTTGGAAAATCATTCGTAAATGACAAAATATCCTGTCTGCTCCATGGGACATGTACATATCCTCCTCCCGCAACTTCTCGCATCGGATACATTTGGTCTGCTGTCCCTGTTTCCTTCATCACATATTCAGATGCTGTTCTACTTGTTCGTGCTTCTTCCTTTTTCTTGGCCCACCTAGTTTTCCATTTATCTAGGTCTCCCCATTTTTGCAAAACTAACATTAATTCTCTTATTTGTAATCTTCTTCCAGAGGCATTCATATTTTCTAAATCTTTGTCTGAAAATTCTGCTCTATAGGGTTTCTGTAGTACTTTTGATCTCCCTATTTCTATTCCCATCTGTAGTGCTAAATTGGATAATTTTTCATGCAATATCCTTACATTTCTGGTGATACTCCTGCACAGGAACAATAATTCTTCTTCATCATAGGTATTTAAGCGTTCTAGTCCTACATTTCCTGCTATTATTTCTTCTAATTCTACTTTCAATTTATGAATGTCCATTATTTGTTATGTTATGTTAAAGAAATTTATCAAGCGCACATTCACCAGACGGTTTCTTGGCGCTGGAGTGAGAGTTAGGCAGCAGCAGAGGAAAGAGCCTAGTTGTCATATGCCTGGGAAAACAACCAGGTCTTCAACTGTTTTCTGAATAATGCACAAGAGGTGACCAACCTCAGCTCCACAGGAAGCGAGTTCCAGAACTGAGGGGCTAAGACTGCAAATCGAGAGCCACCATGTTTCTTGCGTTTAAAGGTGGGAGTGACTAACAGATTCAAATAAGAAGATCGTAGGTTTCGAGTGGGAACATAGCGTAGAATCTTAGAAGAAATAAAGGCTGGACTGTTGCCATGAAGAGCTTTAAAAATAGTGCATCCCAACTTAAATAAACAACGCATAGCCACTGGGAGCCAATGAAGGCTTTTCATCAGTGGTCTGACGTTATGCCATCTAGGTTGGCAAAAGATCAGTCTAGCAGCCTGATTCTGGACTAGCTGGAGGCGTCTGAGTTGATAAGCCGGGATGCCTACATAAAGTGAATTGGCATAGTCCAGTCGGGAAATGACCAAGGCCAAGATCACTAAGATCAGGGCTTCCCGAGACAGAAATCTGCTGATCTTCTTAATTCTACGCAGTTGAAAAAACCCAGCAGAAACCACTGAGCTGATCTGAGCCTTTAAAGACAGGTCATTGCTTATCACTATACCTAAACTTTTGGCGGAGCTAGCTGGAAGGGGAGCATTGCCCAGGATAGCAGGCCAAAAGTTAGAGTTCCATGGATTTGCAAGCCCGCCGGTAAGGATCAGCTCAGTTTTATCCGGGTTGAGCTTCAATTGATTTTCGTTCATCCATTCACTTATGAAAATCATGGTGTCTTGAAAATGAGACACAGAGGATGGAGAGAGATTAATGTCGAAGACCAATTGAAGATCATCAGCATAATTATATGTCCCAACTTTTCTTTCTCGAAGGGAGGAGATTAAGGGAAGGAGGTACAAATTAAAAAGAAGCGGGGAAAGAGAGGAGCCCTGGGGGACCCCACAGGTCAATTCCTTTTTCTTAGAAGAGAAGTTGGCAAGGCGTACCGATTGAGACCGGTTACTGAGGAAGGAGGAAAGCCACTTCAGAGCCAGGCCCTGGATCCCGGCATTGCTGACACGGTCAATAAGGATGTTATGATCGACCGTGTCAAACGCTGCCGACAAATCCAGGAGAACCAGGGCCTGGGTGAGACCTCTATCCGCCCCCTCTAAGATCATCCATAACTGTCAAGATGACTGACTCTGTAGAGTGGGTGGGTCGAAACCCAGCCTGGTGAGAGTCCAAAACATGGGACTGTTCGACAAAAGAGCTGAATTGAGTCGAAACGTATGCCTCTAAAACCTTACCAAGATAGGGTAATAAGGAGATCGGGCGGTAGTTACTAAGAATGGAAGGATCCGCGCCTGGCTTCTTTAAAATGGGGATAATTTCCGCACTTTTAAAGAGGTCAGGAACAATACCAGACTTAAGTGAATTGTTAAGGAGAGAAAGTGGGGGATCCAGGCATTTAGCAAAAACTTCCTGAAGGACGTGAGGGGGACAGCAATCCGTAGGGGAACCAGAGCCAACTTTTTTAAGTAAGCCTAGAAAGGTCTCCTGAGAAATGGGGGAATCAAGATCAACTGAGATGGGGATCTATAAATATTGAAAACGTCTATGAAGGAGACGGAGGTCGGAATACTAGCCTTAATGGCAGTGATTTTCTCCATAAAATATGAGTTGAGGGAATCACAGAGGGCCTGTGAGGGGGTTGGTTTCAGTGTAACTCTGTCTGGTTTAGAAAGCTCATTTACTATAGAAAAAATGTCTTTAGACTTGTTTGCTGAACTTAAAACCTTCTTAGAGAAATAGTCTGCCTTAGTTTGAAGAATAGAATTTTTATATTCTTTCATCAGGTTAGTATAGGTGGTCCTATCTTTTACAAGATAATGAAGTCTCCATCTACGTTCTGCTTGTCTCAACGCCAGCTTCTTAGTCTTTAGATCATTAGAGAACCACCGCTGTGCGTCGTGGGGTCTCAGAATCTTAATTGGCTTAAGAGGGGCGACACAGTCGCATGCGGACTCAAGCCATACCTTGAGGTTCACTGCCTGTGTTTGAACCGATTCCGATACAGACGGGGCCGTAGCGGTTAAAAGTGAACAGAGGTGATCAGTATTAGCACTTCTCCAGTTTCTGGACATGCAGTTCTTTATCAATTGAGTTTTTGTGGACCGAACATCAGAGAGGGTAAAAGAAATAAAATGATGATCCGACCAAGTACAAGGGAAAATCCGGGGAGTCGAGATCGCCAGGTTAGCCGTCCAGACTTGGTCTAGCGTGTGCCCCTTTATGTGAGTAGCTTCACGCACATGTTGGGTGCAATTCATTCCGGACAGAAGATCTGTCAGCTCTATTGAGCTGGCACTCTCCTGGTCGTCATGGGGCCAATAATTAAAGTCACCAATAATAAGGAGTCGGGCATGATTAATGGCTAAGTAAGAAATCATTTCGCTCAGTGCTTGGGGAAAAGTAGGCATATAGTGAGGAGGCCTATAAAAAGGGCGCAAGTGAAAGATGCCTGGGAGGATTGAAATTTAAGAACTAAACTATCAACAGAAGGAAAACCAGTGACCCCTAATGACTTAAACTGGTGATCCTTATGGATGATAGTTGCAACCCCGCCCCCATTTTCCCTGGGGGACGATTAGTTTGCAGGATATAGTAATTATCTGGTACTGCCGCTAAAATGTCAGGGGCAGACTCTTCAGTAAGCCATGTCTCAGTAAGAAGAAGTATGTCCGGCTTTTCAGACTGTAAAAGTTGATAAATTTCGAGTTGGTGTTTCACCATAGACCGTGTATTCAAATACATGACTGAAAGACCTAGTATTTCCCTACTCTGGGAGGTATCGGGGGCATGCAATATTGTGGGGGAAGAGGGAACAGAATTGTGCAAGATTTCCAGGTAAATGAGTCTCTGCTCAAAAATACCCGATTCATATAAACTGAAACGGATATTATCAGCTAATGCATACTTTCCATACATCTCTTTCAGCTCCATAGCTGAGTAACTCACAAAATAAGCATAGTGGCTAGCCCCTGGACCCGTACGGCCGCGGACGGGTGCAGACGGGCTTGCCTTAGGCGCGCCTAAGGCGCGCCCGCTGCGCGCGTCCGCTGCGCGGCCGAGCCCCCATCTGCCTAAATACACGTCAGAGCCAACAGGCAGGAAGTGAGGGAATACAGGGGAGGAGTCGCGTCCCCTCCGTTCAATCGGCACTAATGAGCCGTGACGGACCGGGGGACGGCAAACACAAGGAGCCAAGAGTAAGTAGATCGCCAAAATACACAGATTACAATTTTTAAAAACAATAAAGAAGGAGCACAGTTTAAAAATGCCAGTTAGCTTTAGCCTCACGGCGCCAGCTTCTCACCACTTCTCATTTTCGGAGGTGTGCACTGTTTAACTGACCCTTGTACCCATCTTTCTAGATCTTCAGGTGTTACTATGGTAGCACTTTTTGCTCCCGATGAAGTTACTAAACTTACATCTTTTGAACATCCAGGTACATCTTTCCTGGGAGTACTATTTACAGAACCTCGAATAGGCAAGTCCATGAGTGATATTGTGGATTCACAGTCACTAAATTGATCCTCAATTATAACTGGAGCTTCAGGTTTGGGATTATTCACAGGAGTAGGTGTAAGTATCGGTGGAGGACAGCTTCCCTGAGTACCATATAATGGAACTACTGGACCAATTGTTACAGGTATGGTCAACGAATCAGGATGTACTTTTATCTGGGTTATTTTCTGTATTAATTCTGCTCTGGTCTTTTCTAGGGCTTCTTTTTCTTTGTCATGAAGTATTCTACTCGTGGTGAATTCATGCATTACCTGTGGTACTAACGGAGTTTTCGGTGGTGCACTTGGGGTGCATCCACTTGTCCCTTCCTGATATGGTGGGGGGTTTCTTAACATTTCCTCCATAAATTCGTCTTCAGACTCTTAATTTCTCATTAAATGTTTTGTCTTTTCTGTGCACTTACTTCCTAATTTCTCCTCTGCTGAGAACAATGGATATAATCCTTCTGTAATCATTGCCCTTCTCCATTGTTTCATCTGACCGTTCCTAGACTCATGTAGGTATCTTGGAAAAAAATCCTGGATAACTCCTATTACTTCTAGATCGATCCCCTCAAATGCCTCAGTTTCCCATTCCTCTAGAGCTTCGTACTGAGTTAATCTATGTCTGGGTTCTAAGTCATTCATCCTTAATCTCAAGTTTTGTAGAATTCGCCCATTGAACGTGCCATTCTCGGGAAATGCTAGTATTCCATCATTTTTGGTATATTCTATCCAATTCTCCATCCATACACAAGTATGATAACCTCTCTCCATCATCATGAATGAAGCGGGCGTTTTAGCTGGTGGAATAATAATTCCTTCTCTAGTTTTGATTGGTTTGTCCTTTTTAAAATAATTCTTGATCTTTTGTAAAAATGACATTTTTCTCCTTTCTCCGTACATCTTGGGTAAGTACCGATGTATAAAATTATATTCTGCAAAGCCTAAATATCTCTTATCCTGACGAATTCCTGTTAAAGTCGGATCGCGTTTTAACATGCAATCCTTATCCACTAAGAATTTCGCTTCTATAATTTTGACCAATCAAATGTCTGCTATCTTTATTTCCGAGCCAATCCTTGCGCGGCCTTTTGGTGACGTTTATCTGTCAACCCCTCCTTTACAATCTGCTCTTTTCTGTCCTTGCTGGTTTAACCAATCCCAGCGCAGCACCTGTGATGTCAGTACTACTCCTGACTACTGACCCCTCCTTTACAAGGGTCTTTCCACACCCGCTGATTCAACCAATCCCAGCGCTGCGTTTTGTGACGTCAGCTCCCTCTCCGGCAACTGACCCTCCCTTTACAAAAATGTACGCAAACTTAATTTCTCTACAATTCTTAATTTCAGTAACAACATAAAACATTCGCTATCGTGCCAGTTTCTTCTAAATTCGAAAAAGATAGTTTCTTCCACACTTTAGTAAAACCTTTCCGTTTACTAACATACACTACGAGTAAAACCCTTCCGTTTACTCTTCACACAAGCTCCAGAAATACCTGTTACTTCTCCAATGTTACCCTTTCTAGGTGATATAACATCAAATTTTCACCAGCGTACTCTTTTGCTATTACTCACACGCCTAGAGTCCCTAACGAGTACTGAAAGTCCTGCTTAACTTTTCAGTACTAATTCTGCCTGGCAGATAACCTCACTGCAGTATGGCTTCCACTTACCATCCGCCATTCCTTTTACCCCGGGGTTTCTAGACAACATAAAACAAAACTTCGAATATACGGATGTTAGTTCATAAAAATAAAATTCTCATTACCCAATTAACAAAGAGTAACCATCCTCTGATTACCAGAAAACTGATCCAGCGTGATATTAGCAAACAACATTCATACACGAAATACTCACTTGGGCCCATACATTCATACTACGCTAATACTTACGCTGGGTTTTATCAGTTTTTACTCTTTATCAAAATCCCTGCTACCAATTACCTTCTGAATGAAGAGTAATGACTTACCAATGAATCCTTTGCTAATTGGGAAGTTTAAAATGAGTGACATTCATTATAGTACATAATCCTGAAATAACCACTGAGTCAGGAAGTTTTAAAATGTTTATCTAAAGATTTAGCAGAGTAAATTTACAGAAAACACATGGTACTTAATCGAAATACCCAAGATGAAGCATAGAATAATTATTGCTAATAAATGACGGTGTTTAAGGAAAAGGAGAGAATAGAGACAGCAGCGCAACTAAAGGTTGCATTATATTTACCTAAGTGCGAGAACCAAACCCCTTGGCTAAGGAGTTGGAAAGAATAGGACCCAGGAAGGATGAAGAGCAAAAGACCTCCTCCAGGATCAGGACAGGACCGGTGACCTCTCTACAACGACGCCTGCGTCGTTTCCCTCTCTGATACTCGACTTCTCCTCGATTCTCCCGTGTCTCCCTTCTAATGGACTCCGCCGCCCCCTCCTCAGGACCTCTTCTGGACAGGGACTCGGTCTGTAATCGGTCAGCTTGGCGGTCTGGAGCTCTTCCGTCTGTCAGCATGAACGCCTGTTCTTCGCCTCTTCTTACTAATTAACTAATGCTATATTCTATTATACCCTTCTACGCCCATGTACCTCCCCTTAATGTTGCTAAAATATGGGACCACTACTTCTGATTGGACAGGGACAGGGGGTGGATTGTCGCACCATATTAATTTGGCCTAAATTGTAAAGCCTATTGTTTTTAAATTCCCACCCCTTCAAATTAATACATTCGCTTTATTTCCCACCTGTCTCATGACAAATGTACACCAATTTTCATAGACAATGTATCAATATAAAACAGGAAAGGCAAGAGTACAGCATCTTCGGCCATCGGGTCGCGGCCTTGGAAGACGTCCAGATTGACTTCATTTGGCAGGCACACAGGACACATGCGCAGAACCATTTGCCTCTCGAGTTTCAGGTTACCAACCCAGGCCCAAGTTTACGAACTAGTAAAAGTGCAAGAAGCAAATATTAAAATCACAAAATAAAATGTTTCACTGTATGCCCACTTTTCCTACTCTATTCCCATTTAATTATAAATTCTATCCCGCGTTAGTAGCATTAGGAAACGACAATTTAGTAATGACATGAGAGCAAGCTGAAGCATGTGAAAACATCAAGCAGCCATTTTACTACACACTGCGCAGAAGCAGAAATTTGCCACCAAGCAAAGATAGACGTCACGCCATGTGATATGGTTGCGACATGCGCATTGAATTTTCTCGCGCGTAGCGGCCATTTTGGATTACAGACAAGCGTTATTCATTAGTAAAACACATAGGCAAGCATCTTTCCCTTTCGTGTAGTGTATGCAAAGGTTAGTATTAACAATACAAGTTTTAATAGATTAATACTGTCATGAGGATTGAATACAAGCAAGTTTCATTTATGAAACCTTGCTCCATCACTATGTAAAGCACCTAAACAAATGAGGAAGTGGATGCTAATTTCCAGATGTCTGTAGGGTAGCCCTGCTGCTATCAGCTCTGCAGTGACTGATGCTTCTCATCCCAGGACCCTTATTGTACATTATGAAGTAAATGATCTGCTCTGCTTTAGCAGCGAGTGCTTCACATTAATACCCTGCCTAGGTCTATTTATCTCTATTTTCTCTAGGATGAGTTATTAAACTATCCACAATTACTAAGATTTAGAGCAGGGTTAAGATTTGCATCCCAACAGTTTGTCTTGTGTGTTAATGTGAAAAGTATCTTCTGCCACCAGTGAAGTTATGTGAAGTTTTCCCGTTTATCTTTCCCTCTCTAACCTGGTACAACCATGAATGAAAATGCATGCAGTCTTTTTCTTTGAAAAAGTACCTGTGCAGGGATTTTTTTTAAGACACAGTGGCACACGTATACAGATTTTATGGCAAGGCACAGAGGCTAATATTATGTATGGCTGCCTTTATTTGTACCCCCCCTACTGTTCTGCATTTTTCTCTGCAATTTTACCTTTTCCCATTTTTCTTCGCACAGTGGCAGTGCTCAAGAGAATACTAAAACATTCTGAGTTGGGATCTAGATTTGGCTGATAAAAGCACTTACCAGTCAAATTGACATCAAAATTATTGTAATTTATTTCCGTTGCACATTTGTTCACAAGGAAAAACATGGTGAAATGAGCAGTAGGAAAAACTGTCCAAAATAGGAGAAACACATCTAGTTTGGCGTGGAAACATTGATTCCAAAGAGAGACATCTCCTAACAGTGTGGTGCTAATGCACTAAGAAATTACATTGTCCCATGGTTTTGGGAATTCCAGTTGTGGTTTTACCACATCTTGTGTTTGCTTTGTTCGCCCTACGTTGGCAGGGTATGCCCAGACGTGGGTCACTTGCTCACTTTGCCACTGGATTCAAGCTAGCCTGGCTGATGAGGGATGTTACCCCAAAACTGGTCCCAGGATGCTTGTCTCCAGTCCAGGGAACACCTGGCTTGGCAGTTTAGAGCTGGACTGTTCCCATGAGGAAGAGGGTTAAGACTGATTTGCATATGGCTGGGTCTGATATGGGGTGGCGTAGTGAGCTAAAGAACGATGATGGATTTAACCCAGATCTGTGACCGGGAGTGAGTGTCTGAAAAGTTTCAGCGCTCCGTCCAACATCTCTTTGTGTTTACAAAGTTTAGAGTACCATGCTTGGCAGAGCAAATATATGCCAGTAATCTGTTTTCAAAATTTTCCTTCGAATAATTGCCATGGAATTTAATTATTGCTTAAGTGATGAGTTGAACACTTCTATGTTATTGGATAATTTTACCTGCATTGTTGGTACAATTAACACACTCATGATGCGTAAAGTGAACCCCTCCTGTACTAAAAATAAGGGTTGGCTTGATCACTGGCATCCCGGCGCTTGAAGATGGCCCTACAAAGCTCCCCTAAGGATAACATTTTAATTAAAACCCTTTGACTTGAATATAAGCAGACTATCATTGCTAGGAAAAAAGACCCTCCAGGAAGAAGCAAGGTCCAGGCTAATTTTAGCCTCAGAATCTAATGATAGCAAACTTTTTGAGGACAAGGTTAACACCCCTTTTCTAATGAATGAAAATACCCCTGAGTTTACTTCTCATGTACCATGTGAAGTATGGGTGAATCATTATTCTAATATTTTTCATTTTCAGCATGATGTACATGGTACTGAGACACGTGGGATGATGCCTACACATAACCCCCTCACTCTAAATATAACCAATGATGAGGTGATGGTAGCTTTGCACTATAGTGCTAGATGAAGGGCCCCTGGGCCCGACGGGGTACTAGTAGATGTTTTTAAACTTTTAAGGAATTATGGGAACCCATACTGACCAGAGTGTTTAATGCTGCTGTTATAAGTGGGATACCATCCTCTTGGGCCATTTCTATTATAATACCAATTTTTAAGAAAGGCAACAGATCAGATCCCAAAAACCACCGCTCTATCTCATTGCTGGATTCCTCCGTAAAAGTAATGAGTAGGATTCTATTGAAGAGATTGGAGGAATGGGCCCAGGAGAACTATATTTTATCCCCAGTACAATTTGGTTTTAGAAAAGTACTCGGTACTAGTGAGCAATGCGCTAACTTAGATCTGATCATCGGGAAATATGCCCGGGCTAAGCCAGGATGTGTCTATCTCTGTTTTGCAGATCTAAGTAGCGCATTTGACATAGTGGATCATGCTATCCTCTGGTCAACGTTGCTCTCCCTTGGTGCCCCTGTAGCAATTGTCAGTTTTCTTGCATGCCTGTATGCAAACTTATCTTGTAAGGTACGTTATGGACCCCAGGTAGAGTGTTCATCTCTCTTTAAAATGGAGAGAAGTATTCGACAGGACTGTGTTTTGGCCCCATTATCATTTTCACTTTTCATTAACGGGGTCGATAATTTTCTGCAGGCCATACAAGCTGATGCCCCTTGCGCTGCCAGGCGTCCTATACCAGTGTTACTATACGCTGATGGCGCTGTGTTGATATCTAGAACCCCAGTGGGTCTGCAGAAACTGATGAGTGCTTTTGGGGAGTTCATGATTTCAAAGAATATGATGATTATCAAATCCAAAACCTTCACAATGCAATGTGGGCGCAAATCAAAAAAATGCAGGTCTTTTTTATTGATAATACACCTATCACTAGAGTAAATTCCTTTTCCTATTTGGGAGTTTTATTCACAAGCAACGGAGCTGGGCTCAATACAAAATCTAATTTGCCCAAGAATATTTATGGAGTTTTTCGGTTTTCCTCTAAGCTGGGCAGTCGGCTGATTAAAGAAGATATATAAGGTTAGAGGGGTGGCCTCTACCATCTATGGGGCCGGTATGTGGGGTTATACCTGCAGTAAGCAATTACAACTCGAGGAAAACAGTTTTCTTAAATGTTTACTCTGTTTACCTGCCTCTACCTCAAATTTCATTGCACATCAGGTGGTCAGATTACAATACTTAGAGGACTTGATTTTGGTTAGACCTCTGTTACTCTGGCTTTCCATCTGGCTCAAAGAGGAAACCAGTTTTACTAAATCAATTATCTTAGACTGCCTAACTCTGTACAGCGTAGTTCGCATCCCTTGGCTGGCGTATTTATATCCTTATTTTAGTACTCTATTTAACCTGTCAATCTGGGATGATCCTCCTAAGGTTTTATCTCTTACTAAGTAATTGATTAAAGGCACCTTTCTTAACCCTTTTGCTGCGTGCGTCGGCCAACGGCCGTCGCGAGCACTACCTCGGTAGTGCTGCGCACGTCCGTTGGCCGACGCGGCCCGCCCGCTTAATAGAACGTTCCGCACTGGCGCGGAACGTTCGAAGCAGCAACGGTGTTAACCATAGGGCAGATTGCTGCATGCGATCTGAGATGATGAAACCGACAGTGGGCAGGTACATGTCCCTTTCCCTGGACGGCGGCTACCAACTTTATCTGTCTTGAGTCACTAATAACCAACATCGATATGTGTTGACAAGGTTTAGGTTCGGTATTGTTCACCATCTGGTAGCCTTTCCATTATGAAGTCGTGCTCAACCGAGTCAACTTTCTGTCCCTGTGAGGGTGTGAGTAAGCAGAGCATATTGCACCTTATGCTATTTTATAGTCTATACTCAAATACTGGCATTACTGTCTTAAACCCATTTTTGTTGCCCAGAACATCAGAAATTACAATGTGGCTATGAACTTTTTACTTGCCCAAATGATGAATTAGAGTGTCTTAACGTTGCCCCTTTTATCCTGAAAACAATTAGTTTGAAGAAAAGTATTATATTTTAATATTAATTGGCCTTGGGTCTTGGAAAATATGCGTTAATATCTGATTGCTGAAGCATATATGCTATATAGAATTATTTATTTTAGCTTACTTTTATCATATGTAATTGCATCTAATGTATTATTTAATGTGTTATGTACTTTTATGGCTGTTTTTAACTTGCCTAATAAAGTTTAAAACTGAACTGACTGGGATTGCTTTATATTCACTGTAAACATCAGATGGAATTTCACTTCATAAACTCTGTAAAAGAACTCTGACCAACATTTGAAAAAATATTTAATTCCAAATACATAACTGGCCATTATCTATTTTATTTTGATATCCTGTGGATTCTATGATAATTTGAAATTGATGGTAACCTTAAGATAAACATAATCTGAGAGTATGTTTCCTTATCTGTCATTATTTTCCCTTTGGTAATATTGATTTTTAAACCACAAGGAATTGTATATTCCTCCAATTTTTTCCCATGATGATTTTATGACATTTATACAGTCATTTTTTTTTAAACTTAGTTGCTCATTTAGAGCTCAGTGATTAGCCGATCAGCATGCTAGTTCCACAGAGACCATCACCCCATCCATCTGGTGAAGGCCTGCGTACCACATTTAAAGATCCCTGCCTGCCTGGCAGGGATCTCTATGATGAGCATGCACCTGCTAGTGTAATGGATAATTCTTCTATCACTCTCATAGAGCAGGCTGCCATCTCTTTTCAGAATACTCCGCATTCTCTTTTACTTTTTACAATATAGCGGAGATGTGCCATACTGGCTACAACTGCTGACTGTGGAACATGGAGAACCATGTTTAAATCCTTGTGTCAGATCAACTATTTGTGATTCTGGAAATTGCTTAATCTCCTGGTAGGAAAACAAAACATGTGAAATGTAATCTGGTTCCCGTTGTAAAGCACTCCAAAGCCCTTGGACCAGGTTTGCGCTATAAAAGGAAATGCAAAAAAAATGCTTATGTTTGGTAGTTTATTGCTGAAAAGCAAAAGACAAATATCCTTGAAGTCCAGGGAGTTTTCTCCCTGTGGATCAGGGACATTTTCATTCCCTGGGCTGCCCGGTAAAGGTTCAGGTGCGGTTTGCAGAGCTGGCTGAGGCTCTACTGTTGGAAATCCTGCAGTTCTTCCACCTCTAAATGAGACTGGGTAACCCTGAGGTTGGTTGGAGGGACATCTGTGGTTTTTGGCAGATGTTCCGCATCTATCAACCTCTAAATGACATCCATAGGGCCTAACCATGTCTTATCTGAATGAGTGACCTGGAAAAAGCTCGAAAAAAAATCTACTTATAATGAAAGAAGCATTATTTATGCACCCCGGAAACACTGTAATCCAAGTGTCTAAATAAAGGGCCATCATAAATGCCATCAGTAAACTTGCAATTCCCCACCTCTTCTTTGTTGACCAGAGAATGCATCTATTGCCTGCATAAAACGTGCTAATGAGATCTGGGTAACGTAGAAAAAATAATTGCCGCTCTTTCTCAGTACATTTAATGCTTGGCTATCACAGCACAAGTATATTATCTTGTGAAAGCAATAAAGGCCTAAAAACTGAAAGCTCATTTGAACCTTTTTTTTATCAAAAGCATGTATGTACAAATGAACTACCAAATTCTTGGAGAATAGTGGGGCATTTTATCAAGAACGGCGTTAAAATTATCGCCGGTTTAGCAGCAGAAAACTGCCGCTAAAGCGGCGATAATGGGCTTGATAATATGCCCTGGAGAATTCCAATAGAAGCCCATGTTCACACCAGAACATGGACTTCTATTGGAATTCTCAAGGGCATACTATCAAGCCCATTATCGCCGCTTTAGCGGCAGTTTTCTGCCGCTAAACCGGCGATAATTTTTAACGCCGTTCTTGATAATATGCCCCTTCGTTTCTGCAGCATCATAAAAATGAAATTACTCAGTAATTTTCTGGTACGAGGTTGGAGCCTTTTTTAATACTATCAGTAGATGATTATCATGACGTGTTTGGAATCAGTTTTAAACCTATACACTCTTGGAAAGTTGCATACTTTAAGTGAAACTCAGGGCGGGAAAAATCATTACATTTGAAAGTGAAGAAAAGGCGTGTGTAGACCTTTGTGTAAAATATTAATCATATTAAAATGATCTGGTCTTGCAGAGTTTTTGACCTATCACACAGTTTGCTTGTCACAAAAGTTTACGGACCGGAGGTAGAGTTTGCAAAAGACACACAATTGATGGACGGAATGTAGAACAAATCAAAACATTCACCCCCCGTCAAGAGATCTGGGTTAAATCCATCATTCTTTTGCTCACCATGCCACCCCAGTTTAGACCTGGCCATATGCAAATCAGTCTTGACCCTGTGCCTCATGGGAACAGTCCAGCCCGAACTGCCAAGCCAGGTCCTCCCTGGACCAGAAACAAGCATCCTAGGACCGGGTTCGGGGTTTCACCCCTCTTCAGCCAGGATAGCTTGATTCCAGTGGCACAGTGAGCCCAGGACCCACGTCTGGGCATACCTGGCGCACTTAGGGCGAGAAAGCAAAAGACACACAATTGATGGACGGAATGCAGAACAAATCAAAACATTCACCCCCAGTCAAGAGATCTGGGTTAAATCCATCATTCTTTTGCTCACCATGCCACCCCAGTTTAGACCTGGCCATATGCAAATCAGTCTTGACCCTGTGCCTCATGGGAACAGTCCAGCCCGAACTGCCAAGCCAGGTCCTCCCTGGACCAGAAACAAGCATCCTAGGACCGGTTTCGGGTTTCACCCTCTTCAGCCAGGATAGCTTGATTCCAGTGGCACAGTGAGCCCAGGACCCACGTCTGGGCATACCTGGCGCACTTAGGGCGAGAAAGCAAAAGACACACAATTGATGGACGGAATGCAGAACAAATCAAAACATTCACCCCCAGTCAAGAGATCTGGGTTAAATCCATCATTCTTTTGCTCACCATGCCACCCCAGTTTAGACCTGGCCATATGCAAATCAGTCTTGACCCTGTGCCTCATGGGAACAGTCCAGCCTGAACTGCCAAGCCAGGTCCTCCCTGGACCAGAAACAAGCATCCTAGGACCGGTTTCGGGGTTTCACCCCTCTTCAGCCAGGATAGCTTGATTCCAGTGGCACAGTGAGCCCAGGACCCACGTCTGGGCATACCTGGCGCACTTAGGGCGAGAAAGCAAAAGACACACAATTGATGGACGGAATGCAGAACAAATCTAAACATTCACCCCCAGTCAAGAGATCAGGGTTAAATCCATCATTCTTTTGCTCACCATGCCACCCCAGTTTAGACCTGGCCATATGCAAATCAGTCTTGACCCTGTGCCTCATGGGAACAGTCCAGCCCGAACTGCCAAGCCAGGTCCTCCCTGGACCAGAAACAAGCATCCTAGGACCGGTTTCGGGGTTTCACCCCTCTTCAGCCAGGATAGCTTGATTACAGTGGCACAGTGAGCCCAGGACCCACGTCTGGGCATACCTGGTGCACTTAGGGCGAGAAAGCAAAAGACACACAATTGATGGACGGAATGCAGAACAAATCAAAACATTCACCCCCAGTCAAGAGATCTGGGTTAAATCCATCATTCTTTTGCTCACCATGCCACCCCAGTTTAGACCTGGCCATATGCAAATCAGTCTTGACCCTGTGCCTCATGGGAACAGTCCAGCCCGAACTGCCAAGCCAGGTCCTCCTGGACCAGAAACAAGCATCCTAGGACCGGCTTCGGGGTTTCACCCCTCTTCAGCCAGGATAGCTTGATTCCAGTGGCACAGTGAGCCCAGGACCCACGTCTGGGCATACCTGGCGCACTTAGGGCGAGAAAGCAAAAGACACACAATTGATGGACGGAATGCAGAACAAATCAAAACATTCACCCCCAGTCAAGAGATCTGGGTTAAATCCATCATTCTTTTGCTCACCATGCCACCCCAGTTTAGACCTGGCCATATGCAAATCAGTCTTGACCCTGTGCCTCATGGGAACAGTCCAGCCCGAACTGCCAAGCCAGGTCCTCCCTGGACCAGAAACAAGCATCCTAGGACCGGTTTCGGGGTTTCACCCCTCTTCAGCCAGGATAGCTTGATTCCAGTGGCACAGTGAGCCCAGGACCCACGTCTGGGCATACCTGGCGCACTTAGGGCGAGAAAGCAAAAGACACACAATTGATGGACGGAATGCAGAACAAATCAAAACATTCACCCCCAGTCAAGAGATCTGGGTTAAATCCATCATTCTTTTGCTCACCATGCCACCCCAGTTTAGACCTGGCCATATGCAAATCAGTCTTGACCCTGTGCCTCATGGGAACAGTCCAGCCCGAACTGCCAAGCCAGGTCCTCCCTGGACCAGAAACAAGCATCCTAGGACCGGTTTCGGGGTTTCACCCCTCTTCAGCCAGGATAGCTTGATTCCAGTGGCACAGTGAGCCCAGGACCCACGTCTGGGCATACCTGGGGCACTTAGGGCAAGAGAGCAATGACACACAATTGATGGACGGAATGCAGAACAATTCAAAACATTCACCCCCAGTCAAGAGATCTGGGTTAAATCCATCATTCTTTTGCTCACCATGCCACCCCAGTTTAGACCTGGCCATATGCAAATCAGTCTTGACCCTGTGCCTCATGGGAACAGTCCAGCCCGAACTGCCAAGCCAGGTCCTCCCTGGACCAGAAACATGCATCCTAGGACCGGTTTCGGGGTTTCACCCCTCTTCAGCCAGGATAGCTTGATTCCAGTGGCACAGTGAGCCCAGGACCCACGTCTGGGCATACCTGCCGCACTTAGGGCGAGAAAGCAAAAGACACACAATTGATGGACGGAATGCAGAACAAATCAAAACATTCACCCCCAGTCAAGAGATCTGGGTTAAATCCATCATTCTTTTGCTCACCATGCCACCCCAGTTTAGACCTGGCCATATGCAAATCAGTCTTGACCCTGTGCCTCATGGGAACAGTCCAGCCCGAACTGCCAAGCCAGGTCCTCCCTGGACCAGAAACAAGCATCCTAGGACCGGTTTCGGGGTTTCACCCCTCTTCAGCCAGGATAGCTTGATTCCAGTGGCACAGTGAGCCCAGGACCCACGTCTGGGCATACCTGGTGCACTTAGGGCGAGAAAGCAAAAGACACACAATTGATGGACGGAATGCAGAACAAATCAAAACATTCACCCCCAGTCAAGAGATCTGGGTTAAATCCATCATTCTTTTGCTCACCATGCCACCCCAGTTTAGACCTGGCCATATGCAAATCAGTCTTGACCCTGTGCCTCATGGGAACAGTCCAGCCCGAACTGCCAAGCCAGGTCCTCCCTGGACCAGAAACAAGCATCCTAGGACCGGTTTCGGGGTTTCACCCCTCTTCAGCCAGGATAGCTTGATTCCAGTGGCACAGTGAGCCCAGGACCCACGTCTGGGCATACCTGGCGCACTTAGGGGAGAAAGCAAAAGACACACAATTGATGGACGGAATGCAGAACAAATCAAAACATTCACCCCCAGTCAATCTGGGTTAAATCCATCATTCTTTTGCTCACCATGCCACCCCAGTTTAGACCTGGCCATATGCAAATCAGTCTTGACCCTGTGCCTCATGGGAACAGTCCAGCCCGAACTGCCAAGCCAGGTCCTCCCTGGACCAGAAACAAGCATCCTAGGACCGGTTTCGGGGTTTCACCCCTCTTCAGCCAGGATAGCTTGATTCCAGTGGCACAGTGAGCCCAGGACCCACGTCTGGGCATACCTGGCGCACTTAGGGCGAGAAAGCAAAAGACACACAATTGATGGACGGAATGCAGAACAAATCAAAACATTCACCCCCAGTCAAGAGATCTGGGTTAAATCCATCATTCTTTTGCTCACCATGCCACCCCAGTTTAGACCTGGCCATATGCAAATCAGTCTTGACCCTGTGCCTCATGGGAACAGTCCAGCCCGAACTGCCAAGCCAGGTCCTCCCTGGACCAGAAACAAGCATCCTAGGACCGGTTTCGGGGTTTCACCCCTCTTCAGCCAGGATAGCTTGATTCCAGTGGCACAGTGAGCCCAGGACCCACGTCTGGGCATACCTGGCGCACTTAGGGCGAGAAAGCAAAAGACACACAATTGATGGACGGAATGCAGAACAAATCAAAACATTCACCCCCAGTCAAGAGATCTGGGTTAAATCCATCATTCTTTTGCTCACCATGCCACCCCAGTTTAGACCTGGCCATATGCAAATCAGTCTTGACCCTGTGCCTCATGGGAACAGTCCAGTCCGAACTGCCAAGCCAGGTCCTCCCTGGACCAGAAACAAGCATCCTAGGACCGGTTTCGGGTTTCACCCCTCTTCAGCCAGGATAGCTTGATTCCAGTGGCACAGTGAGCCCAGGACCCACGTCTGGGCATACCTGGCGCACTTAGGGCGAGAAAGCAAAAGACACACAATTGATGGACGGAATGCAGAACAAATCAAAACATTCACCCCCAGTCAAGAGATCTGGGTTAAATCCATCATTCTTTTGCTCACCATGCCACCCCAGTTTAGACCTGGCCATATGCAAATCAGTCTTGACCCTGTGCCTCATGGGAACAGTCCAGCCCGAACTGCCAAGCCAGGTCCTCCCTGGACCAGAAACAAGCATCCTAGGACCGGTTTCGGGGTTTCACCCCTCTTCAGCCAGGATAGCTTGATTCCAGTGGCACAGTGAGCCCAGGACCCACGTCTGGGCATTCCTGGCGCACTTAGGGCGAGAAAGCAAAAGACACACAATTGATGGACGGAATGCAGAACAAATCAAAACATTCACCCCCAGTCAAGAGATCTGGGTTAAATCCATCATTCTTTTGCTCACCATGCCACCCCAGTTTAGACCTGGCCATATGCAAATCAGTCTTGACCCTGTGCCTCATGGGAACAGTCCAGCCCGAACTGCCAAGCCAGGTCCTCCCTGGACCAGAAACAAGCATCCTAGGACCGGTTTCGGGGTTTCACCCCTCTTCAGCCAGGATAGCTTGATTCCAGTGGCACAGTGAGCCCAGGAACCACGTCTGGGCATACCTGGCGCACTTAGGGCGAGAAAGCAAAAGACACACAATTGATGGACGGAATGCAGAACAAATCAAAACATTCACCCCCAGTCAAGAGATCTGGGTTAAATCCATCATTCTTTTGCTCACCATGCCACCCCAGTTTAGACCTGGCCATATGCAAATCAGTCTTGACCCTGTGCCTCATGGGAACAGTCCAGCCCGAACTGCCAAGCCAGGTCCTCCCTGGACCAGAAACAAGCATCCTAGGACCGGTTTCGGGGTTTCACCCCTCTTCAGCCAGGATAGCTTGATTCCAGTGGCACAGTGAGCCCAGGACCCACGTCTGGGCATACCTGGCGCACTTAGGGCGAGAAAGCAAAAGACACACAATTGATGGACGGAATGCAGAACAAATCAAAACATTCACCCCCAGTCAAGAGATCTGGGTTAAATCCATCATTCTTTTGCTCACCATGCCACCCCAGTTTAGACCTGGCCATATGCAAATCAGTCTTGACCCTGTGCCTCATGGGAACAGTCCAGCCCGAACTGCCAAGCCAGGTCCTCCCTGGACCAGAAACAAGCATCCTAGGACCGGTTTCGGGGTTTCACCCCTCTTCAGCCAGGATAGCTTGATTCCAGTGGCACAGTGAGCCCAGGACCCACGTCTGGGCATACCTGGCGCACTTAGGGCGAGAAAGCAAAAGACACACAATTGATGGACGGAATGCAGAACAAATCAAAACATTCACCCCCAGTCAAGAGATCTGGGTTAAATCCATCATTCTTTTGCTCACCATGCCACCCCAGTTTAGACCTGGCCATATGCAAATCAGTCTTGACCCTGTGCCTCATGGGAACAGTCCAGCCCGAACTGCCAAGCCAGGTCCTCCCTGGACCAGAAACAAGCATCCTAGGACCGGTTTCGGGGTTTCACCCCTCTTCAGCCAGGATAGCTTGATTCCAGTGGCACAGTGAGCCCAGGACCCACGTCTGGGCATACCTGGCGCACTTAGGGCGAGAAAGCAAAAGACACACAATTGATGGACGGAATGCAGAACAAATCAAAACATTCACCCCCAGTCAAGAGATCTGGGTTAAATCCATCATTCTTTTGCTCACCATGCCACCCCAGTTTAGACCTGGCCATATGCAAATCAGTCTTGACCCTGTGCCTCATGGGAACAGTCCAGCCCGAACTGCCAAGCCAGGTCCTCCCTGGACCAGAAACAAGCATCCTAGGACCGGTTTCGGGGTTTCACCCCTCTTCAGCCAGGATAGCTTGATTCCAGTGGCACAGTGAGCCCAGGACCCACGTCTGGGCATACCTGGTGCACTTAGGGCGAGAAAGCAAAAGACACACAATTGATGGACGGAATGCAGAGCAAATCAAAACATTCACCCCCAGTCAAGAGATCTGGGTTAAATCCATCATTCTTTTGCTCACCATGCCACCCCAGTTTAGACCTGGCTATATGCAAATCAGTCTTGACCCTGTGCCTCATGGGAACAGTCCAGCCCGAACTGCCAAGCCAGGTCCTCCCTGGACCAGAAACAAGCATCCTAGGACCGGTTTCGGGGTTTCACCCTCTTCAGCCAGGATAGCTTGATTCCAGTGGCACAGTGAGTCCAGGACCCACGTCTGGGCATACCTGGCGCACTTAGGGCGAGAAAGCAAAAGACACACAATTGATGGACGGAATGCAGAACAAATCAAAACATTCACCCCCAGTCAAGAGATCTGGGTTAAATCCATCATTCTTTTGCTCACCATGCCACCCCAGTTTAGACCTGGCCATATGCAAATCAGTCTTGACCCTGTGCCTCATGGGAACAGTCCAGCCCGAACTGCCAAGCCAGGTCCTCCCTGGACCAGAAACAAGCATCCTAGGACCGGTTTCGGGGTTTCACCCCTCTTCAGCCAGGATAGCTTGATTCCAGTGGCACAGTGAGCCCAGGTCCCACGTCTGGGCATACCTGGCGCACTTAGGGCGAGAAAGCAAAAGACACACAATTGATGGACGGAATGCAGAACAAATCAAAACATTCACCCCCAGTCAAGAGATCTGGGAGCTAGAGTTTAGCGGACGTGATACTCTGTCACAGATGTCATAGATATCCTATCCACCTTATTGCGAATGGATGGAGTACCTCTCTGCGAAGCTCTAAATCAGACACTAATAAATAACACAAGCTTTACACCAATATCAGATGTCAACAGTGTTCTTTTTATTATATGCACAAAACTGGATATAGGAATGTAATTATGTCTTTACCATACTTGCAGAGAAAAGAGCTTTTAGGCATAGCCAAAGTGGAGGCACTATTACTTAGAATAATGGTCTAGCCGTTATGTATTCTCTTGTATAGGTTATCATATTCTTTTCTATAGGTTATCATGTATGTTCTAAGAGTTCAGGTTGTCTTAACCTCAGATAACTCCTATTTTCGCCACACAGCTCTCTTTGGTAAAATTGCAATGCTCTTCACGTTATACATCGCACTGTAAGCATTAAGATGTTGCATCCATGTGCATATTGGCAGAAAAAGGTATGGCGAAATGGCTCTTCTCCATGAGCATTCTATCCGTATGTGGATTCCATGGATCAGCTGCATGTGTGGAGAGAAGACATGAGGAAGTCAACCCCAAAATGCCGCTCCTCACTCCACCCACCTCCCTTGGACTCTCTTCCCCAACTTCCCAAAATTGCAAAAAGAATAACTAGCATACACTCCTCCTGTAATCCTTCTCTCTTTACAATAATAACATGTAAACAAATACATGTTATTATGTTATCCTCCCTATTTCCCTCAGTAACCCCCTTTTGAGACACACACAAACATATCTCAGACTTCTCGTTTCTCTAACCAAGCAACCTCACTTCAACCTCCACTAAAAGCCCCGACCAGAATACCCTCTCAACCCAGTTACAGCAAAATGCCCTAAGCACCTGCATCTCCAACTATACTATATATCTCTCTCAAAGCATCGTGATATGAATAAGAAAGAAACACAAAAAATAAAATGCTTACTCTTTGCAAGATTCATGAACAAAAAAAACTGCATTAACATCTTTGACCTAACCTCAGAAACAACACCAGACCTCACCTTCATTACAGAGACATGGCTCAGTGAGGACTTTGCACTCACATGCCACAAAGCCATCCAACCCGATTATCTCATCTTAACAAATTTTATTGAAAAATTGGAGGAGGCCTAGCTGTCATCCGAAACACAATCACTACAAATAAATTGAAAACTTTATCATGGATGGGTGTGCAGCTTTGATGATAAGACATCGCCTCTTAATATAAAGACCACCATGCAGCACTGCCAACTTTAAAATTATCTTAGTAAATACAGTGACCAACATTCATCTGCACCACACAAACCTACACATTCTAGGAAACTTCGCATTGATTTGACAAGAAAGATCTAACCACAACTAACACAACCAACCTTGAAGCCTTCAATCTCCAACAAACCAATTATGGCTCAAATCATTGTGCAAGACACACTCTGGGTGTCATGTATGCATCCTTAGGACAAGCCACATTTACAGAAAACTCCCCCATAAGTTAGAGCCACCACAAAATCATCACGTTCAAGGTCAACACACCTATCAACAACAACATTTCAAAGGCACCATAAACCATCAACAACAAATGCTCGTATAGACAAAATAAAAAAGTAGGCATCCACCAACTCAATACCTATCTTTAAAGAACCCGAGTAGACATGCAGCCAACAGGCTCTACTGTATCTCCACTGCCCTGGACAAACATATATCAATAAGAACCACATCCAGGTTTGACCACAAAAAGAGAACTACATGGGTTAATGACAACATCAAAAAAATGGAAACACAGCTGAATAAACTGTAACGCAAGTGGAGAAAATCAAAAGCACACCACATCACTATAACACAACCTACAGAAGAACCATCAGAACAATAAAAAGACACCATTGCTCCACATGCATAACTGAAACTGACTGCCCTTCTTGAGTACTCCATAAAAGTCTAACAGAATTCTGCAGTACGGAGTTCCAAAACACAGAGACACCACAATCGCCAGACTTCAGTGACAAAATCTCGAATGAATTCATGTCAAAAATTAAAAAGATTGGAAATTACCTTAAGGAGAGTATGGACAACACACAACACATGACCTAACCACCATAAAAAGAGACAACAATAATCATCCATCAATGCATACTTTGAATACCCTGTCACAAAAATATTTCCTCTATATTATCATTGCAGCTAGACCATCAGGATCACCTTCAGAGGCATCACCGCCAGAAATCTTTAAAGATATCCTTTGTACAACGTGCAGTGAAGGTAGACAGATGCCAACTCAACAAGTCTCTGGAACTAGGATCTCTCCCACCTGAGATGAAAACTTCCTACAATAAACCTGTCCTCAAAAAGAAAAACCTTGACCCATCCAACTCAGCAAACTATAAGCCCATATCAAAAAGACCATTCTTAGGAAAAACATTTTGAGAGAGCAGTGTTTACTCAACTCTCAAACTTTACAGAACATAATGACTTAATGTCAGACCAACTGCCCGGCTTCTGACAAGGCAGAGGCACAGAGTCAGCCATCCTATCCATTTGGGATGATCTAACGCTCACAGTAGACAAGAACAAAGTAGCTGCCTCGTTGCTACTGACTGCCCACCACCACAGGCTACTACAAAGATTTTACTATCTTGAAGTCCATGAAAATGCTCTAAAATTGATTGTTTCTTTTCTCACCGAAGGCAAAATGTCGTTTACCTACCACCTATCACATCAGCTCCTCACACGCAACACTGTGGCAGCCATCATATCCCCTCAATTATTCAAGACATACCTAACCCCATCACCAAACCTGATTAAATTCAACCACACCTGTTACAACTATGCAGATGACACCCAAATCATTTTAACCTTGAAGACCTCTAAAATTCAAATGTTGATGACTGCTTTCATGCCATCAGCACATGGATAATGAATAACCATCTAAAGTTGAATACCACAAAGACAGACATTATAACCTGCATACAGAGGCAAAAATACCAGCCAACTGCCATTTGGCCTAATAAACTTGAGGCCTCTCCAACAACATCAATAGAAGTTAGAAACCTTGGGGTAACTATGGATTCAGACCTATCCTAGATCCACATGTTAACAACGTCACAGAGGGTGTTCTACACAATGAAAACACTACGTTGAATCTTCCCATACCTTTCTTACCAACATAGACTGCAAGCCATCCTCACACTCAAAATCTCCAAGCTTGACTGTGCCAACAGCCTATACGTAGGCGCGCCCGCATTCATCATTTGAAAAATGCAAGTCTGTAGCATCCCAACAGCAATTTTGCTTAGTCCTAACCTGAGCGTGAGCAGGGACCGAGATTGCTGTTGGAATTTGGAATGCCATTATGTTTTGTTCTGTGCCGTTCTGTGATCGGAAGTTGGATGCTGTGTTTCTGTGGGGTGGCTGTTCCCCGGCAGCTCTGGATTAAATAAACTTCTCCTTCTTCACGACGCAGTTATTTGTCCTGTTTCCATGGGGATACAACATAGTTATCTTTGGCGACGATTTTGGAGCTGCTGTTACACTTTCGGACCCAGAGGCGTGTCTCACATAAACTGGAACATTTGAACTGCAAGTACTGTTCTCATTTAAAATGTTCTAAGCGGCTTACTTTGCTGTGTCTCTCCACTGCTGCCCCGTTTCCTCTGCCTTTAACAGCCTACATTCCGCCTTCTAACTTCCGTGGCGTGCGTTTCACCGCCATGGCTTCCTGTGCTCCACAATGCAGGGCCGCATCCCCTGCCACATTAGACGTCACCCACTGTGATGTTTTACGCAGCGTTGAGGTCTCGTGTCTGCGTCGGCATGGAACTTTGTTTAACATATACATGGTAACAAGGCCTTTTATGTGCAAAGCTACATCACGACTTCGCTGACTCGCACAGCTACATTACAATTTCGTGGGAAGTCAATTGAACACAGATTTTTCAAAACTTCCACGTATTCATTTACCATGCATTTGCAGCGCGTCGTACAACCTCATATTCGCTGATGCGCACAGCTACTACTCAGGCAACAATAGAGTCTGGTAATTTACCTCGTATTGACAGCGCATCATATAAAACAACCTCATATTCGCTGATGCGCACAGCTACAAATCAGGCATTTATAGAATAGAACCTGATAATCTATTTTTTTGTTTTTAGCGCTTTTGCCCACTGCTGAGGGGGATACCGTTTCGTACACTACCCTACATTTCCTCATATTCGCTGATGCGCACAACTATTTGCAGTATTCAAATGGTAAAAACGCCTGCTCAATATTGTGCATTTCAACCCTGCATTTTTTGTTTCTTTTCGACACCAATGTGCACGGCTGTAAGAATCATTACCATAAAATCACACCGATGTGCACGGTAGCTGCATCTTTAGCAAGCACATCGGGGATCGCATCTTTACAAACTTGGCCACTACACGAAGTCACATTGTCATCCACAGTTTTTGTGAGCAAGTTTTAACTACGTTTCTTATTGTTAGAATCTTTATTTTATTCTACTATGCAGTCTGTAAATCCTCCTCCCGCGTTCCTAAAATCTCCTGGCGATCCACCAGTTTGTTGGAAAAACTGGTTTGACGCTTTTGAAACTTACCTAGGGGCCATCGGAGCCTCAAGATTTTGTCCTGAAAGAAAAAAATCCTTGCTTTTACATTCTTTGGGGTTTGAAAGTCGTGCCATTTTCAAACATTTGCCCAACATTGAGAATCTTCAAGAAGAACAGCTGGACGACTACACAGAGTGTGTGAAAAAATTAGAGAAGCGTTTTGACGTCCAACCTAGCATTGTGGTATTGAGACACAAATTTGTTATGAGAAAACAAATGTCAGGAGAAAGTGTTGATGGTTATGTTTCTGCTCTAAGGCGATTAGTTGCTGAATGTCGTTTTGAAAATCTTACAGACCAGTTGGTTAGAGACCAATTCATTTGCCATTGCTCTAACAAGACGATTCAGCAAAAATTGTTGTCATTGGCTAACCCGTCACTTGAAGAAACTCTAGGCATTGCTAAAAGTATAGCAACATCCCAAAAGTCTGTGAAGGATTTGGAAGAAAGGGAAACTGAAACTGTAAATGCAGTTAAACAACAATTTAAAGTACCTAGTAATTTTCAATGTAAAGAAAACACATGATCTGACAAGTTTTTAAAACAAACTAATATATGTTTTAGGTGTGGTAATATGTCACATTTTAGAAGTGGAAAACTGTGTCCTGCAAAAAATGCTACTTGCAGACTTTGCAACAATTTAGGGTATTTTGCAAAGGTGTGTCAGAGTCATGGAAGACAAAGTAATAGAAATACTTCTGTGGTTGCTAATTTAGGAGACGTAAATACCGAGTATGGTCTGGATAAGTTACAAGAAGATTTACAAGACATGGTGTTATGAGTAAGCAATGGTATGGTTACATCAGGGGATCCTTCCACTTGTGTGGATCCTTATGCTGATATATCGATTAGTGATAAATCAGTTAAGCTTCTGGTAGATTCAGGGGCATGAATAACCATGTGGCCTCTGGAACTTTTCAACGACTTGTGGCCAGGAAGGACACTTGAACCACCTGACCCCGCACCTGTGTCTTATGAAGGATGCCGTAATGACTTATCTGGATTTTTTGAAGACGTTTTAATCTTCAAGGGTAGAAAGATGTTTGGGAAGGTGTATGTGGCTGTCAAAGGATTATGTATCCTTGGTTGGTTTCACCAGGGTCTTTTTAAAATGATTTTAAAGCCTGGTACCAGTGAACAAGTGTCTGTTGTAGACGTAGATAATTCTTCTGATGACAATTCCATGATAGCTAATCTGCGCACTAAATTTCCAAGAGTTTTCTCTGATGAGATTGGACTTATCCAAGGTTTTCAACACATGATCAAAGTGAAGGAGGGGTCAACCCCAATGAAACATAATGATTTAGATAAGGAATTAATGAGATTGTGTGAATCAGGTATTATCGAACCTATTGATTCGTCCCTGTGGTTGTCTCCCCTGGTGGTTGCTCGCAAGAAAAATGGGGAACTTAGGGTCTGTGTAGACTTACGCAACCTTAACAGGGCTATTTGGGTTGATTCTCATCCCCTTCCTAAAATCTCTGATTTGTTGGCTTCTGTGTCAGGTGCTAACTGGTTTAGCAAGTTGGATCTAGAACCCGCTTATCACAGGTAGTTTTGGATCCTAGTTCTAGACACTCACACTACACAGCTTTTGTTTCACCAATTGGTACTTTTCCATATTGCAGAATGCCATTCGGACTGGCTTCGGTGGCTTCTGTATTCCAGAGAATAATGTACAAATTATTCAGAGGTGTAGATGGTGTGGTTGTCTTCCAAGACGATGTTTTAGTCTACGGCAAAACCAAGGATGAACATATGTCAATTTTAGAACAGGTTCTGTCTATCCTACAGGATAAAGGAATGTACTCAAGATGGATAAGTGTGAATTTGCCAAAAATAGAGTTGAATATTTGGGACGTCATCTCTGGACAAGGCATTGAACCCAGACCTGGTCTTGTCAACGCCATAATTGATATTCAAGTGCCCAAAGATAAGGCTGCTCTTAAATCATTAATGGGGATGTGTGAGTTTTATTCGCGCTTTGTTCCTAAATACGCTTCTCACATCACACCTTTTACCAAATTACTTTTAAAAAATGCTGACTTTGTGTGGGATGAGTTATGTTCCAATGCCTTTGAATGGATTAAAAACAGGTGGCTAGTTCAAGAGTGTTGAAACCATTTGATCCCAAGTTACCGTGTTCCATCACGGTTGATACATGTGGTTATGGTTTAGGTGCAATACTTACTCAGCAAAATGGGACGATAAAACACACGGTCACTTATGCGTCTAGAATGTTGAGGGAAGTTGAAATGCAATATTCCACTATAGAAAAAGAACTGTTGGCATGTTGGTGGTCTATCCAAAATTTACAGTGAAAACGGATCACAAACCACTTGTAGCCATTCTGTCTGGAGGAAAAATTAAGGAACATACTCCGAGGATTTCTAGACTATCGTCCAAGTTGTTGCAATTTAACTTGACATTGTCCATATAAAAGGAGGCTTGAATGTTCGTGCAGACGTTTTGTCACGTTTTCCTATTTCAGAGGATGATGTAGAGGGTGTAGATGACACTGAAGCAAATTCCCTTATTGTCTCATTGAATTTGGAAGGTATGTGTGCTGTAACAGAACATGAATGGAGAGATTAAATGAATCTGGATCACGTCATGAAAGTTGTCATGGGTTGGGTGTCAAAAGGTTGGCCTAAGGAAAAATCACTCTCCATTGTGTGTCAACCTTTTTGGAAAGTGGCTGATGATTTATCCATCGATGATGGGTTTCTTCTTAGGAATGATAAATTAGTGCCTCCTGCTGGATTGAGAACCAAGCTCATCAAAATGGTGCGTGAAGGGCGTATGGGAGACACCTTCACTAAGAAACGTTTAAGACAAACCTTATGGTGGCCCTCGATGAATAGAGAAGTTGAATCGTATGTAGGCAGTTGCGTAGTATGTTTGTCTTCAGAGAAGAATTTGGTAGTGAGAAAACCACCTTTGTTACCAATTGAATTTCCTGAAAGGGCTTGGGAAAAAATAGGAGTGGACCTTGTTGGTCCTTTCAATAAATTGCCAATCCAGTCCCGCTTTGCTTTGGTAGGAGTGGATCTGTACTCGGAGTGGCCAGAGGTTTAATTTGAAACGTGTATTGGTTCATTGTGTCCAGTGGGCAGTTCACAACAGGTGTGTGGTTGGTAATGCTGTTAAGGTTCTACCGGACTACTCTGCTGTCTTCCACACAGGTTTCTCCATTTGAAATGTTGAGAGGGCGGAAACCAGGTACCAAAATCTGCCCTGGATGGATGAGCAAATGGGTCAAGTTCGGGATTGACACCAGGATCTGTGATGCAGAGGCAAGGAACAATGTAGAAGTGGCCAAGTTGAAACAAAAAATGCAGTTTGATAGCCGTAATAGGGTCAAGTCATGTGATATTAAAGTAGGTGATGCTGTATTATTTAAGAAAGGATGTTATGTATGCAAAAGTGGTAGTAAGTTTAATGGTCCATTTGTTGTGGACAAAGTGTGTGGCAACGCTGTGAGGGTGAATGGTACCTATTGGTGGAATAAGGTAAGGTTGGTCATAGCTGTTCAGGGTTTGGTTCACCCATCGGTCTCAGAAGACTTCAAATGTTCTTATCTGGATTCCAATTCTGTGGGGAACGTTAGGGAAAAAAGTCCTATGGAAGAAAAGGAAAAGAGGTGTGAGGCAGGAGTTGCACTGTGTAGGAGTGGGTGATGTTCAAGGTTGCCTGTCAGGTTTAGGCAATGATGGTTCATATTGTTTTCTTCATTTGTTCTAATGGTGCAATTTGCTTCCATGTTAATATAATTTTGTGTATTTTTATGACAAGCAACTTTTGTATCATTCTGCTTAATGTACTTATGTTCTGAATATTCTGGAGTTTTCTTGTGTATTATAGTTCCTGAGATTTAGTATTTATTTGTTATTTTAGGAAAAAGGAAAAGGTATATGTAGCATCCCAACAGCAATCTCGCTTGCTCCTAACCTGAGCGTGAGCAGGGACCGAGATTCCTGTTGGAATGTGGAATGCCATTATGTTTTGTTCTGTGCTGTTCTGTGATCGGCAGTTGGATGCTGTGTTTCTGTGGGGTGGCTGTTCCCCGGCAGCTCTGGAATATATAAACTTCTCCTTCTTCACGACGGAGTCATTTATCCTGTTTCCGTGGGGATGCAACATAGTTATTCAAAATGCTGCTACAAGACTTTTTCTCTGCCTTCACCCAAGAAAATGCGTGACTCCAGTCCTGCAATCGCTCTACTGGCTACCTAAAACTGGAAGGGCAATGTTCAAGGCACTCTGCATTGTCCACAAAGCCTCCTAAGGAAGAGGACTGTTATTCCTGCAAGTTAAATTTGAGCAATACAAACAAAGCAGAACACTGCACTCCAGGCTTGCATCAATTATCATCATGCCACTTTACCATAAGAAATTTGTATGAGACACTGCTTTCTAAGTGCAAGCCACCACGGTCTGGAACTCACTATTGTTAGCATCAGAAGCATCCACAAGCATCTACACTTCAGAAGACAGTTGAAATCATGGCTTGTTACAAGAAAACTACGCCCCCCCCCCCACCATTCAGGCATTAGAGCATCAGAAAGACAGTCTCGAGCACCTTCAAGCACAATCTACTATTTACAACCCACAGAATGGATACAACCCAACAAGCAAACTGCTTTTTAAATGCAGATAAGCTAAGAATGGCTGACCTATGTTTCACGGGGGCATTATATAGTTAAATAATTTCATATATACCATTTCTGGCCCACAATAATACTAAGACCACAATACTCAGCGCTTGGCAGCCAATTGCAAGTTATACCTCTTACATTTACATAAGAAATATTGGCTATGAGGGTTTCCATCACCAGTACTATGCAGCCAACAAAACCAGATATCACCAAATGAACAGGCATGGAATAACTAAAGAGATCTGTCAGACACTGTTGGACAACTCGGAGGACTTTAGTCCACCACTGTATGTCCCATATATCCATACAGTCTTGCCGCTTCTATACATCCCATCATGACACTCATCTATCGGATGATAGTAAAAATGCTCATTCCAGCAGATCTCTACTCTTCACTCTCCCTCCAACCTTGCTAGCTTAGGACCATAACTATACACAAAACTTCAGATTGGACAGCCCAGTGCAGTAGTAACCAGTTAAGCAGACAACAATCCTAAGAAATACCACAAAGGGCCCTGCAGAGCTCTTTAAAGCTGCCAGCACACTGAAAACTATAAAACTGAGTGTCTCACACCTCATCATCCACCACGCTGCTACGCACTATGTCCCGCAACACGAAAACTGCACCACAGTGGTCCACACTCACGACATAGAATAATTTCCCACATAGGATCACAAAACAAATACAACACACTTCAAACCACACACCCAACATGGTATATCTTGCTACACATGCAAGTAGGCGCGTCAGTGCCGCACATACGGGTAGTAAGCACTATATAAATGCTGGAATACAATACAGTATAATTTTAAACACAATATGACACATCCTACTACGCCTCCCTCTGGTCTTTCCTTCTACCTCCTCTTTTGAGAGGCCTGCTGTCCGCTGTCAATGAAAGAGCAATAGCAGGTACAATGCTGGCAACAGCTCTGGCAGAGATACTGCCAGCATGGCGAGAACCCCACTGTCATCTGTATGTCTCTACTGACCCAGAGGAGTCAGGGCATATAGTAACTGGTGGCATCAGAGATTACCCACCATTCCTCCACCTCCCTCTGGTCTTCTGAGACCACATGGAGTAAGGTCAGGGGAGAGAGGCGGGTGGTGGGGGGGGGGTACATTCCACTACCTCCTTTGGGTTTCTGGAGAGCAAGAGGAGCAGAAGGCCAGTTCCTGATCAGCAACTGCCATTCCCACTGATTTGCTCTGGTATCTGAAGATGAGGGAAAGGCAGGGGAAGGCCATGGAAGTGGCTGCATCCCTTTGTAATGCCTCTGCAGTGAAAGTGAGTTTTGTTTTCCACCTTTGTGACATAATTGCTGGAAATGGTTGGATATGAAACCCAGCATTACCCCAATGGCTTTCTACAGAAGCGCCACACAAGCTGTTGTTTTGAACATCATGGTTCTGGGTGCCCTAATAGACAAATATAGCAATGGGGGGCGAGGCCTGAAGCCGATGAGAGCAGACGTGAGCTGAGGAGCTCCGACCGCCGCTTCCCCGAGTTTAACTATTTGGAGGCCCAAATAATTCTGGGAAGGCGGATTCTTCGACCGGGGAAACCCTGGTATGCTCAAGTAGCAGCAGCGAGTACAGATTGCCTGCTTCGCTGCTCCGCGAGAGGTAGAAATCGGAGCTTGCTGGCAAGTGGAGCGCGGTGGCAAGATGGCGACCAGACTGTGACTGGCGGCGCGCAGTGGTCGTGGCTCACCACCAGGGCCATGAAACTCACCTGCGGGACCCATCCTGACCCGCTGGGATCCTGGAAGAGGTGCTGGCGGGGGGCAGCTGTCACAATTCCGACTGTCCCTGCATGGCTGTAGTGAGGTGGATGTGAGCCATCAGGAGCGCCCGCAAAATGGCGCCTCCGCCTTGGCTGGCCTAGATGGGCTGAAATGGCGGTGAAGCTGCCCTGAACCCCTGCAGAGCTCCAAGACGACTGGTGGGTGCCCGGTGATTATGGCGCGGTGACTGCTGGCGTGCAGGGGCCGTGGCTCACTGTTGGGGCGGTGAAGCTCATTTGCGGGACCCATCCTGACCTGCCGAGAGCCTGGAGGAGTTGCCGGCGGGGAGACGACGCCGCGATTCAGCCTGTCCCTGCTCGGCTGCGGTTGCGGGCCACCTGGAGCGCCTGCAGAATGGCGCCCGCGCCTCGGCTAGACTGAACTGGCTGCTCTGGTGGGGAGGCTGCCCTGCTCCCCTGCGGTGCTCCGGAACGCCTGGTGAGTGCTTGGTGAATGTGGCGCTGCCCGTGAGGTGCGAGATCTGCCGGCGACAGCCCGCCCGCGCCTGGTGGCAGTGACTGGGGAGCCTTGCAGGAACTGGATAGAGCGGAGCCCACGGGGGGAGTGACCCAGCGCTGTGAGTCCAGGACATAGGAGGGAGAATCCAGATCTAGGGAGCCCTCCTTTGCCCACATTCCTGACCAGGACTACTGCGGGGAAAACTAGCCGGTAGGGCCGCGGGGTGGGGACTAAGACCCTGCGGCGCTGGTTACAAAATGGTGGCTGAGCAATAAATCTCCTGCAGCGACCGCCGCGGCGAGGGGGCGACCCTGCTTCCCCAGAGATCCCCGAAATGCTTCAAACAGAGGCGGGAGCCTTCCGCGAGCGGTGATGCGTTGGGGACCCCAGTGATCCCAGAGCGGCCCCGCCAGATCCTGGTGACATTGAGTGGGGGGGAATCCGTACTGTGTGACCAGACTCGGCCCGCTCAAGAAGGAGCCCGAAAGACCTGGACCAGACTCCTGCTGGGGTGGATTAGCGACGAGGAATCTTCACTCAACTACCCTGAGGCTGTCAGAATTGCAAACAGCTTTCGAGCCTCCAAGCACAATTCGCTGGTGGGCCCTCAAGTGCTGACTGGAGCTAACTCCCCACTGAGACTGAGCGACAACTAAGTGGACCCCAACAGCGGGCCCCCACGCGCCCACCAGGCGTCCTGACCCCCACACAGTAGAGGGGCAACTGGAACCTGCATCATGGAGGCACGGCCTGGCTCTATAACTGGTGGCGAAGAACTATAGGGCCCTCGCTGACGAGAGGGACGCACCTGCGTAGCGGTTACACAGGGTGCGGAGGGTGGCCTACCCGTCGCGTATGCCCATAGGAAGGGGCTGCTGGGAGTGATCGGGGCAAATTGGCGCGGGAGTCCGCTGGAGGCCACTAACAAGACCCCTGGATCACTGAGGAGTGTGTCCATCGGTGGGACCGTTCGGCCCATGACTTCTGCAGTGGGCGGGCCAACCAGAAGCAACGGTGGTGCCTTGTATGCAAATCAGAGGAGCGCGAGGCGTCAGAGGCGACCTAGCATAACTGGTGGTGCCCCAACGCATTGAGCACAGCGGGCACAGAACTCGCGCCAACACCGCATCAGCACGTCACGCCTTGGAAATGGGGAGAACACAAAGGAAACGGGGGTTCGCTGTCCTCAGCGTGGATGCCCCAGGAACCCACTCTGAGGAGGAAGATGATCTGCCGGAAACTAATGGAGACTCGCCCTCCCGCAAACCTACCTTGGCTGATATCATGCAGGCCATAACGGCCTCCAGAGAGGCGCTGGAAGGGAAAATAGATGCTATCGGAACAGACCTCAGCCTACTAAAAGATGAGCATCGTAAACTCAAGGACAGAGTGTCCAGCAACGAAAAAGAATTGAATGGCCTCCCGGACTCTGTCCATGAGCTGCACCACTCCCTCGCCACCCTGGAGGCTAAGGTAAAGACACTGGAACTGCGAGCTGAGGACAGTGAAGGGAAGTCTCGTCGGAACAACATCTGAATCGTCGGGATTCCAGAAAAAACGGAAGGGGCAAGCATGGTCCGATACTTAGAAGACTGGCTCCGTTCTGAGGTGGCTCCAACGGGACTATCCCCCTTCTCCACCCTGGAACGGGCGCACAGAGTACCAGCAAAACCACCGAAACCAGGGGCTCCTCCCCGTCCTGTTGTGGCCAGACTTCTGCACTTTCGGGACAGAGACCACATTTTGCAAAGCGCCCGCCAAAAACAGGGCCTGCGCATTGACAATAGCACCATCATGATTTTCCCGGATTTCACGAGGGAGGTACAACGCAGTAGAGCATCCTTCGCGGCTGTCAAGGCTAAACTACGCCAATTGAGCCTTCCCTATGCCATGATATTTCCTGCTCGGCTTCGAGTGGTGGATCCGACGGGAACTCGTTTCTTCACTACGCCACAAGACGCTTGGGACTGGCTTGACACCCATGGTTCGGGGGGCCGTCATACTTCACAACACAGTCCACGCAACCATAATACTGGAACCAAGACTCCTTCCCCTAGAGAACTCAGTCTTGAACGTTGCAAGGCACTTCAGGCGGTGATATCGCACAGCCAACAAAGCCGTGGCTCTCCACTAAGCGGGAGTGGTCAACGCACTGGTAGATCAGAAACCTCACCGGACCGCAGCGATAATGACAGTCTCGTGGCGGACATGCCAAAGGTTACGCCTCGAACAGCCGATGATCTCATGTAACGATCCTGCGATGACCCTCAACATGAAAGATTTACGGAGCCTCTCAACCATATGCTACTGACGCAGAGACAGCGAACTTACGCCTTCCCTGCAATGCCTTCTGAGGAACATCCTGCTCGAAAAGGGGACTATTGGTTAGAGCAGTTACGGGGAAGCAGCACTATGGGGTACTTATCACGGCTCTTGTCGAGTGACCACCCCTTCCGCTGTTACTGAACGATGGTTTGTTTAACTATGGTTTGGATGGGGATTCTTGGTTGGATACCTGTCCTGGGGAGGGGGAGTTGGGATTGTTTTTATAGTTGGGATTTTTTAAGGGGGCCCAGGCGTGTCACGGGGATAAGGTTTTTTAAGGATAGTAACCATAGGCCACAACAATGGGATCCCCATTAGGCTTGAATTGTCTCTCGTGAAATGTGCGGGGCATGCACTCTATGGTCAGGTGCCATAAGATACATTCTTATCTGATCCGCAGAGGTATTCAGATTGCATTCCTCCAAGAAACTCACATGCTAGCAAAAGAAGGGAAGGCGCTGCAACACCGATGGAGGGGTCAGGCCTATTATACCACATACTCCGCCTTTGCGAGAGGAGTGTTGATATGGATACGGGCTGGTGTTCCATTCCAATGCACGACACAACTGATTGACCCAGAGGGCAGGTATGTGGTGGTGTCGGGGAGGCTGGACGGAAGGGACCTCACACTTGGTAGTAGTTATGCACCCAACTCAGATCAATCGGCCTTCTTCTCTCTCTTATCGGGGAAGCTGGCGGCCGTCCTCACGGGGCCGATGCTATTGGGGGGCGACTTTAATTGTACCACTGATGTTGCACTTGACCGCTCTCACCCTCCACTCCCTAATGCACCTGCACACAGATTGGCAGACTCACGCCGTAACTGGCAACAGAAATGGGGCTTAATTGATACCTGGAGGGCGTAGCATCCCATGACCCGAGATTACTCCTTCTTCTCGGCCCTCCACGAACTACATGTTAGACTAGATGCCATTCTGTGTTCACCTGATGTCCATGAGGGGGTTGGCTGTAGTGAATACCTGACCAGGACATTATCAGACCACAACCCTGTCCTGGTACAATTACAATGGTCACGCGCACGCCCGAAAATCCCCACCTGGCACCTGCGCCCGGAGGCCCTAGACGACCAAGCTTTCCGCACCACAATAGGTATAGCTATCACTAATTATTTCCAAGACAGCGAAGGTACGGCCACATCCTCCCTCGTGGAATGGGACGCCTGGAAAACGGTCCGTAGGGGGAGGTGCATTTCTGAGATGGTTGGGGTTAGGAAAACTCTCCTCCAAGACATAAAAAGAGACGATAAGCGTCTGCGGGCCCTGGAAAGAGATAGACCCGAAAACCCAGTCAAGCACCAGGAGCTATTAGAAGCCAGGGAGGCGGTTGCCATGCAAGTAGAGCGGCTGCGATGCTTTGATTACAAACATTACATAACTCGAGCGCACTTGCAGAGGGATAAATCAGGGGCCCTTTTGGCCTGGTTGGCAAACCCGGCTAGGCGGGGATCAGTCATATTGGAAATCAGGGACCAGAATGGGGTAGCCAGATACGACCAACAAGGGATCAATGGCCTATTCCTAGAATATTACACTGAGCTCTATCGCAGTCAGTTGTCCCCAATGGAAGAGGAACTACAGGGGTTCACACAAGAGGTTGACCTGCCTGTACTAGACGAGGACACTGCAACCTCGCTTGGTTGAGAGATCAAAATAAGAGAGGTGCGGGGAGCCATCAAGAGTATGGCCCGTAATAAAACGCCAGGTACCGATGGCTTACCGATAGAATTTTACCTCGCATACATTGACCTCCTGGCTCCCAAACTCGTACAATTATATAATGATGCCAAGAGAATTGGCAAACTCCCTGTCTCCACTAGGGAAGCGATCATCATCCCTCTGCTAAAGCCGGGAAAGCAGGCGTGGGACACAACTGCATACCGCACTTGTCCATGCTCAATCTTGATTATAAAATACTGAGTAAGGTCTTGGCCTCCCGTTTGCTCCCTCACATGACCACCCTCATACATGCAGACCAATCCGGGTTCATCCCCTCTAGAAACACAGCGATAAATGTCAGAAGGCTCATGCGCGTCCTGGAAGCAGACACTTACTGCGTAGATGCTGCCACGATATTCTCGGTGGACATAGAAAAGGCCTTTGACAGTCTTGAGTGAGCTTTCCTGTTTCATGTGATGCGGAAAATGGGACTGGGGGATGGCTTTGTGAATTGGACGGCTCTTTTATATACTGACTCCACTGCCAGAATCAAAACTGGGGGGCTAATATCTGACGCCTGCAGGGTAGGGAGGGGCACGCGCCAGGGTTGCCCCCTCTCCCCACTATTATTCGCACTGGCGATGGAGCCCTTAGCAGCACATGCCAGATCAGGACGGGCGTACCGAGGACTCGATATTAATGGCCAGGTTCATCATATTGCATTATATGCTGATGAACTTTTACTGTTCCTTGCTGACTCGGGAGCGGAACTCCTGGGGGCGAAGAACTTACTCCGCGCCCTTAGCAGAGTGGCGGGACTGAAGGTGAACTGGTCGAAATCCTGCCTGTTTCCGGCACGCGGGAATAGAGTAGGCCCGCAACATACAGAGGGGGTGTCCTGGGAGGACAGATGTCTCCCCTATCTGGGTACCCAGATTTATCACAAGCAAGAGGACATTCTTGAGGGTAATGTTGGAAAGGCCATCAAAGGGGCAAAAGCAAACTTCGAATTCTGGGGATCTCTGCCGCTGTCAGTGGCGGGTCGAGTGGCCCTTCTTAAAATGATAACCCTCCTGCGGCTCTTATATTACTTTGGGACCCTGCCGGTCTGGATCCCGGTAGCGTACTTCAAGCAGCTCCGATCAATGATCACGGCCTTCCTTTGGGGCAAGGGCAGACGTAGGGTGGCGCTTAGCACACTCATGCGACCAAGGGCAGAGGGTGGCCTGGAGGTCCCGGACTACGAGACCTATTATCTGGCAGCGCAGTTTCAATGGCTTACGCAGTGGGTAGCGAAAGCAACCAGGGGAGATAATGAGAGTCGAGAGGATTTTTGTACCCTGATGTTGCTGTCCCGCATTGTACTGAGACTCCCGGTTAACGCTGCGGCCCTTACCCTGGAACTCGCCACGGCACGAAAGTGCTGGCACAGATATTTGCGCAGAGCCTCTATTACGCACCCCTATGCGCCGGAAATACCGTTGATAATGTGTAGGGCCCTGCCACATGGTGGTACTTGGCAGAGGTTGGAAGCTTGGGCAGAGCAGGGGCTGACTACCGTAGGAGACCTATATGAGGAGGGTGCCATGGTCCCGTTTAATGACCTGCAAACCCGTTTTGATTTACCCGGGGGTGATTTCCTACAGTACACAGCCCTCACTGCAGCTATCAGGAAGCACTGGGGTAGGGGACTTACAGAACCGCCAACTTCCATGGGCTGTCAATACATAGTAATGGCGGGAGGCACTTTTAAAGCAGTGACGTGCCTTTATCGGCGCATGACGCTGGAGTCCTTACTTCCCCTGTCTGTCCTGAAGCTCAAATGGGAAGATGATATAGGGAGGGACATCCCGGATAAGGCGTGGGGAGAGCTAGTGGAGAGAGCTTGGAAGAGCACGAGAAATGCGAGGTTTCAGCTAGTGCACTTCCATATTTTACACAGAGCATACCTTACCCCAGCAAAACTACATGCATACTTCCCGGACCAGTCAGCGGCCTGCCCGAGATGTAACGCAGACAGCGCAGATTTTAAACATATGTTATGGGATTGCCCGTTCCTAGACAGTTACTGGGAGGAGATAACAGCATCACTATCAGAGCTCACGGACAGGGACCTGGATCCAACCATGGCTCATTGTATCCTGCACTGGTTTCCCCACATGTCCAAAAACAAATATTACTAGCAAATTTATAGATCTGGGTCTGCTCCTGGCAAAACGGAACATCACCACCCATTGGAAGGCAAAACAGGGCCCTAGCATAGTAAAGTGGAAGTCAGAATTCTTAAAGTGGGCGGAATGTGAGGGAGTGGTTAGGTTACAAATAGCTAAGAGAACTGAGAGTGAAAAGGCCCTAGATCGGGCGAGAGCGTGGGAAGCGCTCGTAGTGGCACTCAAATCTCCTGACACGGAAGGGGACGACGCACCTGTAGGCGACCCTGGGGCAGGGTTGGACTAGCACATAAGCAGCTCTAGGATCACATAGGTCTGGGGACTCACGCTTCTTAGTGGTGCTCGCCACACACGTCAGGGGACATCCAGGGGAAACAGCCTCCCATACAAGTTAGTCGCCCCGCGGAGATAACAATTACATTGGCTTCTTACAACCTGTACTTAAAGGACACACCTGGGGATTTGGGGGGTAGTAGGGTGGGGTTTAGTTGGAGATGGGCATTTTCACGGGTTTCAAATACCTAATGTGATGACGGTATGCAATGCCTTAATAGTCGAACTGGACATCTTACGGTATTCAGCCATGCCACAAACAATTGGAATTGCACTATGATTTTGCTACCTGTCTGGGGTATGTAACCGAAACCCCTTCTTTGGTTGTTTGGAACATCAATAAAAATTGTTTTAAAAAAAAATAGACAAATATAGCAATGCTTGATCATGAAGCACTGAGATGGAAAACTTTTGCTTGTTTATAGTTGGCCATATACAATGTAAGCCTGGGCGGAGTTCGCGGAGAACTCCGCGAATTGCAAAGCAGCGGAGTGCGTTAGATAAATGCTGTTCGCGGTGATTTCCAGTGCCAGGTGCTTGTCCGCACTGTGCAATCATCGCAAACGGCACCATGCACAGCGCAAGCGGGCGCTGCTTCCTTTCTGCCACTTGAGTAGATTTTTACTCGAGCGGCAGCTTTCTCAACGCGAACGGACGGTTTCTCAACGCGAGTGGTCGTGAGCATACGCAACCACTCGCAATGAGAAATCTAACCGCCTGCGTTGAGAAATCTCGCCGGGAGGTTAATTTTCCACGCTCACACTCGCCAACTTAATGTTGACGATCGTGAACGAGGAAAACTCTCGCCGGGAGGTGGATTTTCCTCGCTTGCCAACATGATGTTGACGAACGCGAGCGAGGAAAAAAACTCCAGTTCGCAACGCGAAGCGTCGTTTTTTGGAACTCCGTGATCTCCGCGTAACGCAGAGTGCTGAAAACTCCGCAAACTCCATGAGCAGAGCGGAGTTCACCGCCCAGACTTAATACAATGTCCTTGTTATATAGGTGGTGCACCCTTTTTCCCCAGTCTGCCCGTAATAACGATAAACACTGTGGGTCTTTTAGTGATTTGTTGCAGAACAAATGAAAATTTCATATCATGAGAAGGAGGACCAGCCAGCAACTAGCAAAGCTGGAACCTTCCTCACTGCTCTCACTTCATAGGCTTCTATAACATGACATATATGGCTGTAAGCTAGTTAACATATTACGCAGTCATATAAACTAAACAGAGTTATAGTTGGGTAACTGGAAACGGAGATGTTTTTCACCAAGGGGTTCCGAGCTACATGAGAGTGAAGCTACAGTTCTCTATGGTGTCACTAAGAACCCTCAGGTGAAAATGTGCCCGTCATTCACTTTTTACCCATGTATAATTTTATGTCATGTATGGCCCCAAAAACTTATTTGTGCCTGCTTTTAACTGCTAAGCAGAGGCAGAGGAGTAATGGGGAGCCATATATAAAATAAATGAATAAATAACTAGCCCCAGCCTTCCAACCCACCTCCTCCTCTCCAGAAGCTGTGCCTTCTCCCTTGCCAGAGAGCCAGTGCTGCACTGGCAGACTCTCAGACATGCCTGGCAGAGCACCCTATAATGCCTCTATGACATAGCAATGGTGGGTAAGAGCTTTTGTTACCCACCGTTGCTACGTCATAGCAGTGATTAACCAGTACTAGAACCTGGTGTTCACACGAGTGGCTCTCAGGGACTGCCATATATAACATATAGAATTCTAGAAGGGCAACTATCAATAACGGGGTTGGTTCACACCCAGGGGTTCCAAGTTATTTCAAATACACATGAGAACACAACTTAAGTTGCCTATGACGTTATTCCAAACCCCTTATGCATAGCTTTCCATCATAACTGTATGCTGATCCCATGCAGCAGCGGTGAAGAGGAGAGTAGTCATTGGGGAGTCACATATAAAACACCCTTCCTCTTCCCACCCCAACCTCCCTCTTAACCTCATGCCTACACCCTTAGCTCCTCTACCCCCTCTCTCCAAAATATTAAAAATAGCAATGCCTGGCATTTTCTCTTGCTCCTCCACCAGCTCAGCAACACCCTCCCTCACCCAAATACCTAAAAGGCAATACCCGGTGTCTTGCCACCGTCCCCGGCCAGCTTATGATGTGTCCTTCCGCCATGGCCCACCATACACCAATACCCAGTCACCCTTCCTGACCACCCTCTGAGGCTTCTTTCCTTTTTCTCTCCTAACCCTCGGGCTCTCTGCTGTTAGTGTAATATTTACCTGTGAGTAAATGCACGGTTTGTAAACGGCGAAAATGATAATAATAAATCTTTATTTGCAGATTAATAAAAAATCATTACAAAAGTGCAATAATACAGGAATTAAAATTTGTTTGTTTGGATGGATTGAAACAGACGCAATGGGTTCAGTAAAATAAACGCTTTACCAATAAAAGTAGTAAAACAATGCCGTGTCGTACAAAAAGACATTTTTCATTAAAAAAGAAATAACAGTTGGCCCTTCATATTGAAATTTTCATGGCGAAATTCAATTTTCACACACAGGTCAAGCATTAACCTGCATAGTTTCTTCGTAGCTTTACGTACATAGCTAAGCGGCTTCAAGTACCTCCCCTTCCGGTCTCCAGCTGAGGGGGGCAGGGCGCCAAGAATTGGGGGAATAATTGTCCCGCTGCCTCTGCAGTCATTCACAGTCATTGAGTGCAGACCTGGCGCGCCAAACTCGGCATTTAGATCTTGCGTTTCACCTGCATCTCCACGAGTTCGGGAAACCTAATTAGCCGGTTTTGTTTTTCATAATTAGGCCCCTTTAAAATAATTCACAGGTGGTGTTAATAACCTCATTTAAAAATCTATTAAGCTTTAGGAAAAGTTTGACAGGCTCTCCTCTGAGCGGTTTTTCTCCTCCGAGATGTGGTAGCGCTTTCCTTGGCTGCGCACTAATTAAAAACAGTGGGATTATAACGAAAAATAGTATACATGCGAGGTTATCATCCGCCAGGCAGCAGCGGATGCTGCTTTTAATTTGACCGGCTTTCAGGTGCAGGTGTTATTATTAGCCCTGGCCGGGCTGGATAAACCTTCTGCCTGGTTAAAGCTCTGTGTAGGCGGATCCCACATCATCAAGATGCGAGTCTCTTGGGTCCTGCCACCCTCCCACCCCCACAGGCTCTGAGACTAATCTATAATGCCCTTGAGTGTACTTATGTAGAGTTTGAGTTTTATAGAATTTGTGGAGGGGCACCACTGTTCGTCCCCAATCTGTGGAGAGACCCCTCAAGCAGTGCTTAATTTGAGCAGATAGTTGCAGGTGGGGTCCACCAGCACTACTTTTTGGGGACCGTCGCATTTTTTACTCAATAGACATTGAAACTGAGCAAGAAAAGAACAACACAGGAAAAGAAGGACAAAGAAGAAGATGGAAAACTAACAAAGGGAGAAAGCAGGGATGAGCAAGCTTTGGCAACGCCAATAGGTCTTGTGTCATAAGGCTTTTTTTCCCCTTAGTGCAGGTGGGGAGGGAAGGGGGTAGGCAAAGGGCACATGGACAGCTGGATAATTGCCAAGGAGATGGGAAAAAAAATGGTATGACGCGGCCAGTGCTGGCCGTGTCATAGCTCTTTTTTTTCCTTATGGCAGGTGGGGTCAGGAACAACACAGACAATGGGGTTGTGGAGGTGGAGGAGAAGAGGAAGTGAAGTCAGTACAAACTTACCTATTGCAGGGCAGCAAATAAGAGTGAAAATGAAGACGACGAATGGTAAGCAGCGAGCGGGCTCCAAACCCATTGTAGAACACAATATCCCTTGCAAGGAAGAGCACATGCGCTGTCGCAGGCGAGACCTAAAAAGAACCTGCAAGAGTGAGATAAAGAGGCAGGAAGTGTGAGCTGGTGGCACTAAAGAGTCATGAGGTAGAATCAGGACTACACAGCCTTGTTATCCGGCACCCTGACCTTCGATTGCACCCGCACAGACTTCTGAGCAAAACTTCCGATCCAGCCCTTATTCTTTTACAGATAAACCACTCTCCTTAGGGTCTTACTGCTACTGGTGAGCAATGTATATTTGCAGCCTATGAAAAGATCTTTGTAACGTTTGTCATCTTTATGAAGTTTTCAAGATATTTCGCTTTGTCACATCTGTGTGAGCATTCTGATATTTGTAACAATTTATGTAGCATATATCATTATTTAATGCTAACAAAATGGCTTTGCATAAAACCTACTTCACAGACAACAGCTAGTGTTCTCAATGCCATTGTGCATAGGCAAGCTGTATAAAAAGAGAATTTGTATAGAGCTGCACACATTTCCCAGCTTGGCTGGGTTAATTAAACCGAACCTTTCTTTCCTATGTGTGGAACATGATCTTAGAATGTTGAGAAAAATGTTGCACCGAGAAAGGCAAAGGTAAACTAGAAAGCTTCTTAAAGTCTTAAAGTCCAGCTTCGGAAATCTCAGGGCCAGATGTACGACCATTGAATTTTGCGACTCGCAAGTTGCGACAAATTGTGAGTCGCGTATCGCAAAATTCAGTGTACAACACACTGTTTGTGATTCCCAATGGGGTCGCAAATTGCATGCCTCTGAAGATTAATGAGGCTGTCGCAATTTGCGACCCCATTGGGAATGGCTGGCACTCCCAGAGATGGTGGACTGCTGGGGTCAGTAGACCACCATGTCTGGGACTGCTTTGTCAATAAAGCAGTTATTTTTTTTAAATGCAGCCCGTTTTCCTTAAAGAATAACGGGCTCTATTTAAAAAATAAAAATAAAACTTTTCAGTTTCATTTTTTAAGGGCAGGTAGTGGTCCCTGGGACCACTGCCTGCTCTTAAAAAATATTTGCGCATCCATTCACAAAGAGGAAGGGGTCCCATGGGGACCCCTTCCCATTTGCAAGTGCTTTACCAACCTTCTGAGAAGGGTGGTAAACTGCGAGTGTTTTGCGACCGCAATTGCGGTCGCAAAACAATCATAAATTGGGTAAGGACTCGCTATTAGGAAGGGACGCCCTTGGCACGCCCCTTTCTAATAGCGAGTCGCTAACCCTATTTTGCGAGTAACTAATAGGTTAGCGACTCGCAAAATAGGGTTAGTACATTGGGATGACCTATTTTGCGGTCGCAAAGGGGCTGAAATCCCCTTTGAGACAGCAAATAACGGTTGTACATCTGGCCCCTAGTCACTGGAAAAATCAAGCACTGTAAAGCCAATTGGTCTGACTGTGGTAAGCCAGTGCGGTGATTACATTTTTTTTATTTTTTAGTGCAAGCATATGCCTCAAACATAAAAAGAAGAAATTAAAAATCATGCCACTGCCTAATAATGGTGGTCATGTGCTTACAAAAACAATAGTAACATCTAAAAACAATGAACCATTCTTTATAATTTCATTTTGACCCTGTATGTCGCTCATTTGTATTTTGGCTAGGTTTGTGCTATAGAAATCCATTATACATACAGCAATAGAAAAGTACATGTGCTTCCTACCAGGCAAGTGTTTTAGAACAGGTACATAAACTATTTTTCATTTGAATGCATTTAACAGAAAAATATCATTCTTATAGATGCATAGAAATGTACTATTGACTTTTAATTACTGTAATCTGAAGGCATAATTTAAACACATAGGGATGTCTAAAAAATGGATAAAGAATGTAAAGAAAATGCCAGCGGGTCTGGCTTTAATATTCTAATATATGGAAACAACATTTGTGCAACCCTATATTTGTTGGCTGATTAAACACAGACCCAGTAGCTTTGGCAAAGCGTTTTTACATGAAAACAGAGCCGGGGGAACAGTGGATAAGAGCTAGAGGAGAAAACAATGGAAAAAGGCTTACAGGAAAAGGACAAAAAAAAAATATATAAACGGAAAAGCAATAGTAAAAACACAGAGGGGAAAAAACAATGGGAGTGGGAGAAAGGGATAAACACATACACAAGTACTGACTAAACATTAAAAAAGTCTGTTGTAGTGAAAAACAAACTAAAAATGATTGTTTTTTGCATGAATTAGATAAATATTTTAAAGTGTGATGATTCAGTGAACCTTTGCGATTCAAAATAGTCCCTCCCCCATTGCAGTGCAAGCATTGTATAGGAGGCTGAATGATATACCCAATACAAATTGTTACAGTATGCGGTGAGAGGGAAATACTTCTCTAGGCGGAGCCAAAGCTCACTCATATTTAAAGAAGTGGTGACAATAGGTTTTAGAGACAGCTGCTCTGTCACACCCGGCCTAAACAGCGGCATAGTTATATATTGGCTTACCAGCCCTGGCTCTGAAGGACGCTTCTATTTTACGGAGGTTTGCACGTGTCAGGTAAAATGCTGCCACTAACAGTGCACAAGAGCTAATTCCTTAAGACACCTTACTCTATCTTCAGGGATGCATCTAAGAGTGTAAGGAGAATATATTTTGTATTGTTCATAAAAACTTGACTGGGCGAGTCTTATCTGAGACTCTTGTTTTCTTCGCTGACTTTGCTAGTTTTCTGAGAACGATTTTTTTTTTCATCATTTGTTCTTAAGGCTGACCTTAAAAGTTGTTGACCCACTTTTTGGATTCCATCAGTAACAGCAATTGACTACAAGACAAATAAGTATCTGTGGAATCTGGTGGTACTTTATCATGCTGCTAAGACAGTCCCTAATGTAGTTGTCCAGATCATGTGTTGCACCAAAAATCTATAACAGTGTAACAATTTACATATATACACATTAAAACAAAATCATGTTTTTGTACTTTAACACTGATTAATGTATCTAATGTACTGTTTTTATTCTTTGTATATTCAATTCATGCCCAGTTTTGTTTAACAAAAACTTTTTAAATAACGATCTTGAATAAATTTGACATTTTGAATTTTAATATTTTTATCTGTGTTTATTTGCGATTGTTTTAATGTGTATATATGTAAATTGTTACACTGTTATAGATTTTTGGTGCAACACATGATCTGGACAACTACATTAGGGACTGTCTTAGTTTCTTGTAGTTACCCCGTCCCGATTATTACAAATATAGGGTTCCTCCCTCTTTTTTGTTCTACTTTATCATGCTGAACTAGGGCCTCTTTCTGTGTTATTCTCAAATGCAGTGTGTGTGTGTATTCCGCATGAGACTGTGTGCTGTCTCACGTGCTCCCCATCACAATATTTCTAACAAGGAAATCACTAATTTGAGAATACTTTCTGCACTCGTGGTGGGTGGGTGTCAAATGTAATGCTATCCCCATCAGGTCTGTTACCTCATTACAATTTAGAGGATTGTTGCTCATCCATCATTGACTGTGTCTATTGATGGGGTTGTATCTCAGAGTAGCGCAAGTTGATTGCAAGTGAGAGAGTAGACTAGTTAGAGAAGAGAGAATGACAAACAGTGATGAAAAAGCAGTGAGGGGACACCATGAATGAAAAAGAACCTGCACTAGCGAGGTAAATTGTCAGGAAGTGTCTGGTGGTGAATGTATGCGGCATGAGGTGGAATCTAGCATGTAAGTAAGTAAGTTAACTTTAATTGTTTTGAATAATGAAAATCGTACAAAAGAGAGAACAGTAGTTACAAAACCATAAAAGAAAGTTTTAGGTGTGGTTCCCTTTGCTTTTTAATGATAGTTTGAGTAGGCGCCTCCTATCCTCCTCTATTTTGCTGCAGATCCAGGTTATGTGCAGAAGGTTCTCTTTATTTGAGCTGCATAGGTGACAGTCTCTATCGCCAGAGTACAGCCCTGCAGGTTTTCCGCTAGAGTGGGTGGGCAGCCCAGGCGACACCGCAGCAGCTTAAGCTTCAGATGAAGCGAATATATGTGCAGGCTTGGTATGACGCTTGCTTTAGTTTCTAGTAGCCATTTATGACCATTCATGCATGACTTCTTCTTGCAAACTCTTCTATATCTTGTAGTAGAGATATTTTGGCTGTTGCAGAATTACCTAGTTTTTTAAAAGCATTGTATGACAGTGGTAAGGCCCAGAGGTTCCCAAGGTGTAAATTGACTAAGGATAGGTCCAAGTGTTCTTTATGGCTGTGGCTGTGCTTGCGGTGCTCAAACTGCCAATTGCAGACCACAGTATTTTGTTTAATGAGTTGGGCTCTGCGTGCTTTAGTTTAAAGCAGCATTTGACAATTGCCTCTTGTCGCCCTATTGATTGCCTCGTTAGGCCAAATTCCAGCCGAATTTCACATGGAGAGGAACTCGAAGCTAGGTTTAACACATAGCGGTAAACTTTTGTTTGGATTTTGTCCAAAAGGGCCGAGTCACAACTGAATAGGGCCGTACTGCTGTGGGGTAAAGTTGGCAGGAGTTTTGCTGTCATGACTTTCGGGAGAGGATCGAGTGTTGGACCTTTCAATTTCGTGCACAGCATGCTGAAAGCTGCAGTTAAGGCATTGGTCTTGTTTGTGATGGCTCGGAGATGTTGTTTGGTCAGTCCCTTGTCATCTAGCAACACTCCTTGGTACTTGTATTATTTTACTGTATCTAGTATGTGTGCTTCAAGATGCCAGGTGCCATTTTTTTGCGTGCTCTGCTAACCAGCATCACCTTGGTTTTGTTTCGATTGATAACCAGGTCGTTTTGTTTTGCGTGCAAGTAGAGTGTGTTTATCAGTCTCTTCAGGCCTACTTTGGTTAAGCTACACAGGACCACGTCGTTCATGTGTAGTACGTGGTTCAATACTGTTGTGCTGAGATGTATAGAGTGGCTGCTGGTTTTTTCAAGAGCCGGTGAGAGAGCAGCAATGAAAAGGTTGAAAAGGCATGGAGCCAGCAAGCAACCCTGCTTAAGGCATTGTTGAGTGTAGATTTTTCTTGACAGAAGAGTGCCGTCTCTAATTTTGATCCGCACCCATGTTTGGGTGTGAAGTGACTCGATGGCTCTAAGTGTGAAGGGATGCTCCAAGCCATGAGCTTCCTCCAGAGCTTTGCTCGATTTACACTGTCAAAAGCTGACTTGTAGTCAACAAAGCAGAGGTAGTCCCAGCGGTTCATCTTCCCCAGTTGGTACAGATTGAAGGACATGGCCAAGATATTAGTGATTGTGCCAGAGCCCCTCCTGAAAGCGGATTGTGTTATAGGGATTATTTGATTTATGTCTGCCCAGGCAGTCAGGTCATCTAGGACAAGAGATGCACAGTATTTTGCTTTGTTGTCTAGGAGTGTGATCAGATGGTAATAGGGTGAGGTGGAATCAAGACTAGACAGCCTTGGTATTTGGCCGCTCCAACATTCGGCACCATCTGCTGTGGCTTCTGAGAAAAAGTTTGGACACTGGCACTTAATATTTTACCAATGAAGCAGTGCCTAGGGGTAATTCTAGTGCCTGGTAATACCAATTACCTTGGCACGAGGGCAGATCGTTTGAAAGACCTAAAACCTCTCCCATTGGCCAAGGTCCACGCTTACTCAATTGCAATAGGCTGCAGCCAGCCCATATCTGGCAATCACAACCCTCGGCCCTCAATCAGTAGTAGAGTTGTTCTTTACGAACTAAAGTTCTAATTTGCAACAAAGTTTTGCTGGCAAAGAAGCAAGTGAAAACATATTGAGAGACATGCAGCGTTGAGTGGATGCACAAATGCCAAGCAAATTATCGGAAGCGGTTTGCTTAAAAGTGATTTCTTTTCCATTCTTTTCAGGATGCAATTGTAAAATAAACAGTACATTTGCATTTTGAGATGGTTCTGATGTTTCGCTGGTAACCTTTCTCTTAAATTGCCCGATTTGGTTCACAGAAATAGGCCTGTCGGAACCCGACAATCCGTCTTGTTAATGAAAGTTACAAGTTCATTTAGACAGCGGCATGTGCTTGGCAGATTCACATGCGTGGTGCTCTTTCTGCTAATGCATTATGGAAAAGGTTAATACAACGTGAATTGTGTTGTGCTGGTGAAAATGGTGTCATTAGAAAAAAGCTATTCTTGCAAAATGTGGCAATATGATATTGGAGATGAATTCGCGCAAGCGGCTCTGCAGAGCGAACACTTGTTCCATCTTGAAACTTACAAAAGGGCGCAAGACTATATTTATACATAATTCCTGTATTTTAGGACTTGTTTGTACACGCGGTGGAGTGCAAATCAGAGGAAACTTCACAACACAGTTCGGTTTTTGGGAGGCGATTGCAGCAGGCAGGCAGACAGTGAGCCAGAAAGGGGAATCATACTTTTTCCCTCCATCTTTCCTAGTGTGCAGTTGGTAAAAATGTCGAAAGGTTGAAGCCTGCAATCCTTTTGTAGAAGTGTGGATGGCATGTCAGCTCCACGAGGATAGGCAGCTCGGTGAATCAAGTGGTCTCTGCTGAGATTCAACGGCTTCTGCAGTTCCTATTTTAAAACGTTGTCATAGCTGACTCATGGTATGATTTAAACTTCGGAGAACGGATAATACTCCATCATGGGCGATGGAGTAAAATACTGCATCATCCTGATGAAGTACTCGTTAACCGAATTCAGAGTTGTCCACCAGCCCAGCAGACAGCTCTAATGATTGACAGGAACCAACAGCCCCAGGGTTCCCGTCAACGAATTAAAAGTTTAACAGACGGCTCTGTCAAACATGAGGTCTGCCCCTCAAACTTTGAACAACTTTTTGTTTCTTCAATTGACTTGGGTAAAAACAAAAAAAAAAAACATTGTCCCCCACACCATGGGAGTTTTAACTTACTCTGTTTTGGGGGGTCATTTAAATGTTTTTACTGTCCCTTGCTGCCATGCTTTTCACAGTTGTAAGAAGGGTAAAATCTAGCCATTCGATCACCCACTCTAAATCGGGTGGGTGGTCGAATGACCAAACCTCTGATAGCCCTTACGACATAGGGACATTCCAGGAGTATGTCAGTGACGGAGACAGATTAGTTTCTGTCACGGATGTACTTAAGGTCCTCCCAAAACTAAATCAGGCGTGTGGACCTTTAATTTGGTGGAGAGGGTACACCCTGGCCAAACTCTTCATCAATCCCCTCGGGTTAGATCAAGTGAGTACCATTGACAACATTGGTGGTGTTTATTCACAGTAATATAAAAATGGTACAAGATGGGGGCAAGTTCAATTCAGAAGTGTTATTATTACAAATACAATCGAATGTGGACAAATTCTGTAGGTTTTTCACTTGGCGAAAAATGTCACTCTATTTTAATAAAGATCTAGTGTATTTCAATAACCATTTTGTGACTTCCTGTGCATTAAACATTAAAGCATTGTTAAATGCTGGTTATGTAATGATTCTTAGGTCTGTAGCATTTTACAGCAGCTTAAGACCTCCTCAGTGTGGTTTGGTTCCCCTTGGCACTCCTCTTTCAACGCCTGGCATCATGCATGGCCTGTGGGTTTTGATGCACTCCTAAAACGTTCTTCGTAAAAGACTGCGTGCTGTAAGAAATCCAAATTGGAAAATCTAACTTGAAAAATATGTCAGGTTTCTTTCCCACTTTAAAAACAAAAATCAGAAAAAAATATTCAGCATTATATAGAGCTATATTTCGAGTAAATGTGGAAATTATTTACTGTATTTAATTGTAGTAATTGGGCACATGTCTTCTGTATTTATACGGTATTTGTACAGCACGAACCTCACCAAAATGCAGCGGTGTGCGGTGTTTCTACTTCTGTTTCTACTCTTTTGCATATTGCTACTTCATTCTGTGTATATACTTTCAGTTTTGTTTCGTTTCTTTCAATCGTGAATATAGCGAAAGAAAAGCCAGTTTTATTGTGCTTAAGGACCAGTCAGCTGCAGACTTACAAGCAGCCGCGGTCCGTGCAGGTAGGAGCGGTGGGCGTTGGGGGGTATTTCGAGGGACGATGCAGAGGGAAAATTAAATAAATAATTAATTTTACCTCGGCATCGTCCTTCGAACTCCCCCCCAACATGGCCCCACCGGCCCACCGCTGTTACCTGCACGGACCGCGGCTGCTTACAAGATTACTATCAGTCTGTGGCTTCATATGTACTGCAAAGTTCTCTGTTTTATCAGAAAGTTTGTTGCTTCACCAACAAACTAAATTCCGACAGTCTTGTGAGTGGTGTCCTGTATCTCATTCTCAATTAATGTATTTATTTTAATATTTTAGATAGATTTCTTAAGCACTATGAGATATTGACACGGGTCACAAACAGAGACAGCTGGCTATAAAACAAATCTGTTCTCTTCTAGAAATCCCTACAAAATCCCATACTGTGCGAGTGCCTATGTTGAAGAAAGAATCACTATGGGGCTGATTAGGATGGCGGGGAGACCGCCACCGACAGGCTGTCGGTGGCAGTCTCCCCACCATCCTAAGCAGCTTTTCCACCCGCCAGATTTTGATGGCGGGCGGTGTGCAGGCCGGCGGAAAGCCCGACCGCCACGAATCCGACGGGCTCCTTGAGCCTGCCGGTGCTGCAGAGGGCCTCCCAATCCCTACAATGGTGGTGGTGCCTACCAGGCACCGCCGTAGGGATTAGGATGGTCCCTCCCTGCCACCTTTCCATGGCGGTTCACCTGCCATGGAAAGACTGGCCAGTATGGATATTGAGGGCCCGTAGCGTGCCTCCCTTCACCCCGAGCCCTTTTCTTTGGGTGTGGTGGCCCCCAACAGATCCCTGTACCAAGTGACAGGCACTGCATGGTGCCTGTCACGCATTACAGGGATGTGTTGCACATCCCTTTTTAGGTCTCGCCTACTCAGCGCGCTTGCGCTGCATAGGTAAAAAGACCTTTTGTAATCGATTCGGCTTTTCAGCCAAAACGTGCACGCGTTCCATTGCCTTCAATGGCAACGCGGGCACGTTGGCGATTCACTTGCGGGAGCGAGCAGCTGGCGCCATATGGTAGCAATTATCGCTCCTGGCGCCGCTCGCTCCCGCAAGGGAATCGCGCAGGTCCCCTCCTCTTCCCCCCCCTGCTGCAGTGCGAGGCGCGCGCTCGCTTGTTTACATAGTGAGCCAACCCCTTCATGCCACGCCCTGCGGAAACCTGGTTCCTCTATTCCTGGATACCTCGTTCATGCTCCTTCCCTGTATATCCTCCACCCCCAATGTTTCATCCTCTCCCTGTGTCTCCAACTTCCCTCCACCATGAATGTCTTCACTGATAGCCTCTCTCCTTCCCCTTTCCCTATAGCCTGCTCAAACTCGACCACTCATCCTACTCAACCCCTATGAGCCCTAATTACCTCCTTCGCATAGCTGTCTCTCTGGCATTCGTAAGCCATGCTGCCGCTCCTTCACCTCCTGTTAAAGGCTTCGTCTTTAGTACATTTCGATTACTATTCAGCCGGCTTCGGTTTGCGTTCCAAGCCTCATTATTGATTGCAAGACCGTTTTGGCACGGGGCTCTTCACAGATTAACTTGGGTGCTGCAAATAGCAAGTTAGTTGGCAGTCCACCTAACATAACGGGGTTAAATGCACCAGTTTACACAAATATTGTTTTTTAGTGTTGAAAAGCCGACTGCAAACTAAAACGAGGCTTGAAACGCGTGAGGGCAAGCTACCGATTAGGGCACCGGTTTCTTAGTTCACTGGTGCCTGCATAAGCAAGTACGCACTTATTCCTGGCAAAACAGGATCCAGGGTAGAATGACGACGTTGGGTTACACAAGCAATTACAGATTGGGGATTTCTTTCAGAATCACTGAATGTATTCAAGGCCAGAAATATATAGAACTCTCGGGTCTCTCTCATTGCGAGCAAGATGATTCCCACATTTATTTTTGCGGTTTTATAATAGCGCAAACTCGACCTGAAGGCATTGGAGCGCTTTACATGAACACCAGCCACACATGCATGCCTATTCAGGCGGGAAATTCCCGATTTTTGTAACATGGCTTTATTTTGGCTGCTTCCAGCCTGACATTGCCCCTCCTTCAATAGAAGACAATGGGGAAATACATTCTCCCGATTTTTTTAATCTCCCTTTCCTATTCTGAAATGTTGGCATATATGCAGCCACATTACACATGGACACATTCATTTATACTTTTTGTGGGAACGAGGAGATTAAGTGATAGGCTCAGACTCACCAGAGGTTGATCTAACACCGACTCAAACCTGGTTCCGCAGTGCCCCAGTCAGAAGCTCTGGCCATTATGCCATATCTTCTCCAGTTTGAGTCCTCACTTCCACCAAGGTGAATGTCACCCCTCATAAGAAGTTTACAACCAAACATCGGACAAATGACATACTGTTGTGATAGCTGATTTCCTTTCACCTAAAACGCATTGCAGATTGAGACTGACACTAACTAAAGGTGTGTTTACAATGGCCATCATCTTGTAATAACGTCAGTGCTTTAAATGGGCCGACACTTCTTTTTTTTTCCCTCTGAGTACCGGAACTTCTACGTGCCCAGGGAGAGTGCTGGTACTCACTGCAGCATGTTGGGATTTCCCAACGAAATGGTCATCATGTGAACATGCACAGCATTTCTACTCTGCAGTGCATGCTCACAATATTAGCATTTCACCATCATCTTGCATTCTTGCCATCAGCAAAATGTGTGGCGTCATCACCCTGTCGCTATGTGGTGGAAAGGAATGGAAGTTCTTTAAAAATGAAGTTTGGAATGGCTTTACATTCCTTCTTTGCCATACAGCAGTGAGGATCGTTGACAAGGAGTCCCCCAGGAGCAGCACTTGCGGAGCAGGTTTCCCTCCAGGGCCAGGCAGGGCCCAGGATCAGATTCCTCATTCAGTGCCATCTTGGACCCAGGAAGCAAGGATCAGATTCCTGCAGTTGGGCCCCCATCCATACAGCGCCACTGAGGACTCAGGATATGATTCCTGCAGCTGCTGGACTCTACACCCATGCAGTGCCTGCTGCCTGGATCAGATTGGTAAGGCAGGCACACTGAAATGTGCAGATTGAATGAGTGGGAAGGGAGAGGGCCTGAGCATGAGTGGCCTGTCAGGAACCAAGGTAAAATGGGCCATTTTTTCCCCTTAGTTTCCCTGCCACTGGGCTCTGACAGTGTCTTTCACCGGACTCCTTTGCCTCCGCCCAGCTGGGACATTGACCCCATGATGGGCAGGGCGGAGGTTGGGCAGATGGCCTACGAGACCTCACTGGAGCCCAGTTGAGATTGGAGGAGGCCTCTACGCAGGTGGACTCTCTGTATATGCTCGAGACCCTGAAGTGCTCACTTTCTCTGCTACTGCGAGCTCTCCGGCCATGGGGCCTTCTGATCCCAATCCGACTCTGCCTACTGCAAAAAATTTCAAGGGATAGAAAAAGGTAAGTTAGACTCACCTCTTTCAGCCAGACCAATGCTGGTGCTCAGTGAGCACAATCCGTAGTATTATTGTCGAGCTTACTTGTTTTTTTTGCATTTGTTTCCAGCGATTAACCTTTCCCCAATAAGCCACTTAGGCGCTGGAAGTACGGGCTGACATCCAAAGTAACCGCACTGGAGTTAAGATGAAGTACGAATAGATTCCTTTAAATTTTGTTTTTCTCTTGTCACAAAGGTTGAATGTCAGGCAATACCACCTGACAAATTGCTGCTTATTCTTTTAGCATGGAGATTGATGTTAACTTTTCCTTCCCTGACTGCAGAGTGAAATGATTTTTGAAAGTTTGCAAACATAAATTCCTTGTAAATGAACTGTACACATGTTTCAAAATTGGAAAAAGAAAGGGCAAATGAAGCAGTTCTTTTGTTATTCTTAAGTATCATGCAAGAATTTAATAGGGTCAAAACAAAGTATGATGCTTTACTGGGTTATGTGCAAAAGATAAATATTCTCTAGAGCGAGGGACCATTAATGCAGCAGGTGCAGTGGCACAGAGGCCTGGGGGCCCACTGAAACCAGATTATTGCTATATTTCATGGATCAAACAGGGGTCAGTGGCCTTGCATTCATGCTGCGCCACTGGCTGGTACCCAATTCCATACATTATCCTTGGTGTGCTGCATAGTTTTAGTCAGTAAAATTACCTGCCTGTGCAAATTTAGTGGTCATGACAATGGAAAATGTCCTATCTCTGAATGACAGTGTACTACCACACCATGCACCACCAGTTAGATACTACACTGATTCCCAGTAAATGTTTGCCAGTAGCCCCGCCCCTGGAACCACCCCTAAACCCACCTCTTTGCCCCGCCCCCTGGGTCATAGCTCAGTTAGTGAATACCTGCACTTTTATCCCCCATTTAAAGCACTGTATAACGTCATTAAAATCATGTGGTAACTGTTGTTGTTCTTCGTGTTCCAAATAATGAAAGGTAAAACCCACGCTAACATACTGAGAGATACTCCCTTTTTAGGTCTCGCCTACGCATCGCGCATGCGCTGCTTAGGAGGGCCTTTAGCCGTCGCTCTTCACTTTTTCAAGCACTGCACTCGTGCTTGTGGCGGCATCCACCTTGCGGGAGCGAGCAGCGGCGCGCCACAAGCACGAGTGCAGTGCTTGAAAAAGTGAAGACTGCTCTCCCAAGCGCGCGCACTACTCGCAGGTGCACCCCTCGGCCTCTCTCTCCCTCTCTGACGTCCCTACTGCTGCAGCCTGCACGCCTTTTTTTTTTTTTTTAACTTTCAGCGCGAGGCGCGCGCGCTTGTTTAAAGCGTCATAAAAGTTGTACTTTCAACACCTTTTTGCTTCGTGCTACTCTCAGTGCGTTTACAGTTTTATAGAGATTTGTCGTTCCACTTGCTCTCCTGTGCACTATTTAGTTGTAAAACTTTTCATGTGATGCACTTCATATACTTCTATGTGCAGGTTTCATTTCTAACCATTAACATCCTAACTGTAAAAACTTAAACCACACTTTTCCTAAGCATTCCAAGAGTGCATATGTGTTGACCATTCAGCGTTTATCCCCTTCTCTCAGCACATTTCTTTTCATAACATAATTTTCCACAACGTTGTCCTTCAAGCCTCTCTTACGTATGCTATCACTTTTATACAGCTTCTCCATTTGAGCTGCCTTCCTGGTGCGCCTTTCACTCCGATTGTGCTCTCGTTCATTCTCTCTACCCCCTCCATGTGGCTCTGTGTTGCCCCCACCGCGCCCCGTGTTGCTTCCTATCACGTACACCCCTATTGCTTCCACCTGCCCTTCTTGATGCTTCCCGTGCACTTCTGCTGTTTCCACACCCTCCTTGATTACGTCCTCTGTATTGCTTTTCCAACCATATTCGCCCCCTCATGGCGTTCTTTCCCCATCCGCTCATGTTACTTACTTTTTTAACTGCACCAACTCTAATCTGCAAACAAAAAGAAAAAAAAAGTTTGTGTCATTTTGTAGGCGCGTGTGTGCTCGGTGCGCACTACTACAAAATGACACAGCTGGCTGCATAGGCTTTTTCCCTTCTCTTTATTTTCCATAGTGCACGGTATCTGAGAGTCTGAAAGCATTGGCAAAGCCAATAGGTCCCAAAAGCGAGACCTATTGGCTATGCCACTGTTTGGTGTTGACAGCCTGTACATATGTATCTGAAATCTGGCAACTTGATAAATGGTGGCATCCCTCTTAATTATGAGCTTGATGGCAGCGCCACTCAACAGGGTGTGGCCATGGACGATTACTTATAAAACGTCTGTCTTCTGTGATGGTAATTTAAGAACGACCTTGTCTTTTCTGTGTTTCTTCTTCCTGGATAGGGAGAGGAAATAATTGCACAGAAAACAGACAAATTCCTTAGGATTGGTGATAAACTGGAACCAATATGCAAGAGTACGTTAGGGAAGTCATGTTGACAACATTTAGATGTCTGCTAGGCTTTTGTGATAAAACCATCACAAAGCATACATGCATAGTTAAATGTACAACCTTTATGGGCCTTGGGTGAACCTTCAACAACCATAGGTCTATTCCAGTGTCATTAACATTTGCTTCTGCCCTCCACTGCATCCAGCATGGAGCGCAAGGAAGCCCACTTAAGCCATGTGCTCTCTTGCTGAGTCAGTGTTTTGCCTAAACGGGGTTCACTTCATTGCCAGGGCTGCTGGTTGAGTCCTTTTATTTTACATTTTCTTATAGGTTTCCTTTAATTTGCTTCTTTCTCTTTATATTTATTTATTTTTGCCTCATTCGTCAGCATCTACTGCTGGGTGCACATCCCACCCCTTAAATGTCTTTATTGACATTTGGGTATAAACAAAGGTACAACAATATCCCCAGTGCTTGGGGTAGGGACAGCAGGGGGAGAGAGGGGGAGGGGTTGAAGAGAGAAGCGGGAGGAGCACGGCACAAAGCAGTAAAGTTCACAACAGTGGTGTGCTCAGTTCTCGTCCACCTATGGCCTCAAGTATCACAACTGGGACAATGTTCTCCCCATGGTAAGAGCGCCCCTCTAGTCGGACCACTGATATCTGGGCGGGGAGTGCCATGATTCTAAATGGTTGCATCGTAGGTGCCAGGGCGCGGGGACTCCGGACTCACCAGAGCACATAGTACATTCGTACTACTGGGTGCACATTTACCAGCAGCCCTCTGTAATTCCAGCCAGCTGCTAGGCCGCTCATTTCACTTTCTGGGTGTCCAGCAGCTCCATCAAAATCCAGCAGCATCCTGGTGTCCTCCACTGCTACCTACATTGTGCGTGCAATACTATTGTGAACTGCCTCACTTTTCGAGTATACATTGCAACGTTAAACAAGCGCCGAGGCGGGGACATTCAAGGTTAGCTCCCGGTGCCTATAAGGCGGGGCGTCGGGGATCTGCTTTTTCAATCATTGTAGAGACTCTGTTTCATAAATCATTGTTTATTGCTGACATATGAGGGAGCTTTCTCCTATAATTTTCACTGCGAGCCATCATAGAGGTAGAGAAGCACATTGTATACTCATGGCACTACATTGCAGTGCTTCTTGATCAACCCTGCAGCATGACACCCGTCTTCTCAGCTAGACTGCTAACCAGGGGGACATAATGGCAGTGAAGAGATCTGGTAGCCTGATGTGCCCCTGTATGCTGCACCACAATATTTCCCCCTTTGGCTGCAGTAAGTGTTTATGATGATGGTGGTGTGTTTTTTAGTCCTGTTGGGGTAAATATGGTTGGGTACTTGTGTATTCAGTGCCCATTATACCATTGGATTATACCATTGGATTGGAGGCAACATTTGTATCTTCTACTAAACATTTTGGAATGAAAAAGTAATCTATAATCCACTGTTCATGATGGCTATATTTAATTAATCCCTCTGTTATATTTGTGCGTAGTTGCCATGTCTTAAAGAGCTTGTAAGCAGCTGAAAGGCAGAAGGTTGTTTCTTCATTGGGAAAAAATAAAAGGTAAAAGGTCTAATATTCGTGAGGCTGCTCTCAGAACTCAAGATCATGGCCAGACTCGAGAGTGGCAGCTTAGGAGTGACATAGGACGATATTTTCTATTTGAAGGCTAATTGATGCATTGGCTAAAGTTTGGTCTAAGCAGCCAGAAACAGTAAGTTAATTCTAACGTCCTCAAAATTCTCTTATGTGGTTAACCTAGTGCACTTTTGCATATACGTGGGTGGTAAAGGTGCATTTTGGGTTGGCTAGTAGTCGGGTTCAATGTTTTTGGCCACTACCAGTGCATCTATTTCATCTGTGAATAAAAATAATCCAAGAGGCGAGAGAGAGGAAATCTATCATTTAGAGTACATTCTCAAAAAGAAGCCGTGCTCTAGGAGAACGGTGGTGACATTATATATGATCAAAAAACTGTAAAGGATTCAGTTTTGTGTTGATATTGAGTGCTACTGTATCATTCAATAGGCAGACTCTACCTGCAGGGTCAAAATCCCTTCCTCTTACTGACCTTTATTGATCAAGGCCCTGAATAATGCCTTTTGACCCCCCTGAATGGACACACTCAGGTACCTCTCTACCTCTCTACCTCTCTCTACCTCTCTACCTCTCTACCTCTCTCGACCTCTCTCTACCTCTCTATCTCTCTACCTCTCTCTACCTCTCTCTACCTCTCTACCTCTCTCTACCTCTCTCTACCTCTCTCTCTCTCTACCTCTCTCTGTACCTTTCTCTCTACCTCTCTCTCTACCTCTCTCTCTACCTCTCTCTCTCTACCTCTACCTCTCTACATCTCTCTACCTCTCTACCTCTCTACCTCTCTCTCTCTACCTCTCCCTCTACCTCTCTACCTCTCTACCTCTACCTCTCTACCTCTCTACCTCTACCTCTCTACCTCTCTCTCTACCTCTCTCTCTACCTCTCTCTCTACCTCTCTCTCTACCTCTCTCTCTACCTCTCTACACCCCTCTACCTCTCTACCTCTCTCTACCTCTCTCTCTACCTCTCTCTCTCTACCTCTCTCTCTCTCTCTCTACCCCTCTCTCTACCTCTCTCTCTCTACCTCTCTACCTCTCTCCCCCTCTACCTCTCTCTCTACCTCTCTCTCTCTACCTCTCCCTCTACCTCTCTACCTCTCTCTCTACCTCTCTCTCTCTACCTCTCTACCTCTCTCTACCTCTCTCTACTTCTCTACCTCTCTCTCTCTACCTCTCTACCTCTACCTCTCTACCTCTCTACCTCTACCTCTCTACCTCTCTACCTCTCTACACCTCTCTACCTCTCTACCTCTCTCTCTCTACCTCGCTACCTCTCTCTACCTCTCTACCTCTCTCTCTCTACCTCTACCTCTCTACCTCTCTACCTCTCTACCTCTCTACACCTCTCTACCTCTCTACCTCTCTCTCTCTACCTCGCTACCTCTCTCTACCTCGCTACCTCTCTCTACCTCTCTCTCTCTACCTCTCTACCTCTCGCTCTACCTCTCTACCTCTCTCTACCTCTCTCTACCTCTCTCTCTCTCCCTCTACCTCTCTACCTCTCTCTACCTCTCTCTCTACCTCTCTCTCTACCTCTCTCTACCTCTCTCTACCTCTCTCTACCTCTCTACCTCTTTACACCTCTCTACCTCTCTACACCTCTCTACCTCTCAACCAGTTGAATTCCGGGAAGCCCAAACCATCAGTATTTCAAATCTGCGCGTGAAACGTGGGTAGGATGAGCCGTGCAGCTCAGAAAGGGATGTTCTTTTTACATAATTTGTATTTAATAGAATTGGGAAGCAGGAGAACAGTCTCACAGTTGAGATAGGGATTCACATACACTGGCGACCGCTTTTGAATTGGCTTTAAAACCATTCAAAGATGGCTGCAGCGTCTACGTGGGATGCGGTGGACTAAGTGGCAGCCAGAGCCTGATAGCACTGCTTGTCCTTTAAAAAAAAAAACAAGCATTGGCATAGCCAATAGGTCTCCCCTTTGGGACCTTATAAGTGTTTAGTTATCCAGTACAATATCCTTGGTGCAACAACATCAAGTGTTGCATGGCTAAACACTTATAAGGTCCCAAAGGCGAGACCTATTGGCTATGCCAATGCTTGTTTCCATTGCGGTGGGTGCTGAAGCTAGCAGCACTCGCCGCAATGGAAAACCTGTACAATGCGACCCCCACGGTGGCAGTCGCATTGTAATTTGGCCTGTGGGACCCCCGACACTATGTCGGGCGGTCCCCATCCCCGTTAGGGTGGGGGGCGGACGTGAGTCTGCCCGCCATCCTAATCAGGCCCTAAGTGCTTTTTTCAAAGATCACTTCCTGTTATGGCTAAACCTGGGCAAAATTACGCCAGTGAAATTCACAGAAATTAGGTCATTATGGCACTTCGCTTACATATGCAGCATTTGTGATAAAATGCAACATTCTTTTTAGTGCGAATGCGTGTGAGCAACAGAGCAGGAGCAGCTGCTGTTTGCGGTGCTTTCACTTTTTTGCACTACATTTTAGTGCAAAATTAATCCTTGTATCAAAACTTGATGCGCAGCTGCATTTCAGGTAATTACGTAGAATTTTGCAGAATTTTAGAAAAATGGCGTGCATTTATGCAAAAGCAAATTACGCACATTTCTCACAGTCCCTGTTAATGTCATTAGCAGTAAAAGTAACATGATTTCAGGTCTTGAGATGTCATTGTCGCGTCGACAGGTGGGGTATATCGCTTCTGCTATCCCTGCCATTTTTGTGAAGCAATGCCCATGACTGGAGAGATTCTAACTCACATCAGAGAGAACTTCTAGGAATCAGGAGAGAGACTACGCTTCTATAATCACAGTGTTCGCAGTGAGACCACTCAATAAGCCTCTCCCTAATGCATACTTTTTTTCCAACAGTTTAGCGAGAGTAGGAGGAAGTGTTTGCTGTCTCATTTCCATCAGTCAAGGTTGTCCAACCTAGCGATCCACCATTGTAAGCCATCCTGACCCACTGCGCCCCCAAGAAACAAATGAGGGGGCTGAGGGACACCCGCTGCTCCTGGGGCAAACACTGAGAACCCGAGACTGACCCGAGGTAGAGCCAGAGCGGAGAAAGTGAATCGCATTCCGACGACTACCCAAAATGGCGCCCGATAGATGAGGGGAAAGGACCCCCAGAACGTAGCTTGCAGATGGGTGAGCCGACACCCCCGATCGAGAAGTCAGGGAAATAGATAATCGGAGCGGGGGAGGTGTTGGCTGATGGACCATAGAGGTGAGGCATAAGCAAGTAGGCCCAGCGGAGCCCCGGGCCCTACTAGTGCGATCGCGGGGCCAGCAGAGTAGCAGTGGAGAAAGACCCCCTCACCTCCACTGGGGAGTATCGCTAAAGTCGTTGCGGGCTGCCGATGCCCAGAGCAAAATGGCGCAGAGCTTTGGGGTGCAAAAGGTGAGCGCTGAGTAAGTAGCCTACCAAGAGACCTGGAGGAGAGAGGAAGCGTTAGACCACAACTGCCGCAGCAGGTCTGGGCCGCTGAGATGGAGACCCGCATTAGCTCGGACACACAATAAAAGGCGGGGAACAGTGGTGAAGAGGGACCCAAACCTGGAGCTGCAGAACCGGGACGGACGACGCCCTTAGAGAGTGAAGCGGGCGGAGGCAGCAGCGTTGCGGAACCTGAGATTGGAGGAGAAACCGGCGGCAGCCCGGAGTGCAGATTCAAGGGTAGAGTGCTACCGTCCCAATAAAGACAGCGGGAACAGCTTTGCGAATGGAGCGCTGCCAACACCAAGAGAACCCTAGAGGTGAGGGCGCTACTGGCCTGGGGCTGAGGCAAACGGTGAAGAGTGGGGGCCGATATACGCTCCTGCAAAAAATGAGACACGCCTGAGCTGCGAGGGGATGCAGCGCCTGAGATCACAGTTTTTCAGGCTGAGCGGGGTGAACAAACAGGCCTGCAGATAATTAACAAGCAGAAAGGTTGGCTGGCTCACAGGGCGGTACTGCGGAGGACAGAGTAACGAACGGCTGAGTAGCCAGAGGAGGCCCATCAACTAGCCCCGCAGATGAGGCAGTGGGGCCACAGAGCGCCTGATGCCCGACAGGAGGGCTCTCTGAATGAAGCAGTCACCCCATTAGCCTGAGAGATGAGCGGGTTAGGAGAGACTGAGGGAACTCCTTGAGAAAGAAACTTCACGAGGCCTGTACTGGGTCTATACCCAAAGTATCACCTCCGGAACACAGCAGCTATCAGAGTCCAGGCGGGTTAGTGATCTTGGAGCACACACCATCGTGCAGACACTGGTCAAAGGCCCAGGAAGAGGGGACAGGAGGGTCCTATGCCACTGCAGATACCTACTCAGAACGAGGGCGTAAACCCTCATAAGAGAACGGCTAGCACTGGGGCACGAAGATTAGGAAGTAGAAATCAACAACAAAATGACTGCGAGACTTATTAACCACACCCATCGAACACCCACAATTACGGAGACAGGTTAACCCCCATGTTGAAAATGAGAAAGCTGCCTAGGAAACGAGCGCAGGACACCACCGAACTAAGCAAGGGGTTAGAACAGATGGATGAGAAGGAAGATGCTGGAGGGGCAATGAAGGAGACCGCCCAGCCTCACCCGACACTGGCAGATATCATGCAGGCGATTACAGCGTCTCGCGAAGCACTGGAAACCAAGATCGATGCTATTGGCACCGACCTAAGCCTACTCAAGGATGACCACCGTCGACTGGCGGAAAGAGCGCACAATGTCTGACATTTCCTCCGAGGTAGCTGAGCTGCGCAAGTCCTTATCGGAAATGGAAAGAAGGGTTCGGACCATAAAAATGAGAGCGGAAGACAGCGAAGGACGATCATGCAGGAATAACTTACACATCATCAGGATCCCGGAGCATAAGGAGAGGAACAACATGGTATTGTTCTTAGAGAATTGGCTAAAGACGGAAGTTGCCCCAGAGGGGCTATCCCGATTTTAGCACTGAAAGGGCACACAGAGTCCCAGCCAGGCCCCCCAAACCGGGTGCTCCACCACGACCGATTGTGGCTCGTCTGCTCCACTTCAGGGATCAAGATCATATTCTAGCACAAGCCCGCCAGAACAATAATCTGCAAATTGGTAACAACAAAGTCATGGTGTTTCCGGAGTTCACGAGGGAAGTGCAGATGCTGCGGGCCACCTTCTTGGTGGTAAAAAAGCACCTATGGCAACTACAGATCTCATATACAATGTTGTTTCCAGCAGACTGAGAGTTGTTACACCAGCTGGGACCCAGTTCTTTCAAATTCCACAAGAGGCTTTGGCTTGGCTCGAAACCGTCCTGGGACGCAGGTCGAGGGCGGCTCCCCAGGATCATCACCTCGGAGCAGTCAAGCGGACCCGGAAAAAGCCAGAACACCATCCTCAGCAGAAGCCAGAGAGGAAAGACACAGAGGCCTCAGAGCAGTTGCAGAACTAAGCCAAGCAGAATCCAGTCCCAATTCCACCCAGAGCGACCACGCAGAGAGACAATCGGACTCTTCCCAAAGATCTAGCTCCGCGGAGGACTGTGAGACAGATCTTCCTAAAGTCATTCCCAAGTCAATTGATGAGCTCATTTGAACAAAGGAACATTATGAGACAATGAGTAACAGACATTCACTCCTGTATCCTTTTGTCTCTACATGTTGGGCGACTGCATCCCCTACAGGGGTCAAACCTATGAGAATGAAAGGGGGGCGGGGATCTTACTTCTGCATCTAGAGATGGGGGGAGCCGGGCGGAGAGGGGCGCAGAGCTCGCCACCTGAATCCATACCCCTAAGGGTCACTGCGTGGGTCAAACACAGGAAGATACCAATTGGTATTAAGTTTGGATGGGTATAGGACTGCCACCTGTCATGGGGAAGGGATGTTGGGGAGTTTGTCTTAAATGGGGTTTTCATTTAGGGGCGATCGTGCCTGGGGTAGCAAAAGTACTGGAGACTGTTAGCACAACCTCATGGCGCCCACTGTAGATCTTAGGTGTCTTTCATGAATGTACGGGGGATGCACACTATGACCAAACGCCACAGGATACACACATACCTAACTAGAAGGGTAGCACAAATTGCAATGTTGCAAGAAACACACATAACAGCTAAGGAAGGGGAGGCACTGCAGCGAAGATGGGGAGGGCAGGAGTACTATACGAAATACTCAGCCTTTGCATGAGGGTGCTAATATGGGTGAAAGCAGGAGTCCCATTCCAGTGTACCAGACACATTATAGACCCCGAAGGGCGGTTCGTAGTGCTGTTTGGTAAATTAGATGGATGGGACATAACGATTGGAAGCAATTATGAACCAAATACTGAACAGTCCTCATTCCTAGCGGTCCTCTCCAGAACACTGGCACCCTTTCTGGCCGGATCGGTGATACTAGGTGGGGACTACAAGTGTGTCACGGACGTTGAACTAGACTGTTCCCATCCACCCCTGTGAGACTCCCCCACTGTTAGGACAGCTGAAGCTCGCAGAGAATGGCAGCATCAATGGGGGACGGTTGACTCTTGGAGAGCGTTACACCTGAGAGATAGGGACTATTCATTCTTCTCACATTTACATGATTTACACGTTAGACTAGACACCATCCTATGCTCCCCGACGTGCATGAACATATCAAGACAAGTGAGTACCTGGCCCGGACAGTCTCAGACCATAACCCCTAGTTAATATGCCTCCAGTGGATGATGGGTAGGCCGAGTATCCCTACCTGGCGACTAAGACCGGAAGCCCTGGTAGACCAGGTATTCCAGGCAACGATAAGAAAGGCCATTGAACAGTACTTCGAGCATAATGCAGGGACCACCACTAACCTCCTGGTGGAGTGGAATGGATTTAAAGTCATGATTAGAGGGAAGTGCATTTCTGAAGTAGTAGGAATAAGAGGAATGCTCTTAAGGTACACGCTAAAAGTGGAGCAGAATCTTTGGGAACTTGAAAAAGCAAGACCAGAGCACAGAGAGCTTCAAGAGCAGTTACTGGCAGTTAAAGAGACAGTGGCAGAAAATGTAGAAAGACTGCGCTGTTTCGATTATAAGAACTACATGACCCATGCTGAAAGGGACAAGTCGGGAGCACTATTGGCATGGTTAGCTAACCCAGCTAAGAGGGGATCGCCTAGACTTGAAATCAGAGACAAACTGGACGGAGAGTCCTACAGACATCAGGATATAATCTTGAAGTACTATGCTGAACTATATTGGAGTAGGATGGTGAGCACAGAGGCGGACATTGATGCCTTCATAGGACCTCTGAGATTTTTAACCACAACTGAAGAGGAGGCAGACGAACTGGGTAGGGACATAGAACTACACGATGTTAGAGCAGCTATTAAATCCAAGGCCAGGGATAAAATGACTGGGACCGATGGCCTCCCGGCTGAGTTCTACTCTATGTATATAGATATCCTAGGACCTCGTCTGGTTGAAGTTTATAACCAAGCAAAGCAGAGGGGGAAACTACCGGGGTCCACGAAGGAGGCATTGTTTATCCCGCTGTTAACACCAGGCAAGCCGGCAGCCGACAAAACAGCATACAGACCGCTTTCCATGCTTAATCTGGACTATAAGATCCTGAGTATGATTTTAGCGATGTGTCTCCTGCTGCATATGTCATACTTGGTACACCAGCACCAGGCGGGGTTCATACAAACTCGTAATACGGCGCTGAATATTAGAAGGGTACTGCGCATTCTGGAAGCAGACTCCTACGACAAGGACGAGGCGGCCATTTTTGCAGTTGACATTGAAAAGGCCTTTGACAGCCTAGAATGGCCGTATCTCTTCAGGGTGATGCAGAGGCTCGGGCTGGGATCAGGCTCTGTAGAATGGACAACCTTGGTATACTCCGATTCCAGAGCTAGAGTCAAGACCACAGGCCTGATATCAGACAACTACCAGGTGGGTAAGGGAACACGACAAGGGTGTCCCCTCTCTCCACTTTTATTTGCCCTAGCTATGGAACCCCTGGCTGCCAGAACAGGAATCCATTACCAGGGGTAAGAGGTCTTGGGCCGGACTCAACATATAGCGTTATATGCGGACGACCTCTTGTTATTCCTCCGGAACACTAGGGAAGACCTTGATGGAGCAAGGGAATTAATTGCATCTCTTGGGAGGGTGTCGGGCCTCTTGCTTAACTGGAGGAAATCGTGCCTGTTCCTCACTAAAGCAGTATGGGAGAGACCACAAATGGAGGGGGACATGCTATGGGAAAACAGGTGCCTCCCCTACTTAGGAGTTAGCATCTATCATGATCGGTAGGACCTCCTGGAAGGTAACATAGGAAAAGCGATCAGGGGAGTGAAGGTGAGCTTCATCTTCTGGGCGAATCTGCCCTTTTCAGTGATGGGCAGAATAGCCCTGTTGAAAATGGTGACCTACCGTGATTGCTGTACCTGTTTGGGGTATTACTAACCCCGGGCGGAGACCTCCGCTCCGCCCACGGAGTGTGCGGAGATTTGCCTTCTCCGCGTTCCGCAGAGAAGGCAAATCTCCGCACACTCCGCAGCGGAGCGGAGTTCGGAGCGGAGCGGAGTTCGCCAGCCCCCGCCTCCACCCCCCTATTAAGAAGTAAGTTAACATTAATTAAAAATAAAGTTAAAACCACTTACCGTTGTACTGCGGCGTCCCCGGGCTGCCCTCCTCCTCTTCCTCGCCGTACCTCTACCTCGCCGTACCGGTAATGCTTGAGAAAACTGCGCATGCGCGTGCACGCGGGCGGTGGAGTGGAGCGGAGTGGAGTTCCACGGAGTTTGTTGGCAACTCATTGGACATCCGAGTAGCCCCGCTACACCCACTATGCCCGGGGTTAGGTATTACCTGTTTGGATCCCGGTGGGGACATTTCACCACTTGCAATCATTGTGACTTTGTTCATTTGGGGGGCAGGCAGGAGTAGAGTGGCATGGGCTACACTAACGAGACCGAAGGCAGCTGGGGGACTAGCACTCCCGGATTTTGAGTATTACTACCTAGCAGCTCAGCTGCAGTGGCTCGCAAAGTGGGCGGCCAGTCGGGTGGGGAGAACTGACCAACCAGACGACACAATCCCAAGTCTAAGCTTTTTGTCCTGAATAGTGCTGTGCCTGCCCACACAGGGAAGCGATGGAACCAACAGAGTAAAAGTAATACGCAAATGCTGGGCCAGGAGTTTACAGGGATCTAAAACCAGAAAGCTGTATGTCCCGGAGATCCCATTAACCATCTGCATGGCACTTCCACACGGGGAGACTGGTGAGGGTTAGAGGCATGGATAGCGGCGGGGGTGACCACTGTCGGTGCACTATATGAGGACGGATCCCTACTACCATTTAACAAATTTAGCGAACGTTATGACATACCCCAAGGACATTTCCTATTATATGGCTCTCTGACAAAGGCAGTAGGCAAACATTGGGGTGAGGGCCTCTCTGAACCACCAATGTTTGGAGGGTGCCAGTACGTGGTGACCGCCTCCAGGACACTCAAAGCAGTCACCTGCTTGTACAGACGCCTTCGAAATGAGACGTTGCCCGCACTCAACCAACTACGGGAATGATGGGAGGAAGGTTTGGGGTTATCTATAGAAGAAAGAACATGGGATATACAAGTTGAACGGACAACCAGGGTCACTAGAAATGCCAGTTTTCAATTAATCAATTTATTTGTACTACATAGAGCCTATCTCACACCAGCACGCATAAATTGGTACTTTGGGACACAAGTAGCTACATGCCCCCGTTGCGGAGAGGTCGGAGCTGAATTCTTGGACATGTTCCGGGACTGCCCTGAACTAGAGAGCTTCTGGAGTGTAGTGACAACGATACTGGCGGAAGTAACAGAGAAGAAGGTGAATGCAACACCAGGATACTGCCTCTTACCCTGGCTCCCCCACACCTCCAAAACCAAAGTAAGAAGTAAATTCCAGGACCTGGCACTCCTGTTAGCCAAGAGGGAGATCACTAGGAACTGGAAGGCCAAGGGAGGACCTGGGGCGGACAGGTGGAAGAGGGAGCTTAAAAGATGGGCAGAATACGAGGGGACAGTGAGACTGCGAGAAGCCAGAAGAGGATGGGGATACCTGGAGACAGCCAGAGCATGGGAAGCATTGGCAGCACTGCTTAAGAATCCACAAAATGATGAAGATGAGGAAGTACAGGAAGGGGCATAAGAGTTGGGGACCAGACATGTCCCCCCACATACCACTATGGCACACAAGACAGCGAGAACTCTCTACCAAAGATAAGCGGGTTTGTCTGGGTGAGGTGGGAACACGTGAACTACATCACACCATGGCACGCCTAGTGGGAGGGAGGAGGTGGGGAGGGAGTTGAATGTTTTTGTTGGGGTTAGAAGTTACGTTGCACAACAAGACTCATATTACTGGCGAACATAGATGGGCAGTGGGCCGTTGCCTTAACTGCAAAACAAAGAGGCAGTGCACTGTTCCTGCTTCATGTTATGACAAAATATTTATGAAAAGACAAGGGAGCCATGGGAGAACCAGAGTTATGATTGTAATGCAGGTTGTTAACATATTGCCTAAAATGTATGATGACATGAAGTAATGCTCAATAAAATTTGTTTAAAAAAGAAAAAGGTTGTCCAACCTAGGCCCAAAACGGCCATAATCATATCAGGTTTCCAGGATCCCCAGATAAGGCTAATGTACATACAATGAATCCAAACAGGGGTAATTTATATAGTCAGTGCTTATCTTGAAAATCCTGCAATGGATCCCACAATCCTAGACCTATGTTGGATACCCTTGGGCATCTTGGAGGACAGATGCATCAGTGTTAGAAGAGGAGCCCTCACATGGTGCTGAAGGCTTGGCCCTGGCACTCGCCTTACTTAGCGTGGCCTGGACTAGGCTTCAGTGCTGAAGACCTCACCCTCCATTTCCTAGCTGGTTGCTCTGAGACAAAGATCTTTATAACTCAACCGGTGCTGATGTCGGACAGTGTTAGACCTGGCATTTGAGATGTGTTTGAGAAACATGGAAGGTACTAGACCCTGAACCTTGTGTGTTTTGCGTTAGGATTCTGGACAACCATAGGGGGTTACACGCACAATGGAGACAGAGCATAGCTTATCAGTACAGCACCATAAAGTATACATTTTTGTGAAAAGTCATCCAATCCTTGTTAAGAGGGAGCCTGAGGGTAAAAGCAAATGATGATTCCATAACATCAATCAATCAACTTTATCCGGTTCAATGAACCATAAAAGTGCACAATGCAAACAAATATAGATAAAACATAATAAATACTAGTCACAGCTCATAGCAGTATAATTATATCAAACAATTGCAATCGTAGTACATCGTTTGTTAAAATGCTACCACAATACTGAGGCAAAAAAAACAAAGGAACAAAAATCTCAAAATAGTCCTAGGAATGGGCTCATTATGGGTCTGCTATGTCACCCGGATTATCTATATCGCTTTCTTAGTATGGGCAGCTCAAAAATACACACGGATCAAATAAAAATGTGCATACACATTGGTTGAAGGAACGTAATTTAAAAACAATACAACCTAAATAGGTATCATTATACTATTGCATTACTCCCATTTTGTCTTACCCTTGTATTTTTTTGTTTTACTTTGCTCACCAAATGTGGAGTCAAAGTGCAGGATCAGTGTTTAAAAAACTATTATAATCGTAGTATAAAAGGATAGGTGCTGTTAGGCATAAAAACATCATTAAAATCCATATAAGGGGGGCGTGGCCGGGCAAGATGGCCGAGCGGACGTAGCTCGTCTCGGCTCCCGGTCCACGCGCTGCTCCGGCCCGGCTCTAGGCGGCTACATGGCTTCATACTGGCTGACACTGCTCCCTCCCTGAAGCGGAGTGTTTGGGGCACCTGCGGAGCGACTTTGGCCGCCCCTGGGACCGTGGAGACGCCTGATATCCTCGGCGACCGAGGAGGCTGGCGGCGCGTAGACTGGCAGCCGGATTCATGCGGGGGACGCCGTGGACTGGGGCTGCCTTCGGGAGGTAGGACTGCTGCCGTGCTGCCGCATCGCGGAGACTCCCGCTGACTCTTCTGGACTGGGGGGCACACAAACTAACTTCACTTTGGTGGCGGGCCCCCCCCCGAGACATTGCATGGGACGCGTGCCTGGCCCTAAGATGGCGGCCGTCGGCGCCCTCCGGACGGCGATTGGCGCCACACCTGGCTCACCCAGACCGGGCCCGGCTCCCTGCAAAGATTGCGGTCCTCCCCCGCATTTCCAGCCTGCCGCCCGGTCACCCACCGGTCTGGGGTTGCTAACACCTCTGATTTGCCCATCAAGGCCCTGCAACATACACCTGCTCAGCCTACGGTCCTGACCCGACCCCGCAGCACAGATGGCGCTAGGGTGATCGCGCCCTGGGAGATCTCAGCCTCCTCACATCGCGACGCCAGTGACTACTGGCGCCTGAAGGCCGGACCTAGCCTACGTCTACGACGCTTGGTGGGCAGGCGTAAACCACAGGCACGACCGGTCGGGCCAAAGTCTATGGCACCCCTCCCTGGTCCTTACTCGCTGGTTGCACCCCGACAGGCATTGCTGGCGCCAACTAGCTATGACCCACACTACGTGAGGCACTCCGGACTGGGAGACCGTACACCCCTCACAGAACCCACGCCTGGGAACCTGACAGCCCTCCCTCTACCTCAATCCTCCATTCCAGTCGCTGGCACTTGGGAGCGCGGCATCTTCAGCTTCATCCCCTCGGACAGCTACTCGGGGCCTGCCTGGTCCGCACCCTTTGCCGCCAAAGAAGGCGCCGAGGAAGACGACGAGCAAGCAGACGGGTAAGGTCTCAGACTTTTCCCTTCCCTCAGACAAGCGCCCGACGCTGCGAGGAGACACAGGAGCCACGACAATGGCCCTCACGAAGGCAGACATGGCGGATATGTTTAAAGATTTTAAAGCGGAACTCCGCAAGGACCTGAGCCAGGATATTACAACCTCCATAGACCAACTGCGGGCAGATTTAACGGACCGGCTGACCTCCCTACAACAAGATGTAGACTCCGTGGGCACTAGGGTCCTCGACCTGGAGACACATTCTCAGGAGCAAGAGCGTCTAGCTTCAGAGCTGAGGGGGGATGTCCGCCAACTTCAGGAACAGCTCCACCAATCTTTACTCAAGACGGAGGACCTTGAAAATCGGTCTCGGAGAGAGAATGTACGTATTAGAGACCTGGAGGAGGGCGCAGAGGGGCCTGATCTGGCGGCTTTCGTGGAGGGCCTGTTCGCAGAGATTTTGGCCCCCCAAACACTTAAAATCAAGCTGGACAGGGTACATCGTGTGGGCATCGCACAGCCTGGTGAGAAGAGACGACCGCGCGATGTCCTAGCAAAATTCCATCCTTTCAAAGTGAAAGAAGCAGTCCTCCAAGCGGCCAGGGCAAGGAGCTCCAATGCATTCCAAAATTTTCTGTGCTCCATCTACCAAGATCTAGCTCCGGCAACTCTGGCACGGAGACAATTGTTTAGAGGCATTACTACCAAGCTGCACGAGGACCACATTCGGTACAGGTGGACATATCCATTTGGACTAAGCTTCGATTTTAAGAACAAACGCCACCACATCACCGATTTGAAGGAGGGTCAGGAGCTCTTGGGTCTCCCGCTGGATGAATCGGATGCCACATCAGATAAAACTGGAGCTCAATCACAAGGAACGCCAATGGCTCTTGGATGGTCGGCAGGCACACGCAGGGGCCGACGATGACTGGTTTAGGCTCTCCTCTGGGTCGAGGGTCTGCCGTACCCCTGAGCTCACGGGGGGTCCTGGCCCGCTGCGCTTCTTGCTGTTAAATGGTTCTTCTCCCCGGCGTTTGCCTAGGGCGGGGACGGATCACAGTCTTCAATGACGCTCCCAGACCACACGCCAAGATCGCTTACACCAGGATATACAGGGGTCCGGTCTTGTTGGAGGCCCCGATTGTCTGGGGAGGGACTCGAACGATTACGGACTGCCACCTCCTTAAAGTAAGAACTATGCCTCTAGGCTGGGGGTTCTTTCCCTTTTCTTCTACACTTGCTCAAAGCGATATGTTGGCGCTCTCTAGGAGCGGTTTCTTTTGCAGTTATCAGGGTTGACACCAACAGGGTGGGCAACATTTCTTAACGCGCCTTGTCCTCCTTTGCTGATGACCTATACAAACTCTCATTGTGGGAGGGATTTGCATGTCACTGTTTTTCTAGTCGCAACTAGACACTGTTAAGCTTTCCTTTTATGATTATGTAGCCGGGGTGGGCGTGGACGGGGACCTCGGACCCGTTGTTCCCCCTGGTTTCCGTGGGAGACATGTGCTCCCGGCGGAACTTTGTTAACCAATCTTGGAAACGTATTCCTATCTATGTTTGTTTTCTCTGGGTGGGGGTTTGGGGTGGGTTGGGGTGGGGGTTTGGGGTGGGTTGGGGTGGGGACTTGGTGGCGGCTTTTTATCATGTAGTTCTGGCGGGTCCTGGGGTACTTGTACTCCTATGGTTGAGATGAATGAGCAACACAACCTTCTTAGGGGGCTGGCGTCGTCGCAATACACTCATGGGATAAGGGGGCTTTTACAGAGTTTGTACATCCACTACTGACACTATGTCAGTTACAATAGGAACCTGGAATGTCAAAGGGCTTAATTCCCCTCAAAAACGCCAGAAAGTTTGGAAGCATATTATCGACCACCGTTTAGATGTAGTGGCGCTCCAGGAGACACATCTCGCTAGAACCGAAGACACGCGTTTTAGACACAAACAATACCCCTTAATCTACCGTTCTTCGGCACTTACTAAGCATAGGGGAGTTGCAATACTGTCCCGCTCTACCATACAATTTCAACCCCTAGATGTTCTTAGCGATAGGGAGGGCCGCTGGGTCATGGTTAAGGGCCGTCTCAGAGGGAAGATATGCACCTTTGTAGCAATATACGCGCCCAATTCTGGTCAGACATTATTCCTACACACACTGCTGGGGAAAATGCTGGACTTTGCGGAGGGACAGATAGTCCTCATGGGAGACTTCAATCTGACTTGGCATAAGGAAATGGACAGCACACACAGCGTTCTGAACTGGGCTCTTTTTCCGCTGATACTCAACAACGAATCCAAGACCTAGGCTTACTAGATTCCTGGCGTACGATTTATCCACAAACACGGGATTATACCTTCTACTCGCATGTGCATCGCACGTACTCCAGGATCGATTATATATTTATTAGTCAGTCCCTCCTGGGTTCCCTTCAAGACGCCAAAATCTTCCCTCTTTCTGTGTCCGATCATAGTTTGTTCTCCATCTGTCTGTCCTGGCGCGGGGACGCACTGGCTGCGCCCAGGTGGTACTTTCCGGCATCATTAACGAGAGATAAAGAATCCTGTGCTAAACTCAGAGACACTATTAAAGATTTTTTTGCGGTTAACAAACCAGAGGATACATCGGAGTTTATCACCTGGGACGCACTCAAAGCAGTCTTCCGAGGGAAATGTATTGCGCTTAACGCGGCCCTAAACAAGCAACGTACTAGGGAAAGAGAGCAACTAGAGCGGGAGCTGTCCTCTGCCGAAAATGCCCACAAACTGAACCCCACTCGATAGACTCTCCGGCATCTGACAGCTCTCCGTGGTAAGCTTTGCGCCATTTATAACAATAGAGCTGAGTTCACACTCCTTAAACTTCACCACTTATCTTACTCCCAAAGCAATAAAATCGGTAAACATTTAGCCAGACAACTTCGAGATAAACGGGAGAAAGAATACATAGGAGGCATTGTGGGGCCTGCTGGGGATGTCACGCACAAGGAGGAAGACAAAGCCGAACTCTTTGGCTCCTTTTATGACGCTCTATACTCGGGGGAGGACCTAGATGTTGCCACCCAACAGGAATATCTCCGTGCGTTGCCCCTACCTCAGGTTTCCAACGAATGGAACGAGCTACTCTCTGCCCCCTTCACCTATGAAGAAGTCAATGTAGCGATTAAAGCCCTTAAGCCCCACAAGGCCCCGGGTCCGGATGGGTACACCGCTCTTTTCTATAAGACCTTTGCCCCAGACATCTGCCCCTACCTTACGCATCTTTTCAACAAGATGGCCGAAGCCGGGGAACCTACTACATCTATGACTGAGGCCATGATCTCAGTGATACCAAAACCCGGAAAAGACCCCCAATATTGTACCTCCTATCGCCCTATTGCTCTTCTTAATCTAGATGCCAAATTATATTCCTCCATCATAGCCAAACGATTGAATGATTTTATGCCTGACCTTATACACCCGGACCAGTCCGGATTCATTAAGGGCCGCCAAACCCACGACAACACCCGTAGAATTATCCATCTCATTGAAAAGGCCAATAGACGCCAGATCCCTGCTGTCTTAGTGGGTCTAGACGCTGAGAAAGCCTTCGATCACGTTAATTGGGCGTTCTTGTTTCACACCCTCCAGGCATTCGGATTCTGAGCTAAATTTTTAACTATGATCCAAGCCAATTACCGACAACCTCGCTCCAGAGTGATAGTCAACGGGGTCAGCTCAGCCTCCTTTTTCCACTCTAGAGGCACCAGACAGGGGTGCCCCCTCTCACCTCTGCTCTTCGCCCTCAGCATTGAGCCCCTAGCAATGGCACTTAGAGATAATCCCAGTATCCGGGGTATACCATTCGCTGGGGAAACACACAAAATCTCCCTATTCGCAGACGATGTTCTCCTGTCACTTTCCGAACCGGCCATCTCTCTCCCAGCCCTGCAGACTGAATTGGAGCGTTAAGAATTAGTTGCAGGCTTTAAAATAAATTTTAGCAAATCCTATATCCTTAACCTCACTTTGCCACCAACTGAGGTCCACAGGCTCCAACCCCTTACCCCCCTTCCATGGGCTTCCTCCTCCATACAGTATCTAGGGGTTCAACTGACGCCGAGGATCGAAAGGTTATATGCGGTCAACTTTCCGCCCATCCTCAACCGCATCCAACGAGAACTTACAAAGTGGAGGCCCCTCTTCCTATCCTGGCTGGGCCGGATTCACGCAGTAAAAATTACACTCCTCCCTAAGCTTCTTTATTTATTCCAGGCCCTACCTATAGAGCTAGAAAGGGACTTCTTCCGACGAGTTAAGACTATGATCTTGCGGTTTATATGGCAGAGGGGGCGTGCCCGCTTCTCCTTCTCCATTCTACGTCGCCCTCGCTCGGAGGGGGGGGTAGACCTCCCTGACATCCAGTTGTATTATAAGGCTGCGCAGCTAAGAGTCTTGGTCGAGTGGTCAAAGGGGGAATCCGACAAACATTGGCTACATATGGACCGTAGTGTGACTGGGAGAACCATCTGGGACTTGATCTGGCGCCCTAAGAAAGATAGACCCCCTAACACATACATTGCTACGCCCACGCGCACCACTCTGAAAGTGTGGGATACACTGGCGGGAGACGACAGATGGACCTCTTTCCCTTCCCCGTTTACACCGATACACTTTAATCCAGCATTCCCACCGGGTACTCAGGAGGGGCCTTTCATTGCCTGGAGAGAGGGGGGCTGTCTTGCTTTAACCCACCTTTTCCATAACTATGACCCGCTCACCTTTGACAATTGCCAGCGGGACTATAACTTGGGAAACAGAGAACGATATCACTACACCCAACTGATGCACTGGGCCCTCACACCGCAAATACGCGACGCAGCTACCCCACCCCTCACCAAATTCGAATCCTTCCTTACCAAGACCACGACTATGAAGGGAGTGATTTCCTTCATATACAAATTTCTTCTCACCACTACAGTTTCCCCGAGACCGCGATACATGTCCATGTGGGAAGATCTTATACAGCGTCCTATCTCGGATATTGAATGGGGACACCTGTGGACAGACATTACACTGTTCAATCACTCCTCTGACCTACGGGAAGCCCACCTAAAAACCATGATGGACTGGTACCTCCATCTCTCTAGGCTTAAGCGAATCTTTCCTAACACTTCTGATAGATGGTGGAGAGGGTGTGGGTTACTGGGAGATTTTAAACATATCTGGTGGGATTGCCCGACTATTCGGCCCTTCTGGGAGGAAATACTTGCGCACATTAAGGATATCCTGGGGTACCCTATTCCAACCACCATGGCGGGGGTCCTTTTAGGTCTTCGCGACCCTGCACTAGAACATCAGACACAAGCAGACAAAACAATCTTGTGGCTATGTATAGGCGCAGCGAAAGTTACCCTAGCGGCCACCTGGAAAAAGAGGGAAGCACCAGCGATCTCCCTGTGGCATGCTAGATTGTGAAAACTTCTCAGCCTGGAACGAATGTCTGAAATCTTTCGAGATGACTTTAAAAATTTTGAATTCAGATGGGGTCCTTTGGTGGCCTTCCTTTCCCGAGGCCTACCGTCTGCTGTATGCCCATCGTCTATTAGAGCTCTGCATCTTTTTCAACTATAATCTGCCTTACACGGCCATAGTCAGACTGGATGTTTGTACTTCGCCGCCACCAATGTCGGGGAGGGGGGAGGGAGGGAGGGTTTGTCTTTTTTTAATTTATTTTTTTATTTCCTTTTTCTTTCCTTTGTTGCGTTGGTTATTTCCGTTTCACCCCTGGTTGGGAAATGTTGAAACACAAATGAGAACTGTTCGGTTGCCTTCCTTTGCAGATGGTTTCAATGTTCTTCCCATCGCAAAAGAAAGATGGGACACATATTGACACTCTGACTATCATTTATAGTTCTTAGAGGCCTCACCCACACCCCGTCAATACAAGGAACTGTAATTCTTTACTAGCAATCCAGTGATACCGGGGATGGGTAGGTATAGAATGTTAAGTGTTATTAGCCGCTTACAGTCTCATGGCACTTGAGGACCCCCTGTGAGGGGTGATTTGATAGTTCTGTTGTATGATGTAATTTGTACAAAAAATAACTAATAAAAATATGTTTGGAAAAAAAAAAAATCCATATAAGAAATATAAGTCAATAAAATAACAATAAGCCCCTCGATTAATTAGTTATTTACACCACTGCAGAGCTATCAGTAAATCCTTTCATAAAATGTTGCCTAATTCTCCGCATAGCCAGCAAGAAGCGTGAGTCTGCGAATACGATATAATGGGTAGAATCGCACTTCGGGATTCTCAGGGCTTCTCGACATGTCCTGTACCCGAGGTTTCAACACATCCATAACATACATTTCCAGTCTATACTCTATGAATTGCTTCTTTTTCCATGTTCTTTCTGGTGACCTGCCCATAATGCAACATGCTACCCTCTCCTAACAGATGTGTGTCACCCATGGGCTCCTTCCACCCTTCCTATGTGTACGCACACATCACTCGGCAGCTGGAGCCCCAAGTCCACGTCGCCTTATGCCAAGAGTTGCACTCGCCTGCCAGGAAGCCTCCTCACCTCTCGTGCATGGCCCTTTTTTGCCACTGAGGTCTCTTTATACCCTCCCTTCATAGGCGTATTCAGTGAACTCTGGTTCCTTAGAGCACAGGATACCAAACTCCTGGCCACATGAAAGAAAACCTTGAAAAGGGTTTTATAGAGACTTCTGACGGCACAGGATATTCAGCTGGACAGGACTGTCAGTTTTCCTTCAAATCCAGTATTTCATTGCTGTGGTCAAAACACTACCATAGCAGCACGAGGAGTGGGTGGTCCTCGCATGGGTCAGAATGCGTAGAACTCGAAGGGGATGATCACTGCAGACTCCAGCAAAACCCTCACGACTTCACTAAAGGGCCAGCCTAGCAGGCAATCACAGCTCTGTGTAAGTAGCAGAGCCTGTAGGTTAATGGAAAGATTTCAGGACATCAGGGGCGTCTGAAAGGCCTCAAGGACTCGGCAGAGCAGACACAGAGTTCAGGACTACGGGGCCTGTTCTAGTAGGTGTTACCAGGGCTTTAAGTGGGATGAAAAAACTGGGGGGTCTCTCAAAGGGGCGTGGCCAAAGTAATTATGGGCGTGGCTTAAAAACACGTAAGCTAAAAATCTGTGTTTAGCATAGTGTGCCGCCCGACTTGTATTTTGCTGTTTCTGTCATTTCTTCCAGATATGTTACAACAAGTAACATCATACCTACAAGTGAGGACTATTGGCTTTGTCAATGGTTGTTAGTTGCATAAGATAAATAAGCAGCAACTATGGCTTCGTTGTATGCAATATTGAAAAAGCTTCCACTTAAAGCCCTGGTGACACCACGACAATGTTGCTGCTCCGGAGTTTCAAAAAGAGAAGGGAAATCCAGAGAGAAAATGACACTTTAAAGGATTTCCCTCCCCTACAATGCTCACCTGGCATGACGTCATGCCGTAACCTTCTCCACTAGGGAGAAGTGAGCAGTGAGAGCACGCGCACATGATGTGCCTGTGGTCACTGCAGTCTGGAAAAAAACGGACCGCCTGTGCCAGGGCACAAAACAGAGCCCGCTAGAGACCCGTTTCGAGGCCTCCTTTAAAAAACTGCCGGTGCTCAGCACCGGTGAGACCCGGCCCACTTAAAGCCCTGGGTGTTACTATTAGTACGAATTGACATTACATCTTTTTGTTTTGTAATGTTCTTAGAGAAGGTCAAAAGGGGCAGATCTTTGTTACGGTAGAGGATTTTTAGTGTCTGGGCGCAGAATTGGTAATGGAGATAAAGTATGTATGTACAAGGCTGCTTGTCACGGTTGAAGTATGTATGCACGAGACTGCTTGTCAGAGTTGAAGTATATATGCATGAGACTGCTTGTCAGGGTTGAAGTATGTATGCACGAGACTGCTTGTCAGAGTTGAAGTATGTATGCACGAGACTGTCAGGATTGCAGTATGTATGCATAAGACTGCGTGTCTGGATTGAAGAATGTATGCACGAGACTGCTTCTCAAACACCTAGCGGAAGAGCATACATGCGTTTGTCTGTCTAAATTTCTGAGTTTATGTCACTTTTACTCATTTTGTCTACATGTCCCTACGCCTACCATGAATGTCAATTCACCAATGTACCAGGGGTCGCAAAAGGCAAGCCAGGGGTCGCAGCTGGGATCCCTGGCGACCCTTAAATGACGTCCATGACGCCTACCCGTCTCTCTAACGCACAATATGTCCCTTTCTCACCCTCTCTTACCCAGGATCCATCACACCCTACGTCCCTTCATCCATCAATCAATCCAGGTAGGACACAATTATTTTTGTTAAACTCATTTCATATGCTGTCAGTGCTGAGACAGAATACTATGAGGTCTGGTTATCTTCCTGGGAGACGCTACCCTATCTAGCATAGTCCTTCCCTCAGTTTTACCTCCATAAACAGGTTTGGCTTACATCCAGTGTGTCCATCCATCCCATTACCTACTACAAAGTAAACAAAGGAGCTGGTAGTAGTGATCTGAGATATAGAGATTCAAGCAACTCCTCCTTCTCTTGTAAATCTCTTTAGTAGCGAAAATCTGCTCCGAGGAACAGAGTGCTTACTCATTCCTGCCGCTCATATCCTATGGGCACTTAGCTGGCATTGCTCTTAGGAATTCCAGCATATTTTACTGGGAAGCCTTGTTTTTGGTTAAATCTCTCTTTTAACCCCTTCGATGCTCGGTCGCGCTGTGCGCATGACGAGCTGAGCTCGTCACGACCACACCCGCGATCGGAATGTCCAGCACACGAGCGGAATTCCGATTGCGGTCAAGGGGTTAAATCGAAGTGCAGCTTCATGGTTTCTTTGAATAAGTTATCATTTTTCTTCCATAGCTCTATCAACGTTTTCATCTGATCACTCAGATAAGACCATTCTATGCTATATTATGTGTAACTGTAAAGCGCACTAACAACCGAGAGGGTATCATGGTGCTGAGCAGGGGTGTGTGGCTGGCCATGGCTATAGGAGGTTGGTTAATTAAAAAGCCAGGTCTTCAGCTTCATGCAGAATTCAAGAAGAGAGGAGGAGGCTCTGATGTGGAGAGGGAGGATTCCATTCTTTGGGAGGAATGTAAAAAGAAAGCCAGTTCTCCTGATCTGGGTCAATTTATGTGTGGGAGGTGTGTGAGTAAGAGTCCTGCGGAGTAGAGTTGTCTGTGTGATTGGTGGAAGGATATGTGACTGTCAGGCAGGTGGGGCCTAAGTTGTGTAGTGCCGTGAATCTGTTTGTGAGGAGTTTGAAATGAGCACATTTGTTTTATCTGGAGCCAGTCGAGCTCCCTGAGGTGTGGTGTGATGTGAGTTCTGTGTGGGAGGTTTAGGATGCGTCTAGCTGCTGAATTCTGGTTTGTAATCTTCTAGTGAGTTATTTAGTGATCCTGACTAGTGCTTGAGTGACAGTTTTTCTAGTGCTGCTTGGGAGCCATTTGAAGATCTTTCTCAGCATCTTCAGGGTGTGGAAGCAGGATGTAGAGGCAGTGTTGACTTGTGCGGTCATGTCAGGTTTGCTGATGATAATTACTCCGAGGTTTCTAATGTGGGTGATAGGTGTGGATGTGAGTCCAAGTTTGGCTGTCCTCTAGCTGGAGTCCCATGGTGAGGTGTTTGTGCCAAAAATCAGTACTTCTGTTTTGTTGGTTTTGAGCTTGAGACAGTTGGCTTCCATCCAGTTAGCAACTTCTGTCATGCAGGGGTTGAATTTTTTTCTTGTGTTGGGGGTCTTATCTGAGAGGTAGAGTATGACTTGCATGTTGTCGGCATAGGAGAGGATCTTGATTTTGTGTGTGCAGATGATGTTGGCCAGAGGGATCATTTATGCGTTGAGTGTGGGGCTGAGCGATGAACCTTCAGGCACTCCACAGATGACTTTGCAGACTTCCGAGGAGTAAGGTACCAGACTGACAGCTTGTGTTCTATCCGTAAAAAAAGGAGCAGAGCCAACGGAGGGCAGGTCCTTGGATACCAATTTCGTGCATGCACCTGAGGCTGGGGTGTGAGACAGCATCAGATGCTGCAGAGAGGTCCAGGAAAATAGAGGGCTGCAATGTTTCCTCTGTCAAGGATCATGTGGATGTCATCTGTGGTGGCGATGAGTGCTGTTTCTGTACTGTGGTTGAGCCTGAATCCAGACTGCGTGGTGTTGAGGAGCTGGTCTTTGAAGAAGTGGTCGGTGAGACATTAGTTGATTAGTTTCTCTAGGACATTTACCAGGTATGGTCAGAGGGAGATGGGTCTGTAGTTGGAAAGCATGGCCTGGTCAGCATTTGGTTTCTTGAGCATGGGCATGACAGTGGCATGTTTCCAGTTGTCCAGGAATGTGTCTGAGTCAATGGAGGCATTGAGGATGGTAGTTAGTGCTTCACTGACCAGTAGCAGTCCTTTGGTGAAGTTCTGGTGGGGGCAAGGGTCAGATGGGCCCCCGAGTCGATGGTCTTCAAGGTAGCAGTGATTTTGATGGTAATGATAGCAGGCCACGAGGTCAATGTTTGTTTTTTGGTCGTGAAGGGAAGGTGAGTTGCGACGGTGACGAGGTCTGGTTGAAAGTCGAAGCTGCTGTATATGGAGGTGATTTTGTTATAGAAGAATTCAGAGAGGTCTTGTGAGGAGGTGATGTTGCTGGAGGCGACAGGAGGCGCAGTAAAATCTTTGTTAATGGCAAAGATTTCCTTACTGCTGTTAGTCCCAGCGCCAATACGATCTGCAAGAGCTGTGTGCTTGGTGCTCTGTCTGGAAATGCTCCTCCTATGTAGATAGGAACTGGTACTACTTTAATAAATAATCAGACTGGTGATGAGCAAACACCTAGGAACAGTTTAAAACATGTTCTTGTTACCTATGCTACACAGTGCTCTGAAGAGACCATGAGAAAGGATGCCCAGGAATTATACAAAAAACAACTACAAATCAAAGAATAAGACCCAATTCACACAAAAATAGTAAATCTGAACTCATAATCGTATTAGTATGGACGGGTGAAGATCGACTACTTTTTGTGATTCACACACACTGCAAGTAGTTAGTATGGAAAACTGTGCCAATTACCGGTTTCTATGCATATTACTGACAATGCCTTGTGACATCATTTTTCACGAGTTGCTAGTTCTGCATTGCACACTAGTAATTGCAATATAATTGGGGAATGGCAGCCACGCTGTGCAATTGCACATTATATTTCTTTTAGCATTTTTCTCCAATGCAGGAAAAGTTTTTCCTGGGGAGAAGTCCCTTTCCATACATGCCAACAAAGTTTAGAGGCGCTCCATTCCCCTTATCACTCTGGAAAGGGATTTGCATCAGACCTTTGCTAGCAAATCCCCAGTCATCTCCAGAGTAGGAAATGCTCCGAGAGCATTTTTTGAATGTGCACAAGACTATAGGTTTGTGAGTGTTCACAAACTCTCAAGGTAAATAACTCCTTAATCTGCTGTCTTCCCTTAACCCCAGTTTGGAGATTGTTACTATGTAATTTATGCAGTTGAGGCCTACAATTAAGCAGTAGTAATTGCATTTACTCCTGCTAGGTATCATTTTGAGGATACGTGATGGGTGTAAATGAAGCCATTTTGGACATATAGGTAGATTTATAGCAAAATTGTATTTCATAATACTGCCCTAAAGGTTTAAATAATTTACTCTCTCATGTTACTAAATAAATAAATGTGGAAACTTGTATTTCACTTTGAATAAAATTAGCTCAGGAGGCAACTTGGTTAAAAGAAGGTTTTCACGAAGGAGTAAGGTAAAAAAAAAACTTTAGAAAGTGTTTGCTAAATTATGAGTGGTATCATCAACGCAAATGCCTTCAGGCAGGTTTATCAGATGTCTTTTTGGGGCCTGGAAAAAGCTTTTGTCGGGACCCTCTCTGGTTTGTGATCCAAGGAGCCCCTCATAATTAAAATAAAAATGTTCACTCACCAAAGAGAAAAGACCAAATTTGGTGCCATCTAGAGGCTGTTGCCTGTTGTATCATGAAGGAACAGGCAGTGGCGGCTGGCAGGGAACATGGGCGGGGGGCAGGGAGAATGGGGTTGAGGGGGACAAAATATTCTTTAAAAAAAATAAAACACTTACATCCTTGTGCTGCAGCCGCCTCCATCTCTCCTCTGTCATTGCTGAGGAGTCCAGAAGCACACAGGCTCCCCTGAGCCAATCACAATGCTGCAATGCAGCGTTGTGATTGGTTTGAGTGCCGTGGTTCGGCACTTAGACTGGGGCAGGGAGCCTGTGCATGTTCCCCACCCAGGCTGTAATGCAGCCTGGGTGAGGAAAATGCAAAGTGTGCATGACTGTTTGGTCGGCCCGAGACGGCCGGCCAAGCAGTCATGCGCACTTAGTGTGCACAGTCCACCCATTCTCCCCGAGATATCCAGCCCTGCCCTGCCCTAACCCAGCCCTGCAGCAACAAAAAATAAAATGATAATAACCTAGTTATTATCATGTTATTTTTCCCTTTTCCACTGCTCTGAGAGCAGTGGGGCGACGCTCCTCCGCCTTAGCGGAGCAGCCTCCCCTGGAAACAAGTCAGGCCTGCTTTTTAGGGTGAGCCTACCAGGCAGTGCAAACTGGTTGTAAAAGACCTATTATGGACCTACTAAGAACATACAGGGATGCATGGCCCACCCATTGCTTACAATTGGTTGACTTTATTGTCATTCTCATTTGCCTGCTTCTTTTCCTATGGCTTTCCTTGTCCCAGCTTGTCTAGCTTGTGTTTGTCCCCCCGTGAAGCAGAGCCTCTTTACCATTTCTTTGATTGGCTGGCTTCTATCCTTCTTTTGCTCACTTTAGGGAGCTCTCTCCATTGTGTGCTTCTTCCTTCTCAAATACTTAACCCTGCGCTCTGTGTTGCTGTCTCCCTTGTGTTGCAAGCTCTCTTTCATGTGCTTCTACCCCTACCAATCTCCCTCCACCACTCTGTTACTTTCTCACTTAGTGCTGCAATGTGTTGCCATAAGTAATTGGAAACGCAAATAGGTCCCAAAAACGAGAACTATTGGCTTTGCCAGTGCTTGTTTATTTAAATACATTTTGTAACAGGAGCATGGGTCCTCAAAAAGTATGGGATTTGAGGCAAAGAGTCGCTGATACCCTTCCATTGTCAGATTGCTTACAGGAACTTGGTCCAATGTTGTGCTTCTTTGGTTGTGAAGCCTCAACCACCTTATGAGCTCCCACGTCCTTGGGGGCCTGGGGTGCTTTACTTGGAATCAGTGTTCTATTTTGTTGCCGAAATATTAAAGGTTTTCCAGTGAATGCCTTTGTAGGTGAGACAGAAGGATGCCATTAACAAAGAGCCAGGTAAGTGTCTTCATCTTTGGGAGGTGAAGTCCCCTGGTTTATTTTCAGTTTCCAGTGTTGCTGCAGCTTTTTCAACTACTTGTAGGTGAAAAATGTCCTCATTTGGCGCGTAGAAGGGCTTTGTAGTCTTGGAAGGAGTTTATAGTAGTTAACAGGTCGGTCCTAAGGTAGATAAGACTAAGAATGCACTGAAACAGGTAAAGGTAGTGAGCAGATGTGCCAGCACCAGTCTGCCCTCTGTTCTGCCCTGAGTGCGGGAGTATCATTTTGGCTTGAGAGTCACTCCTACAACCTTTGAACTTGCTGCTGGGACTGATTTACTATCCCAGAGAGACTGTCCCTGCATTTCTCTCCTGCAAAGTGTTTAAAAAGCATGTTGGTTAGGTTTTAACTTTTTAACAAAATGTAACAGTCAAGACACTGTCTTTGGGGTCGAACTTCGATATCAAGTTAATTAATCACTCAGAACGATTGACAGACAGACAGACAGACAGACAGACAGATAGATAGATAGATAGATAGATAGATAGATTCGGTTGCCTTCCTTTTAGTTCTGTTGCCACGTCGTCTGTTCCATTTTGCCCACTGTGGCGAGTCATTTCATTAACATTATTACATTCTCGAGCCCCGCACGCGTTCTTACTCCTTCTTAGCTGGTTGATCGCGCATTCATATTTTGATGGGCATTAATGCCATGCCAGGCTGAGGGAGGATTATCAGTTTTGCTGCTCTGCCCCGCACCCTTTTAAACGCGGACTTAAGGCTGTGACAAGCCAGTTGTTTTCCTCTCAAGTGTATCTGCTAATGTGCATTTTCCGGCTCATGTTATTAAAGTGAAATAAATGATGATGATGCTGGAACTTTAACTGCAGCAAAACAAACCCCAGCCACAGAGTGCCCCCCGCTGCAAGGCTTAGGATAATTAGGCTGTTCGGGGAGGGGTGGGAACCCACCGCTTGCTTTGGAATAGATTTGCCTTGAATCTGCCCACTGCTCCTTGCTGATGCCTTATGTTGCAGGTGAAGCAGTTATTAACCCTCTCTTGCCCCGCTGCATAACCCATTCGGTCACATGCAGACTCATTTGCCGTTTGCTGTTCTTTCAAGTAAATATCGCATGTACCGAGGATCTTTGCTGCAGATGGAGGTTATGAGAATAGCCAAGGGGCAGTGAGGTCCAGGCGTGCACATGGGTTCAATGAAACTGCAGCACAGTCTCTTATGCACCGCGCTCAGAGTCGGGCGGTCTGAGAAACTGTGGGAAGCACCTTTCTTTCTGTGAATTATTGTAGCTGGGTTTTGGGACATTAAGGGGCCAATTCCGATTCGGGCCGGAAATCTCTCCGACCGAGCCGGACTCGGAGAGATTTCTGACTGAATCGGACCCTAGCAGCCCGACCGAACGAGTACGATGCGCACGTATGCCATCGGACTCGATTCGGTCGGACTCCCATTGAAGTCAATGGGAGCCTGTCGTACAACCCGTACGCGGGCTCCCATTGACTCAATGGGTGCGAGGCGAACAGGGGCGCCCCCTACAGCGTGTACGCGGCGAAGCGACTCGTGCCGTACACGCACAGGTAGGGGGGACCCATGGGTCCCCCCTGTGTGCGACTCGCGCGGCTACGCGTACAGGGGGGTCCGACACGGACCCCCAAAGTACGGCTCCGACTGCTCCTTCGAGCCGGACGGCGCGAGTCGGTCGGACTGCTCGCGGCGCGCATCGTACTTGCCCGGCCGGGGAACGTCTCCATTGCACAGTGCGAGGCGTGTCCGAGCGAGTCGGTCGGAGCGGTCGGCTTTCGCGTACGAGTCGGTCGGTGCGGTTGGGTCTCGCGAACGAGTCGGTCGGAGTTTTCGCATCGTACTCGCTCGCCCAGACGCACGTACGAATCGGTCGGGAAACAGGGCTCCGAATCGGATCCGGTAAAGCCAAATCCGATTCGGAGCCCTACCGGCCGAGATCGGAATCGGCATCTTTTTTGGAGGAAACACATTTATACATGTGTTTACTGGTGAGGCCTGCAACCCAAGTGGCTAACAGCGTATTGATGCTTGAAAATGGGACAGTGGTACTTCCAGGACATTGAAAGGTGCTCTCCGTTACAAACACTAAAGTTGGCGGTGGCCTCATGTGCAGTTCTTTGTGCTTCAGATACTTCAAGGTTGGTTGGTGGTAGTCACAGGTACCATGGGTGCAGTTAGTGGTGTTCTCACTTCTCAGGTACAGTTTTAGCTTTCAGTTAGTGATGTTCAGAGGAATCAAAAGGGGGACTAGAGACACATTCAAGCTGTCAGGTTTTATGCTAGATGAATTAAGTTAGTATAATCGAAGATAAAACTGCATGTGTTCACTACTCACCAGGATTCTTGGGGTATGTTTGTGATTATGTGTTTGTGTGTGCTGGGGTGTGTATATTTGGCTATCGCACTCTCTCTCTCTCTCTCTCTCTCTCTCTCTCTCTCTCTCTCTCTCTCTCTCTCTCTCTCTCTCTCTCTCTCTCTCTCTCTCTCTCTCTTGAAGAGATTAAGGAGGGCAACTCAGTATGCCAGAAGGGAAAAAAAAAAATTTCGTATAATTGACAACAATATTTATGAATAACAATTTATACTACTGGCAGTGCAGATCAGTCCACAACAGTACATTTAATGTGCACACTACTGCATAGAATAATCAAATATCTGTGGTATTAAGAGATTACAAAGAGACATTTAAAAAAATAAATAGCATTTTATTTCTAGTGGTTCAATATCACAATACATTTCTATGGTGGTGTTAGAACTGGGATTCCTGGTTGGCTGAGGTATGCACCCAGGCCAAGCAGGAACCCCCACTCTCGAGATTTTCTTAACGCAGGCAGCTGCGGCCGGTAAACTGTCGCTCGAGTAAAGAATCTACTCAAGTGGCAGCAAAGAAGCAGCGTCCTCTGGCACGCCACGTAGTGCTGTTCATGCTGATATTGCAGCTTGGAAGAAGCTACCGGTGCTAAAAATCTGCAGGAGCAGCGCGCCGTGTCGAATTCCACCCGCACACGGAACTCCATGGAATCTTGCAGAGTTTTCATGTAACTTCGCGGAATTCTGCAGAGTAAAACTCTGCAAGTTCTATCCGCTCCTAGTGATAAGAATGACTGGTATCAACAGCACACGAGAGCCTAAATAAGGAGAAGGAAGTTAAGGAGGGCTTGTGAGTCAATGTAAATGTTTACATACATCTTTGAAAAAAATACCATTTAGAGTGAACATGTAATTATTTCACCTCTTAATTGAAAAAAAAAAACAGTAACGACTTTTAGTCAATAGAATTGTCTGATTAAACATTTACAGGTCAGATGTTGCTATATTTATGTGAGGCAATCTCATCTTGTTTTGGTACACATATTTACAAACCAGAGCAAGCATATCAGTTTTATAATCACAAATAGTTTAGTGCCATCAAAAAAATAAGAGATGGTTATTATTTAATTTATATTTCAACAAATTGCCAGGCACTGCAAAAATAAATGAATCAGCAACCAAAATAATATGAATTAGTAGGACAATAGGATCCTAATCTGGTATGTGTATTTAGAAGGTAAAAAGCAAAAACGCTAATCTCATTATCACATGTAAAATAGAACGCACATGACATAGCCACAGTATTGTTGTTTTATAAACAAAGGGAGGTCCGAAATGAATAGTCAGTATCAAAAGTGGTCATAAAATCATAGAGGGTATTGGTGCAAAGGGAAGAGCTAGCCACACATAGCAAAATAATGGAGTTGGAGATCAGTTTCCATAGGAGAGACCACAGAGACACATTCATACTAAAAGGTTACAGTAATTTGACTCAGCAACTGTATGGGGGTCTGCGCTACAAAGCTGAAAGTTAAGTTGGGAGTGCTCAAGGATTGCCATTCAAAGTGCTCAATTATATTTTGGCTAAGGGTTCTCAGAGGCTTCCACCCAAAGTATTAATTGAGTACATGGATAATTGTATCCAATATGAAGATTAGTTTGCATTCTTTATGCATCAGTTGTGGATATTGTCACCTCTCTTTAATAAGAAGATCTTTCCTATTACTTGTCAAGTGAGGTTGTCAGGCTCCGTAGGTCACTTATTACAGGACACTATGAATGAGGGGACTGTCTAGCCTGTAGCTCTAGCATCAAGACCAAATTAGTTGATGATGTTACTTTTAAAATGACCCTCACAGCCGCCTCCTCTATTTCTTGGTTGCCCCCCATTATTCTCCTTGGTCTTCACTTTGTGGGCCTCATTCTTAAAGGGAAACGTACACTTATGTGTACTGTACTATTTTTGGGTATTCATAACTAGGAGTTTAATTTTACTAATAGTAATTGTACGACTGTGGAGACTCTGTTGTCGAGGTCGAGAACTCTGCACACAAAAGGATAGGACAGGCCTATGAGTTCTCAAAATTTTCCTCATCCATGTTAGAATACTGTTTTGATATGGAGACTGAAACTTACTTTCAAAACCAGCTGCAGTCTGTTGGTTAACTCCTAGTGATCAATTGCAGCTTCACCACAGAGTTCGAATGAAGATCTAAAGCGCTAACATATTCAAGACAAATGTGAGGCACTCCTAAATGCCATTTTTTTGGACTAAGATCTGTTGAATTTAAAGCCTTTTCTGAGGAGCAGGCTGGAGCAAATTAGCTTTGAGATGTTACTGCAAGCATGACACCAGCAGGTTAAAAATGTCTCCAACCTTTGCATGAAATTGCTTGGTGCTCTACTTAAAGATAACAGCATCAATATTTTACCAAATTGCCGATGATACGCAATTCTACTGCAGTCTTCTATGCTTCAGACATCCAGCGCCTGAAACACTCCTGCACATCAACCAGATCTGGATGTCCAGCACCTACCTGAATCTCAAACTCAACCCAACCTAGACCAAATTCCTGTTACTTGCTAAGAACAGCAAACAAGAAACAATACAAAGCTGACTGAATGGAATGAACCTTGATGCCTTTGAACCCCAACTTTCACCGATTGACAAGTCACTTAGATTTACCCTCAAAAAGAACCTCACCCTCAAGGAACACATTGCTAAAAACATGCCCTGGTACCAGCCCTCTCTCCAGTTTGAGCCCTCATACTGTTGCATCTGAGAGGGAGTAAAGTTTTATACAAATAGTGTTGTTAGAGGACAAGTTTGTTGGGGCCTTACCTGCAGAAGTCCAAAGTGTGGATTGAGCCGGTTCTGTCTCCTAGGAGATTTCTGAATAGAGAAGCAGCTTCCAACTCCCTGGCCAGCAAACCTTGTCTGAGGTAGCTGGGACCTTATATAGTCTGATATTGTTTGGTACATGTGTACACTGATTGGTGGTTGTATCTGATGTTTCTATTGGATTAGGGTTAGTGTCCTCATTGGTTGGGTATTTGAGGGTTCCGATTGGTTTCTGGGTCTGTGATTCAATCAATGTAGGGTTGGGACTAGGGCTAGGGTTAGTATTTCTATTGGAAGTAGGGACTAGGGCTTCCTGTGTTATTGGTTGTTGGGACTAGGGCTAGGGTTAGGCCTTTAATTGGAAGTAGCGATTAGGGCTTCTGGTGTTATTGGTTGCTGGACTAGGTGTGGGACTAAGAGTAGGGTTAGGCTTTCTATTGGAAGTAGGGACTAGGGCTTCCTGTGCCATTGGTTGCTTGGACTAGGGTTGAGACTACTGGTAGGGCTAGGGCCTCTATTGGACGTAGAGATCAAGGGTTTTTTAAACTGATTGGGTGCTTGGACTAGGGCTAAGATTGGCTGTAAGGTCCTCGTCTCCTATTGGTTCTAGATTTTAGGGCTAGTGCTGTGATTGGATATTGTTAGGGCTAGGGTTCCCATTGGCTGAAGGGGTCACCTGACTACTAGGGCTATAAACGGCCAAGGCTTAGGGCGTCTCAGCTAAGGGTGGAGAGGACAAGGGTGAGTGCCCGTTTGAGCCTGTTCGAAACTGGTCGGGACCAGGGCCAGGAATGCTGCCCATTTTCCCATTCATTAATACCCACCCTATGTATTTGTCCCTCTGTACATAAGCATTGATTTACACTATAGATATGTGCCTATCTTCATGTATTGCTTTGTAGAAACATGTACAATAATTATGTTGTTCCAAAAACAAAAGAAAAAAAAAAATCTTCTTTGGTCTACATGTACTTGCTTCCATTGGGCATCTATGTACCTCCATGTACTTGGATCTGTGTGTCTTACTTTTCTCCTGAAAAAGCATATCCAATGCACTACCCTATTTCTCATCCGCTACCTCTATCAATATCTTTAATCTGCATATACTTACCTCCTTTATGCATCTATATACTTTCAATGTACTTATGGATCTATATATTTATCACTTTCTTCTAATTTAGCATTTCCAATGCACTACCCTATTTCTCAGCCTATACTTCCCGCAATATATCTTCTAGCCCAACTTTCTGACTCATCTCAAACTTCTTTCTACTACTCTTTCCAATTCACTACCCTATCTCACCCTATACATCTATCATTATATCCTCTACACCCACTCTCTCATTTATCCCAAACGCCATACCACTACTATGTTCCCCAAAATAACCCTTTCTTGACTCTCTCCTACTCTACCCCTCCTTGCATCTTCTGACACCTCCTTTACTGTACCGATCCCCAAAACAAACCTTTCTAAACTCTTCCCTCTGACTCTTCCCCTCCAAAAACCCTTTTTACTCATCCAAAAGCCTCCTCCTACTGCTATGACCTAAAAAAAGAAATCCTTCACTCTTCTATCCCTCCACTATCCTTTTCAATCAAAATAACAGACTAGCATGTTCACTTCTCTAATTCCATATTCCACTATACTAATTCACCACTAATCCTTTATGGGTTCCAGAGTAGCGTGCTACTCGCCAACAAAGCGTTTCAACACCTCATCAGGGTTACAAGCTCTATATATAACCAAACCTTTTTTCCTTCTTTACCCCTCCCTAACCCTCTCTCAATCCAAATAACTGACTAACATATCCACCACTCAAATTACTTCATATTTCACTATACTAATTTTCAACACTAATCCTTTATGGGTTCCGGAGTAGCGTGCTACTCGCCAGAAAAGCGCTTCAACACCCCATCAGGGGTAACAGGCGCTATATGAATGCAAACCTTTCTTTCCCTTCTATCCCTCCGCTATCCTTCTCACTCCAAATAACTGACTAATATCCACCACTCAAATTACTTTCATATTCACCATACTAATTCACAACTAATCCTTTATGGGTTTCCGGAGTAGCGTGCTACTCGCCAAAAAAGCGATTCAACACCCCATCAGGGGTTAGAAGCGCTATATAAATACAAACCTTCTTTCCTCTTCTATCCTTCTGCTATCCTTCCGAATCCAAATAACTGACTAACATATCCACCACTTAAAATGTACTTGCATGTTTCACTATACTAATTCAACACTAATCCTCTATGGGTCCCGGAGTAGCGTGCTACTCGCCGAAAAAGCGCTTCGACGCCTCGTCAGGGGTAGTAAGCGCTATACAAATGCAATTACAATACAATACAATACAATCTGGATGATGGTAATGCCTTGCTCCATGGCCTCCTAGATTCCACAATCGCATCCTTTAGGGGCATCTTACACGTCGCAGCATGTCTCATCCAGTGCCTGAAGGAATATGATCACATAACCCCTGTCCTGATGAAACTCCGCAGGCTCCCATTGTTGACCCGTACCATCTTTAAAATCAGCGGCATCTTTCACTAAGGCATCACTACCAGCACACCCGCTTATCTTGCAGAGAAGCTCACCATCTCTTGTGGTTCTCAAAACACATGCAGTCAGGAGACCATCATACTGCCAACTAAGAAGTGCAAAAAAGAAAAACAAGACAGGAAGTCTTTTTAAAATATGCATCCAGCATCTGGAGCAACATCTATGTATCCATCAGGACCACCCCAGCGCTGCTTCAAATTAGGAAATAGTTGAAGTCTCACCTCTTTAAAGAACACTAGACCACAATGTATTAACCATGCACAAGCCAGATTCTATGTCAGGACCGGAGCCGTGGATTAGGCTTAACTTTCCTTGCTTTATTCACCAGCAGCAATTCAAAGTATGTAACAACAACAAACTACATTTCCCATTAGTTCATGGGAATAAAACAAAACAGATCCTTCAACCAGAACAGCGTCAGTCCTTCAACAGGCCTTGAGGACTCTCTATCCTCCTCTTTCTTGGCTCCTCCAGCAGCCTCAGATAAGTGCCTTTATCTCGCTCCATTTCAGACACTAATTAATCTCTGATTTCTGATTGTTTTGCCTTTGCTGCGTGTAGACACCTCTCTAATGGTGTTGCCACTGTACTATTTGTGCCCAGAGTCTATTTGTCAGCACAACCGTGGGAACAATCCTCTCTCCCTCTTGGTTGCTTTGAACTGTGCCAAGCTCTCCATGCGGCGCGGTCATCTGACCGCTAGGGAGCCTCTGTAAAGACTGCAAACGCACTCTGGCGCGTCACTTTCACCCGATCTCTGCAGCGGTAAAGCGCATCTGGCCGTGTGTGTATGTATGGGGGGAAGATTAAGCTGAAATGTCGTTGAGGTAGACTATTAACCAGACTCCCTGAGCCCTCAGGTGTTCGATCACCAGTTTCAGAACTTTGGTGGAACACCACGGAGCGGATGACAGAACGAAAGGAAGGGAGGTGAACTCGAATACCCGAGATCTCCATTGGAGTTGGAGGAATCGCCTGTGGGGAGGAAAAATTGGAATTGTAAGGTAGACGTCCTTGAGGTCCAAGTGGACCATCCAATCCTGAGAATGCAAAAGATTCCTGAGGACATGGATACCCTTCATCTTGAAGTGGCAGTATATTAACCACTTATTGAATTCCCTCAGGTTGATAACAGAACGGTAGCCCCAGTCTCTCTTCTCTACGAGAGAGAGAGGTTGCTGAGAAACCCATGGGGTGAAGAGTGGTATGGACGATTGCCCCTTTCTCCAAAAGTTGGAGAATCTCAGAATCTACTAGTGCTGACTGGTCGGGAGAGAAAGACAGGGGTAAAGGGTGAACCAGTTGGGTTGGAGAACCAAAAAATTCTATCTGGAACCCCTGGAAGGTTTGAAGTACCCATGCATCTGAGGTGAGGTTCTGGTAGAGTAGAAGGTGAAAATTTGGCTGAATCCTGCCATTTCCCTCGATGATAGTTGCCACCTCTCGAGGAGGGCTGGTAAGAAGCATGGCCAGTTGAGCGCCCTCTACCACGACCAGCAAAAACATGTGGCGTAAAGATTCATTGAATAGGAGTCTGGGCTTTTTCCAGGGACGTGAACGTGTTCACAAATTTTCCTAATTCTTTAATAAACGGATCTCCAAACAGATTACCCTCAGCTATAGGACCTGCCTCCGAAGTCGAGAGTTTCCCTAGCTTGGGATGAATGTTCCCTCTAATTTTGTTCCTCTGTGTGCAGCAGTGCAAGATCTCTGAGCTGAAAGGTGCGGCGTTCAGGCAGATCCTATCACACTGCCGGGGCCGCCATCTTGTTTTTCTTCTTTTGTCTGGCTGGGGAATGAAGAATGGGCTAACGTGTATTTATTGACTGCCTATATTCGATGCCTGGGCAGCCGTCGGTAAGCTATTTTTCTCCTGTATGTGCTGGCGACAAAGGGGTCAGAATGGGCTGCAGAATTGCAATAGACGGCGGCGTGATGCAGGGAGCTCAGTGAGTTGCTTCTCACCCCATTGGCGTCAAGCCATGCCTATTTAAATATAAATATATGCATATATATATAATGGCGGAGAGCTGAAATAAATATTTGCACAAGAAAAAGTGGAGTCCATTCCTGTTTGTTCCGCGCTGTAAGGGAACACAAAAAAACAAAGGAGTAAAGTAATATATATATATGTATATAAAAGAGAATCTCTTTTAAATTAAACTGGAGTCCTAGTGTTGGTGTCCAGGTACCGGATGGGAACTGGAGTTGGTGTATGTATATATATATATATATGTTATTTTTTTTTTTTACGCAAACAGGTTCAGTCCTGGCGCGCTCTACTGTGGGTGCTGACGATGGGTTGAACCTTAGAGCCCATAAATCATTCTGTATCCAAGAAAACGCTGCACTCAAAGAATCCTGAATAATTCTTCTTTATTTAGTGAACACCACTGCTGCACCAACGCGTTTCGACCTCACAGGGTCTTTTTCACGGTAGGTGAGTCTGTCTTCACTTATCATATACATATCTTCTCCCACCATTAGCCCATAATGAGGCATTGTGGGAGTTATAGTTCAACATCATAACATTGCAAATTCTCATCAGGTTTAAAACAATTTTTTGTATATGGGTGCTTTTGTTTTTTCGTTTTTATACTGTAGTGTTATATGTATTGCCCAGTACTTAGATATAATTAGTAATGCCGGCTAATTAACATAACATCAATTCATACTGTGAAATATAAATGGTAATGAAGTTCATTAAAATCTCATCAATTCATGGTATAGTACCAATTCACATACCTAAATTCATATCGTTGGTCAACCGAAATGTAAACATGTTTGTGCATTTTAAGGCAATCAATTATAATAAAGCAAGTGCTCAAATTTTATGCACCATGTAAGTGTCCGGTCCCTGTAATGAACTATATTTCGGTGATCCAATCATTGTCATTATCAACAATACATTAGTGATGTTGTACCAATGATACTGCCGTACAGGTATAGCCCCATAGTTCATCAGTTCCCCAGTAATGGTAATGTCTTCACATTTTATCTCTGTTGCACAATGGGTATGTCCGTATCCTTCATAGGCGTATGAAAAGTTCTTCATCGTTGTTAAGGCCTGTCGGTGTCTTTGTCTTCAATCAATTATGTATTGTGATTCCATTTGTCTCAGTTCTCAGTTCGGCGCGAACATCGGCAACCCTTTAAAGACATTTTTGAATGTGAGTGCCGGCGGCGACCCACTTGGGTTTTACTGAAATCACCAGTCCCAGGAAGCATTACTTCAGGTGGTTCACCTGAGCATAATTATTACGGGGATTTACTGGTGGTTGCCGCATGCCGGCACGTCACATGGTCTTCCACTGAAGAGGGCGTTGGCCCGAAACGCGTCTGGCAGGTAACCAGAAAAGGACTTTGTTCATGGCGTGTGCCCTTGCTTTGGCGTAATTTCCACCTGGGAGTGCATCCCACCTAGAGGCAACTCTTTTTGTATTATATATATATATTTGGTCATGTGATCAAGGCCGCGTGCACGGCCGAAAGGCGTAATGGCAGAGGACTGGTAAAAATAAAAAGAATTTTGGCACTGAATGAGGTCTGCACTCGTTTTTCCGGAGGATTGTGGCGAGGAGAGGTATATATATATATATATATATATATATATATATATATATATATATTATTATCCAATATGCCCGGAGCATCGAGAGAGCACTCCCAGCGCTCCCCCCATTGAGATGCAGCTCACTTTCTTATTCCACCATTTGCATATGTGCCGACGCGTTTCAGGGCTCAGGGCCCCTTCTTCTTGGGCTGCTTGAAAAGGACGCATTCAAAAGCTCACCTTTTAATTTTCACATGCTTTTATTTCATTTCCGGCCCACAGTGGGCGTTACTCTCTGTAATCCTTTGTAAATGCATGCTGGAACATGTGGTTCCCAAGGTGAGTAACATTAATTCCTTTAGTAAGTTGAAAGCGTAATTACAATTTAAAGCTCAAATCATGTCCTTTGTAGGATTAGAGGAATAAATAGCAGGCTCAATCAGCATCAGGAGCGCTGCGCTGTCATGGTTTGAAATGTTCACTTTCCCAGTCACGGTTTGAATAGTTCAAATACCACAGCCTCTTTATATCGATGGTGCTCTTCTCCACGGCTGGGCTGCCGTGTCATATTTTATTATCCAATATGCCCGGAGCATCGAGAGAGCACTCCCAGCGCTCCCCCATTGAGATGCAGCTCACTTTCTTATTCCACCATTTGCATATGTGCCGACGCGTTTCAGGGCTCAGGGCCCCTTCTTCTTGGGCTGCTTGAAAAGGACGCATTCAAAAGCTCACCTTTTAATTTTCACATGCTTTTATTTCATTTCCGGCCCACAGTGGGCGTTACTCTCTGTAATCCTTTGTAAATGCATGCTGGAACATGTGGTTCCCAAGGTGAGTAACATTAATTCCTTTAGTAAGTTGAAAGCGTAATTACAATTTAAAGCTCAAATCATGTCCTTTGTAGGATTAGAGGAATAAATAGCAGGCTCAATCAGCATCAGGAGCGCTGCGCTGTCATGGTTTGAAATGTTCACTTTCCCAGTCACGGTTTGAATAGTTCAAATACCACAGCCTCTTTATATCGATGGTGCTCTTCTCCACGGCTGGGCTGCCGTGTCATATTTTATTATCCAATATGCCCGGAGCATCGAGAGAGCACTCCCAGCGCTCCCCCATTGAGATGCAGCTCACTTTCTTATTCCACCATTTGCATATGTGCCGACGCGTTTCAGGGCTCAGGGCCCCTTCTTCTTGGGCTGCTTGAAAAGGACGCATTCAAAAGCTCACCTTTTAATTTTCACATGCTTTTATTTCATTTCCGGCCCACAGTGGGCGTTACTCTCTGTAATCCTTTGTAAATGCATGCTGGAACATGTGGTTCCCAAGGTGAGTAACATTAATTCCTTTAGTAAGTTGAAAGCGTAATTACAATTTAAAGCTCAAATCATGTCCTTTGTAGGATTAGAGGAATAAATAGCAGGCTCAATCAGCATCAGGAGCGCTGCGCTGTCATGGTTTGAAATGTTCACTTTCCCAGTCACGGTTTGAATAGTTCAAATACCACAGCCTCTTTATATCGATGGTGCTCTTCTCCACGGCTGGGCTGCCGTGTCATATTTTATTATCCAATATGCCCGGAGCATCGAGAGAGCACTCCCAGCGCTCCCCCATTGAGATGCAGCTCACTTTCTTATTCCACCATTTGCATATGTGCCGACGCGTTTCAGGGCTCAGGGCCCCTTCTTCTTGGGCTGCTTGAAAAGGACGCATTCAAAAGCTCACCTTTTAATTTTCACATGCTTTTATTTCATTTCCGGCCCACAGTGGGCGTTACTCTCTGTAATCCTTTGTAAATGCATGCTGGAACATGTGGTTCCCAAGGTGAGTAACATTAATTCCTTTAGTAAGTTGAAAGCGTAATTACAATTTAAAGCTCAAATCATGTCCTTTGTAGGATTAGAGGAATAAATAGCAGGCTCAATCAGCATCAGGAGCGCTGCGCTGTCATGGTTTGAAATGTTCACTTTCCCAGTCACGGTTTGAATAGTTCAAATACCACAGCCTCTTTATATCGATGGTGCTCTTCTCCACGGCTGGGCTGCCGTGTCATATTTTATTATCCAATATGCCCGGAGCATCGAGAGAGCACTCCCAGCGCTCCCCCATTGAGATGCAGCTCACTTTCTTATTCCACCATTTGCATATGTGCCGACGCGTTTCAGGGCTCAGGGCCCCTTCTTCTTGGGCTGCTTGAAAAGGACGCATTCAAAAGCTCACCTTTTAATTTTCACATGCTTTTATTTCATTTCCGGCCCACAGTGGGCGTTACTCTCTGTAATCCTTTGTAAATGCATGCTGGAACATGTGGTTCCCAAGGTGAGTAACATTAATTCCTTTAGTAAGTTGAAAGCGTAATTACAATTTAAAGCTCAAATCATGTCCTTTGTAGGATTAGAGGAATAAATAGCAGGCTCAATCAGCATCAGGAGCGCTGCGCTGTCATGGTTTGAAATGTTCACTTTCCCAGTCACGGTTTGAATAGTTCAAATACCACAGCCTCTTTATATCGATGGTGCTCTTCTCCACGGCTGGGCTGCCGTGTCATATTTTATTATCCAATATGCCCGGAGCATCGAGAGAGCACTCCCAGCGCTCCCCCATTGAGATGCAGCTCACTTTCTTATTCCACCATTTGCATATGTGCCGACGCGTTTCAGGGCTCAGGGCCCCTTCTTCTTGGGCTGCTTGAAAAGGACGCATTCAAAAGCTCACCTTTTAATTTTCACATGCTTTTATTTCATTTCCGGCCCACAGTGGGCGTTACTCTCTGTAATCCTTTGTAAATGCATGCTGGAACATGTGGTTCCCAAGGTGAGTAACATTAATTCCTTTAGTAAGTTGAAAGCGTAATTACAATTTAAAGCTCAAATCATGTCCTTTGTAGGATTAGAGGAATAAATAGCAGGCTCAATCAGCATCAGGAGCGCTGCGCTGTCATGGTTTGAAATGTTCACTTTCCCAGTCACGGTTTGAATAGTTCAAATACCACAGCCTCTTTATATCGATGGTGCTCTTCTCCACGGCTGGGCTGCCGTGTCATATTTTATTATCCAATATGCCCGGAGCATCGAGAGAGCACTCCCAGCGCTCCCCCATTGAGATGCAGCTCACTTTCTTATTCCACCATTTGCATATGTGCCGACGCGTTTCAGGGCTCAGGGCCCCTTCTTCTTGGGCTGCTTGAAAAGGACGCATTCAAAAGCTCACCTTTTAATTTTCACATGCTTTTATTTCATTTCCGGCCCACAGTGGGCGTTACTCTCTGTAATCCTTTGTAAATGCATGCTGGAACATGTGGTTCCCAAGGTGAGTAACATTAATTCCTTTAGTAAGTTGAAAGCGTAATTACAATTTAAAGCTCAAATCATGTCCTTTGTAGGATTAGAGGAATAAATAGCAGGCTCAATCAGCATCAGGAGCGCTGCGCTGTCATGGTTTGAAATGTTCACTTTCCCAGTCACGGTTTGAATAGTTCAAATACCACAGCCTCTTTATATCGATGGTGCTCTTCTCCACGGCTGGGCTGCCGTGTCATATTTTATTATCCAATATGCCCGGAGCATCGAGAGAGCACTCCCAGCGCTCCCCCCATTGAGATGCAGCTCACTTTCTTATTCCACCATTTGCATATGTGCCGACGCGTTTCAGGGCTCAGGGCTCAGGGCCCCTTCTTCTTGGGCTGCTTGAAAAGGACGCATTCAAAAGCTCACCTTTTAATTTTCACATGCTTTTATTTCATTTCCGGCCCACAGTGGGCGTTACTCTCTGTAATCCTTTGTAAATGCATGCTGGAACATGTGGTTCCCAAGGTGAGTAACATTAATTCCTTTAGTAAGTTGAAAGCGTAATTACAATTTAAAGCTCAAATCATGTCCTTTGTAGGATTAGAGGAATAAATAGCAGGCTCAATCAGCATCAGGAGCGCTGCGCTGTCATGGTTTGAAATGTTCACTTTCCCAGTCACGGTTTGAATAGTTCAAATACCACAGCCTCTTTATATCGATGGTGCTCTTCTCCACGGCTGGGCTGCCGTGTCATATTTTATTATCCAATATGCCCGGAGCATCGAGAGAGCACTCCCAGCGCTCCCCCATTGAGATGCAGCTCACTTTCTTATTCCACCATTTGCATATGTGCCGACGCGTTTCAGGGCTCAGGGCCCCTTCTTCTTGGGCTGCTTGAAAAGGACGCATTCAAAAGCTCACCTTTTAATTTTCACATGCTTTTATTTCATTTCCGGCCCACAGTGGGCGTTACTCTCTGTAATCCTTTGTAAATGCATGCTGGAACATGTGGTTCCCAAGGTGAGTAACATTAATTCCTTTAGTAAGTTGAAAGCGTAATTACAATTTAAAGCTCAAATCATGTCCTTTGTAGGATTAGAGGAATAAATAGCAGGCTCAATCAGCATCAGGAGCGCTGCGCTGTCATGGTTTGAAATGTTCACTTTCCCAGTCACGGTTTGAATAGTTCAAATACCACAGCCTCTTTATATCGATGGTGCTCTTCTCCACGGCTGGGCTGCCGTGTCATATTTTATATATATATATATATTCAGCAACATTGGTTGAGACTGACTCCAGTCCAGGATTCCATGTCGGGACTTCCCGCAATAGAAAAGTGGCCGGGTGTTGGATTGTGGGACCGGCGGAGAGGCGCCTGTGTGACTGGTGCAACGGACAGAATTGGGAACGGCGCCCACATGGGGGCAGTACTTACCGGGCGCCCAATAGCCTGTCATGTACACCGTGTCACGTTTGCCTATCGGAGTGAAGTGGGCGCTTTTTAAAGATGGACACTGACTGCATGGTTTGGTCAGGGAAGGCATCTGAGGAAGGTATTTAACCGAAATGCATTATGCCTATCCATTAAATCCGCTGGTCCAAACGATCCTCTGTGTGTGCCTGCTCCTTCGTTGTGGGGGGCATTGGATGTGATATTGCGGTGCATGGCCACTTTGCACCTTGGGCACCCCATCCAAAAGCAGTGCGGCGGATTCAGTGGCATTTTGGACGCTTTTCAAGGTTTTGGAAAAACGCAGCGCCGCCACTTTTCAAAGTATTTCAGCAACATTGTTTGAGACTGACTCCAGGCCAGGATTCCATGTCGGGACTTCCCGCAATAGAAAAGTGGCCGGGTGTTGGATTGTGGGACCGGCGGAGAGGCGCCTGTGTGACTGGTGCAACGGACAGAATTGGGAACGCCGCCCACATGGGGGCAGTACTTACCGGGTGCCCAATAGCCTGTCATGTACACCGTGTCACGTTTGCCTATCGGAGTGAAGTGGGCGCTTTTTAAAGATGGACACTGACTGCATGGTTTGGTCAGGGAAGGCATCTGAGGAAGGTATTTAACCGAAATGCATTATGCCTATCCATTAAATCCGCTGGTCCAAACGATCCTCTGTGTGTGCCTGCTCCTTCGTTGTGGGGGGCATTGGATGTGATATTGCGGTGCATGGCCACTTTGCACCTTGGGCACCCCATCCAAAAGCAGTGCGGCGGATTCAGTGGCATTTTGGACGCTTTTCAAGGTTTTGGAAAAACGCCGCGCCGCCACTTTTCAAAGTATTTCAGCAACATTGGTTGAGACTGACTCCAGTCCAGGATTCCATGTCGGGACTTCCCGCAATAGAAAAGTGGCCGGGTGTTGGATTGTGGGACCGGCGGAGAGGCGCCTGTGTGACTGGTGCAACGGACAGAATTGGGAACGCCGCCCACATGGGGGCAGTACTTACCGGGCGCCCAATAGCCTGTCATGTACACTGTGTCACGTTTGCCTCATCGGAGTGAAGTGGGCGCTTTTAAAGATGGACACTGACTGCATGGTTTGGTCAGGGAAGGCATCTGAGGAAGGTATTTAACCGAAATGCATTATGCCTATCCATTAAATCCGCTGGTCCAAACGATCCTCTGTGTGTGCCTGCTCCTTCGTTGTGGGGGGCATTGGATGTGATTTTGCGGTGCATGGCCACTTTGCACCTTGGGCACCCCATCCAAAAGCAGTGCGGCGGATTCAGTGGCAATTTGGACGCTTTTCAAGGTTTTGGAAAAACGCCGCGCCGCCACTTTTCAAAGTATTTTAGCAACATTGGTTGAGACTGACTCCAGTCCAGGATTCCATGTCGGGACTTCCCGCAATAGAAAAGTGGCCGGGTGTTGGATTGTGGGACCGGCGGAGAGGCGCCTGTGTGACTGGTGCAACGGACAGAATTGGGAACGCCGCCCACATGGGGGCAGTACTTACCGGGCGCCCAATAGCCTGTCATGTACACCGTGTCACGTTTGCCTATCGGAGTGAAGTGGGCACTTTTTAAAGATGGACACTGACTGCATGGTTTGGTCAGGGAAGGCATTTGAGGAAGGTATTTAACCGAAATGCATTATGCCTATCCATTAAATCCGCTGGTCCAAACGATCCTCTGTGTGTGCCTGCTCCTTCGTTGTGGGGGGCATTGGATGTGATTTATATGCTTTAGTACAACTTCCACATCCGAAGCAAGGGAGATAGATGTCCACATAATAGTAAGTCGTCTGTATCCTTCATACATAGTGCTCACCCCAAACCTTTTCATGGCATCTATTGTAGCATGAGATTGCTATCAAACCACCCAGCTGAAATTTAGAACCTCCTAACTTCTTCTGACCCAGATTTCTGCTTTTTTTACTGAGACCTGGTTAAATGCCTCTTCCTTCCCCGGTATCCCTCTTGCACTGCCTGATAATTATCAATTAAATAGGCTGGATAGAGAAGTCAGACGTGGTGGGGGAGTTGCCTTTGCATTTAGGAATTCAGACATGTTTCATATTATTGAATCCTCCTTAGAGGAGTAGGCAGAAATTAGTATTTTTAAATTTGAGTTGTCACCAAGTCTCCATTGGAAGCGTGCCCTTATCTATCGACCACCAGGTCCGAAGAAAGACTTCAACCATCTTCTGGCTGAACTTATTGCCCCTTTCATATTGTCCTCTAGTAATTTTCTTTTACTGGGTGACTTTAATCATCATCATGTGGAAGATGTTACTAACCCAGAGTACTCCCATCTTTTGGAGGGCCTAGAGATGCTGGGCCTTCATCAGATTGTTATGGGCCCTACACATGAGGCAGGTCATTCTTTGGATATGATTTTTACCAATTCTGCTCTAATACAGAGCTAAGTTCCTTTCCCTCTCACCTGGACAGACCACTATGTGATTAAGTTTCAGATTGATAGAGTGGACGCCATGTATCAGCCGGCCCATGTGGGCCCGAAGGCCTATAGAGCCTGGAATGCTGTCTCGTTAGATGTATTTTCTATGACATTCAGCCCGAGAGACGTGACCCCCATTCACACATTAATGAAACACTTTCAAGCTATCATAGAACTCTTACTGTAGCCTTCCATAATTTAGCTGTGCATAAACAAACAAGGCATCCCTCCCCCAAGCCGCATGTCCCATGGTTTTCTATGGAACTGACCACTCAGAAAGCTGGGTGTAAAAGACTGGAGAGACGCTGGTGCCACACCAAATCTCCTGCTCATAGGGCTGCTTACAAACAGGCAATATCTTAATACTATTCCCATCTCAGGAATGGGTAGGGGGACCACTTGTGGCCCCCTACCCATCATATATCAATATAATTGAGACCTGGCCCACCTGGGAGCATATAAAAACAAGCACTGGAAGACGCGCTTGGGTGTTTAAAAATGTTCCCATGGCCCACCGCGATTTTGTGGGAACATTTATAAGAAAAACTGTTTTTGGCCCCAGGTGGGGCCCCTGTGGGACCCTACCAGGGGGCCTAGGGGGTCAGGGTATTCCTACCCTGCCCCTTGTCTTTTTTTAAATGGTTTTTTTTTTTTTAGTCCTCATTTATACACAATATGCTTTAAATTCAAGAAAGGGGTATATCGACCAAACCAAGTTATCAAGGTGTTATTTATTCCCGGTCACTCCACTAGGGAGAGAGAGATAACTTTTATCTCCGGGTTAACATATTTAACTTCTTGGTAGGGAGGTAACGCCTAATCTTGATATTTCAGACAGGTGCTTTCCCTTTCTGAGATACTGGTGGACCCGCCACCTAGCATCTTCTTTAGCATATTCTTAATCATTGGACCGTATAGACATAAAGGTAGAGAAAGTAATAAAAGAAATGAAAAGAGGAGTGAAAAAAGACAAAACTTTCTACACGTGTAAGAGTAACATAATATTCAGCGTGTTATAGACTATGTTAACTTCACCACCCATTCATCCCAAATTTCCCAAAATCTTGTTTTCTTGACCTGTTTACTAGATCTATCTAATGCAGATACCCTCTGAATGGAATAAATCCATTCTTCTTCCATAGGGGGGCAGGGTAAAATCCATTTAATGCAAAGTTCTCTCCGAGCTAATAAAATAAGTATAAAAAAAGGGCCTTATGATTTTTTGTTAAGCTTCGGCCATCTATATCTCCTGGTATTACCCCAAAAATTATTGACAGTATAGTTAATTTTATCTCTTGGCCCAAAATACTGGATATGGTCTTACCCACTTTCTGCCAGAAGGAGTATATTGTCGGGCAGCACCAAAACATATGCACCTCATTTGCTCTATCTTCTCCACGTTTCGGGCATTTCTTGATCTCTCGACATCCTATTCTTGATAACTTCTGTGGTGTCCAGTATGCTTTATAAACTGTGAAGAGATGGTTCTTTTTAAAGGTGCAGAATTTACGAAAGACCATAGAAGTGACATAGATACTTGCCCTAATTTTTCAAGATCATCATCCAGCAGGTCATCCGGCAGGTCTTTCTTCCATATCTTTGTAAATGAGAATTGCGTGTCTTCTCCGCCTTGGACCAGCAGCCAATACCATTCTGCAACTTCTCTCGTTATTTTTTGATTTGTGCAGATTTTTAACCCCAAATCCGCTTTCCCTTCCAACTCGTTTCTTAAAGATTTTACCCAACTCAGCAGTTGGTAATACTTGAATTTTGAAACCGAGTATTCACAAATCGCAGAGAAGTGTGGCCATGAGATTAGTTCTGTGTCCACAATAAGTTGTCCCCATGTATGGATACCACATGATCGAAGGGGAACAGCAAGAGCGTCCTCCCTACAGGCCGGGGTGCCAGGAGAATCCCAAATCGGTGTTGCATCGTTGTAATATGGAATCTTTAAGAGACGTCTCACCTGAGACCAAAGCTTAATTGCTGCCACTAAAATCTTCAGTCTCACCTTCTTAAAGTATTTTGGGTGGCCAAATTTTAGAAGAAAGTGCTCTGCTTGATGAGAAAAACTAGCCGCGAGGGCCTTAAATAATGGCGAGAAACCTGAGCTTTCCATCGACAACTGTCGAAAATTCTTTAGATGAAAAGCACAGTAATACAAATATAGATCTGGGGTCGCGATACCTCAGAGGGCTTTCTTTCTTCTAAGATTTTTTAAAGCTATTCTTGGACTTTTGTTTCCCCAAATGAAACTGGAAAAAATCCTTGTACCTTCTTAAAATAGGCCTTTGGGAATTCTAACGGAATAGTATTGAACAAAAAGGTATACTTCGGAAGGATTGACATCTTTAAAAGATTTGATTTTCCCAAAAAAGAGAGTGAGAGCGCCCTCCAAGATTGCAGCTGTAGTTTAACCTTTTTGTAACTTTTTCAAAATTAATCTGCATTATCTTGTCGATGTTATGGACTATTTGAATGCCAAGATATCTGATTTCTTTCTTTATAAGATCACTCCTAAAATTAATGTTCCATTTCATCAACTCTGTTTTTTGTTGATTAATCAGATATCCTGACGCCCTCCCAAAATCCTCCAATTCCTCCCATATTGCCGGCAGTGATTGCTCTAAATCACCTGTGTAGATTATAAGATCGTCAGCATAAAGTCCAATTTTTTTACCCATCCATTGCATTCAAAAGGAGTGATGTTCTGACAGGCTCTTAATTTACATGCAAGAGGCTCAATGTATATATTAAAAAGAAGGGGAGAAAGGGGACAGCCCTGTCTAGTTCCTCTACCTATTTTTATTGATCTAGTAAGATTACCATTGATGCAAATTTTTGCTGATGGATTTTTAAGATTGCTTTTATGGCGGTTAAAAATGTTTCCCCTAGATTAAAGCGTTGACAGACTTTAAATAAAAAAGACCAACTGACTCGATCGAATGCATAATTTAATTGGAGCAATAGACATGGCGCAAACATATAAGATTCCACTAGCTATAATGACCATCGATGCGGCTAAATGGTTTTTAAGGACCTGGCTGAGTCAGTGTCTCAAGATGACTGCCAACTCTTCCTGGTTGAAGTGTTAGCAGCCAATCACATCTCATTTTGAGATCTGTTGGATTTACGAAGGATTTGCATCCCTAGATATATATAAATCTTTTTTCTTTAATAACTCCAAAACTACTGAACGTATTTACACCAAATTACGAAAAGAGATCTTTCTGGACCAAGTTCTAGTATTCTGCCAAATTTGGTGTAATTCCGCCCAGCGGTTCGGGAGCTGTGTCTAAACTTCCTATGAAAAATGACATGGGGAAAGCACATTTTGAGACACTTCCTTCTTCTTAGCCCCCACTTGACGAATCAACCCAAAAGTTTGAAGACAGCAGCTGAAGTGAGTGACAAACTAGTTTTGAAAATTTCGCGAAGATTCTTCAAACTGGGCCAAAGTTATTAGCAAAACAAAAAGTGCTTTGTCTATGGAAACTAGGTCTTAACTATAACTACCTATATATATATATATATATATATATATATATATATATATATATATACACACATACATACATACATATATATATATATATATATATATATATATATATATACACACATATATATATATATACATACATATATATATGTTTGTACAAGGGCTCCATTTAACCCACAGAGCCCGCCCTGCAGGGTCGGGGGCCCCCGGTAAAATGAAGCCCTTGTCCAAACATTCGATGGAGGGGGCATGACCCGCTTAATTGACGTGCCAGCCACTGGATCTCCGAGGCTATTTGGGAAACGTCAATGAGAAAGGGAGATGAGGGAGGCGATCCTCTCTCTGGTAACTCTGCATTTCAACCACTATTACAGCATGGCAACAGAACTATGCACTTGGCAGCTTACAATATGCACTTGGCAGCTTGAAACTAGCACAGTTTGCACTTTAAAATATGGCATCTATTTTCGTGACATTTGGTGTTTTAATCATGCTATTAAGCAAAATGAAATATTGCGCCATGCCACGACTTGAAAGTTTTATTATGGTGCATCCTGGGGCCTGTAGTTAACGGTTATGGGCCATATGACCACATGGAATATAAATAACACTCACTTGTGATCAAGGCGGAAACGCTGAAACGCGTAAGGAGGAATGGGTGTTCTTTTGTTTGCCACGCATTGACGAATAAAGGTCAGTTGGAACTAAGTCAGAGTTGGGCTCTGTATGTTTTTTATGGTAACTCCAGATACATATATATATATGTATATGTTATCTTATCTTATGTTAATGAAACTTGATAAAGTGCAGCGAATCATATCCAGAGGTATATCTTGGCACTCAGCCAGTGCAGGACCAGAGACTAGATCAACCTGTTTTTTCAACACTGTCCTGAACTTTGTGAAATCAGCACAGCGTCAAAGATGAAGAGGCAGTTGGTTCCAGGAGAATGCTCTACCCCCGTATCTAACAGTGCGAACACGGGGAACATTCAGGAGCAGTTATAATTATACTTATCACAAGAAACTATAACTCGTGCCCTATTACTCACGCCTTTGCCATGCACTGTTAATTATCTCACATCAGTCATGACATCTTCTATGACATCATTGATAATATCACTGTAAAATTTCCAATAAAATTATTGATGAGAAAACTGTGCATGTACCTCACTTCTCTCTGTACCTGTCTGCCTACTTCACAACTCTCTTTGCCTCAATCCTTTCTCCCATTTCTCTTTTAACCATTTCTCAATTTAAACTCACACTCCATACTACACTTCTCTTTCTACCTCTCTCTCTCTTTCTACATCTCTCTATGTCAACTCTCTGTCTCTATTTCTGTTTACCTTACAGCTCTACCTCACACTCTCTCTCTTCCTCTATACACCCCACTTCTCTGTACCTCACCTCTTTTCTCTATGCACCTCGCATATCTTTCTACCCTTAACCCTTCTCTTTTGTTCTCTCTTACTCACTACTCTCTTAACTTGATCTATTGTTCTGTACCTGTTCTCAGTTTGCTCCTTTCTCTACCTTGGGATTTTCTCTACCTTGCATCCCTCTGTGCTTCTCTTAATAGCTTACCTCTCTACTTCCCTTATCTTTCTCTAGCTCACCTCTCTTTCTACCTTACCCCTCTCTACCTCGTCCTATGTCTGCCTCTCACTTTCCCTCTCTCGCAGTGGCATAGCTAGTCACTTTGCCGCCCGTGGCGGACCATGCTTTTGCCGCCTGCGGCGGCCGTCACAGCGGGGGGGAGAGGGGTTTGGCGATATTCCTGCAATTGCCTCCCCGCGGCAAACGCATGGAAGAGCGGAGGGGGGCCCCAAAACTGGTGCCGCCCGGGGCGGACCGCCCCCTCCACCCCCCTTGCTACGCCACTCCTCTCTCTTTCTAAATCTTCTTTCCATTATCTATTCATAGCTCTCTTTACCTTACTCTGGAACCTTGCCTAAGTCTCTATGTTATTCCTTGCCAACCTTTTCCATTTATTTCCACTTTTATTTTTTTGTTCTGGGTACCTCAGCTTTCTCTCTTTATCTTTAATCCCTCCTAATCTCACTAATCTCTTCACCTCATCTCAACCTCTACCATCTTTTCCCCTCTACATCTCCTGTCTCCCTCCCACTTCCAGAGTTGGATGTTACTGTGTGGCCAAGGAAGTGTACATATAGAAAGAAGAGAGAGAGAGAGAGAGAGGACAAAGCAGGGAAAGATAAGTGAGGAGAAAATCATTAATATCACTTTTCACCCGATGGAGTGATGAAAATCCTCAGAAGAGTACTTTCATCTTCACTGTGGCAGCAAGAATGCTAGTTGTGAATGGGGATTTATTTCTGATTAAGATTATACACCAGTTCAAGCTGCAATTTTAAGCGCTATATGAATATGCATATATTTAATATTATGCATTGAACCTCTAACCATTCACCCAGTCACACTTACCATGTCTTTCTTAGAAAAGAAGGAACAGTCTTGTAAAATATTCCATGACGAAAAAACCTTAATTCAAGAACAACAACAAAAAATGGCTTTATCAATGCTTGTTCAATCTTACTTTTGGCTCTATTTGGCTAGCTGATGCCGGGGAGCTTGAACCTTCAGCTCATTTTGTGTCCTTCGTTTCTGAAAGTTTAAAGCATAATTCAATTTTGTTTGGGATCACAAATGTGTGAGTTATCTGAAAATAGATAACAAATACATAGGTGTTCTGAACAGAGGGCCCCAAAACATGGCCTGCCCGGGGCCCCAAAAATCCTTAAAAAGTCACTGAGCGAGTGAAGATTGATTTGATGAAGTCAATGCTTTAGCTGTTCTGTGAGGGAGGGAAGCTTGCATGGCTGATACTTATGTTGGATTTATTCTGTGAAAGAGTAGCTTGCACCAATGATTTCCAGGCTATTCCTATTCTCAAAGAGGGGAACTTGCCCTACTGAAGGCATGTTGTGTCTGTTCTGTAATGGATGGACGTTTGGACTGCTCTTGTTGTGTTATACCTCTACCATAAGGAAGGAAGGTCGCACTGTAGCTGTCCATATCCTTCCTGTATTGTTTTATAGATGCTTTATAATTACATTTTAATTATTCAAAAGTCAAGACGATTTGCTTTGTCAGTGCCTCTTTTTACTTGTGTCAGTCCCTTCTAAAATTGTTACTGTACGGGGGGGAGGCGGCTGTTTTTGCAGAGTACTGACTCACAGCATGCAGCTGCCAAGGGGAGCGTAATCTCTCCCACACTTAAAAGATCTTGATTTTTTAGAATTGCTGTTTGCTGATTAGCTAATGCCCTTCAATCCCCTTGTAATAGAAGAAAGAGTCCCTGTAGGGGTGACACTGTCTTTAATTTCACTTTCATCTGGGCTCTCCTTCATACCTGCAGCTGACCTTCAGGTCACTTGAATAAAAATAGATTAGTCCTGTTTCTATGCTTTTCATCCAAGGCATTCCGGATTCTGAGATTCTATCTTTCCTACATGGAAGGTATGAGGCTATCAGTCCCAAAACACCTCGAGAAAAAAAGATAAAAAAACACACCAGGACTGGCCCAATCTCGCACGGGTCGCCTAGGGTCAGCCGGCAAGCTCGTTCTCGCCTCTCCATCTTCAAGAGAATGAGTGTTGCTCCGGCGCCTGCCTTTCATTCTTACTTATATGGGAGCTGAGAGATCCGCACTCGGGTTGGAGGGAAACCACATTATGCCGCATTGAGGCAAGTTAGAAATTCTCTCAGATACATTTCCCGTTTATTGTAGAATTCTGCTTTTACCAAGCAATTTGGAGTGTCAGCATCCTCCACAGGCAAATACTGATTAGCGTGAAAACATGAAATGCACTTAAATCTCGCATACCAGCAACGAGTATTATTCACGTCTGAGATGTACACAGGCCGGTATTAGGAGGAAATGCAACGTGACACGTATCTGAATAAAAATTAAAAGTCGTGTTACCCCAATTACTCGAATATTCGCAGGATACCCATTGAAAATCCCTGACCGGCACCAAAAGCATCGTATACTGCAACTGGCCTGCTAGCCAGAGAGGATTTCACTGAAAAATGGAATAAATAAAACATGGACAGCAATAGAATTCAACAGTGATTTTAAGATGATAGTCAAAGCTGAGTGTGGTTAATGCAAGAAAAAGGTAAAACAGCGTTTTCACGCTGAACTGTGGTGGAGGTGAAGGTGGGCAGAGGGGGAAGAGTGTGCGGCCAGGGGCAAATACTGCCGACAAACAATGGGAAAGCTATGCAGTAAAAGATTGGGAAGGGAGGGTAACAAGAGAGAGTGGTGAATGGTTTTGAGGTGAGAGTATGGAAGAGGTTTAGGGTTAATGAGAGTTGCGGCTGCTTTCTCTGGGCTATCTTTCCTGAGCTCAGGGCCCATGAAGAAGGCAGTGTCACGAACAGAAAGTAAAGTGGACTCTAAGCCCTCCAACTGCCCTCCTCAAGAACATCCTGAAAACCAAACCTCGAAACCATTCTCTACACCCTATCCCAAGCGACAATTCAATAGAACTCGACTAAGCCTGGGCATGAAATTCCGCTCTGCTCGCGAAGTTTGCAGAGTTTTTCCCACTCTGCGCTCCGCGTAGAGTGTGGAGTTCTGAAAATCTCCATGTAGCGGCATGGAGCAGAGTTTTTCCTCTCCCGTGGCTCGCCAACGGAGCACAAGTGAGAAAAATCTTACTGCAGACCACCTCCTGGCAAGATTTCTCAACACGGGTAGTCATGGCTAGTCGCTACTGCTTGCATTTAGAAACCTTCCGCTCACGTTGAGGAAGATGCAGCTTGAGTAGAACATCTACTTGAGCAGTAGAAAGAAGGAGCATCCTCTTGCGCTGCACATGGTGCCGTTCACTGTGATTTTACAGCACGGGACAAACATCTGGTGCTAAAAATCTGCGCGAGCAGCACGACATATCACACTCCGCCGCTTGTGAAGTCTGCGTGGCTGAGTTTTTGGGGCAATTCACGGAGTTCTGTGATGTGGAACTCCGCGAACTCCGCCCTACACACTCCCTTACTGGACTAATCTGATTAACCTCTTTCTCAGCCAAGGTTCCTTTCCTGATGCCCGCAAAACTGGTTAGGTGACCAAACTATTAAAAAAAACCTCTGCTGATGTAAACGACCTTAACAACTTTCCCCCTATCACCAGCCTCCCTTTCCTTGCCAAAATCTCTGAACGATGGATAGCGGAGCAACTCACCCAACACTTTAAATATCACAACCTTCTAGACGAATGTCTGTCTGCTTCAATCAAGGCTGCAGCACTGAAAAAGCACTGCTTCAGGTTATCAATGATGCCCTTCGAGTCCTTGACTCGGGCAGATCTGCCTCCTGACACTTCTTGACCTTTCTGCAGCCTTTGACACTGTAAACCATCACACGCTTTTTAACATACTAAAACAAAGAATGGGAATTGAAGGAAGTGATTAAAGGATTTGGATCTTACCTCATGGGCAGATCTCATATGATTAAAATTGAAAACTGTCTCTTAACTCTAAAGGCTGTGGATCAAGGCATCCCTCAGAGCTACTAAAAAAGATCGGGATCCTTTATCACCCTATGCTGACGACACCCAACTCTATCTCAAAGTGTTCTCCGCACACAACATCTCAATCCTCGCCACGACCCTCAACTCCATCTAAGAATGGATGACATCTCCTCAACCTAAAACAGAATCCCTCTAAAACCAAATTCCTTCTTATCTCAACTTTAAACTCTCCACCTCCTATTCAATCATGGATGGATAATCTGAAAATTTTTAACAGCGAATCTACCATAGTTGACAGTGTCAAACCCCTAGGTGTCATCCTAGACAAAAAACTCAACCTCCAAACCCAAATCAACAACATGGCCAAGAATGCACACTTCCAACTGCGCCTTCTCTGGGGGATCCGACGTTTAATTCCTGAGCAAGACCTGAAAACTCTTGTTCAATCTTTAGTACTCTCCAAACTGGACTACTGTAAGTCTCTCCTTGAAGGCCTCCCCAAGACCCACCTGTCTCCTTTAAAATCCATCCTCCATTCGGCTGCGCATTTCGTCTACGGAGCCAAAAGAAACTAACATACCACACATATGCTGATGAATTTTCACTGCCTTCCTATTGAAGCTAGGTCAATATACAAGACTGCTTGTATCACCCATAAAGCCAATTCACACTTCCACCCCTAGCTACCTAGCTATCAAACTCAAAATATCAGGTGGCTCCAGACCTTCACGTAATGCTGAAAACCTACTGCTCGAATCTCCAAATTTCAAAAGGGAAAGACGTTTGGCGCAATCTTTCTCAGGTAATGCGACTGGGATTTGAAACTTGTTACCTTCAAACCTTCGCACCACCACCTCTTTCAGGATCTTCAAAACGGACCTTAAAACTCTTCTCTTCCAACAGAATTTTTATCAATAACTCTGCTCGCCCAAGCTCCCCACCAGGCATATGCCCTCACATTCTATGGCATGACCACGAGTGTTACTTGACACTCACAAGAGCTATTACAACCTTCTGCTTCAACTCTGTAAATATGTAATATGTTTTTGTGCAAAACCTAATCGCTCTAACTTTTCTTAATATGTAATCTTTTGTGAATGTTATTTGCAACTATGTAACTCTCACCATGAGTAACCGTAGTAGATGTACGTATTATCACCTACAACCATGCTACTTTAAATTTCATATGTAACTTTCTTCGCTCTATTGTAAAGCGCTCTGACACCCCCGGGTAAAGTGTGCACTATGTAAAAATGCATAAATAAATAAATACCACTTTTAGCCATCAGCAGCAAATAGGCTGGTTTGAGGGTGGGCGACAGGGCCAGACCTGAGCTGTCATAGGTTGTCAAAGCGTGATGTCCTTTGCACTACCCCTGGAATTCTGGCGAGCCGACATCTATGGGTGAAGGAGAGCAGATATGGGAGGTCTCCCATAAAGAGAAAAACGTTTGAGACAACCCCCAACTTTCCAAAATAACCCAAATAAAAATGGTGCCATACTCGACGCGAAATCGCCAATGTTTGGCAGCACAAATGTTGTCACATCGAGATTACCACATAAAACGAACTGATCTTTACACACGAAAAACAGCCCCCCTGGTCTGTGCAGTATCCCCCTTAAAGCTTCCTGGGGTTAAACCTTGGGTTTACAAGATTTTCTTAAAATGCTCTGTACAGCCGTTCCATCCGTGCTTTGACAGGGTGCTTGAGGAAGATGGCCGGCGTGATCGCTTTCCCGGGACAGAAGGGGGCATGCAATGGCTTGCCGAGAGCTCCCCAGGCCAGCGGTCCCTTTTAATTGCCCACCGTGTGATGTTTAAAAAGGAACAAGCTGAGCTCTGCTTCGGGCTAGAAGGCGAGGGAGAGCAAAATGGAGAGTCCGCCGTCTGGGGTCATCAGCGCCCGAGAATCAGTCATAAACGATTTTAGGCCAAAGGCCAAGTACAGACTGATAGCTGCATTGTTCCGGGCAGCCATGAAAAGAACCTTGCCGCTGTGCGCGAGGCTCCGGGCGGATTAACTCTTTCTTCTCTCAACCCATTTTACAGTGAGTGAGCTTCAAGGGAGAAAGCAACATTTGGCACAAATATACTGACATCTCCCATTGTGTTCCACTGTATTAAAATATGAGTTCTATATTCTAATACGTAGCATCACAGAGTAGAAAGGGACCATTTCTGTGGACAACCTTATTTCCTGAATTTTTGGTAGAGCTTAATAACAACCATACGTCCCAGATAGGGAAGCACCCACTGATCTAAGCGTCAGGATAGACACCCGGCTGAATGGTGTGCTGTGCAAGTAAACATAACAGAACAGACCAAAAAAAGAAGAGAAAAACTAAAAATATATATTTTTTTGAACAGAAAAGCAAAGATGAAAACAGAAAGAATAGGAGAGGCATTACGGTAGTATACAGCCAAAAATCAATAAATTGCAGTTCAGCATTTCAGATAAGTGGGAAAATTAGGAACGATCCCCGGAACAAGACATGGGATCCACTATACTACCTTAGGTTGATACATTAAGGTGTAGAACCAGTGGCAAGGATATTTAAGAGATAGTACTAGGGTAAGGCCAACTTTTAGAAGAGCTAAAGCCATAAATTCTTGCTCGCCTTATTGACTCTGATTGAAATCGCTCTGGTCACCATCCATGCAGTTCACTATTATGAAATATTTGGAACGCCTGCCATACTTTTTTATATTTTCCCAGCGTCATGAGGACTAAAGCGGATAGTTTCTCTAAAGTGTTCAAGTCCCAAATTGTAGTGTATTACTAGCTAGCAGCAGAGTATGGGAAGAATTTGGCATCTGTACTGTAGTAAGTCTAGCTGTTAATATTATGAAAGTCACAGTCAATTCGTGAAAGATAGCAATGGGTATTGGCGCTCATTTCATGTATACACTAGCTTGAGGAGTCAAGAGAGAAGGTGAAACCCGTTACATCTCGGATGAGCAACAATATTTCACACAATAAGTTCTTAATTTGAAGAGAGGACCCCCACATCCCTTCCAACATCTGTCAGACCTCCATGTTTCACTTTCAATTGTGAAGGCGTAGTACACCAGCGCATCAAAAACTTATAAGCGTTCTCTTTATACTTTGGATGTGCTATTTGCTCTCGATAGACCAAGTAGCCCTTGGAATGGAGAAGCCCAACTCTCTCTCCCAATTGGAGATTGTTGCTAAAAGTTCCTTATAGGATAAGGAAATCCCTCTTTTGATTGTTCCCTTATCAGAAATTCTTCCATAAACCTCTTAATCGCTGGGATTGACGCCCAAGGTCAAAGGAGACCATTTTTATATATTTCCAGACACCGTTTTTCAAAAACATATCAATCCAGTGATGGTTATGTATTAGGGATGTGCAAGGCTGCTAACTTTTTTGATTATTAGCTTCCTATTATTCTTGAGACACTACGATTTCTACCTGTCGGCCGCAAAATGTTCTGCATTTGGGTTTTCACATTAAAATCAGAATCTTCTGTACTCTTTTAAGTGGTTGCGGGGAAAAAAGATTGGCAACACCAACCCAGTTTCAGTGTCATAAGCAATTCATTTTTAAAGTTGATTTTTGAGAAATAGAACGTTGTTTTTTAGGGCAAGCTAGCTGTTGTGAGGAATTATTGCCAATTTGCAGGTAAAACTAGAACAAAAGGTAAATTTAGGAAAATTGGGAAACTGTTAGCTATGGGAGACCAATTAGAAGGGGTTCCTGAGACTTTGTTAGTGAAATAATACATTGCACCCCTGGTGCGCATATGCTTTCCAATACTGTTTTGCAATATCAGTTGTTGGTTCACCGGTATTTACATCAGGAGCCAAGACATAACAATCATTAAATCACAAGTAAGAACATCGCAGCAGTTTACGCTAGAAGTAATTTATTTCACAGGTAAAGTTGGTAAGTGATGTTTCTACTCCTCCTGTATATATAAATATATATAACGATTTTTTATGTATACACATATATATATAAATTAAATATAAATTTATGCACTACCAAGCATATTTGGAGTTTCCTTACTGCCACAGGTTTCATGGCGGTGAGGCCGCCATGAAAACTGTGGCGGTGAAGAAGGGCCCCCTGTTGGCTCAGGGCCATGGGATGCATGCACTCCCTTTCCTGAACAGCATGGGCTGCACAGTTCATGCCAAGCAAGAATGGGCTTTTGTACTCCCATTGCAGTGCTTTTTTAATAGGCACCACAGTGGGAACACCAAAGGACCACCCGCCAGACCACGAGGTAACTCGTAATCTGGCGGGTCGCCGACGGTGAGATTTGGCAGTGTGGGAGCGGGCGGTGGTGTGGCGGCCCGCTCCCACACTGTCAAACCCATAATCAGGCCCATAAGCATTTCTATAATATTACAAGATGCGACCTTACTGGAACCAATCTCAAACATGTTACAACAGAATGGGCAGCGCCACGTTAGTATCTTCCAAAGGGCTTCCTTCACAGGAGGCCCCTGTAAGACACTATGACCTATCCAGAGAGTGAACTTGTCTTACAGTTGAGCATATTTTTTTAAACTTTGTTTATTACTTTTTCAAAGGTACATCAAGAGCAGCAGTTTCACATATCAATAACCTCACAGCTGCACAGTGTATAACATTGAAGCCCAGTTTACCACTCATAGTATAGATGGCCAACGCTTGAGGCAACTAGGTGAGCTACAGGGAGCAATTTCAATGACAGCAATATGAAAATCATATAAGATTCAAAGAGGTAAATTACAAAGCAATACCTCTTGCCCAGTCACAGATGAGCATATATTCGAACAGGATTAATCGATCCAAGAAGAGAGTGACAGACTACCCGAGAGTGCATCTCTTTAAAGCATAAAATACTCTCAAATTGAGGGAGGTGCTTATATAAAAAGAACGCTTATAGCAACTGAGTGTAAACGCACAGGTCAGCAGATGCATGTAAGAGACTTGTGAGAAAAGGGCTGCAAACAATATTAGAGGGAGAAGGAATCTGCCCTACCAGTTGAGCGGGAGCTAGATTTTAAACCATCCATAGCTGAAGTGTATGATTAGATAAACACAAGAAGAAGCATCGTGCTGAGCAATCATCTCATCCTGAAGTTTACTGCACACTAAACAGGTAACTTTCAGCTCTGACATGTTATTTAGCTCAATGCAGAGCCCTCTTAATAATAATTTTATAAATACAATATGGTTCTTTCTTATAACAACGTATGAAACAAAACAACAAAATTACATGAGATATATTCCAATATTTTCACGCCAGGTGTGGTGGGATCACAATGCATGACATTCCATTTTTAACCCATGCCTTTTGTGTTGTTTTCGGACTTTCAGAACACTAGCTCTTTACAGAAGATTTTATAGGGTATATACTGCATAAATAATAAAAAAGATACTAACAATATACTAAAAAATATGTCCAATAAGATATTGATTACTACATGATTTTTGTTTAGTGTCTGACTGGGAAATCAGGGATCCGCCCTGAGTAAGGCCTCCCTTTATGATTGTGTCCCATGTGTAGAAGGTCGAAACGCGTCAGCACGTATAGTCATTTCAATAATGTAACCACAAAACAGGATAATCTGTTATTTTAAAATCATACAAACCAAGACAACAATGGACTGGGGAACTCAGAATGAGAACACCCCTTTTTGGGACTTATAGGTTGCAGATAATGCAGGATAACAAAAATATGTAAACATATGTGTTAATTGTTGGACACCAACTTTAATTTATTGTTTGTATCATTTAAGTTAATGTTTGTATCATTTTTTTTGTCTCATATCTATGCATTTTTATGCCATATGAATTCAATTCTTGATATGATATGATGTTCTCAGAAGTCACATGCTCAATACCATGAAGTAATACATTTACACACAGGGACTCAAACCCTTGTGTATCAATTCAAGTTAATCTAAAATCTATGGCTAGTTGGTGTCTCTCTTTGTTGCACTATTATGGGGATCAATAATTAGCCATTATCCATCCCTTCATTCAGGGTTTTATCCCTATTTTGCTGAAGGCTGCATCTAGAAATTCCAAGCTTACTCAGTCAAATGCCTTTTCTGTGTCTAATGTTACCAGGATGCACAGGATCCCAGCCCATTTTGCTTTTTCAATGAGAGGTACTACTCAGCAGACATCGTCTCACCCCTGCCGCCCTGGATGAAACCCATCTGATCCACCTCAACTAATGAGAGCAGGGCTTTATCTAGTCTCTTTGAAGAATATTTTATCAGCGTGTTGAAGCCGGTAAGATTTACAATCCTCTGGCTCTTTCCCCAGTATAGGGAGAAGATTAATTTCGCCTTCAAACATCGCAGAGTTTGTATTGAAGAAGTGGAACCGGGTGATCATGGGGCCAATCATTAGGTCTGCACTTTCTCTGTAGAAAGCGATAGGGAAGCCATCTGGGCCCAATATTTTTTTAGTTCCATTCCCTTAATAGCAGACAGGACCTCTTGTGCTTCAATTCTAAATCTTCCCTCCATTGCTGGTATAGTTTAATGTCTAGTACATTTCTGTGAACATGTGTCATGTTTATTTTGTTTCCTGCTTTCACAGTGTATAGTTATTTCATTACATTTGGAGACGAGGTCTCCCTTACTCTTCTCATCTGATACTGAGTCTCCTTCAGGAACTTTAATCTTTGCTTTAGTAGTCGGATCTCTGTTAGTCTTTCATCCCACTTAGCTCTGCTGCAAATGCTTTTGCTTTGCCCCTCAGCATTTCTTTAAAAGCCTCACAGCGTGTCTGTGTGTACATATTTTCAGGGTAATTTTTAGGAAAATAGTTCTGGATTGACTTACGAAGTTCATCCCTGTTTACTGAGTCTCTAAAGCAGTTCAATTGCATCCTCCAAGTCTTTTGCGAACGCTGGGTTTTGCCTCACTCCCACTTCACCTCCACCCTTGAATGGTCTGATGCAGTTCCCCCTCCCATTTGGGCCTTGAGTAGTCTTTCTAATAGATTCTTTGACAGGAAACAGTACTCTATTTAGTGTATGTTCTGTGAACTGAGGACTAAAAGGAGTACCCTCTTTCCCCCTGATGTAGGCGTCTCCATGAGTCTTTCAACCTCTGATCCAGGATCAGGTCCCTCAACTATCGACTCATGGCTTTGATATATGTAGAGGCTTAAGATCATCTATCTAGATCCGGTTACCAGACTAGGCTAAGGTCGTCTCCCATAATTAAGTTGATGACGGCTTGACCAACGTAATTCCCAATTGTCCTGGTATGCTTGTATGTTTGTGAAAAGCACGTTGTCATTTCACTGCATATGCAAAGGAAGAAAGGTGGCCAAATTATGGCTATTCTTCTGAAATCTCCTCTGCTCTTTTATTAGAAGATGACTCATAATTGAGGAGTAATGAGTTAATAAATAAACATGTCACACTTTTCCTGATTTATTAGAAACAGGGGGCCTGATCTAAAAAGGGATTATTTAACAGTTAGAAAGCTTTCGATTTTCAGAGGCACAGAGTTTAGGACTGCAATATATATTTGTGCAAACTACAAAAGCCATTTTGCGAACTGAAAAAGTCTTTCCAAATTTCCAAATGTCTTTTGTAACCGTTTACAAATTGCAAATAGGATAGAGCATTGAAGAGGCACCCCCTCCTATTTGAGAAACTCAATGTTAATATGCCAGTGGTTTACAACTGCAGCAATTGTGGTCTAAATTCATTGGTAAGTTATCAGCACCTGAGCTGGGGGGGGTAACTGATTCATAAACTTTGGGAATTGTGCTAGCTGACACAGCCGTGGCCCGTGCAGGTAAGAGCGGTGGGCGGTGGGGCCGGGTTGGGGGGGGATTCGACAGACCACCAGGAGGGAAAATTAAATAAATCATTCATTTTTCCCTTGTGGTCATCTGTCAATCCCCGCCACCCCCAACCCGGCCCCACTGCCCCCCGCTCTTACCTGCACGGACCGCGGCTGAGCTGACCTCAGGAAGCGTGCCAGTCTTTCCTTTAATGTGAACATTTTTTAAAGGAACATGGGCTGCTTTCAGGGACACATGCTGCTTTAAAAAGAATTCTCATTGAAGGAATGTAAGCATTCTGCTAGGGTTTGCTGTCCATTGCAAGCCATCATCCCTGCGTCCACAAGCATTCTGGGAGGGGTCACAGAATGCCTACTGCCTCAATAATGTTCATTAAGCAGAGATTTTGCTGTGAATATGCATTTAATGATGCAACTGATTGATACATCAGTCACAAATAAGCTCTGTTAGCAAACCAGTCACTGTGTGCTAATAATACATAAAAGTTTGGAAACAGAGCTTAATACATGTTGGTGAAATTGATAAATTGTTTCCACGAGTAATGTGCATGTTTTCGTGAAACTCATGAAGATTTCATAAAATACACTGGAGTGTTCAATTCTATGAAAATTATGAGAAAAAGGATAACCAGAAAAAAATCAGTAGTTACCAAAAACTCAACAATCGGGATGTTCGCAAGTTTGTGCTTGTGCCAACAAATCATGCATTAGGGACCTTTGGCACTATTTTTTGAGGTTAGACCAGTGGTCCATCTATTCATTTGAAGGGTTTGATGTTTTAAAAATGATTTTGTTACCCTAAATCTTGATAGGAGGCAAACAACTTCTGGAAAATATCACAAGGATGCTAAGGAGTTCCGAAAAGGTCGGAACTGCAAGTTTGTCTTCACATATTTGACAGAGATTTGGTGAATGTTTTTTACCTATAATTATAGCCGATAAAATCAGAAGTACTTGTTTGCTTTACGCCATTTATGGGCAGCATATTTGTCCTACCAGGAGGTCGCTTGGCACTGTACCCCTCTATTCGCTGAACTGGGGTAGTATAAAAGGGCATCAAACAGGACAGCACATACCCATGCTAAATTATTCTCCTTGAGGCAGGGCACAGTTGAATTAGCATCTGCTATTCCCGTTCGCCTCCCTGTCAATCTCCATTCACAAGAGAAATGTGGCCAACCCAACTTTATGTTTTAAAAAACATAATTTTATTTAGCATTTTGCAATAAAGAAACATGTCACACTTTGCAAAATCGGTGTGAATGACAATGGTATGAGACATTATGGCGGGACAGAACATACATCTGCTTCTTCCTTTTTTTTTTTTTTATTAGATTTTAACATATAAAAACAAATATACACATAAAAAAAAAAATAAAAAAAAAAATGAAATTCAATAATTAACACAAATTTTAGCATCATCCTGGCACCGGCAATGGGAATCACATCAGTTCCAAAAGAAAATATCCATCTGATTTACCCTGGTAAGAACAAGTATACATCACAGTACTTTGCTACAATAAGAGAGCTTGACAAATAAAAATCATATCTTGCAGTGGTATAAGTCACACCCAGCAGCAGGTAATAAAGTTAACCACAGGTGCCACATATCAACTGTAATGCACGTATAGTGTATCCCAACAGTGGAACTGGTCCCATTACAAAGACTGGGGACCCCCTGACAGTGTTCGTTCAATCTTGACCATCATCTGCATTTTGTCTTGCAAGAGTGCATTGCGTATATAGGCCCCAAAAGCTCTTCGGTCTATTACTAGGAGGTAGCAATTCATTATATGCATCAGATTGAGTATTGCAAAACAACATATCTCTCTCCCACTCAGCTATGGTAGGTGTAGGTCCCCGCATCCATCGCAGAGCTATTCTTCGCTTTGCTAATAATAGTCCCATGGCGATTAGCTTTCTAACGCCTTTTCTAAGCGGCTTCGTATATCCCAGCAATGCCAATAGAGGGTCAGGAGCAATTGGCAATCCTGTGATATCAGTGAGGGACTGAAATATATGTCTCCAATACTTTTCTACAGCAGTGCAGAGCCAGGCCACATGTAGGAAGTCAGCCCCCGCCATATTGCACCTGTCACATCTATCCGTCTCACGGAGCCCATATCTGAACAGTCGTAACGGTGTTAAGGAATTTGAAGTGAGTTAATCTGTGCCTGCCATTGAGGGAGATCTTTTGCGTGACCTCACAACAATAATGCCAAATTTCATCCGTGATTTGGGTGTCAAGTTCTGCTTGCCAGTCCAATCTAGCTGTGGTATAGGCTGTGTGAGCAGATGTTTGCGCCGAGGCATAGAGGCGAGAGACCAGTTTCACAGGTGACGTAGAACTAAGCAATATGGTTAATGCCGGGAGATTGAGGGGTTCCAGCAGGTCATCTCCCAATAGAGCTCGTACAGAGTGTCGTAATCTATAAAAGTAGAATCGTGTGAGTTCAGTAGGGGACTCCATCCCTTCAATCGCCTCCTCCCATGTACGGGCTCTCCCCCCTACAAACAAGTCTCCCATTTCTCGTATGTGTAAAATGTAAAAAAAAAAATGTAAGTCCGTTTTTATATAGCGCAGCTACTCACCCTTACGGGTCTCAAGGCGCTGGGGGCCGTCGTGGAAATTAAGTGAGCTATTGCCCAGAGTCACATGGTGCTGAGCTGAGCTGCCGCCGGAGCCGGGGATCGAACCGTGAACCCTGTGCTCCGAAGTCAGCTGCCCTGGCCGCTGCACCACACCTCTCCACTTGTGCAGGGTCTCGAGGGCACGAAGGGCCCCCCGGTCCGAGCTAAGGGGAAGCCACTGACACCATTCTAACCGGAGCGAAGGGGAGTATAAATAAGACCCAGCATGTAGTTTAAGCAGAGTATGCCAGGCGTGGGTCGTAGAGTTAACCGAGTCCAGAACTCCACAGCGCCGCGCAGGAGGTTGAGTCAGCAATCGGGGCAACGGGTCAGGAAGTGCCACCACTTTCTCTATTTGTAGGTGAGGTAGGTCAACTGGGCCATGTATCCAGGGGTGTGCATGAGAAGCTTGCGCTATCCTATAGTATAATTCTAGATCAGGAGCGCCAAGGCCTGCAGAGGAATACGGCATCGTGAGGGTTTTAAAGGCAACACAAGGGGTCTTACCTGCCCACGCCAATTTACAGAGGAGTGTGCGCAATTCCCGAAACATGCATTGAGGGACTACTATGGGTATGTTCACAAATAGAAACAAAAAACGGGGGAGCACTATCATTTTCATAAGTGAGACTCTGCCAACCAGCGAGAGGGGGAGGCGGATCCACCGGTCAATGTCATCACTCAGCTTGGTGATAGCTCTACTGTAATTGGCCCTAATCACTTGGTCTGCATCCGCGTGGATCTGGATCCCTAAATACCGGACTGGGTCCGTTGTCCATTGTAAGGGGAAATCTAATGGAATCTGCACCGTAGCCAGGGTTAGTGGATGGATGAGTGATTTATCCCAGTTTATTGTAAGGCCTGACAGCCCACCAAAACGGATCACTTCCCTGATTATTGGAGAGAGATTAATAGCCGGATCCCGTATGTATAGCAACATATCGTCAGCGTAGGCCGAGACAATTAGATTGTAGTCAGGGAAGCGGAGTCCCCTGTGTCCATGATACTCGCGTATCGCACTAATTAGCGGTTCCGCCGCAATAGCGTAAAGCAAAGGGGACAGGGGGCACCCCTGGCGCGTGCCCCTAGTTATGTGGATTGGTGAGGAGACCATGTTGCCAGTCCGTGGTCTGGCTAGTGGGGAGTTGTATAGCACTGAGACCAGCTGCAAAAATATCTCTCCCACCCCCATTCGCCTCAACACTGCCTTCATGTACTTCCATTCAACTGAATCGAAAGCCTTTTCGGCGTCAAGGAAGACCGCCTCAGCTCTGACCTCAGGTTTCACATGCTGAAAGGCTCCGAATACAGTTCGCAAATTATATGACAAGGTACGGCCTGGAATAAACCCGGCCTGTTCCGGCCCGATTAAAGAGGGTAACAATGAGGTGAGCCGACTAGCCAGTATTTTGGGGAATATCTTAGTATCCACATTCAGCAACGACAGGGGCCGATAAGAGGAACACTTCTGGGGGTCCTTGCCTGGCTTAAGTAACGTGACAATTAGTGCCTCCCGCATGGAGGGCGGCATCATACCACTCTCTCCCATCTATTGGAATAATGTACTAAGATGGGGCAGCAGTATGTCACTGAACGCTTTGTAAAAGGTAATAGTTAAGCCATCCTGCCCCGGAGCGCTTCCCTCCCTCATGGAGTTTAATGCTAGGCGCATCTCCAGTATGTCAAGTGGACGCATTAAAAACTCCCTGTGGTCATTCGTCAACCACGGCAGCCTGATATATTCCAAATAATGCGAAATATGCTGTCTGTGGGGTTAACCTTAGACGTGTAAAGCTCCTGGTAGTATCTGCTAAAACGGCTATTGATGTCTGCCTGATCTGTTAGCAGTGTGCCCTCTTCGTCCAGCAGCTCATGTATATTGGAAGATTCTGATCTGCGTCGGGCGAGGGCGGCCAATACTGACCCCGGTCTGTCGCCCTCCCCATAGACCCTGGCCGTGGCATACATCCCCATATGCTGAAGCTCGCTGTCTGCAGTGCTATGATATTCCTCTAATGTAGCTTTCAATTGTTCCTGCATTTGGGAGTGATCACTGATTAATAAGTCTGCTTCCAGCTTAGCCAGTGTAGTTTCAAGTAGAGCCAACCTATTTCTAATAGATCGAAGCACCCCTGCATGTTTTGTGATAGTCACCCCACGAATAAAAACCTTAAATGTCTCCCAGACTGTTGAGAATGTGTCGACAGAGCCTATATTGGTGTGGAAGAATTCGTTAATGGCGCCAGTGAGTTCCGCTTTAAAAACTGAATCGAGTAGAGAGTAAGGCGGAAAACGCCACAAGAATGGGGGGGGGTCGTCGCGACGGCACTGAGATTTCTAGCAGAATGGGCGAGTGATCAGAGAAAGTGCAGGCTAGAATAGTGCAGTTCTGAACCTGAGCCATCAGGGAGGCCGAAATGAACCAGTAGTCAATGCGTGTGTGTATGTCGTGATAATCTGTATAATGAGTGTACCCTCCTTGATGCGAAGATTTGGCTCTCCACACATCTACCATATGCAGCTGCAATGTAACGTCCATTATTGCTTTAGCAGCAGCTGAGGGGGCTCTGAGAGCACCCTTAGAGCGATCCAGGGTGGGATCAAGGACACAGTTAAAATCCCCACCCCAGAAAATCGGTAGTGCGCCACAGTCCTTGATAAGTGCTGAGAGTGATAAATAGAATTGTGGGTCATCATAATTAGGACCGTAAGAGTTAACTATGAGAAAATTCGTCACTCCATCATAACATCTGGTGATAATATACCTGCCAGCTTGGTCAGTGACACATTGCTCCAGTTGAAAACCAGATTTGGGGTTCACCCATGTAAGTACTCCTCTAGAGTGCGAGGAGAACCCAGCGGAATGAGACACCCCCCGCCAAAGAATTAGTTTTGAGGAATGTGCTGCCTGGTTGCAAATGAGTTTCCTGCAGCAATGCGAGGTCTATGTCCCTCCTTTTTAGGAAGGCAATTATGTTGCGCAGTTTCCTGTAGTCATTGAGACCCCTGACATTCCATGTCAGGAGCTTCAGACTGCGGGTGTGACCTTGTTTTACATTATGTTGCGGCATGCAGTGAACACCTGTCTATGTAGGTATGTGTCCGTGAGTAACACTTTGTGTATGATGGTCATCCAAGGCAATACAGCTCCCATCTCCCATGCCAATAACGAAACACAAAATGCAAACGATCCCAATCCCCCCCCTCCCACGCTTTGCGTAACCCAACTCTGCAAAGTCGAATTCCCATCCCTCCCTGAAAACACAAAACAATAAAACTCAAACACCAAAGAACCAATACACCTCCGGCCCTTGTGGTGGTCTCCATGAGAAAGTGCGTGTTACGCATTGGGGCAGATGTTGCCAAGCAACCCAACATTTGGCCTTCTCTACTCCCGGCCACCATACCATAAGGCACTGGACTCCTTTTGCTGGAAATTAGCGGTGAGTCAATGTACTAAGCGGCACTTGGATGTGCCAAGTGACTCAGGGCGATAAACGAAGTTTCCCCGCCCATGAACAAAAAGGTAGTTAACCCTTGCTGATTGCCAACACTACAAGAACATAACAATAGCAAAATATTTCAAGGGTTCTAATAAGTACTTCGTAAGGAGTGACGCATCATTTTCTCCAGATTAGTCATTCTCATCTAGGCCGCCAGATGCGCCTGCAGCTTGTGTGTCCCTCTCTCTTGGACTTGTCGATGCGCCTGCCTTGCCCCATTCTTTGAGAGCCTTTTGAAGGGAGCGAGGGTCTGTAAAGATCTGTTGCCTGCCGTCTCGTCGCACCCTAAGTTGCGCCGGATAAAGCATTGCATATTCAATGTTCAGCTCACGCAGTTTACGCTTCGCAGGTGCAAATTGCCTCCTGGCCTCTTGTACTTTCAGGGTAAAATCAGGGAACAGGGAGAGGCTTGAGCCTTCATAGTGCAGTGAGCCTAGCTCCCTGGCTTTACGCAGCGCTGCGTCCCTGTCTCTGTAATTTAAAAGTTTAGCAATGATAGGACGTGGGGGAGCGCCAGGAGACGGCCTAGGACCAAGGGAGCGATGTGCTCTCTCCACGACAAACATAGGCGAAAAGACCTCGGGGCCCAGCAGTGTAGTAAGTAATTTTTCTACAAACAACTCCATGTTTCCCGTCGCAGTCGACTCTGGAAGGCCCGTTATTCGGAGATTGCTCCACCTCGATCTCGCTTCCAAGTCCTCAGCTCTATCTTGCAGAGTTATAAGAGCTTTCTCCATATTTTTCTGTACAGCATTAGAGTCCGATTGAGCCTCCTCGGACTCCGTGATGCGGCGCTCGGCCATATCTAGGCGCTCTGCATGCTTATCGACTCGTTCGGACATCCTGTCCATTCTGTAGGCCAGAGTGTCTATTTTTGCGTCTATTGCTGTTGAACCTTTCTGCATAGTTGCGATAATGGACTTAATATCTCCGATAGTGTTGTCTGTTGGGCGCTCAGTATCCGACAGTGCAGACTCCGCTGTTTCATCGTGACGCCTGGATTTAAGCTGCTCAAAGTTAATCTTTGGCTGCGATTTGTCCGGTTTACCCATTGCCTCTGCTATATGTGCTGAGCCCAGCCGTGATAAAATAGGCAATGCGGGAGTCTCCCTCCGTGAGTTGCGCGATGCGCGATTTAATCCAGGGCCAGAGGTGGAGAAAATTTTATTTTTCCAGTATATTGTGAGCGACCAGTCCAAACCCAGCACTGCAACAGAATATGCTGCGCACCAACAGGCTACCGAAGACCACAAGTCAGGAAGCGCGCACAGGCCTCAATCGCCCTCCGCTGCACAGGCCATGTGGATTCCCTGCTGGGGCGCCATGTTAGAAGCAGGTTACTACGCAGGTTCCGAAGCGCGCAACAACGGGGTTCATTTAGCGCGCCGCAGAGAGGCTGCTGAGATCCGGGCCAATGCAGCACCAGTGTCCCACTTTTTGCCTACGCAGCACTGTACTCCGAGATCAATCAGGCAGGAGAGCACGACAGGTAAGTGGCATCCACCTCGCATGCACCGCAGGCAGGAGGTTCCAGGGCACATACGGAGGGAGGGGGGAATACGACCCACAATTCCACCCCCTTCCAATCACAGGACCCCCAGCATGCCTCACCGTACCGCTATGGGACCAGATGTATCAGGGACATAAACACGAGGCCGCTGCAGTGCCGTCAATCTCCTGTGTCTACATGCAGGGTTCTCAGGGGAAGCAGTCTCAAGTAGCAATCGGGCGCAGACAGGGGAGACACCCGCCCTATCACGCGCCGATCATCCGGCAGCCGTGCAGTCCCTCACTCCAAGGGCCACCGGGCAGGGGGAGCGCAGGGGGTAGATACGGCCGACTATGCCTCCGCTACGGTCCGACTTGCAAAGCTCTCGATTGGGGGAGGGAGCATCCAACAACCCGACCCCCGCAAGATAGTAATTCCCCCCGCACTCCTCACCGCACCAATGCTCAAATATTATTAGTGTAGCCCTCCTGAGCCGCACCGCCACGATCAGTCCTCCGGACCTCTGGCTGAAATCGCACGGCAGAGCGGGCACGCAAGCGTCCGTGCCCGGACCGAGAACGCCTCCAGGCCGCGGTCTCTGACGGGTTCTGCAATCAAACCTCGAACACCACCACAGCAACAGGCATCAGCAGGGCATCTTCAGAATCGCCGCGTCTTAGGCAACATTCGCCCTGCTGTTGTCGGTGACCGGCGGAGCTAATTCACTGTGCGGCCATCTTTGAGCCAGGCAAGCTCCGCCCCCCAACATACATCTGCTTCTTATAGTATGTAGACAAACACATTTTTAAATGAGCAGGAATGACATCACTATTCGACCCTTAATAATGGACCCAACCACCAACCCTCTGGACCCTCAGTAGCTAGTGGTACGTACTATAGGCCAGCATCCGAAGTCGGACCACTCTCCATCTCTGAGGGGGACATCACCCACAGCTCTGATGCCCTCAACGTCTTAGACATTGTTAGATGTAGCCCCCCAGTTCTCTGTTGCCTCTTTATGTAGGTGGTGAATGGATGCCATTTCGCTGCAAACTTGGCAGCTCTGTCTCTTAGGATTGCTGTGAGCTTTTCCATGGCATAGATAGTTCATACCTTCCCCCACCACATGTGCAAGGAAGGCGCCTGTGGTTGCGTCCACATCTGAGCAATGCTCAGTATTGCCGCCAAGAGTAGTTGGGAGAAAAGTCGTCCTTGTGGAGTCGTAGTGGGGAAAAGTCTATCCACCCCACGGGTGCCTAAAAGGACCAAAAGTTGGTCGTGTGGCAGTGTAACGCTAGTGATGGAGTTTACCGTGGCAAGAATCTCACGCCAAAATGTTTGTATCGGTGAGCATGTCCACCAAGTGTGTAGGAGTGTGCCTCTGTCCCCACACTGCTTCCAACATAGCTCTGAGCCCCCAAACATCTTATGAAGCCCAATCCGACTTTATTGAGGAAATGGCACCAAGGAGAGTGAGGGGATTGGGTGTTGACCATGTCGTTTTTTTCACCTGATTCCTAGAATGTATGAACTGGGCAGCAGCCAGCAAGCAGGCAGGTCAACTCTTTAAATGCAGAGGTAGAAACTCCCTTGTTTTGATGCAACCGTTGTTATACAAACCACAACAAGGGTAACTCAGTTTCTCCACTCTGTATAAGACCTGCCACATAACGTATCCTAGCGATTGTGCGGTATCCAGGAGCACAAAAGCAGAAAGGTCACCGGACTGACACCATCTCAGACGCTTCTCTTCACACCAGGCCATGCCAAGCTCCCCCTGAGTGCACCTTGCGCTTCAGGCAAGTCTAGAGGTGAGAATTGTTTCAAGCTGATCGTCTGTGACCCCTGCCCGAGTTCCAATCAGAAGCCTGGACCTGCGGAAGGCTGCTAAGCAGTGGACGGGGGCAATTAGCTGGAGTCGTGGCCCCACACGAGGAGCTCAGCAGATGGCAGACTTATTAAACCACAGCCAGAGGTGTAAATGAGTGACCGTGGCGCAACCGACCTTGTGCACACAATCAAACTTCATTTGGTAGACCTTGAAAACAACATTATTACCTTGCATTAACGGCAGATTTGGCGCTTTTCGGATATTCCATGTATGCAAAGTATTTTTTTTGTACAATTGTGTTACTGGTGTGTTACTAAGACACAAAGGCTTTAGGCGGCACATTTCAGCTAAATAATTTTGAAATTGTTTAGACCAATGAGCTGTCATAATTGTTTGTAGCTGCTAACAGGTGGGGCTGCACCAGGGCAATCTCACAGAGGGCAAACAATGAAACCTGGACAATAGAAACAGACCAGACAGACCAAAGAGTCAGATATACTATCCTCAAAGCTTAAACCTACACTGGACATGGAAGGAGCTCATTAAATAATGTTCTATGGCTTGGCATACAGACCGCTGTGCTAGTTTGTCTTAACTCCGGTGTCATGTTCTTCGTAATTATGCAAAAGCTTAAGACGTCAACCCTGAGTGATGGTTCCTGTTATAAACAACTTTGTTTTCTTATATTTGTGAATGTAATCATGACTGGCATAAATTTTTAAATTCTAATGATGTATTGTTTTTAATATTGACTGTGTATATATTTGCAAATAAATATTAATATTAATAATCTTTTCTGTTTTTTGTTGCTTCTGACCCACTGCTTTTTTTAGTATTTTAGTAGTATTTTTTAGCATACTTTTGGCATAGTAAAGTGTATAAATTTTGATTGTTATTCTGACTTCCAGTACTGTGGTGATTTTTTAGTGTTTATAATCAAATGTATAGGGACTTTTTTCTCTTGACTGTAATTACCCTGCCCCTTATTTAAATTGAAGGGTACCTCCCTTTTTTGATTTCTTCCTGTTATAAAGGGCAGCTCTGGAGGGAGATTGTCTTGCATGAAATGCTTCTAACAGCTGGGGCGCAGGTCTGGATCCTTCGCCCATGGACACTCACCCTGTGTCAGTTTCTTCTGTGACAAACATTTGCCTTCCAGTTGATCAAGGCTTTACTCTGATATTTCAAATATGAGCAGTTTGTGGGTTTTGGTTCTCCATCTGACGCTGCATACAAGAGTGCTCCCCTTTCTGTCTTTAGGGCAGTCGGAAGCAGGGGGGTGTAGGATGTAACTGTGTCCTATCTGAATAGAGCAGAGGTGAGTAGCTGAATATGGGTGCTGACAATTACAGTTCAGCTGTTACCGCTAGTTGGTCAAAGAGATCACATCTCCCATTCCTTTGTCTCTCTCTATTGCCTGCCAAATGAGTACAAGATAACGTTTAGGTCTCTATGTTTCATGCACAAATCCACATAAAGGATTGGGAATGATTGCACAACTGGACCAGTGGCAATTTAGAGTGATTGCTTTCGTCATGACACTTAATGTCATATATTTAAAATATGATGCATGTCTCTCATTGTATAAAGTCTCTAGTCGACTATGGACAACTGTGAAAATCTGAGAAAATGGCGTTGTCATTGCTATGTTGACTTAGGGGTCGATTACGATGCCGTTCGGAAGGGCTCCAAATTGGATTCGGGTTTGCCAAATCCGATTCGGAACCCTTGTTTCCGACCGAATCGTACACAGTTCCCAACGACCGATTACGATGCCTGAAAAATGTTAGGGCTGTCCGAATCGGTTCCGGAAGGCATTCAGACAGGTCGCGTCTTTCGGAGCCGAATCATACAGCTCTATGGACTCGGTTTCCAAGTGAGCGATTACGAAGACAGATTCAGATAGCGTTCCGAATCGGTTTCTCCGGAACGAATCAGCTGTTGAAATCCTTCTTTGGGGGCCCATAGAAGGCCCCCCTACAGCAGGGGCCTTCCGAATGGGTCCTGTGGGGGTACCCAAGGGACCTCCATTTCCAACCATGCACAGTGTGGCAGGCACTAAGGGGTGCCTGCCACAGGGTGCACGATTTTCCCCAGCCACCCCTTTCTTCAATGGGAGCCTGTGTTGTCGTTCGGAACAGAGGCTCCCATTAATGTCAATGGGAGTCGACCGAATCGTATCTGGAAGCATCCGGATGCATCCAAATCGCTTGGTCGGACTTCCCCGATTCAAGTCGTTCGAAAAGCATTCCGGGACCGATTAGGTAGGAATGCTTTCCAGACAAGATCGTAATCGGCCCTATAATAGAAACAATGAAAACAGATGAAATACAAATACTGGAAAGGTAAATTGAAACATTTAGAGCCAGATGTACGATGGAATTTTGCACGCGCAAAGGGGTCTTAGACCCGTTGCGCGTGCAAAAAACCTGTGGACCATGTACTAACCCTATTTTGCGAGTCGCAAATAATTTGCGACTCGCAAAATAATGTTAGGGACTCATTATTAGGAAGGGGCGTTCCCTTCCCAATAGCGACCTCACAAGCTATGTAAGAATGTTTTGCGACTGCATTTGCGGTCGCAAAACACTCGCAGTTTACCACCCTCTTCAAGAGGGTGTTAAAGCACTCGCAAACAGGAAGGGGTCCCCAGGGGTCCCCTTCCCCTTTGGGAATTCATGCGCAAACAGTTTTTAAAGGCAGGCAGTGGTCCCAGGGACCACTACCTGCCCTTAAAATATGAAACAAAAACGTTTTTTTTTTTTTTTTTTAAATGCATCCCGTTTTCCTTTGAGGAAAACGGGATGCATTTAAAAAAAAAAAATGCTTTATTTGAAAGAAGTCCCAGACATGGAAGTCTGCTGACCCCAGCAGGCCACCATCCCTGTCAGTGCCAGCCATTCCCAAAGGGGTCGCAAATTGCGACAACCTCATTAATATGCATGAGGCATGCAATTTGCGACCCCATTGGGAATCGCAAACAGTGTCTCAGACACTGTTGTACAATGGCAATTGGGACTCGCAAATTGCGACTCGCAATTTGGTGCAATTTGCAAGTCGCAATTGCCAATGGTCGCACATCTAGCCCTTAATGTCTAAACCGACATAAGTGTTTCTTTAAACTGTAATTGATTACATTTTTAAACGACGGTCATCATTCCTTTTAGGTTTAGTATTAAAGGTGAGGATAGGCTTTGCGTGAGAAGTTGTTCATTCAATCAATCAATCAATCAATATGGTTTCTTATAAAGCGCGACTACTCACTCATAAAGGTCTCAAGGCGCTGAGTGGGGAGGATGTGGATCTGCGGTTCAGTCAAGAGCCAGGTCTTCAGGTCCTTCCTGAATTGCGACAGCGATGGTGATTGCCTGAGGTGCAGAGGCAAGGAGTTCCAGGTCTTCGAGGCGAGGTAGAAGGATCTTCCTCCAGCTGTGGTCTTGCAGATCGGTGGGATGGTGGCCAGGGCCAGTTGGACAGGGCACAGATGTCTGGTGGGAGTGTAGAAGGAGAGGAGGTTGTTCAGGTATGCAGGTCCGGCGTTGTGGAGGCGCTTGAAGGTAATTCTTTTGTTGTTAGGTAGCCAGTGAAGGTCTCTCAGGTGGCAAGTGATGTGGCTGCGGCGTGGGATGTTCAAGATGAGTCTGCCAGAGGCGTTCTGGATGTTTTGCAGTTACTTTAGGAGTTTCTGGGTGGTGCTGGCGTAGAGTGCGTTGCTGTAGTCGAGTCTGCTGCTGACAAGGGCATGGATGAAATGAAATGAAATGAAAAGGGTTTTTATAAAGCGCATGGCTACCCTGAGGCATCCCAGCGCTAAGACAATAACCAGTGGATGACCATTTTCCTGGACTCTGTGGGAACCCACTTGAAGATCTCACGAAGCAGGCAGAACGTGTGGAAGCAGTGGACGAAACAATGTTGATTTGGCAGTTCATTGAGAGTGAAGAGTCCAGGATGATACCACGGTTTCATGCGTGGTCCGTGGGTGTGGGGTGGGTTCCGATCGCTGCGGGCCATCAGGAGTCATGCCAGGCCGAGGGGGTGGAGCCCAGGATGAGGATTTCAGTCATGTCTGAGTTAAGCTTGAGGCAGCTGTCCTTCATTCAGGTGGCGACTGCCTTCTAACCGTTGTGGAAGTTGCTCTTGGCGGCTGTGGGTTCGTCTGTGAGGGAGAGAATCAGCTGGGTGTCGCCAGTGTATGAGACGATGTTGAGTCTGTGGCTTCTGACGATGGCTGCAAGCAGGGACATGTAGATGTTGAAGAGGGTGGGGTTCAGGGAGGATCCCTGAGCCTCTCAGCAGCTGATTTCTGTGGGTCCTGAGTTGAACGGTGAAAGTTAGACTCTCTGTGTTCGGCAGTGAGAAAGGAGTTCTAGGGCTTTGAAGCAGATGTTGGCGTCATGGAGTCTTGCGCAGAGGGTGTGGTTGGGGATGGTGTTGAAGGTGGCTGAGAGGTCCAGCAGGAGGAGGGCAGCAGTTTCGCCTTGGTCTAGGAGGGTGCGGATGTCTCTGTAGTGGCGAGTAGAGTGGTCTCATTGTTGTGGTTGCTTCTGAAGCTCGATTGGGAGAGATCCAGGATGTGGTTCATTTAGATGAACTCAGAGAGTTGGGTGTTGATGGCTTTCTCAATGACTTTGTCTGGGAAGCGGAGCCGAGAGATGGTACTGTAGTTCTTGAGGTCCGTCGGGTCGGCAGAGGGTTTCTTCAGCAGGGGGATGATCTCTGCATGCTTTCAGTCTTCAGGGAAGGTGGCGGACTCATTGGAGCAGTTGATGGTGCTGCAGAGTTTGGGTGCAATGGAGTTGCCGGCTCTGTTGAAGATGTGGTGAGGGCAGGGATCAGAGGGGGCTCCAGAGTGGATGCTCTTCATGAGGGTGTCGTCAGAGGTGAGGGTGGTCCAGCTGGGCAAGGTCTGCTGAGGTCTGGACTGTTCCCATGAGGCACAGGGTCAGACTGATTTGCATATGGCCATGTCTGAACTGGGGTGGTGGAGTGAGCTAAAGAATGATGATGGATTAAACCCAGATCAGTTGACTGGGGGTGAGTGTTTGATTGGCTCAAACGTTCCGTCCATCATCCCCTTTTGTATCGCTTTGGTCGCCCCAAGTTGGCGGGGGTATGCCCAGACATGGGTCCCTTGCTCACTTTGCCACTGGATTCAAGCAAGCCTGGCTGATGATGGCTGAAATGCCAGAAACCGGTCCTAGGATGCTTGTTTCCGGTCCAGGGAAGACATGGCTTGGCAGTTCGGGCTGGACTGTTCCCATGAGGCACAGGGTCAGACTGATTTGCATATGGCCATGTCTGAACTGGGGTGGTGGAGTGAGCTAAAGAATGATGATGGATTAAACCCAGATCAGTTGACTGGGGGTGAGTGTTTGATTGGCTCAAACGTTCCGTCCATCATCCCCTTTTGTATCGCTGCTGAGGTCTGGAGCCATTGGATGCAGTGGTTGTGGGTGCGGTGGGTGGGTCTTTTGTTGCTAAGCTGTCATAGATCTCCTTGATCTTGCGGTGGAAGAAGGTGGCAAGGTTATTGCAGAGATCTTGAGGGGGGAATGTCTGCTGCCTCTGTGCTGGGTTTGGTGAATTCTTTGGCCACGGCAAAGAGTTCTTTGCTGTTGTGTGCATTGGTGTTGATGCGTTCCTGTATGACTGCTTTCTTTGTTGTTCTGATGAGGTGGTGGTGTGCGGTAACAGCGGTTTTGAAGGCTGCGTGTTCTGCCACAATCTTGCTGCTCCTCTATCTTTTATCGAGCGGTCTGCAGGTGCGCCTGGATTCTTGGGAGGGGTGGACCAGCTGGCTTGCTTGGAGGCCTGCTTGCCTGAGGGTTTCCTGAGGAACCAGTGTGTTGGCACAGTCGGCGATCCAACGGTGGAGGTTGGATGCTGAGGTGTTGGTATCTGTGGATGTCGGTGGTGCGGTTCTGTTGAGGGAAGTGGCGAGTTGGTCTTTGGTGACCTTGTTCCAGCTTCTGCGAGGATTGCAGTGGGCGTGGTGGCGTATGGTGGGTTTGGTGAAGGAGAAGTGGACGCAGTGGTGGTCGGTCCATTGTGGCTTGGAGGTGTGACTGACCAATTGTTGTTGCTTGCAGAGAAGATGGGGAGAGCGTGTGTCCTGCTGAGTGGGTCGGGTTGCTTTTTTCAAATTTTTTATGCATTTGAGATTTACATTTTCATGTAGTCATAGCCAGTGTAACCAAGCTTTAAATTTATGCATTTTGTTTAAAACACTACTGAATTTAGGTGTTTGCAGTTTAGAGCTTGTGGCCTACAATTGATTTTCCCACCTAGACTTTGCATGCTCTAGACTCCAATGTCGTCCACCATGATGGCGCCCACCTGGATGGCATGTAGTATCTAAAGATGAGTAATTCAAACACAAACTTACCATGGAGTAGACATGGAACAATGGATCCTATTTATAAAGCAAGGTGACTATAACTCCTAGAAGTATTATTTTTCCCGCACATGGAATGAGTTATTCAAGCAAACAGAATGTGGTAATGGCTTTGTATTGTATTTTTATGTAATGATAGAGAGTATCTTCAACTTCATTGAATACAGCTTCCCCAAAACTCTTGTTTATCGACCCAAATATGTCTCCAGTTTGTTCTCTACCCCCTTACAATTAAAATAATGTGTAACTTGCAATTTATGTTCCATGGAATTCCCCACTAAATCTTTAAAAGGAAACTTTCCATTGCTATTTTTTTAGAATAAACTTGACTTTATCTGTCCCCTGAAAAAAAAGTGCCAGCTATACATTTTTCAGAATTGTGTTTGACAATCCCATTGTGTACACTTGAAACTGTAGATGCATAACTTTAAGTCCCACAATTCTGAAATCCTGGAAATCTCATTTTTTAGCCAAAAGTCTAGCTCTTATGGTCAAAAGTCCTGAATAAGTAGTGCAAACTGCCCAAAAACACCATATACACACTGCCTAAAATTGACCAGAGCGCAACTGACCAAAATCTCAGTTTGACAAAAAATATGGACCTGTCTAATTAAAAAAAAATCCCATTTATGTTTTCAAAAGAATATCCTTTATTTTGCCATTTAATATCCCTCATTTGATTCTTCTAGAGCTGAAAGTATGTTGTAGTACACAGGGCAAACATAACACTTCTGCTTCCTTTACTGCTGGCCTTCTGCATAGACCAACAAAAATGCTCAGTGCAGAATCATTTGCTGTTCATAATTAAGGAAGATCCAGTATGTGACCTAAAATATAGGCTTTATAGCCCAAGGACCTGAATACATATACCGGCTGCCTCCAGTAGAAAGATGCTGATGCTGGGCATGTAACTTCATCTTTGTGTACTTCAGTTCCTTTTCTGTCTAATCGTAATATTACTAGATAAAGGAGCAGAAACACAGCATGATATTGTTAGTAATTCAGCACGGAATAAATAATTTGGTAACAGGTAAAATACGTACTAATTTAACCGCATTTAGGTTTTGCATCCCACTGTGGTAGGCATATGCTATAAAACAGACGTCGTCTCCGTCTTACTCCTTTTTTATATCTTCGAAAAAAGGAATGCTTTTTCTCAATCTGGTTTCAAGCATAATCTTAGAGGGTGCAAATACCCTTTTTCAGCTAGCACACTAGTCCAAACCTCCCCTCACAATGTGCTGGGTTGGGGTGCGGCCCGAGTAATTACCAGTGGCTGAGATTAGTTCAAGCATTCCATCCATCACTTTTTGTATACTTTAGTAGGTCACCCTAAATGGGACCGGTATGCCCAGATGTGGGTCCCATGCACACTGTGCCACTGGAACCAAGGTATACCCAGCTGATGAGCCCATAACAAGGGTGAAACCGGTCCTGGGTTGCTTGTGTTCTGGTTCAGGGAGGACCAAGCTTGGCAGTTTGGGCTGGGCTGCTTCCACTGGAGCAGGGTCAAGACTGATTTGCATATAGCTGGGTCCCAACTGAGGTGCCGTGGTGCGCAAAATAATGATGGTTTGGGATGCGGCCCGAGTAATTACCTGTGGCTGAGATTAATTCATGTATTCCAACCATCACCTTTTGTATACTTTAGTATATCGCCCTAAGTGGGACGGTATGCCCAGACGTGGGTCCCGTGCACACTGTGTCACTGGCACCAAGCTATACCCGGCTGATGAGCCCATAACAACGGCTATACTGTTCCTGGGTAGCTTCTGTTCAGGTTCAGGGAGGACCTGGCTTGGCAGTTCGGGCTGGACTGCTCCTACTGTAGCAGGGTCAAGACTGCTTTGCATGTAGCTGGGTCAAACTGAGGTGGCATGGTGTGCAAAATACTGATAGGTTGGCATGCGGATCGAGTAATTACCAGTGGCTGAGATTAATTAAAGCATTCCAGCCATCACTTTTTTTTATACTATAGGGTACCACGTCCAGGCCAGGAGTTATTTTACTGTTACTTTTTGTAAATGTAACAAGTTAGAAACACTCAACATGTTTTGGTATCCCAATACACCCCCGAACCAACCAGGGTAGCTTGTAAAAAGTGTCCCCTTTTAAACCAGCAATATTGCATTCAGAATGAGTGCGACACTAACATGTATAATCAAAACAAAATACAGGACTAAGCGAAGCAATGTGGTAGCAAGCATTAAAAATACAAAAGGAAAGCACATGTTCAAAATAAGAGAAAGGAAAAGCATAAAATCACACATAAGTTATAGAAGTATATCAAAACATGATAGTTTATTATTAAATACCTAATCAGTATAACTTATTATATCAAATATTGCACAGTTCCTTGATTCAAATTCTTCGCAATCACATCAGCTTCCTTAATAAAGGATGGACATGCATATGAAGGCAGTCATCAATGCAATGGAATGAGGTGTCAGAGGCTGTTCTATATAGCTCTGAATACTGTAAACACACTAAAAAATAAAACATGTATGGTATTAGTTAGACAGAAACATCTAAGAATTGCTTTATGGTCAAAGCAGCAATGTTTCGGCATGCCCATGGTTAAGGTCTACCTTTTTCAGGACAAATTATCAACAATTGATGTAAAACACCTGGTTTTAGAGAAAGAATGATTTCTCCAAATGATGGCCAGCAGGAACTGCAAACTAACACGTGTAGGCATGTCTCCACATTGTTCTGCTCAGTGCTCTTGCAGTCCTCTAGTTTACCGATGGGAGCCACAACTGTTGTACCATCTGGGAAAACAGGAATGTCTGTGTTTGAAATATATGCAAGGAACGGGGGTCAAAGTTTAAGGTAACCACCTGTTTAGCCATCTTGCATGGCAAGCCACTCACGCACCATGCATTCAATGCAGATTTGGATGAATCGGGTTGGAAGATTTTAAGAGAACGACAGCTGAGTTATGGTGGCAAAAACCTGGCCCACTCTCCAATAGTAATGAGCGTCAGGGGAGGTAGTTGTCTCCTTATCCAGGAATGGAGCGTCGTGGAACACGCTGCTGGGTGTGCTCAGGCTGAATGATCAAATACTGCAATTTAGTACGGGTATAAAAAATAATATTTTCTAGGGATATTGAAATCAGGATGAAGCTATTGACTCCCCAAGCGTTTACATGTTACTGCTGTTACTGTTACATATATCTTGGAACTATAAATTGGGTGGAGGCATTCCCCAAGAAGGTGACATTTATGGAGGTCTGTGCTTGTCATTGTGTTATGTGGATGTGTCTCTGTGTATGTAATTGTGCGCATGCGTGTCTTTATCACTCGGTTCTCTCTGTGTGTTTGCCTTTCTGTTTGTCTGCATGTGTTTTTGTCACTGGTGCATCAGCCTGGTTTTCTGCATGCGTGTCTGCATTTTTGTTTTCACTTTACGTGTTCGTCTCTCTGTACGTGCGTCTGTTTTTGTGTGTGCGTCTTTAGTCAGTTTCTCTGTCTTTGCGCGTTTGTGTCTCAGTTTATTAGTGGATGTGAACGCTGTGTTGTTTTGCCTAGACTGGAATCTGTCTAGGTGTACAACACGTTTGGCCTGAAACATTTATTCGCTTTTGTTCAAAGTGGCAAGCGAGAGAGCCGCTTGCAGGAATATGTACCTGCAGGGCGCGCGGACGGCCTGCGGCGGTCAGGTTCGACTCTCCGGTGCCCGCCACAAATGAGATGCGCAGTCATGCTCGCGCCAAGATGTCGGGTTAAAGATTTGCTCGAGGCCAGTCAATAGCACGCGCCGAGTATCTGCCTGAGAAATGTGTCTGCCGTCTCCTGCGCCCAAGTAGTGGCACTTGAGTCGCAGTCCCTACTTGAATCACTGCACTATCGCCACTTCATCACAAACCGGAGAGTTGAGGCTTTGATTATTGTTGTGACTCGCGGTGTCACCGAACTACTTACCCGGTGATTTCAGCTTTAATCACCGATCTGCTATCTGCAGAGCCGGCGGTGCCGCAGTTCACATTGTAATTATAGGAAGCCGATCTGCTCCCAGCCACAAAGCAGGCTTTACCATATGCCTATAAAGGTGAAATAATGTCATGGTGTAATAACTGTGTTTTGCTGCAGATTGGCACTGCTGACTGGGGTATTAGAGAGCGGAAAAAAGCTGCCTTAACTTTGACATCTCGCAAGCTGTGCTGTACCTCTGTGCGCCATGTTAACCTAGCAATTTACACCACCCCCACCCTGCTTTACGAGCTATCTATTGTTAGCTGGTCACTCTGGAAGCGTCTGAAGGCCAGTGAAGGTGCATTCACGGGTAATTTCGGTACAGTACATAAAAAAGACTGAGAAAATCATAGTACTGAAAATAATGTTTACTTTCTCTCCCGCTCTATATGTATACACGCACGTACACACACACACACATACACACACACACACACTCTCTCTCTCTCTCTCTCTCCCCCCCCAGTGGCAGTGACATAAAAATAATCAAAACGATTTAATAATTTATAGGATTTTCCAATCATAATTCAGGTTCAAAACCATAACAAACAATCCCAAATAGTGGGCACCACTTTCCCACTGTATGCAATAGCTTAACAACAAACATTAAAATACTTGTAATTTATAAGGATTCAACATTAATGGCACTGTGTTGGTATTTCTATAGCATTTTATTACCCTGGATGGAGCCCAAAATGTTTTGTGCGTTAGTAAGTAAGTAGCTGCTCAGGTCGTATGCTTCAAATAGTCAGTCAGTCAGTCAAAAAGCTTTATTTCGGCCTTACAGCCCTAAAAGCACAAAAAATATTACAAATACATGTATTCAAAAACATATATAAAAAGAGAGAAAAAGTAATAAATATTGTGTTAAAAAGTATCATCACTTGTACGGGGTTTAAAAAACAACAGTAGCCAGCAATGACTAGACGCCCCCTTGTCAATACTTGCTAGAGGAATAGTACAACAATCATCCCAGCAATAAAAAGTGTCTTACATCATGTTGCAAACAATTGCAATGTTACTGTCATCAATTTATATATTTAAAAGCAGCTATTGACTGATAACCCGAAGGGATTAAAAAGTAAGTAAAGAACATTAAGAATATATAAAACATTTTTAAAAGAGAGGTAGGTGAACAAGCGACCCAGGGAGGAAGAAAATATGTAAAACAAATTTCGGGCTAGGGATATTCCCCCTTAAAATAGCCACCTATTTAGTACACACTCTATTGAGGTTCTTCTGAGTTCTTTTTCTTTAGAATGGCCCTACGGATACACCACATCGAATATAAAAACCTGGAGATGGCAAACACGATTAACGGGTCTGTTTCGTGTTTGAGGAGTCTGTAAGCCTCAGTATGGTGTCTGATTCCCAGGTTTCTGCAGAGCTGAAGAACCCATTTAGACCTTGGCCTTTTATAGGCGGGGCAAAAAGGACTGCGTGGAGATCTGTTTCGTCAACTATGTCACACCTAGGGCAGTCTAATTTAGACATTCCCTGCCATTTATTAGTGAGTGCTCGAAGCGGGAGCACCCCATGTCTAAATTGTAGGAACAGTTTCTTCGCAAGCAGTGGTTGAATACTGTCCAATACCAGCTCAAGCTTGTATTGCTGTTTGACCTCTAAAAAGTTTGAGGTCAGACTACTGGGATTAATACTCTGATATAATTGGACCATTTTGTGTTCCCTGTAGGAAGCGAATAGAGCCTTTTTGGGGACAGAGGGGCAAGTCTCTTCAGGAGTTAACCACATGTCTACCCTCCCCAATGCCTGGCAAGAATTCCTTATATAAGCCAACCAAGGTAGGTTCCCCGCTCCCAAGAGGGACATGACATCCTTTAGCTCCTCCCTATAATTGGCCAGCTCTGGTATACTCCAGAGACGACGCCAATATAAGAGTGGTCGGAAGGCAACAACATCTGCTATGGGACCGATCCCCAAGTCCATCCTAAGGGGTGTTAGCGGAGTGCTCATGGGGAGGCTCAGCAATTGCCTTAAAAATAAGTTCTCTGTCATGGATAGCATATTTGCCGAACAATAGCCCCAGAGTTCTGCCCCATATAGCGTGGCTCCCCTAGCCTGTGTTTTATATATTTCTGCTGGTGGGCCTATCACCTTCTGGGAGCAATTTTTATATATTTTTAAAATGCCACCTGCGGACTGAGTCAATTTGAGGTTAGCTTTCTTAACTTGTGGTCCCCAGTTCATCTTATCATTGAGTGTGAGCCCTAAATAATCAAATACGGGCACCCTCTCTAAAGCCTTGCCATCCAGTTGGGGATGTGGACAATTAATAGTGTTGGCATGGAAAACCATATATTTGGTTTTTGAAGATTTATCTCCAATCCCCTCTTCCTACAAAAGGCACTAAATACTTCAAGTACACGCTGCATACCCATGGGTGACTTAGAGAGTAGCAAGCAGCGTGTCGTCCGCGAACATAAGTGCTGGAATTTTACGATTTGCCAACCTCGGTGCGTCTATATCTTTCCCTGCTAATAAGGTTTCAATTAAACCATTTAAGAAGAGGGAGAACAGGGTCGGGGCAAGGACACATCCCTGTCTCACCCCTTTCTCTACGGGGAAGGGAGCTGTCAACTCGCCTTTTTTGCCAAATCTAATTCTTGCATAATTATCTTGGTGCAGGCGTTTCAGCTGATTTAACAATTTATAGGATTTTCCAATCATAATTCAGGTTCAAAACCATAACAAACAATCCCAAATAGTGGGCACCACTTTCCCACTGTATGCAATAGCTTAACAACAAACATTAAAATACTTGTAATTTATAAGGATTCAACATTAATGGCACTGTGTTGGTATTTCTATAGCATTTTATTACCCTGGATGGAGCCAAAAATGTTTTGTGCGTTAGTAAGTAAGTAGCTGCTCAGGTCGTATGCTTCAAATAGTGCTTTAACCCCTTGTGTGCGCGGCCGATTTTCGCCCTGTGCGGGGCGTTTCATTGAGTGGGCGGGTTCATGACGAGCTGAGCTCGTCATGCGCACACGAGCACTGCGCAGCATGACGAGCTGAGCTCGTCATGAGCATAGAAAGGGTTAAACCCCTGGGGAGGTCTTGGAGCGCTCCCCACTCACACAGTGTTCCTGGGTGCCCTCCAGTGCGTTGCTTGTAGTTAGGTCTATAAGGTGTGAGCTGGGTGAGGTGTGTGAATTTTGCAGATGTGGTGTAAGCACAGTAATTGAGCAGTGTAGCGTATGAGCATGTGGAAAGGAATCATGTTTCCAGACAGTATTGTGACAGTAATGTTGGAAAAGGAGCCTACGAGAGCCAGGCACACTGACCAGTGGTTGTTCTGAGTTTATTGAAGTTGATATGTTTCAGGAAACAGACTGGCCTTCATGGCCCTTCTAAACTGTAAGTGGTTGCAAATTACCCTTTGTTACTTTAGGGGAATGTTGCAAAACGTGCAAGTCTGTAGAGAGATGGATTACATAACCAGTTTTTTTTAATGAAAGTGATTGATCAAAAGTGTAGCCAGTTTGGGTCTAAGAGTTCTCGTTTGGCAGCAGAGCCCTAGTTTTGGTTTGAAGAGGAGGGGTCAGTCCGATGGATTGCCCAGTCGGCAATGCAGCGATCTTTGGAAGAGATTCTTGCAACAACTAGGAGCCCATGCTGGTAATGGAGGGCAGGAATGTTGTTGCCATGCCTGCTCAGATTTAGCTAACCCTGGGCGCAGTCTGCGTAGCGGGGCAACACGGAGGGCCACGGAGTTGGAAACAAACTCTGTGGAACTCCGTGGAGCTCCGCTACGCCGCCCGCCTCCACCCCCCTATTAAGATATAATTTACAAGTAATTTAAAAAAAAGTAAAAACCACTTACCTGTTTACCGCAGCGTCCCCGGGCTGCTCTCCTCCTCTTCCTCGCCATACGGGTACTGCTTGACAGTACTGCGCATGCGCGCGCGCCAGCGCATGCGCATTTCTCGCAAGATGGATGGATTGCCCAGTCGGCAATGCAGAGATCTTTGGAAGAGATTCTTGCAACAACTAGGAGCCCATGCTGGTAATGGAGGGCAGGAATGTTGTTGCCATGCCTGCTCAGATTTAGCTAACCCTGGGCGTAGTCCGCGTATCGGGGCTACGCAGAGGGCCACGGAGTTGGAAACAAACTCCGTGGAACTCCGTGGAGCTCCGCTACGCCGCCCGCCTCCACCCCCCTATTAAGATAAAAGTTACAAGTAATTTAAAAAAAGTAAAAACCACTTACTTGTTTACCGCGGCGTCCCGAGCTGCCCTCCTCCTCTTCCTCGCCATACTATTACTTGTAGCTTATATCTTAATAGGGGGGTGGAGGCGGGCGGCGGGCCAACTCCGCTCCGCTGCGGAGTGTGCAGAGATTTGCCTACTCCGCGTTCTCCGCAGAACGCGGAGTAGGCAAATCTCCGCACACTCCGCGGGCAGAACGGAGTTGTCCGCCCACAGTTAGATTTAGCACTTGTCTTTCTGCACAATTTTTTATCCATTGTAGTTTATTCATTAGTTGTCTTGAGAGCCCAATGTAATACTGTTAGACCTGTCAGGCTTGGGGTGGCCTTCCCCCAACTTTTTGCCTGCTTGCCTAAATATGCTGAATTCTTTTTGTTGACCTTAGGACTCTAAGCACTTTACCACTGCCAACCAGTGCTAAAGTGCACATGCTCTCTCCCCTAAACATGGTTTGATTGACTTATCCACAATTGGCATATTTAATTTACATATACGTTCGTAGTGTCCAGGGCCTGTGAATTAAATGCTACCAGTGGGCCTGCAGCACTGATTGTGCCACCTCCATAATTAGCACTTTAAACATGTCTCAGGCCTGCCACTGCAAAGCCAGTGTGTGCAGGTTACACTTCCATGTCGACTTGGCATTTAAAACCTCTTGCCAAGCCTTAAACTCCCCTTTTATTACCTACAAGCCACCCCTAAGGTAGGCCCTAGGTAGCCCATAGATCAGGGTGTTGTGTAATCAAAAAGTAGGACATGTACTTTTAAGTTTTGCCTGTCCTGGCATTGAAAAACATCTACATTTATTTTTCACTACTGTGAGGCCTACCCCTCTTGTAGGTTAACATTGGGAATTCCTTATTACACTTTACAAGCTGTAATTCCTGATCTAGTAGGAGTAGATCTGTCATGTTTCTTATCACTGGAATGGAAATGATAAATCCTCTTTACTGGTAATGTCACATTTATCATTACCTTTTTAAAAATGCCACTTGTAAAAATTGCATTTTTCTGCTCTTAGCCCTGCTTGCCTGTAGTCTGTCTCCAATACACGTCTGGGGTGGGTGACTGCTGGACTTTTTGCATTTCCTCTAGACAGCCACACACAAAGGGAGCTTAGGTGTGACTGAGTGGCCATCCACATCATGATGGGTCATCCTGGGCAGGATAGGAGGGAAAAGCTGGCACTTACACCTGAAAAGGCTGTGTCCTGTCCCCATACAAAGGGCTGCATACCTCATGGAGTCTGGACCAGGGCTGGTGAGGGTGGCTCTCTGTGCACTTCAAAGCCCTTCTTTGAAGTCTCCCCCACTTAAAAGGCACTACTGGGTATAAGAACTGGACTTCTGATTCTACCCCTTCAGTACACTACTGGATCTGTGAAGAGCTCTGCTAGGAGGAAGGACAGCTGTGCTGCTAAAAGGACTGCCACTCTGCTGGACTGCTGCTCTGGAAGAACTGCTTTTCTGTTGTGCTGCCCTGCTGCCTGCTACCCTTTGCCCTGACTGAGGAAGGACTGGACCCATCTCACTTGAACCCAGTGTGACTCCAAGGGCTTGCCTGCTTGCCCCCTGCTCTAAGTCTCAGGGACATCAGAGACTTAAAATGGTCGTGCAACAGCACCTGGACTTTGTTTGCTGTAAATCTTGCCCTGCCAAGTGGTGCCAACCCAGTCCTGGGCCCTTGGAAGTGAGTATAAAGTGCTGCTACTACCAGAATCCACGTATCGATGAAGTTGAGGCGATCGGGACCGGCACATCTCCCTCGACTCTGAAGCATCGCTGCTGCTGCAAGGACCGCAGGCATCGCATCGCTGACTGTGTGGCGCATCGTCTTCTATTTCCGACACATCTCTGACTTTATGCAGCTTTGTGCCAATGCATCGCCTTCAAACCTGCAGTTCGATGACGATGCATCGCCTCTTTGCTTCCTGCATATCGACTCCATCGATGATGCATGTAAGGTACTTTTTAGAGGGCCACAGCTAGTCCCTTTAACCGACCCATGCTCCATCACGGTCGGCATGAACATTTGGATTTGACGTGGTCTAGCGTGACCAGATAGTCCCAGTTGGCGCTTTATGATTTTAAGCACTACAATTTTATTTAATCTTTGAAAATTCAAAACTTCGGTTCTGATTATTGTATTTTTGTCATTTAGCTCTTGTTTTGTTCATAAAAATATAATCTATTGTTCTAAATTAGCACTTATTGTGGTGTTTTTCACTGTGTTACTGTTTGAAGTGTTGCACAAATACTTTACACATTGCCTCTTAAGTTAAGCCTGCCTGCTTTGTGCCAAGCTACTAATGATGAGCACAGGTTAATTTATGGTGTGAATCTGACTTACCCTGACTAAGATTGTGGTTCCTGCTTGGACAGGGTGCATACTTCTGCCAACCAGAAATCCAATTTATAACAAAAACCCATTGGCATAGTTGATTCACACTAGAGCTCTACAGGCCAACACCCCATTGAGAAGCCCTGGTGGTGAAAGATCCTGCATAAGATAACGATGGCAACCAATATGTTTAATGCCATAGAGTCTAGATTCTCTCCTATATTTTTCTCTTGTGTAGAGGTGTTTGTGCTATTTTCCTATTTCTTCAGCCAGATGGTGGTGGGATCATATTTCAGCCATGGGCCAGAAGTTAGAATCTATGTATTTAAAGGGTTTAGTTTCAGGTGATTTTGCAACATCCAAGTATCTATTCTCCTCAGGCACTGGCTGAGTCCTGAAGTGCCCTGGTCTGATATTTGTTCCAGTTTTACGATGATCTTGGTATCATCAATAATGTTCAATCAACTAAGCATGAAAGTGTCAAAGATTTGTAAGAGTTAGGACAGGTATATCGTAAACATCAATGATTGCTGAGCCTGAGGGTATCAATTTGGTTAGTAAAAAGGGGTGTGCAAAACAAAGGGAACATGACAATTTGAATCTTTCTACCAGGTAGGATTTCATCCAATTAGGAATTGTACCTCTGGAGCAATAACAGATGTTCTACAGTTTCCAATGCTGATGACACATCCAGAAGAAGCAAGACAGCAATGCTGTTCGAAGCTACAATGTTCTTGAGATCTTCTGAGTTTGCAATTTATGCCAATTCGGTGCCCTGGTTTCGGGGTGGAAACCAGTGTGCCCAAGTTTGAGGAAATTTGTGAATTGTGAGAAGGGTACCTATTCTATGCCTTTCTGTGAGAATGGTCCATTGGCTTTTGGTTTGTACCTTGTTTGGACTGATTCTGCTAGTCCTTGTTTATTAAGGGTTGACATAATGCAGGTAGTTTTTAGTTCAAAAGGAAACTTTCCAGCTGAGAGAGATGAGTTAATGACCACTCCGGTGTCCATGAAGAAAGGCAATGCTTGGAGGATAATTTCGAATATTTTGGTGGCATGGGTCAGCTCAGCTGGAGATCTGGTAATATTAATGGGCCTGCTTGACTAGTTAAGTGCACAGAATCTGCATAATTTAAGCTAAGCAGATTTGGCTGTGGAAAGTGGGTAAAGGAATTTTCACCAATTGTCCTTGACTGAAAGCGAATGTTCAGGATGTTAGTTTTTTTTAATGAAGAGTAAGTTAGCAAGGAACAGCGCTTTTGTTGCATAATTGGCAACAAATGGGTTGTAATCCTAGTCACAGAACTGACAGATGATTTTAAAGAGATCCTTAGTTTGGCAAAAATGATCCAGGATGCTTTGTGAGTAGCTTGACATCTTTTTTTAGTTCTTTCTTGATGGTTGCTTTATATATTTTGGACTGTATCTGTAGTTACTTGTTATAACTATGTGGTATGTCTTTCTCAATCATCTTTCCAGGGTTCTAATTTGATTTTCTGAAATTTCACATCCAATGTAAACCAGCCCACCCTTCAATGATTTTGTTGATTGCATAAAACTCTGAGCAGAATGAGTTTGCCAAAGATCTCTAAGAACTATTGATGGAAATAAGTAACTGTCATAACTGGGTCCAGTGGTCTTTTAGCAGACATTTCTTATCTTCAAAGGTGTCTAGGTTTCATGTTTTCCATGGTCTGATCAGTGTGTTTGTGAAAGAGGCAGAGGGCGGAGGATGCAATAGGAATGTTAATGATGTGACGGGCACTCCTATTGGTGAATTTATTTCATTTTATTTATTTATTTGAGGTCTTGTATAGCTTAAAGATTACCCCAAGGAGTGGCAGAGGCTTTAATTGAGTTGCATAATCTATATTGGTATGAGAAGAAAATCATTATTCAACTAAGTGGATAGTGTGCAAAACATTCACATGAACCAGGTCATTTTACAGTTTGGTGTAGCATAGCAGCTGCGTAACAAAACTTGAGGGGGTGCCCCCCTGAAAAGTACACGGAGAGGTCCCACCTCCCTGGCCCACCGCCTACCACTTTTGCTGAGGGGGTCCCCCGCACTGTGGGGGCTTATGTCACACCACTGCAGCATAGCAGTTCCAGTCAACACTGTAGAAGGTACATAGTGACTAACGGGAAGAGCAAATGGTGTAAAAAAATGAGCACAAGTTCAATGTATATACAATTTACATAGATGTTTGCTTCCAATTATTAAAGGGAAGGGGCCTTCCTAGGTTGTGGCATACACTTCGATGAGAGACTTTAAAATGATTTGACCCTCAGAAGAATTTGTCCGGCTTTCATTCTTATATGGCAGTAAATGAAGTCAGGACTGGAGATGTTGTGGAGCCTTTTCAGTTCACACTCTAAGGCTTTGTAACAGGGGTGTATCCTAATAAGGAAGGGGAGAGAATTCCACAGCTTGGATGCACTCCCTAAGAAGTGTTTGTGGGGTTCTTTCTTTGAGCAGACACATTGTTCAGCATAAGGGTGCCTGAGCTGAGTAGCTGTCTGTGTCCCCCAGAGATAACCAGTTTCTTAGGTAATTTGAAGTCTCTGCGTGGAGATGATACAGTTAAAGGACTTCTAGATTATATTGGAGGTTTCCTGTTGCTATAAGCAGCATCTTAAGAATTCAGTTTGTTAGTCCAGTTACTTGTGGGAAGAGTTTAAGAGCTTCAAGGTTAAAGATGAGAGATGTGCTATTGTGCAGTTTCGGTTTGTGTAATCTATCTGGTGTTTAGGTCACCCAAGAAACATGGTGTTATGGTGTTGCTTGTCAATGATGTTTTTCATGGCGTCCAGTAGAGCATCTGGAAAGGAGCTGTTGTGAGGGGGAGGTTGAGATATGAGAAGGAAGGGTTGGGCAAAGATGGATTGGGTGAACAACAACCCAATAAGCATCCTCACTTCAGTGTTGTGTGATTTCTTTGTTCAATAACTGTTCGGAGACTATTTTTATAGATGCCACTATTCATCTATGAGTTCTTGATTTAGGGATTTTTGAATAGGCGTAGGTATCCTTTAAGATTTGCCTCCTGTCCAATCGGCAAGGTATCTCCGAGGTATCTTTTCACAGCCTTGTTTAATGAAGAGGTGGTGCAGTTCAGAGTCTGATATATGGCCCTATATGTTGACTCTGTTCTTACTCAAGAATTTCACATTGATCGGAGCACAGGAAAGGTGGGTGTGATCTGAGGTTCACACATTTTGCCTCGTGTTAGGTAGTTTCAGAGATTACTGTGGTGAGTGACACTGCTGGAGTCCTTGGGAGCACTCAGTGTTCTTTTCCTGTTCTGGTGTTGTGTACTTCTGAGGGACAGTGAGCTTTGCTGGTAGTTGCTCTGTCATGAGTGTTAGTGGATGAAGTGTCCCAGGAGATGTACTTGATTGTTTGTGGGGTTGCAGAGATTTCTCAGGCCTGCAATGGAGCAGGTAGTGGGGAACAGTTGCTCGCTAAAGCAGTTGCACTGGTGAGAGCTCTGTCCTGTATGTTGTAAAGGGTGCAGGGTTTTGCCGATGTCTCTTGCCAGAGAAACAGCAGAGGTAGTGAATATTGGTTCACCTGAGTGTTGGGTGCTAATGTGATCAGTGAGTAACCATCTTTTTCTTGTTTGGATAGTTGCTGTTGTTCCAATTGTCTCTCAGGACAATATGACAGATTTTAGGGACAAGATGAAACACAGGGTTCATCTGGTTGGGCAAGATGGGAGTTGTTATGGTTAGGGTTTGTGGAGGAAGGTAATGGAGATAGAGAGGATAGTGGTGGGTTTGTTAAGGCTGGTTATTAAATAGAGTAGGAAACATTTTAGGATAGGAGAGTCCTTGAACAGGGTCACGTTTTTGGTGGAGGTGCTGCAGGTTGGGTGATAAGTTAGATTGACATATTGCAGATGAAGGTTCAAGTAAAGGTGGCCTGGTATTAGAGAGAGAATGATCTACATCTTATGTGGCAGATATTTTCGCTCCCTCCAACGCTTTAGGCTCTAGAGCCGGTGGTCTTGGTTTACCTGGGTGATGTCCCCTCACCCAGCAGGGAGACTAGCAGGCCTTGGCCCCCCGTCCTGGTCACAGGCAGAAGTCTTGCAGAGCTTTCCCTCTTCACACAGCCCGATTGGCTGCTTGGCAGATGGCAATTTGGGGGTCTCAATCTCCTCTTCTTATAGTCCATTTCAAGACACCTAATGTGATTTAGGGTCTGGGTTTTTGAAGTTTTGTGTTGGGGCTCTGCTTCTTTTGAAGTGCACCCTTCCTTTCTTTCCCTTCCTTTTGAAAGGCTGTCTGTCACAGCAGGAGAGGCTCCAAAGCTGATATTTTCACAACACAGGCCATGGGAGCGACTACAGTTCACGTCTGGATGTTAGCCACAGTGATATTTGCATCAAAAAGTTAATCCCAGATCCGCAATTCTACTCTTTATGATTCCCTTATCTGCTCCATCTCCTTCCTGAAATGTGTCCAGGACCCTATCTTGAGATCTTTCACTGATTCAAAGAGCAACCTTTGAAGTGTCCACAGGGAGTCTCTTTCTCCCTTCTCCAGTGTGTCCCACCCAGCTCACAGGAATGCAGCGATTCCTCTACTCCTCATGTCTTCACTAGGCAGCACTGGGCTTTCCAAAATGGAACCCAGGGTCTTCCATTTACCATTTCAGACACACTTGCACTCAATTTATGGACACAGCAGACACACCTATTCAGTACTGTTAACTCCATTCATTGTGTCCTCACAGACACACATACATTCAGCACACACATTAGCTCTGCACACTGTTCAGTACTTGTCCTTCTCGAGCAATGCCCCTGAAATCTGGAACTCCATACCAGTACTTATTAGGAGGAACCCTTCCTTCCTGAGCTTCAAGAGACAGCTAAAGGATCACCTCATCAACTAGCATCTCAACTAACGGGGTCCACTATTGCCCAAAGAGATAGGATCTCTACTACCAGTTCTCTTTGTACTCCCTGTTTGTTGTTTTTCCTCTCTCTAGGTCTTCCATCAATTTGATTTAATGCGTACAGATGTTTTCCTATTCTATTTGTTACCTACTTTGAACATGCTGATGTAAAGCACTCTGATACCCTCGGATCTTGCCAGCACTATATAAAACTCTTAAATAAATAAATAAATAAACAAATAAATGCTGTAGCCTTTCTGTATTTTGCCATCGTGTGCTACTTGCAAACACACATACTGACAGCACACACATTCATCATGCGCGCTGCACAACACTTTACCCTCCATGCATTTTACCTTTCAAAAGCACATATACACCCAGCACATGCTACCACTGTGCACATACTGCACAGCACTTTATCTCTCATGTAAAGTATCCCTCGCAGGTATACATACAACCAGAACATGCACTCATCATGCATGTACTCTACAACACTGCTCCATCCCTGTTTTGCACCCCTTCCAAGCACACATGCATCCAGTGCTGAGTCACAACTCCTTCCCTGAGCAGCACTTTACTTCTAAGTGATGTAGGCCAAATGTGAGTTAAGCACACAGCAGTGGCACTTTAAAAAAGGTGAGTGAGTCTGTAGGCCCCACTCACCAGTGACACAGGTTAAAGAGTACCTGTTCACTCCTACTGATCACTACATAGTATGCTGCCATCATCGGGCTTGGGCTGCTTAACTACTGGGGAAGGCAGTAGCCTTCCACTACTGTGGGAGTAGGCTTTGGGCTCCCCTCCCGGTTCAGCAAGACTGCAATCCATGAGCCATGCCTATATCGTGGCCCACACACATGATCTGTGTTTGCCTATGACAACAAAAATCAGCATTAGGGATCCGGACAACAGGACAGTTAGGCACTCAGCGCAGGGGTGCAGGTCCATTACCATACAGAGGACTTTTTTGGCCCAACAGATGCCCCTTTCAGATAAGAATACCCTAAACCAATTCCTTACCTGCAGAGGTTGGGAAGTCAGATCAATAAAACCGTGGTAAAGTGTGTCAGCATTCCTGTGGCTCAGTCAGGCTCTGTGCTACACTACAAAGTCTAACCCTTGCAAGGAAATAGACCATCTCAAAAACTTGGGATTAGCTCCCTTAGTGCCCATCAAAGATTTCAGTGGCCTATGGTCTGTTTGCACCACAAACAAATATGGGTGGAATTTACTCAAGGCCCACACTATGGCAAAGCACTCTTTCTCAATAGCTACCCAGTTCTGCTCTCTGGGTAGTAATCTCCTACTAATAAAGGCCATGGACACTCGCTACCTTTGTCATCCAATTAAGCTAACATCGCTCCAAGTCCTTTGTCAGAGTCATCTGTCTGTACAATGAAAGGCTGAATGTAGTTCTGTGCTTTCAGTACTGGTGCCATGCATAGTGCCTTCTGCAGTTCCTCAAATGCTTTCTGTCACTCTGCAGTCCATATTACCTTCCCGGGCTGCTTCTTAGAGGTCAAAACAGTCAATGGGGCAAGTATACTTCCATAGTTAGTCACAAAATTCCTGTAATGTCGGGCAAATCCTAATAAGGCCCTCACTACAGTCAGAGTAGTAGGTACTTCTCATTCCATCACAGACTGAATCTTGGCATCCAACGGCCAAATTATCCAATACCGCAAGTCATGCCGAAGGCAGACTACAGAGACCTACCCCACCTGACACTTAGGGCCCGATTACAACTTTGGCAGTTTCCCACCAGCCCGCCGCAGCAGCTGTTCAGGAAACACTGCCAATCCGGTGGCATCCCACCTGCTGAATCACAAGTTCACCACGGGGCTGGTGGTGTGTGGGAGGCTGTGTTCTGGCAGCGGCACGCTTCGGCTCTGAAAAAGAGCCAGAAGCCAATGCTGTTCCCACTGAGGTGCCTCCAGCCAGTCGGTGCACTGTTTTCTTGCATCATGTTTTGCAAGTTTAACAGTGCACGTGCCGACTAGATAGCATTGGATGCCACTACATGGGTACCAACTATATTACACAAGGGCGCACTTGCCCTAGAGCCAGTTATTTGGCTCATTACCTGTCTTTCTGCCTAGCTTGGTATGGCGGTGTCCCCGCCATAAAAAGGTCAGCGGAAAGGCAGGTCATAATCAGGACGGCAGTGCAGGAACAGGGACCACCTCCATTGACCACCTGTGCCTCTCCCACCGCTGTGGGAGCAGGAATCTTGGTGGCAGTGGTCTGGATGCGGTCTCCCTGCCTACATCGTAATCTGGCAGTCGGACCACCAGGGAAGGTGGAGGTTGGACCACCAGACAGTGACAGCGGTTCCCTGACCGGCAGGATCGTAATCGCCTCCTTAATTGCTTTGATGGTTAGTTTCGCCTCCTGTCTCCTACCCAACACCTGTCTTAGGTGCTTCAGTTGGTCTTTCCATGAATTGCAGAACATGGCAATATCATCCAAGTAAGCCACACAGAACTCTTCCAGCCCTGCAAGAACATGGTTCAGCTAGTACTGAAAAGTGGCAGTAGCTTTCTTCAATGCAAGGGGCATCACCTTAAATTGATACAGCCCCTCTGGTGTAGAAAATGCTGCCTCCTCCTTAGCATTTGGTGCCAAAGTGATCTGCCAATATCCACTTTTCAAATCCAAGGTGCTCAAGTACTTTACAGCACCTAACCGATCCACAAGGTCATCCATGCTTGGGATTGGATGGGCATTGGTTTTGATTACCTCCTTGAGTGCTCGAGAATCCACACAAATCCACAAGTTAGTAGACTCTTGCTTTGGTGCTAGAACAACAGGACTAGACCAAGGACTATGAGATCTCTCAATGACCCCCAGGTCCAACATCTTGGCAACTTCTGCCTTAATGCATTCCTGAACCCGGTCAGACATTCTGCCATTCACTGGCAGATTGTCACCTGTGTCTATGTCATGCACACAGGTAGATGTCACCCTGCAGTCAGCGAGAAGAGGTTGGCAAACCGTTCTAACACCTCTCTACACTCTCTCTGCTCAGGCATTAACTCAGGGGCTAACTGAACCCCTTCCACAGTGCCATTCTTTGTGTCCCTATGCAGCAAGTCAGGAAAAGCCTAGCTGTTTTCCTCAACTTCCTCTGACATAGCAATGACATTCACTGTATAGTCTCTGCGGAGGTAAGGTTTCAGCCTAGTCACATGGAACACCCCCATAGGTTTCATTGTGGCACCTGTGTCCATCAAGTAGTTTACATCAGACTCCTTCTGGACTACTTTGCATGTCCCACACCACTTGTCCCCAAAAGCAAAACCTCTGACCTCCTGGTCGGAGTCACTGCTCTCCCCTGTGCAGCTCCACTGTTAAGGCTCTGCCCTTAGCGCCAGCTTGAGTACTTGCCATGTAGGTGTTCAAGGCACTCCTGCACCCGCAGGCTCCTGCTTGTGCCTCCTCCCTGCTGGTCTAGTGGAAGAACATCCTGCTCTTCTGCTATTCCAATCTGTTCTGTGTCTTTTGTCTCCTTGCCTTTTTTCATGTTTTGTCTCTCTGCCCTCTTTTTTCATTTCATTCTCCTCGCCTTTTTGTCTCTCTCCCCTCTTTGTTCAGCTCGCTCTCTCTGCCTTGTTGTCTCTCTGCCCTCTTAGTTAATTTTGTTCTCTTTGTCTTTTTTTCATTTCGCTCTCTTTACCTTTTTGTCTCTCTGCCCTCTTTGCTCAGCTCGCTCTCTCTGCCTTTTTGTCTCTGCCCTCTTTGTTCATTTCGCTCTCTTTGCCGTTTTGCCTCTCTGCCTTCTTTTTTCATTTCGCTCTCTTTGTCTTTTCACTCGGCCTCTCTTTTCCTCCCCGCTCCCTCTTCCTGCGCTCCCCGCCGCTGCTGCCCTCTCGGCCCCCCCCAGCGTGTCGCTCCTGCTCCCGCCTCCCAGCTGATCGCCCTCCACCCGACCACTACTTAATAGCGGCCGCTGCATGGCAAGAAGAGCAAAACTCTGACCTCCTGGTCGGAGTCACTGCTCCCCTCTCGCAGCTCCACCGTTAAGGCTCTGCCCTTAGCGCCAGTTTGAGCTCCTTGCCATGTAGGTGTTCGAGGCCCTCCTCCACCCGCAGGCTCCTGCCTGTGCCTCATCCCTGGTGGTCTAGTGGAAGAGCATCCTGCTCTTCTGCTATTCAACAATGTTCAGTGTCTTTTGTCTCCTTGCCTTTTTTCATCTTTTGTCTCTCTGCCCTTTTTTTTCCTTTCATTCTCTTTGTCTTTTTGTCTCTCTGCCCTCTTTGTTCAGCTCGATCTCTCTGCCTTGTTGTCTCTCTGCCCTCTTTGTTCATTTTGTTCTCTTTGCCTCATTTTTCATTTCGATCTCTTTGCCTTTTTGTCTCTCTGCCCTCTTGTCCAGCTCGCTCTCTCTGCCTTTTTGTCTCTCTGCCTTCTTTGTTCATTTTGCTCTCTTTGCTTTTTTGTCTCTCTGCCCTCTTTGTTCATCTCGCTCTCTCTGCCTTTTTGTCTCTCTGCCCTCTTTCTTCATTTCGCTCTCTTTACCTTTTCACTCGGCCTCTCTTTCCCTCACCGCTCCCTCTTCCTGTGCTCCCAGCCGCTGCTGCTCCCGGGGCCCCTCCCCCCAGCATGTCACTCCTGCCTCCCAGCTGGTGGCCCTCCCCTTGACCCCTACTTAATGGCTGCCGCTGTGGGGCCGCGCTGCTGGCGTGCAAAAGGCATGCCATAGGCAAGCCCGTCTGTGCTCGTCCGTGACCCGACCGTGACTAGTGCGAGGGGCCCTGGTCCTCTGGCCCCCCACCACTACGACCCCAGCACTCTCCTCACACTCAACCCCGGATGCAACAACAACTGCCAGCTCTCGATGCCGAGCAACACCCAAGGTCCTATCTCCTGCCGACACTGCCACCACACCTTCACCGACCTCCAGACCCCAGCAGCAGCCCCCAACCCACCGGACGCCACTGCCCACAAACCACTGAGCTGCATTTTCCTTAACGTACGCTCCCTGCACAGACACGCCGTAGAAATCTGGGACCTCCTCAACACTCACACGCCCCACGTCGCCTTCCTCACAGAGACCTGGACCAATGCCAGCTCTGCACCCGACATCGCACCCACCATCTCCGACGGATACAAGATCCTGAGAAAAGACTGCCCCAACCGCCCAGGAGGAGGCCTCACCATCGTCCACAAAATCTCACTCCGATTGACAACCACCAACTCGGACGATGCCTCACCCCCCATGGAACACATCCACTTCCAGATCCAGCCCAACCCAATATTGATGCTCTGCGGAACACTCACCTACAGACCTCCAGGACCCCGCACCCCCTTCACCAACGGCATCTCCGACCTTATCACACCCCACGCCCTCGCCTCTACAGACTACATACTACTCGGAGACCTGAACTTCCACTTAGACAACCACAGCGACCTCAACACTACCGCCCTCCTAGAGAACCTCACCAACATAGGACTGAAGCAACTTGTCTCCACCCCCACACACAGAGCAGGACACACACTCAAACCCATCTTCGCCGGAAGAAACAACATTCGCTTCAGCCACACCACGGAACAGCTCTGGACCGACCACCACTGCATCCATTTCTCCTTCATGAGTCCCACCGCACACAAGCACGCCCACCGCCCCCCATGCAGAAGCTGGAACAAAGTCTCCGAAGAATACCTTGCCTCCACCCTCACCTGCACTCCACCTCCAATTACGACAGAAGCCAACACAGCGGCAAGCAACCTCCACCAATGGATCGCCAACTGCGCCAACACCTTCGCCCCCTCCAGAACGCCATGAGATGACACACCAAGAAAGCCAACTGGCTCACCATGGATGTCCAAGAATCCAAGCGCTCCTGCCGACGACTGGAGAAGATGTGGAGAAACAGCAAAACCCCAGAAGCATGCTCCTCTTACAAAACAGCCATTACCACCAACTCATCAAATCAACAAGAAAAAATTCATCCAAGACAGAATCCTCTCCAATGCCCACAACTTCAAGGAACTCTTTGCCATCATACAGGACTTTGCCAAACCCAACAGCGAAACAACCGACGTCCCTCCCTCCCAAGACCTCTGCAACAAACTCAGCTCCTTCTTTCATCTCAAGACGCTCTGCGACAACTTCGACAACCAAGGCCACAGCACTACCCCTACCCCAACCCACAATGATGCCACTCAGCCAACACTTCTCACCTGGACCCCTCTCACCACAGAAGACACCATAAAGACAATAAAGAGCATCCACTCTGGAGCATCTTCTGACCCCTGCCCAACGCACATCTTCTACAGAGCCGCCACTGCCATCACACCTGAGCTACGCCGAACTATCAACTGCTCCCTCGAGACAGCTACATTCCCTGACAACTGGAAGCACACCGAAGTCAACCCCCTCCTAAAGAAGCCCCCGCAGACCCGACGGACCTCATGAACTTCAGGCCCATCTCACTGCTTCCTTTTGCAGCCAAAGTCATCGAAAAGGACGTCAACACTTCACACTTCATAGAAACCAGCAACATCCTATACACCTCTCAATCCGGATTCCTCAGAAACCACAGCACCAAGACCGCCCTCCTCGCCGCCACCGACGACATCTGCACCCTCCTTGACCAAGGCCATACGGCAGCCCTCAACAAAAAACAAGAGCAACCCATATGTCCCTGTGAACTGGGTATAGCTGATCAGCTTAAGCACAATTGTTCACAAGGAACTCATTTAAGTCAAAGGAATTTTCATTTTCAGCAAGTTCCAACTATCTTGCAATGATTAAAGCAGAGAACTTTTTCTTTTCAACAAGTTCCTACTATCTTCCAGTGATTTAAGCAAATTAAGGTTATTGATGCAGTCAATATGTTCAAAAACTCAATTGCTTCCTCAATTTACATTTAATTAATTAATGACTTCCGGGAATCACATATGACCAGAGAGAAAAAGCCCAACAAAATTACTTATTCAACATCCACTTCAGCCGAAGCGAGTGCTTTTTAATTTGCAACAACGTAATGAAAGATAGACAATTATACAAAAAAATAGACTTTTGCTGTGTATTGACACTATTTACATATATATTTATACGAAAGAGATTGCGACTCATGTGACCCCAGTGGAGTGACCATAACCAACAGGTGAGTAAAGTAAAGGGACAGTTTTAAAACAAGGAATTGATTATTGGAGTTAAAGGATCTCCGTTGTGTTTTTGGAATAAATCATGTGTTCTAGAGAATATTCTAGTGTTCTGGACTATCCTTTGTAAATAGTCGACGACGTTTCGACCCTCTGTCGATAGCGGGGTCTCTTCAGGATGGAAATTCTGGGGACCAAGGCAATGGATGTAAGCCGTAGGTTAAATTATGTGTTGTCATTCAACTTCAAAGATCTATCATGGGTGCAGTCTATGGAGGACATCAAAGACTGTTCTTTGTAGAGATTATTTACAGGACTCCAACAATGAGAGTAGTATACACTTGCTTCTGTAGTAGGTATAGAGAGGTTAGGCGTATTCAATTCGCCCTCTATAAAGGAACTGTTCGTGGCCAGTATCCTGGTTATTGGCAAGTCCGTGGAGGGTTAGATCGAGGAAGTCCCCCAGCGTTAGCTGCACCGTCAGTTACACCAGGATTCGAAACTGGCCAGTGGGATTGATTCTGACACCCACTGCAAAGGGATTATCCCTGTACTTTCATTCATACTGATGCAGACTTGCCAATAATGGTTTTCTTTTTTTAAAATTTAAGTTTCCCTCGTAGTCATCTGTCGACTCCCTCCCGCCGCACCGCTCTTACCTGCACCTGCCGCTCCTGTGCAAGTAGTTCACAGCACTGCTCTATCTCTGTATTGTACCCTTCCCAGGCACACATACATCCAGCACAGTCACCAGTCCTGCGCTGTGCAGCACTTTACATCTAACTGATGTAGACGAAAGGTGAGTTAAGCCCACAGCAGCTGCACTTTAAAAAGTTGAGTGAGCCGGTAGGCCTGACACCAGTGACACAGGTTAAAAAGGACCTGTTCATGCCTACTGATCACTACACGGTGCTCGTGCTGCTTAACTCCTAGTGAACACAGTAGTCTTCCACCACTATCAGGGTAGCGCTTTGGGTGCTCCTCCTTGTCCAGCAAGACCACCATCCGTGAGTCATGGTGTACATGCATGATCCATGTTTGCTTATGACAACGAAAATCCGCATTTGGGTTCCAGACAACAGCACAGTTGGGCACTGCGGGCAGAGGTTCACATCCATTACCATACAGAGGACTTTTCCGTCCAAACAACCAGCATATGATGCACTTTGTACATTTTATAAACAACAAACATTATATGGTGGTAGCTCTTGTCTGGACAAATGCACACTCTCTTTTGTGTTTTACGTAGGTTGTATGTGCATTGATTACTGTTTTATTTAGTGTGTCTCCTGGGGCATCAATTATTGTGGTATGGTGTATTTTAGAAAGGTGCCTTGCTGAATGGGCTAGGTGATGAGTATGGAGTCATGTGGTTGCTGTGTGAAGATAATCATCCAATCTGTTGTTGTCGTGTGGAATCTGCTGTGTGGCCTGGTGAGTTGAGCTATGCTGAATTTCAATTGGAATGCAGGCTTTGTGGGCTTTGCATTCCAGGAAGATGCCATGTGGTTGAGGTGGTAGGATAGGATGACACATGGTTGGGGTGTGGGGAAAGTGCTGTTGTCTGGTGTTCTTGTGGTGTATGCTGTATTGCCTGATGGAATATGTTGTGTCACCTGCTGACTAGAGATTTGACATAGGGCATGCGATGCTAGTTCGGTTCATTTTGCAGTGTGTAGGGTGCTGAGTAACTTAAGTGGTAGAGTTCAGTGATGTGAGTTGGGCTGTGAAGCAGGTGCTGTTCTGAGGTGTTGTTGTAGCATGGAAACAGTAATTGACTGTGGACTCATGTAAGTGAATTATACATCTATAATTCAATAGATGTATAATTCACCCCAAATGACATTTATTCAATAACAACAGTGGATTGTTGTTTAAAAAGTGATCACGCAATTTGACAAATATGAAGAAGCGGCATCTATTTGTGGGTTTCAGGTACATGATACTTATGCAGAAGCAGCTTGTAATCCAACGCCACTCCAACCTTGAAACGGTAGCAACAAGACAAACTCAGATGGACTATCATGCCAAAACCTATGGGGAGGGAGCTAAGGAAGCGACGTTGGAGAATAGAAACAGTAGATATGAAGACACAAATACTGTCAGTTTCTGAATCAGTAATTTGTGAAAGTAGAATAACAGCAATTCCCTCCAACATGCGTTTCCCAGGATGGTTTTAGGAATGGTGTGGCTCATCTGGGCTAAATATTGAGAAGGGATGTGTGAGGATTAGGTTCTGGCTGAACTGAAGCCCTGTAAAGATAATGCTTAGTTATCACCAATATTCAGGAAGTATAGCAACTAAAATGATTTTAACATGGTACACTCACATGCACACTGGTTCTAATTTTCAGAAAATTTGTAGCTATCAGGCTAAGGCAATCAAGTATTGTCCTCTTGATGGTGCACCGTTTCAAGGTGTCTGTGGTTCTTCTTCACGGCGATATTTCTTGACCTTTCTTTCATGTATCTCTTTGGCATATCTCTCCAATTTTTGATTAATATCATCCAATGTTCTTTCAAGTTTTCATGTTTGTCTAATTCTTTTTTAATCCCAGATAATTCTTCTTCCAAAGTTTTTAAAATACTTGATAATTCTTCAACAATCAATAGGATCAGATCCAGTGAACATTTATTGAGAATTTGGTACCATTTCTCTAAAACTGCTTTATTGTTTCTACATAACATGGGTTTTAATGCAATTCTCAACCCTCTTGGGATGCGCTTATTTTTATGATAGTGAATCAATGTTGTGGTGTGCAGCCGTTGATTAATTTCTCTCTTGCTGACATATTCTAATTGTTTCAATAATTGAGTTACTGGACTCAACTGTGGACTGAATGCTCTAGTTTCCTGTATTAATCCATAGATTTCTTCTGCTGCCTCTGTGGTATAAGCTAATGTTTCCGCTTTGTTCGTTGTTATTTGTGCAATTTCTTCAAAGAACATTTTTAAAAAGTTTGGTGCACCGGAAAAAGGGGTTAGACGAAAGAATAATATTGAACTGTTCAGTTTTTCTGTGCACTCTATATTTAACCGCTATTCGATTTTTCTTCCAGGGTTCGTTGCTGATGAATGCTGCTGGTACTTCTACACACACATCTCCGGCCCCTGATGTGTCAGTGGCACACAGTGCTGCAGACCAAACATCAGCACCCACATGTCAGACAGATGACAGAGAGGACGAAGATGCGGGTGATTCCACCTTTGTAGTAAGAAGGAGCCAGTAGCATTCTTCTCCGCCATATGCCCTGTTTCAGCTTGGTTCATGCCCTGTAACAACACCTCCTGCTGTCCCCCGAAACACTCTGCGACACTTACCCTGGCCCTCGACATGGACTGCCATATTTTGTTTGCTTACCAATGACACAGCAATCAGACTGCGGACTGTACTCTTCCCCTTCCGATGTACTTGTCAATCCCTAAATGACTCTGGCTGGCCCTCCACAGGGCTACAATATAATGTGGGGTTTGCATGGCCATGTACTGCTCCAACTCCGACACCCCACCGAATGTGAATAAATCATTCAAATTCACACAGATGTGTCATGTCCATAATCGATCAAGTATGAAAGTGTGGGTGAATGTAAGGACATTGATTGCCCAAATAGGTACACCCTGGGAAATTAAAGCAATGCGCATGTTTGACCGTGACACAAATAGGAAGAGAGATGACTGGGAATGTGTGCACTAGCTGTGGCTTCATTGCTCTGAAAGAACAATCGTGCAAATCCTCAACTTTGCCCCACGCAATGTTAGTTATAGGGATGGGTATGAAATGTCAAAGTCGTTGGCAGGCCTAAAGTAGTGTCCCCCATCACATTTGACAACAGAACATCTCTTCGCATACCTACTCACACTCAACTGGGTAGACACAGCCTGTAGTGATGGATCACATTGATCTACATGGCAAGTATGTGGACACCATACTCACATTGCTGAAGACACGTAAGAGCACAGGTCTATCAGCAACTATCCCAACCACTATGTCAGGCTCACAGAGGTGGAGCTGGCAATAGGGACTCACCCCTAAGTGAAATGCGTCAGTCAGTCCCTCCCTGTGTACGGACAATGCTCATTGAGGCACACGATTAGTCATTCAAATCAACACTCATTACAGTTGTACACTAGTGAAGTTGCGTAGACTTTATTGCCATGTGTGTGTCAGTACGGGCAAGACAAGGGCCACAACATGCAGACCAATGCATCAGACACTAACAGGCAGCATTCGGTCACGGTACAGTTCGACGTGACAGGCGTTGGGCATGCACCCGGGATGTTCTGCCATTGCGTTGGTGGCTCTCGTAGAACCGGCACTCTTCTGACCTGCGGCAGTTATGTGGATGATATGGCACAGCTCGGAGCAATGAGTCGTATGTGTGTGCAACGTTTGGACGTATGGGTTGTTGTGTACGTAAGTGTCAAGGGCATTCCATGCAAGAGTACCTCGAGCAAGGACTTCTGTGTGTGGGGTGTGGATACGTTGGTCTATCATTAGCGCTGTGCGTAGTGTGGGAGTCGTCATCATCTGCTATGGTATCTCTCTCAGGGGGTGCCTGCCGCATGCAAGGCCAAGGTCGGAGGTGCAGATGTCCTTCCACCTTATGTATTGTGACAAAGGAGCTTTCATCCCTAATGTTTGTCTGACTACTGCTTGCATCCTGGAAATGTGATGTGGCTTTCGCGCTGCAATTGGGGCTAGGCCTTAGGCTTATGGTGCACCAATAGCGATGCACACACAACAGTTGGCATGCATGAGCCAAGAGCCCGAGCGGCCTTGCGCTCCTTGTACAATACCTTTGTGCGCGGCCGCCCTCCGGGTGCATGCAGCAATGCAACATTGTCGATTGCGGGCCGTGTGGCGCAGACACTGCAACAGAGACACACGCATCAGTTGGTTTCCTGTCCAGCCCAGAAATGAACCACGCCCAGAGCCCATGGATAATTATTCACACACCTACGCTGGCCTGGCGTACGCCGACCCAGCCCTCTCGGCGTACGTATAAAGGGGGGGACGACGACGCTACGTGTCCCAGTTCTTCCCCACTGCCGGAGGTGACATGACTGCGTCCGCCTGGCATTTCATGGGACTCAATCAGAAAGGGTCCATGACTTGCGTTGCACAGAGTTGGTGGCACCGGAAACACTGCAGCCAGCACGGGCCTACCGCAACGGGACGGTGACTTTCGGTGCACTGAGGTAGGGGCACCTTAGGTGCTGAGCGGGTGTGCAGCCTGCGATGATGCGCCGTCCTGGCGGTCCGGACTGGTAATGGTTTGTGTGAGCCCTGCTGGACCGCAGTGTAGGCCTGAGCCAGCGGGCAGCGCGGGCCTACCGCCATGTGGCGTTGCCTCGCGGTTCACAGAGTTAGTGGCACCTATAGCGCTGAGTGGGTGTGCAGCCTGCGATGATGCCGTGTGCACTGATATGATCTCTGCCATTGCGAAATCAAGACCCAGAATCACCTGTGTGACCTGTTGGCCCGCGGGGCGGGGCTGCATGATGTGGAGGCTGCCAAGGTCGTGGGTCCCGGGCTTGGAGCTTGCACCGGCACGTGGTGGGCCCTCTTGGAGACACGCTGGTGGCGGAAGGTGAGCACTGAGGCCTGGGTGTGCAGGGGCGGACAAACACCGCTGCTCAGCGGGAGGGGCTGGGGTGCAGCAGCCTGTGGGCGCAGGGGCGGGCAAACACCGCTGGTCGGCGGGAGGGGCTGGGGTGCAGCAGCCTGTGTGCACTGGGGCAGCCAAGCGATAATGGCGTGTGCACTGATATGAACTCTGCCATTCATAAATCTGGACTCTGTTTCAGATAGGAGAGCTGGTGGACTGTAGTGTATACCGGCACGTGGTTGGAGACACACTGGTGGCAGCAGGTGAGCAGTGAGGCCTGGGTCCTCAGTGTCGGCACTCTCTCTCCTTCTCCCTCTCTTCCTTTCACTGTCTCTCTCTCTCTTCCTCTGTTTCTCTCTCTCTCCTTCTCCCTCTCTTCCTTTCACTGTCTCTCTCTCTCTTCCTCTGTTTCTCTCTCTCTCCTTCTCCCTCTCTTCCTTTCACTGTCTCTCTCTCTTCCTCTGTTTCTCTCTCTCTCTCCTTCTCCCTCTCCCCCTTTCTCTCTCTTTCTCTCTCTCCCTCTCTTTCACTCTCTCTCTCTCTCCCTTTCTTCCTCTCTCTCTTTCTCTCTCTCTCTGTCCTTTGATGGGCGCATGACACACCTTCTTATCTTGAATTTTGTCTTGCAGGCTGTGTCTTACAGATTGTCCAGAGAAGACCCGCCATGGCTCGTCCGAATAGTTGTTTTGGGTTGAATTTGAATAAAATCATTTGTTTTGAAATTCAAAGAGGAAAGGATGATTCTCCTTTTTCTGACCACACATGAATGTTAATTGTTGTACTTGTGCGACATCAGGCGAATTGTTTTGTTCATGATTTCGTAGAGTTGATGTTAAATATCTTTGTCCGTGGTAGGGCCCCGGGGGGAGGGGGGCCTGGGTGTGGTGGTGGTGGGTGTTGTGGCCCTCTTGGGGCTCCGAGCTGCATGATCAGTGGCTCCATGGCATCTTTTGTTCTTCAGGTGTGGCTCTGGTCTGGGCTCCCTTTTGTGGTGCAGGTTGTCGTCCGACTTAACACCAGGTAAGAGCAGGTGTTAAATCCCTGCTGCTAACGCGCCTTATCGCCTGTTTTGTGATCTTATCGCCGATCTGGCTGGTCGTAGAGAATATTGCGAAGTGGTGTTGTCGCGGCTTTTTGCACGGGAACGCCTACTCTGCATCTCATTAGCGTTAGTTGCCGGCGTCATCCGTGGCAATGTTTTTTGCGGCTGCTATCGCAGGTAAACTGGCGATATCGGCTGTTAGCACCAGCTTGTGAATGGTGCGATATATCTATCGCCACTTTGGCTGCGATAAAGTGCTGCTACCTCGGCGATAAGTCCTTGAGAATATCCCCCTAAGTTTGCAGTAAATAACAAATGGTCCACTGTGTTGCAAGTAAGACTCAGCAACTCTCACTCAAGAAGATCAAGAATTTCTCTTTTCCTGGTCTGAGTGCAGGCTGCATCTCTGACTCTCCATAATGCAGTCAGAAGGCTTTCCAAGAAGACCAGTGCACACACACTCATTCACAGACTTCTCCCACCCGAAAAGGGTCCAGGTTAGCTCAAGAATGTATTTTTCAGGATGGACCCCTGCACCTAGCTACCGCCGTCAAACTTCGCATTGACTGGCGGTTGGTTCAGGGTAGGGCCTCCTTAAAAAGGTGTGCCCCCTGAATAACAAAACCACAATATCGATGGGACACAATATCGAAGACAAAAAAATTTAAATAAAATTTCAACAATAAGTCTAGATTTTCTACACCTAACTCCACATATATGTACCTAAGTATTACATATATCTTAAAGGCATATGGGCATTGGGTGAGGAATAGTATATCTATTGCTATTTTGCCCCTCAATATTCAGTTCTCAATATTCTTGTTCCACAATATTGTTGATGTACATATTCAGTAGCACAACCTTTAAAAAGGGTGGCTGCACCTAATATGGCCACTACCTCTCATAGTAATTGAAATTCCGCAAGATCTCGGCCCTGAGGCCCAAAGACACAATTAAAATGTAGGAGTCGCGTTAAATGTGGGCTGTGCAAGGTTTAACCCAGCTTTGTTGTGTACTAAAATTTTTAACCCACAATATTCCATCTTAGACAAAAAGAGGCCCCAGCACATAACAGAACCTGATATTGAGTTGCTGGGCACAAACCAGCTCCTGACCTCGTGCCATAAGCTCTTTGGGGAATCTTGATGATTCTTGGCCTTGTGTCCTGAAAACCCAGAGGGATTCTCGGAGGGATCTTGGCAACAGGTGAACAAATGAGTTTGAACTCAAGAAAGCATATTGGAAAACATGGTCCATGAGTCTAGATGTATACGAGTCGACAACTTTTCAATATCTGATATAAAGTGAGTTCATCATCAGGCCTGGGAATTCTTTTTGGAGCACTCAAGCTGAAAAATAACAAGAAATACATTTTGACACATCACTTTCTCACGTTTGCTGTACTGTGCGATCAATTTTTTTGAGCACTCCATTATTGCTGTGGAATAAACGCTTCAACAATTTATTGAGTGAATGTATTTAACATATAAGCATTAGCCAGGTATTATTGTATGGTATTTAGATCCACAGTGAATTACTGTTATCGTGATACTGTAATTTAACCTTGGCTCCTGATTGGTGTATCGTGTAACCCCTGTGTCTGTTTACCTCTTAGTTTGGTGTTGTTGTGGCATGGCATGTTTTTTTTCTACCTGGCGGGTAGATGTGTGATTTATTAAATGGGCCTTTGTGTGTGAGGTTTGTGTTGGGCAGTGGAGTGGTGAGTAGTTGAGGATGAGATCTGTTGTGTGCATAATGTGGGTGGTGTAAAGTGAAGTGGAGATGTAGGGCATGTTGTAGTGTTAGTGGAGGTGAAGAGTGGTCTGGTGTAGTGGGGCATATTTATCTGTGGATTGGAGTTTGGGACGGGTTGATAAGACAGTGCATAGTGTTGTTTTATCTTGTTTTTGTGAGTTAATCCTTAAATATTCTCAGTGGCATGGTCAGCCAACCTTCCTACATGACAAGGATTCTGTAGTGTGTTTTGAAGTGATCGAGTATTCCATGTGGCGATGCCTTATGTGTTTATGGGTAGTGAAATTAGCCACAGAATGCAACATAGAAAGTTGAATTGCATCTATCTTTAAAGACCTGTGCAGGGGTTATATATATGTGCTTTGTCTGGTTTTGTGTAGTGTTTACATTGTTGGATGTGGTGATGCACTCTTCTGTGGTTTGGGGCCTATTTTCTGTGGTGTTGAATGTGGTGTTAGAGAAACGTAGGGGCCGTTATTTGAGCTGGGGTATCTTTGTGCGATGAGATGTAGTATCCTGGGATATGTAAAGAGTGTGATCGTGAATAGAACAGGGGTTAGGTTGCTTGTGGCGTATTGAGGTGTTTTACAGAGTGGTGTGTGGTTGTGTGGTTTTGTTGTGCTGTGACAGTCTTTGTGGTATGAAAATAGCTGAAGCCTGTGATCTGGCAGCTTAGGAATTCGAGGAAAGGGGCTGGAAGTGTGTGCAGTGTAGATCAATGAGGGTTTCTAGTGTTGTGGTGGTATTTCATTAGGCCTTGGCAGTGGCATGAAGGACATTCTTCAGTGGGATTTACATGAAGACAGGCCTGCAGGCTAGTAAGGCATTGCCACTAAGGACGTGGGAAACGATGAAAGCTTGGACTCTGAATCTGAAGTTTCCAACTGGGATGTAGGGTTTGATTCTGCAGATGAGACATTTCTGGTACCATAGTTGTTTGTGCTTTCTTGGCTATGTGAGTCCTGATTGAGCAATAACAAAGATTGAGGGAGTTTAGACCTTCTTATCTTCATTGGTAATGAGAAGAAATCCAGTTATGGTGCATTCAGATTTTTGAAAATGCTTGATATTCAGATTTGGTTGATGGGGAGCAGTAATTCGGTTGGTGCATGTCATGAATAGTGGAGACCTTTAGATAAAGCTGGCTGCCTTAAAATTACTGCCATATTTTGATGCCCTGTCTGCCAAGTAGAAATCCAAAAGCCAAGAATGTATGGTTATTGATGATGGGGAAGAAGATTAAATATTGTGCCGCAACAGAAGGGACTAGAATCTGTCAAAATTTGGAGAGGTGGATCTGGATTTGATAACAGTTGAAGAGGTGGGAGAATACCCAGCAAAATAATGTGCGCCCCAAAACCCATGCATGCCCCATAGATGTTTAGCCCTGTGATTACTAACAGTGCCAAAGTCTTTGAAGAGTATAAACAGGATCAGGAGACAGGGGCCAGAATTTGCAATAAAGGATACGGCATCATCTACAACTTATATAGTTGCTATTTGATGCTTAAGTACTAAGGTCTGAACATGGAAACATGGATTGAAAGTCTTGAGGGAGTTGCTGTGTGTTGATTTGATCCTGTAGGTGGATGTCTACTGACATCTTAATTATGTTTATTAGAGTTGATATATGGTAGGTCATCAAGATCTACGTTTGCACTTTCAGCAGTCGGAGGGTGTATGCTTTCCATAGGGTGTCCAAAAAGAGTCCGAGTGTTTGTGAGGAATTTACTACGCTGAGGAGTGAGGTGATAGGATCTCTGGTAAGATGTCTACGAGGTCTTAGGCAAAGACAGAGAAGGAGAGAGAGAGAGAGAGAGAGAGATGAAGAAAGGCCTCTTTCTGAAGTTGTGTGAGAGGATGGGCTGTGTGTGTGTTCTCTAAATTTGTTTATTTTTGTCTATAAGGAACAAGTTGATGGTGTTGCCTTTGTCAGGTGAATGGGTGCACTTGTATTTGAAAAGCAGTGGATACAATACTTGATGTGAACGGATAAGACCCTGATTTTATTGGGTATAACACACCGTTCCTTGCTACGTACCCTCTGTATATTGACCAGCCAGAGAGTGCACACCAAAAACTGATTTGTTTATTTTTGCTTAAACCACGTGGGTTATTACCCAACTTAATTCAATGCTTAGTACAGCTCTAGCCGTCAGAAGGACGTAAACACCGACATGGACAGCTAAGCCTTTCATCCTTCTGATGGACTCTGGCGAGTTTATTGAATTGGTTAATAATAACACCTATTATTTAAAAGGCCATAAACAATACCATTTTTTATATGCACTACAGTCAATGAATGGAATGCTGAAAGCTTGCGTTGGCAGCTGCAGGAGTAAAGCCTGCAACCTGTGGGTTTTAGCAGCAATCACTCCACCCACTGAGCTACGAAACAGAAGGGGCACGCTGTGCTTTGTGTTAAATAGCATCGCTTGCATTTGCTGCATCCCTTGTGCAGCCATAACAGTCCTCATACATAAAATTAATAGAAACGGCTTAGAAGGGAGGAGCTGGGATAAACTGCTAGCTGTTGTTTCCATGAAAAGGCATACTGGCAGCCTTCTCTTCCCGCAGCCCACTGGCAGAGCCACCGTGCACAAGAGGGCATCCCTCGTGCGCATGCGCTGTTTGTGCATCTCGCTGCCTGTGCTTATGATGCATAGACTGACAAAAGGCCTAATGCCTTGAATATATAAAACGCAAGGCCTGTGCAGCGGAGGGTGACAGGTGCCCTTTTATGCTCTGCTCTTTAAAGATCAGGGCAGGGTTCAGGATGCGCAAGCCATGAGGTTTAATGATTTAATGGGGGCAACTGGGGAGCAAAAACTGTTACTGCACCCTGGGGAAAAGCGACTCCTCATACATATTACTTTAGCCTAATGGCCTATGAACGCGCCCTATGTGTCATAGGAGGCAGTCACGCTACATCGGCTTTATAATACTGAATGGGTTGATTAAATGCATATTAAACAATGCTAAATTGTGGAGAGAGAGGGGAAAAGGCAGCCGACTGTATTTACATGCACTGGAACTGTTGTTACCCATGACATTTTATGATATTATTTAAATTCCCGATGCATGCTGGTGATGGGGTGAGCTGGCTGCGCGTCAGCACCAGTGATGGTATGGACCTTGCAGAAATATAATGTAAAGACTGAGCTGCAGCTGGCATCAGGGGGGGATTTTGCACGTGATTATTTAGGGGGTTGTTTGTGGTTCTTTCCACAATATCTATATATTTACATTGATATATAGATAGATAGACACACAGCGGCACACACAAACACACACACACGTGCATGTATATATATATATTGTTCACATCCACATAAAATATAGTGCCAAGAAGCTCAAAATGATGTTCTCTGGTCAATTTCACAGAGCCTTTCAGTGTCCACATTATTTAGGTCTGGCCTAGAGACAGATTTAGATGTTTTACCAGCCTCATGTGATAAAAACACATCAATAAAACCTACACCATACACACTGACTAAAGACTACACAAATATGTAATTACATAGACTGGCTTTGTGCCAGCCCTTTTCATCCATAATCTTTTCAGCTGCTATTCACATTTTGTTCTTGTCCATCACAGCATACATCATGGGACAATGGGTCAGCCCACTTCAGGCATTGGCTCTCTTGCACTGGGAGTGATGACATTGTGCCCACTCACATATGCAGATCATCCTGAAAAGTAGTGCACTTTAGAGCCTGGACTGGTGGGTCAATTCTTCACTTTAGACAATAGTTTTCCTTTCCATTTTTATCCTTTAAAAAAAAATGTTAGCCATCCTTTTGTGTTTCACACTATATCTTCAGGTGACAGTAAGCCAATAGTGTCTTCTCTTTGCCCCATTGAGAATCATACTTTCCTGTGATGTGCATTAAAACTTTAAAAAACGTTTATATATTTGCTTTAAGTGTACCTCCCTCCCAAAAAGCACCTGGTATTGTTCTTTCATAATTATTTGCAAAGGTTATTTTTTTTAACGTAAACAATTTAAAGCAAGCATTTGGCCCCATATTTAGGCAGCAGCCTGTTCCCCCCCCTTTTTTTTTAGTGACATATGCTTGCAAATACGTACCATAGCAAGGAGCTTGCCAAGGCCTTTGTCAATGCTTGTTCCACGTGGAATTTGGAAAGAGGAAAAAGCCTCTTGTGATTGTTTTTGTGCAGGAAGGTTTCCCTTCCTGCACAAAAATAATCATCCCTGCATCCCTGCATCCTGCACCATGGTGCAAAGGTGTCTGTGTTGGCGCACAGCAGCCCATTGTGTTCCGGCCCAGGGGAAAAGCACTGGAATGCGCCGTATCTGATAGATACAGCGCATTCCTGCCCTTAGTATACATAGAAAGGAATCGTCTTTGCAGTAGTAGAGTGCTGGTCACTTTAGGCCCAATTCACTTCTGCAATACTACTTTACATATTTGGAAAGGTTGTTGTGAATTGGCCCTTTTGTAATTAGACCATGATCCCATCACACAGTAAACAATTTTGCAAGATTTGGTGTCTTTGGAGACCCGTAGTGGATGCGTGGGGTAAGGTGAGGTACAGATTGATTTATAACAGAGGAGTAGGAGAAGAAACGCTATAAGTGCGATAATATAATACAATGCACTTACTTCTGCGAACAGTTTGACCTTTAAATATAAATTGCATATAGTTATTGAGAGCATGCTGTTGATTTGTTTGAGCTAGCCATTGACTGGTAAGGTTCAGTATGCAGTTTGAGACAAGTTCACCTGCCTAGTTCTGTCATGACTACAATCTAACCAAGGCTTTTTTCCGGCTTCCCTACGGCCAGACTTTATATCCACGTTTGCTGTGTGTTATACACCAGCATGCTATCTTTAGAAAATTTCCATCAGAAGCGTTTTATCCCACCCTGATACTGACACACAGCCGGAATAAGGCTACATGGAATTGACCTGGATTACTGGGGGGTTGGGGGGTAAGGCTTATCCACTTCACAGCTATACAAATCGGCACGATTTTTCTGAATGTTTCCTACAATATTACCTTTTGCTTGATTCTGTGTGCACGAAAAGCTTTACTACAAAAATTATATTGGGAAAGTGAGCAAAATCACTCACTTTTATATCAACACCCATAATTACAATTAAATGTGTACAACTGACACTGCCTTGTCCACCTGAAAACTTAAGAGTGTCATATGGGGGTCCTGCATATGGGGGTGTACCATCCATATACAGGACTGGAACAGTGCAGGCACATCTCCTTAGATCTGAGACACTGGTTACAGTCCTCACAATGTGCATCATTGCAAACACTCAAAACAAGTCCTACAAGAATGGCCTAGCTGAGGCCCTCTTTCCCATATTTTTAATGATGTAGTGTGATCTCTCTTCATTGCTGTCTTCTTTTCCTTCTTTCTCTTCATGCAATTTTCGTTTTACTGCGTTTTCTACCTTTCTGTCTTGCTCCATCGTGCTTTCTTTTTCTTATCTCTATATTTTATTTGTTCTTTAAAGTTCATTCGATTGTTTCTTTAATACTTTAATTCCATTGTTCCTTTATAACGTTGTTCTTATTACTTCCTTCCTCTGTCTTTCCTTCACTTTTTATTGTCTATCTTATTTTTAATATTCTATTCATCTGCCTTTCTTTTTCTTCATCGGTGAGTTTGTAGTTTTCTTACTTTTTCTGGTTCCCTTCTTTTTTTTTGTTTAATAGAAGCTTTATTAAAAATGTAATACAACTGCACAGAATTATCTTTAACTTAGAATAAAAATCTAGGTTATGGAATAGATTAATTATAAACAAGAAAAGGTACAAACAAGAAATAGCATTAAACTAAAGAAGAGATAAATTGTACAATGAACTTATTGAGATAGCATCACAATTCTGCACTTACGAAATTGCATTTTTATATTTAGCAATGAAAGAAAAAGAAAGAAAAACGAAGGGAGATGAGAAGAGAAGAAAACGGGGAAAAGAAGAGAAGGAAAGAAAAATAAGAAAATATGTAGTACATATCTATATATATGCATCACATAATAAACCTTTATATCATATAATAACTTATTTCATATAGCAACTTCATGTCATATAACAGCTTATCTCATGTAAAGGCAATGGTACAAACTATATATGATATTAAACAGGAAAGGAAAAAAACAGTCATGGGGGCTGAAAAACCATTGTAGAGTCTTTGGAGGGTTTATGCTGCTTGTTTAAGTAACCAGTGAGCGGAGACCAGAAGAGGTCCTTATTTATCATCTGTAATGTAGATGTAGCCGATGCTGTGTCCAATCTATGATGAGAACAAAGAAGATTCCACCAGCTAGTAACATTTACGGCGTTCTTCCAGTTAGATGTAATAACTTGAAATGCAACGGCAAGTGACAGGTGTAAAAATTTACCCAGTTTAGAGTGAGCTGGCCAAGAGTGTGAAGAACTTCCCAGAAAGATGCACTGAATATCAAAAGGGAAGTTAATGGAACAAATAGTAGAGTTAGTCCTACATATCTGCAGCCAAAAAGTTGCAATCGGTGGACATTGAAGAAACATATGTAGGTAAGTGCCGGGGTGAGTGTTACAGGTCCAACACATTGTTGGAAGAATTATGTTGTATTTATGCAAGGAAAGTGGGGTAATATATAATCTATTATAAAAATAATAAAGAGTTTGAGTAGTGCTAGCATTGCATGAGGTATGGTGTATCTTGCTACAAATTACGCCCCCAACCTTTAAAGAAAAGGAGTGCTGAAGGTCAGTCTCCTACATTAATTCAGTTTTGGATTTGGGACGGGAAGGGGTAATATGATGTAAATATTTATATATATATGAAGCTTTAAGTGATGACGAGAGCATAATTGGGTCGGGAGGTGAGGAACAATTAGGAGATTGTGATTGATTAATCGTGGAAATATTATGTAAAAGAACACTTTTGAGAGACTCATATTTACTAGCATAAGCAGGAGAAAGACCAAATTTATTTTGAAGTTCCGAAAAGGAAAGAGGAGTCAAATCACTAAATAAAAGCTTGGCTTGACTTATGCCCTTAAGCACCCATTGCTTCCAAAAATAGTGCGATTTGAAATATTGATGGGTTTGTTATGCCATATAGAGGATTCCAAAACTCTTGTAACAGAGACATGGGTCGCGTAAGAATACGGGAAGATACTATAATAGAGTATTTAATGGATGGAGCAGAGAAAGATCTAGGAGGTTTCGACAAGTGTGCTAAAGAACTAAAAGGAAAAAGGTGACACAAGTGAATCTTCTAGTTTACGCCAAATATTACTAGGTGGTGAAGTTGCATCTCTAATATAGGGTAAGACCTGCTTCAAAACAAAAGCAGTATGATAGTGTTGAAAATTCAGAAAGCTCACACCACCCAATTCTTTGGGTTTACACAGAGATACTAATGAAATACGCGATTTTTTCCCGTTCCACAAAAATACAACAAGCAATTTGTTTAGTAGCGTAAAGAATTTAATGGAAGTTTAATAGGTAACATGGACAAGTAAAAATTAATGACTGGTAGAAACATCATCTTTATAGTAGCCAACCTGCCCCACCAAGACAGGTATAGAGGGGACCATTTCTCTGTCATTTGAAGGACCTTATGCTGAACGTCATCTAGATTTATCTGAATTGTCTTTGTAATGGAAGTAGAGTATTTAATTCCCAGACACTTGATAAAGTGTGGAGACCACTTAAGCCCAGTGCCATCAAACATATGTTTCAAACAATACTTATTAAGGGGAAGTACTTCAGATTTTGAAAAATTCAATTTATATCCAGACACCTTAGAATAGGTTGATAAATGATTAGTAAAACCGGTATTGATGATTCCGGTTCAGAAACATAGAGGATCACATCATCAGCATATGCAGTAAATTTTATCTCAACGTCTTTATGTCGGAAGCTGTGAAATGATGTTGAATTTCTTCGTACATGTAAAAAAGGTCCTAGAGATAAAAAATAAAAAAAAGCAAAGGAGATAAAGGACATCCCTGTTGGTACCCCTTAAGAGAGGGAAATATGAAGACTGAATGCCATTTGAAAAAACAGATGTCATTGGAGAAGAGTATATTATGGCTATATATTTAAGAAAAGTAGGACTAAAACCATGCCCTTCAAGAGCCCACATCATAAATTTCCAATTAGCACGGTCAAAAGCCTTTTCGGCGTCTAGGGTTACAGCAGCCAGAGGTGTATTATTGGTTGATGCCATATGTAGAATATCTAAAAACACTCTGGAATTATCAGTCTTCCCTTAATAAATCCAGTTTGTTCAGACTCAACCATATCCGAAATAAGAGGAGAAATTGTAATAGATAAAATCTTGGTAAACAGTTTGCAATCTAAATTGATAAGAGAGATTGGTCTATAATTAGCACAGGAAGATATATATTTGTCCTTTTTAGGGATTAAACAGATCATAGCCTCCAAAAAAGTACCTCTGGCCTCTTTCTGTGAAATAAAATGCTGATATAAGGTGAGCGAGTGTAGTAGTAAAAATGCGAAAAGCAAGAATAAAATTCAGCAGAAAAACCGCCAGGACCCGGTACTTTATCCTTAGGCAGTGCATTAAGAGCGAACTTTAATTCAGAAATCAAAATATACTTGCCTAGAAAAGAAATATCCTGTACCTGCTGGTCCATTGGTGGGAGAGAATGATAGTAAGAATTCAAGGCCTCGTCCGCGGGAAATTGATCTGGTGTGTACAGATTAGCATAATAATCAGAAAAACATTTTAGGATTTCTGTGTTTTTAAAATGAGGAATCCCGCTCTCGTCTATAATCTTAACTATTTTAGACTTTTGAGACTTGACCTTCAAATAGTAAGCAAGTAATTTACCGGCCTTGTTGCGCCCTCCGTAAAATTTGGAATTGATTTTTAATAATACTCCGGCAGCTTCTTCTATAGATTTTTAATTAAATTCAAATTTGGCATTTATTAAACGTTGTAAAACAGTGTCGCTCTTGGATGTGAAAACTCATGTTCTAACTGTTTAATAGATTGAAGCAGTGTTAAGGATTATATATCCTCTGGCAGAAGCCTTAAAAGCATCCCAAACTATATAAAATGGCATATCAGGTGTGTTATTATGTAAAAAGAACTCCTGTAAAAAACCTTCAAAATTCTGTACAAATTCTTTATCTTTCAGTAAGCTATTATTAAAGCACCATCTATTGGATTTAGAAGACTCAGGTAATAAATCTAAATCAACTATAACAGGGGCGTGATCTGAAATCAATATTGACCCAATTTCAGCATGTGTAAGTGTGGCAACTAGGGGAGGCGAAAGGAATATATAATCTATTCTGGATTGGGATTCATGGGTAGGAGGATAAAAAGTATATTCCAATGTGTCCGGAGAATATAACCTCCAGGCATCAGCTAGACCTCTAGATTGAATAAATCTTGTAAATGTTTTTTGCATTTTAGTTGGAACATATTTAACTGTAGAGTTTCTATCTAAAAAGGATCTACAATCTGATTAAAATCACCGCCTACTATTAGATTTGTATTTGGACAGGAACGCAGCATAACAGACATTTGTTACCAAAATTTCACATCAATACCAGTAAGACCATAGATATTAAGGATGGAGATAAGTGTGTGATGTATAGAGGCATGAATTAGCACCCATCGACCCTCCGCATTTTTCTCCTCTTTCTCTATAACCAAGGGAAGAGATTTGTGAACTAGTATAATAACGCCATTTTTGTGATCGAGGGCTGGAGAACAAAGAACTTGACCAACCCAATTTTTACGCAAGGAGTTTAAATCTTTGTCAAGTAAATGCATTTCCTGTAGTAAAGCAATATTACATTTAAGATGTGCTAAATGCGTAAGCACTCGTTGCTTCTTAATAGGAATGCGCAAGCCTTTGACATTCCAAGAAATAACTTTGAGTATTTACCATTGCAAAAAACTAACATACATATTAAAACTACAGTACCTTAGAAAGGTATCAAAGCAACTAACCAACTGAATATTGATAACTCAAGAGATAATTTAACATTCATGTGCGATGAAGATCTGTAATGCACACAAAGACAAGGGAGGAGAGACAAAGCAAGAAGGAAAAGAAAAAGAAGAAAAAGGAATAAAAATAGTAGTGAATCTGATAGAGACAAAAAAGATGACAAAGAGCAAGAAGGCTTCAGTCATAAAGAGAGTGGGACACATCCAGTGTGAAGAGAATATGATGGAGGGGTAGTGAACAGCAAAGACCAAAGTCGGCCAACAGGCCAAGATCAAACGAAGTTGAACAGCAATGACCACGGAGACAATCATATACCCGGGAGAAAAAAAAAAAGAAGAAAATAGAGACTACAAAGAAAGGGACAGCAGTTATATAAATGAAGCTGACAAGTCAATAAAACAGATAGATCAACAACTAGAAATGTGGAGTACATAAATGACCAATAAACATCACTTACCAAGACATGAGGATAATATGTAAACAGTAGGTCAGGAAGGGAGGTACTTGGGAGACAACACACCAAAGAAGGGAATCCGGATTAGACAACAAACATCTGCAAAGGGGAATATATAAATAGCAAAGTTAAATAAGTAGAAACTTGAACCAAAAATATCAACAAGATTATGAGCACCATTAATAATGGACAATTGCCATCAAGAATGATAAAATGAAACCTCTGAAAAAATTGACAGAGGCAATTCAAAGGAAAAGGATCCAAAGTATATGCATTTGCCAGAATAAGAAACACTGAAGAAATACTTTAAGTCTTTCCAAGATCCATTGCTTCACTTTTGTGTTGAGAGATAAATTTCCTCAGATCTTCTGGACAATCAAAATGAAAAAGTTTGATCTTTATAAGTGGCTTTAAAGAAACAGGGGTGCATCAGACCATATCTCGCATTTATGGATCTTAGTGTAGGACGGAAGGATAAGAACTCTTTCCGACTAGCAGCCGTTGCACTTGTGACATCTTGTGAAATGAAGACTCTGACCAGACCATAGTATTTGTTTTCTTTGCTTGGCAGCCGATAAAACCATAAGCAACTCAGTGTATTCCAAGAACAGAACAATTATTCCTCTGGGACGGCTAGCACTTGAAGTACCAACAGGTTTAGGGCCAATTCGGTGAGCATGCTGTAAATTGAGATGTGTTCCTTCTTTAAGGCCCACCAATTTAGGAATGCGAGCTCCGAGAAAGGCAAGAATGTCTGACCCCTCTGTTCCTTCCAGAATACCATAAATTCGGAGATTGTTCAGCCTATTTCGATTTTCTAAATCTTCTGTTTGTTGCTTCAACAATGATATCTCCTTGGTCATATTTTCGATTTTGGAGGCCGCATCCTGCACTTCACTGATCCGTTGTTCAACATTAGAAACTCTGGACTCCAACATAGACCATTTTTCTTCAATACGTTGAAGAGTGACAGTCTCCATTACAAAAGGTTTCAGGTGCTTAATCTCTCCATAGGGTCCTCCAAAGTCAAAGGTAAAGGAGATTTCGTAGGAGATCCAGGATCTTTTTTTTGTTGCTTGGTAGAAGTGATTGAGTCCTTACGTACAGAGGACATGGTTGTGGATGGGGTGACAGCCTTCTGACAAGAAGGTGAAGAGGACTCCAACTATAAAAGAGAAGTACTGTAGAAGACACCGTAGAAAAGTCTCAATGTCATACACTGAAATATGACTGAAGGGAGTGCGTTGTTCTGTGATGTCACACGTGGTACCAGAAGGTAAACTGTGCAGGGCAGAGTATTTTGAAAGAAATAAAGAAATAGCAAAATTGGTCTAGACTTTAAGCACTCTGCTAAAAAAAGAAAGAGTTCATATATAGTAAATATAGTGAATCTCACTGGCATATTGTTCTTTTGTAGCTCCACAGCTTAGCAGGGGTGGCAGAGGAAGATTTTAAGTCTTTACTGCTTGCTACATCTTAATATATAGCATTCCCTGCTGCTAGCACCTTTAACTTGCCAGACACCAATAAAACTGAGCATTTAAGCCCTTGTCAGGAACATGAGGCCAAAATCAGCAAGCGTGACCAAGCGGGAGAAACCGGCTGCGCCACGCTCATTCAGGGCCCAAAATGGCGGCCGCAACCGCCGAAGCTGAGGTGGATGACGCGGGAGAGGAAAAGCAAAGTAAACTGGCTTAAATTCAGCCAAAAAGAAAAAATACCTGCTCTCTCCACGTTTGTGCACCAGATTCCTCACAGCATGCCTCGGTTATCAAAGAGCCGCTGCCTGTAGCGAGTGAAAGTCTCCGGCGGCGAGCGGAGCTTCACATACCAGCGGCCATCTTACGGGCGGCTCGGCCACTCCCCCGTAGTTCCCTTCTTTAAAATGCCTTTAGTGCACAAAATGCAGGGGTGTAAAAAGCCCATATTTCATAGAAACCCAGGAAATATGTTCACTGGTCCCTTCAAAAGATAAGTTTCATCATCATATTGAGAGACTCCAAACCACTACGCAGAGCTTCACCATTGTTAGGGACATCAGGATTATGCAGCAATGGATGATCATTTATGTCACCAAATTATGTAGTATTATGCAGCACATACATTGTTAGTAACATTTTTATCCATTTGAACTTGAAACAATCTTTTTTAATGAAATGTGTAAATTATGTGGCAAACATTGTGGCAGGTGTGGTAAATCTATTATTATGTGGTACATGGAGATGATCACATAAATCCTGGCCCTGACCACTATTTATTGCTTCATCAACAATATAGTCATGAAATGCTAATTTCAATCAGTGCTCATTGGTAGCTGTACCTTGAAGTGAAGAGCTTCAACAAACTTTCTGGTTCACTGATAGAATATCGATGCCCAAAATATCCCCATACACAAATATCGAGACATAAATATCGATGTCAAAAATATTGACATCCTATATTTATAATGGTGAGTATAAAAATATCGAGAAAAAAAATATCGATGTAAAAAATATAGATGTACAAAATATCGATTGTTCATATATGTAAAAAATAATGTTAACTATATTAAATAATAAAATTAACTTTATAAAAAATTATTTGGATTTAATATACATTTTAACAAATATAATAAATAAATGTAATTTAAAAAAATGTAAACATACATATATAAAATGTAATATATATATATATATATATATATATATACAGAAAGTTTGCCCTACCGATGAGGTGCACTCGCTGGCAGCATGCAGCTGATAAAACACAAGGGCATTCGGCACAACCATAATCCTCCATTTCAAATGCCTACGCGTTTCGGGCTTGAACGCCCTTCTTCATGGGCATGCATCATAAGGAATGGCAAGCGGGGGGGGGGCTAGCTATCATTTCTAGAGAAGAACTGATAGTGATTGGATCCTCAACCAGTAGCTCTCCTGACTGTGAAATGCTAGCCTTCCAGATACTACTTAATAATAACTATACATTAAAAGAACTTCTTATATATCGGCCGCCGAAGGCACGGACACCTTTGATGGACAAAATCAGTCCCTTCTTGGAATCCAGTATAAACTGTTTGGATTTTACAGTATTAGGAGATTTTAACCATCACCTAGAAAATGCAGCAGATCATAACACTACCGCACTTATCGATGCTATGGAGGGGTTCTCACTGGAGCAGGTAGTTACGCAAGAAACACATGTCGCTGGACATACCCTGGATGGAATATTTACCTCTAATCCCATGCTCAAAATTCTGGAGGTTATCCCTGTCTCTTGGTCGGACCACAGAGCTATAATACTCACCGTAAGGACTAATTGGCAACAAGTATCATCAATAAGCACACCCATCTCGGTTACTCACCATGACTGGGCCAAAATTAATACCCCTGATTTACAGGCCCTATTACTCGCATCTAAACCAAACCCTGTATCTGATACCAATGTGGTGGTTCAAAGATTAACCACCTGGGTCAAAACAGCGATAGATGCGGTAGCCCCCAAAAAGAGTTTTTTGTCAAAAAGGAAAAAACCCTCTGAACCTTGGTTCTCAGAAAAACTTAGAGCACAAAAAAAAGCCTGCAGAAGATCTGAAAGAAAGTGGAGAGCTAACTATGATCAGGCGAGAAAAATTGAATACGCAAATACACTGTCAGAATACAAGAAACTGATTATTGAGGAAAAAAGCAAATATTTTACAACGAAAATATTTGAAGCCAAGAACTCCGGCAGAGAACTGTTTGCTACAGTAAAAAAACTAGCCAATCTCCCAGCTAAATCTCAGGTGTAGTAGCCCGGAATTTTGTAATACTCTGGGACAATTTTTTACAAACAAAGTTGAGATAGTGTATAAAACCTTCAGAGATAGTAATCACTCCTCGTCCAAGGTAACTAGGCCAGGGCCAGATACACACGCACCCGGCACGGGTTTCTCCTTTTCCTTGCCCTTGGAGGAACAGATCACTCAAGTGGTGAAGACAACCAAGTCAGTAGCCCCGTCAGACCCCTGCCCTCCTAAAGGTTTCCATCTGTTCCCCGAAATATTCAGTGAACAACTTACACTAGTGTTCGCAGAGATAATACAGTCAGGCCAGTTTCCGGAGGCGTGGAAGGCAGCTTCAGTCCTGCCTTTGTTAAAGAAACCCAACCTTGACCTGAAGGAACCTAGTAGCTACCGTCCGATCTAAGGTGTTGGAGAAATTGCTTAACATACAGATTACAACTTTTATTTCCGCCAAACACCTCCTGGACCATTCACAATATGGGTTTAGAGAGGGCCCTGGAACAGAGACTGCTCTGGTCATGGCGGCAGAGGAACTCAGAAGAACACTGGATGCAGGAGGGAGGGCCGCCTTGATTTTGTTAGATTTATCGGCAGCCTTCGATACAGTTAATCATGAAATTTAAATTGGTAGACTAGCGGAGTTGGGAATTCAAGATACCGCCCTTACTCTACTGTCATCCTATCTAACGGACAGAACTTTTGCAGTAGAAGTGAGTGGATCGGTGTCCAAATCTTTTAAACTGCCATGTTGGGTGCCTCAAGGCTCCTCTTTGAGCCCCACACTTTTTAATATCTATGTGGCACCGTTGGCATTGATCATTAGGCAATGTGGCTTCTCGGTGGTCTCCTATGCCGATGACACCCAGGTGGTGGTATCAGTCTCAAATAATGTGGAAGAGACAGCCGATCGTTTTAGCAACTGCATGTCGCAGGTAAATACCTGGATGCAGACTAACTGCCTAAAATTGAACGGTGAAAAAACAGAAGTTTTGCTGCTAGGATCCAACGCCTCCTTTTGGTCTCCTAGATGGTGGCCGGTGAATCTGGGCGAATGCCCAATTCCAGTCCCTAAGGTTAAGAACCTAGGGGTTGTATTTGATGACAGATTGACATTTGGGTGTCAGATTAACAAGCTTGCTTCCACCTTCTGGGGTATTTTAAAGATGATCAGGAAGATCCGCCCTTTTATTCCCCAGGATGCACTAAAAACACTGGTCACAACCATGGCCTTTTCCAGACTGGACTATGGCAATGCCCTTTATGTGTGATGTCACTGACCATGTCATGAGTGATGTAATATGTGACGTCATCAGCAGTGCATTGCGGGGGCGCGAGTTATAGTTACCTGAACTAACTATAACGGGGGAATTTCACGGGTTTTGTACGAGTGCAATGTCCAACTAACTATAACTGTCCCTAAAACCTTATGGTTTTTTCAGTGAATTTCTAAGGTTTTTTAAATGCAAATTTCTAACTATAACGTGCCTGAAACCTATGGTTTTTTCAGTGAATTTCAAAGGTTTTTTAAATGCTAATTCCTAACTATAACATGTCTGAAACCTACGGTTTTTTCAGTGAATTTCAAAGGTTTTGTAAATGACAATTTTTAAATGTATTAATTGTTATATTTATTTTTTTCATACTGATTTACTACATTTTTAGAAACATTTTTTTTTTACATATTTTATTTTTTAAATTACATTGTAATTACATTATACATTACAAAAAATACTTTCTCAGAATGAATTACTTTAGTTTAAATACTTTGCACATAGGCAATAGACTTTTAAGTACAGTAGTTACAGTTGTTGCAATGGGCAACACATTTTCAAACACAATGCAACATTCAGCTCAATGTGAATTTCTAGTTAAATGCAATTAGTTACTTTATGGATTACTTTTTCTAACCACAGGACTGGATCCTAGATTCAGTCCTGGGACATCTCCTGTAAACAGTTGAGTAAAAGCGTTTTGGTTACAGTAGTGATTTTTAAGGAATATTATTGTATTTTAAAAGTTGACACTTAGAAACTTATTCTCATAGAATCACCAATGTTATCCTATGGAAGGAAATTCACTTAGCAGGTAAAAACTGTTATCGTTACTTTTTCTTACTCAGTGTTGGATCCTGGATCCAGCACTGGTGCATCTCCTGTAAACAGTTGAAAGAATGCGTTTAAGTCATACAGGCGATTTTTAAGGAATATTTGTAGTTTGTGAAAATCGACACTTTGAAACTTTTCAGCTGAAAACCAGACAATGGATTCCTATGGAAGAAAATATAAGTTACTGGTAAGTACGGTTAAAATTACTTTTCAGGGTCAGTGCTGGGCTAAAAGATGCAGCACTGAGGTCTCTCCTGATAACAGGTGAGTAAATCAGAATTCGTATTTCGGCTGATTTTAGAGGAATATTTTAAAGTTCCAAAACTCCACACTTAGAAGAATTTCCAAGTGAAACCAGTCAATGTTAGCCTATGGAAGGAAATTCAAGTTACTGGTAAGTACGGTTAAAATTACTTTTCAGGACCAGTACTGGGCTGAAAGATACAGCACTGTGGTCTCTCCTGATAACAGGTGAGTAAATCGGAATTTGTATTTCGGCTGATTTTAGAGGAATATTTGTATGTTTCAAAAATCAACACTTAGAAACTTTTTCAGCAAAAAGCAGACAATGATATCCTATGGAAGGAAATTCAAGTTACTGGTAAGTACGGTTAAAATTACTTTTGAGGATCAGTACTGGGCTGAAAGATACAGCACTGAGGTCTCTCCTGATAACAGGTGAGTAAATCCGAATTCGTAGTTCGGCAGATTTTAGAGGAATATTTGCCCAATGGTGAAGGTAGGGGGCGGGGCCTGAGGTGACATCTGTGCAAACGCGCCCCGTGGCGCGTTTTAAGTTGGGGGATTAAGTCCCCTTGAATCATGAGGGTCCTTAGGGGCCAACTAGCCCACCAGGAACCTCCAGTATGCGCCAGGGGGCTGCGTTGCAGAGACGTGTAGAGAGGCCACACCCTTTTTACACCTCTCTGCAACGCAGCTCTGTGGCGCTTTCTGGATGTACCTGTTGGGCTAGTTGGCCCCCAGGGACCCTCAGGATTGAAGGGGATTTAATTCCCCATCTTAAAACGCGCCACGGGGCATGTTTGCACACATGTCACCTGAAGCCCCGCCCCCTCCCTTCACCACTGTGCAAACGCGCCCCGTGGCGCGTTTTAAGTTGGGGGATTAAGTCCCCTTGAATCCTGAGGGTTCCTGGGGGCCAACTAGCCCACCATGTACCTCCAAAAGCGCCACAGAGCTGCGTTGCAGAGAGGTGTATAAAGGGGCGTGGCCTCTGTACACCTCTCTGCAACGCAGCTCCCTGGCGCATACTGTAGGTTCCTGGTGGGCTAGTTGGCCCTCAGGGACCCCCAGTATTCAAGGGGAATTACTTCCATCTGCAAACGCGCCAGGGGGCGCGTTTGCAGAGTGGTGAAGGAAGGGGCGGGCCTGCGGCCCGATCGTTTTTTTTTCCCCCTGAAGGGGGGCTGTGTGGCCCCCTTCCTTTTCTTATTTTTGGGCCCTGGGGACCCCATCCCCCAGGGCCTTACCCCTTTTTTTTTTTATTAAAATTAAACTGGAAGGGGGCCGCGTGGCCCCCTCCCCTGGCCGAAAACTTCCCCGGGGACCCCATCCCCCGGGGCATGGCCACACTTTAACATTCCTTTTTAAGGAGGGGGGCTGCGTGGCCCCCCTCCTCAGGCCTCCTTTTGCCCCGGGGACCGCATCCCCCGGGGCAGGCCTTTTAAAAAAAAAAAATTTAAATAATTTCTGGGTAGGGGGGCCGCGTGGCCCCCCCCCCGGGCCACTTATGGGGGCCTGGCCTCTGGTTGGGGATTGTGGGGGGGTCCCCAAACCCCCCACAGTCCCGCCGGCTCCCCGTGTCCTAAGGGAGCCGGCATTGCTTTTCACACGGGGAGCAGCTAACATGCTGCTCCCCGTGTGGAAAGCAATTGTCTTTGGATATTGGAAGCGAGAGCAGGTTTCCCTGCTCTCTCTTCCAATATCCAAGCAGTTTGCAATGACAGGACGGGAGCCGCGAGGCTCCCGTCCTGTCATTGCAAACAGCAGTGTCCCGGGGTAGGCACCCCGGGACACTGCAGGAGCCGGCCCTGGGGGTGGCGGTCCCCAGGGCCACCACAGGCTCCAGGAGGGGGCCGCGCGGCCCCCCTCCCCACATCAGCAAAGCCCCGGGGAGGTGGTGGTCCCCGGGGCTTCGGGGTCCAAAACGGACCCCCATTTTAATTTGTTAGTGCCCCGGGGAGGTGGTGGTCCCCGGAGCTGCGGGAGGGCTCAGAGCCCTCCCGCACCATTTTAAAAAGAAAGCCCCGGGGGTGGCGGTCCCCGGGGCCCCCCATACATAAATTTAACCCCCCCACCATGCCCCCGGGACTTGGGCCACCCGGGGGCAAAATACAATCGAAGCGGGAGACCGCCCTTCGATTTTTTTTTTTTCCGGCAGGATTCGCGCTCCCTGAGCGCATCCTGCAGATTAAAAAAAAAAAATGCTTTTTCTGCCCAGGGGTCCTTGTGGGACCCCTGAGCAGACCTAGGGGGTCAGGGTGTTTCTACCCTGCCCCCTTTGTGCGTTTTGCGCACTTTTTTACTGCTTTCTTGTTCCTCGGTTCTACCGAGGAACAAGATGGCTGCCAACACTTCCTGGTTTGGAGTGTTGACAGCCAATTAGCAGACAGCTCGTGATCGGGAGGGTGCGCGAATCCGACGCGGCCATAGATATATATGTACTTTTACTTTTGATTTTCTCAGCAACTACTGAACGGATTTACACCATTTAACAAAAAGGGTTCTTTCTGAACCAAGAACTACCTCTTTGCCAAATTTGGTGTAATTCCGTTCAGCAGTTCGGGCTGTAGCCGTGTCTAAAATTTCCTATGGGAAAATGATGGGGAAAACACGTTTTGGGACCCCCCTTTTTTCTCGGCCCCCGCTTGACGAATCACCCTGAGACTTTCAGGGTAGGAGCGGACCGGAGCGGGCCATAAAGTTTGAAAATTTCGCGAAGATTCGTCAACCGACGCAAGAGTTATTTCAAATAGAATGTCGCGGATTTCCTATGGAAAATAGGTCCTAACTATAACTATCTACTGGCGACCGCCAGTAGATAATATATATACACATACACCTATAACGTAAAATCTAATAAAAAACATATTATAAATTAAAACATTAAAAGATTTAATAGTCTTTAAACTTAAATTTTGCACTCCATTGAGTGCAACAGTAGGGAAAATGTTGGGTAGCGAACGGGTAAAAAATACTATTCCCACTCCAGTGAGTGCAACAGTAGTTAAAGTGTTGCATAGCGGAGAGGTAAAAATTACAATACCCACTCCAGTGAGTGCAATTGTAGGGAAAGTGTTGGATAGGGGGGGAGGGGGTAAAAATTACTTTTCCCACTCCAGTGAGTGCAACTGTAGGGAAAGTGTTTGACAGCGGAGGGGTAAAACTTAATCTTCCCACTCCAGTGAGTGCAACAGTAGGGAAAGTGTTGGATAGCGGAGGGGTAAAAATTACTATTCCCACTCCAGTGAGTGCAACAGTAGGGAAAATGTTGGGTAGCGAACGGGTAAAAATTACTATTCCCACTCCAGTGAGTGCAATTGTAGGGAAAGTATTGGATAGGGGAGGGGTAAAAATTACTATTCCCACTCCAGTGAGTGCAGCTGTAGGGAAAGTGTTGGATAGGGGGAAGGGTAAAAATTATTATTCCCACTCCAGTGAGTGCAACAGTAGGGAAAGTGTTTGACAGCGGAGGGGTAAAACTTAATATTCCCACTCCAGTGAGTGCAGTGAGTGAGAAAGTGTTGGATAGCGGAGAGGTAAAACTTACTATTCCCACTCCAGTGAGTGCAGTGAGTGAGAAAGTGTTGGATAGCGGAGAGGAAAAACTTACTATTCCCACTCCAGTGAATTCAACAGTAGGGAAAGTGTTGGATAGTGGAGGGGTAAAAATTACTATTCCCACTCCAGTGAGTGCAACAGTAGGGAAAGTGTTGAATAGCGGAGAAGTAAAAATTACTATTCCCACACCAGTGAGTGCAACAGTAGGGAAAGTGTTGGATAGCGGAGGGGTAAAAATTACTCTTCCCACTCCAGTGAGTGCAACAGTAGGGTAAGTGTTGGATAGCAGAGCGGTAAAAATTAATATTCCAATTGGAGTCAGTTCAAAATTAAAAACAAACAATATATCAACTACAACACAAAAGATTTTAAAAAACAAAAAAAGCAAACCTATATAAAAATATTAAAAATTTACAAAAGATAAAAACATTATAATGTTAAAAAGATCTAATAAATACCTAGAAAGATTGTTTTTTTAAAAATAAAAAATAATTTACAAGCAAAAAACTATTGTTTATAGAAATTATTTATAATCAAAAACATTAATTATTACATAAATTGAATCTTTTTTATAACACCACGCAATTCACAACACACATCTAATTTTTTTTAAAAGTACCTCCATATTTAACATAATTAATTATCAATTGAAGAAATATAATTAATTAAAAAACAAACTAAAAGAGATAAAAATTAATTTACTCCCCAAACGTTACCTCTATAAAACCAAAACCCACACACAATATAAAAATAAACAATTACCATAAGTATTTATGAATTGATGAATTAATATTAACGATCAACTAATTATTAATTAATTAAACATAAATTACTTTCCACCCTCTACCCCAATACACACCACAACCCACACCTAAAAATCATTACACAATTTCCATAACTAATTTTACAGTAATAAATCAATATCAATTAACAACTCATTAATTCATTTAAAAGATTTTACTTCCTACCCTTTACCACTATAAACCTCACAACTCACATCTAAAATTAATTACACAATTGCCATATTTAAATTTTAATTAATTAATTAGCATTAATTAACAAATAATTATTCATTAATTATAAATAAATTACATCCCACCCTAATCCCCTATAAACCCCACCACACGCTCCTAAAAAATTACACAATTAACATAATTAATGACCAATTAATTAATTATTAATAATTAACAAGCAATTAATAAATATTTAATAATAAATTAATTCCCACAATTAACACTATAAAATATAAATTAAATAAATATTAAGAAATAAAAAATATTAATACATTTATTACAATAAAATTGCTTCCCACCCTATTCCCCTATAAACCCACAACCAGCTCCTAAAAAAATGACAATTAACATAATTACCAATTAATTAATAATACTTAAGCAATTAATAAATAATTAATAATAAATAAATTCCCACAATTAACACTATAAAATGTAAATTAAATAAATATTAATAAATACAAAATATTAATACATTTATTATAATTAAATTACTTCCCACCCTATTCCCCTATAAACCCACAACCCGCTCCTAAAAACAATGACAATTAACATAATTACCAATTAATTAATTAATAATAATTAACAACCAATTAATAATTAATTAATTATAAATTAATTCCCACAATTAACACTATAAAATCTAAATTAAATAAATACTAATAAATAAAAAATAATAATTAATTTGTTATAATTAAATTACTTCCCACCCATTTCCCCTATAAACCCACAACCCGCTACAGAACTAAAAAACACAACATTTAATTAAAATTAAATTAATAACTACAAAAAATTTAACAGATATTAAAAAACAAAAGCAATACTTATACAAAAAAATAGTTCACATACTCTTAAAATACATACTAAAATACATAATACTAATTAAAACATCGATATTTTAAACAACTATATTTTTGCAAACGGTATTAATGACTTAGGGGGGTCATTAGGATGGCGGGCGGATCGCCACCGCCGGGCAGGCGGTGAGGACCGCCGGCCCGGCGGTGGCGATCCGCCCGCCATCACCCTGAATATTCCCACCGCCAAATTAGGATGGCGGTGGGAATGGTACCGTGGCGGACGGAAAGACCGTCCGCCGTGGTCCCGCAAGGCGGTCCTTTTCCGCCCGCCTTGCGGGACACGGTACAATGGGCCAATGACGGCAGTGCCTTGCAGGCACCGCCGTCTGCATTACGATGCCTGTCTTTTGCGGCGGAGATCCCGCCGCAAAAAGACAGGCGGAGAATGCCTTCGGGGGCCCGTTGCGGGCCCCTGGGGGGTGGGGGGCGGGGGGCTGCACGTAGGGGGTACCCATGGTACCCCCCTGCATTTGCATGTACAAGGTGGCAGGCACCGCACGGTGCCTGTCATGTTGTACATGCAAATGCACAACATGTATTTGTACATTGCGGCGGGTGCTGCTTGCAGCACCGCCCGCCACAATGTAAAAATATGGGATGCGCCCGCCAGTATTTTGTCTTCTTTTTACTGAAGATGACCAAATCATATAGTCTAATATAGAGGTGGGAGTGCCAACAAATTAACAGAGAGAGCCGAGCCAAGGGTCTGGCTCGTCTATTAGAGCCCATGCACGAGCCGAGCCCTAAAAATGTTCGCTATGTAAATCATATAACCAACATGATGTTAAATATGATAATGCCTCTTCAAAATTCAAAAAAGCATTTTTCTTTAACATGTGGAGTCTTTGATATTAATTGGTTACATTATGGCACTACATTAAGAAGTACTTATTAAAAGTGTTTAAATAGAACCCATTAGTGAACTAAGAAGTAAGTCAGTTGTCATGCAAACCTTGTAGGTGGCCCGGAGCATTATATAGCAACATTATAGTCTATTAAATCAAACACAATAGGTTTTTGTACAACTGATGTTCTGAACTCACATATTTGAAAGTGTTGTCTTATGAGATAATGAAGAAAAAGAGTTTTGGTAAAATAAGATATTTTCCTAAGATCACACAATTTAAGTGGGCAAAGCCACAATGTATCCAGGTTTTCTGGTTTCCCTTTGCACAAATCAGCCACTAAATGGGTATCTATTTGTTGTTCCTTTTTATGTTACTGCCTTGTTTTTACCTATTTGTGCATTTTCTGCAAAGTGCAAAGTCGACCTGAAGGACTCAGAGCACTTTACCTGAGCACCAGTTGTATTACACAAGATCACATTCATTTTTATAGGTATGGGGAGATTAAGTGATTTATCCACAATCACAGAATGTGGATCTGACGTGAAGACTCAAACCTGCTTCCCCAGTTCTACAGTCTGCAGCTCTAGCATTCTGGAAAGAGGAGAGGGTGGGAGGTAGAAGCCACTTGAAAGCACAGATTGTCATGGGCTTGAGGTTTCGACAGGATCTCAAGCTGAGCCAGAGTCAGGCTTCAGACTCGATCCTGCACTTGAGCTTTCAGTGGCCTGCCCACTTTTAGTGTAATATTTCACTGGCAGCAATAGCAGCAGTTTAGTGGGGTTGAGTAAGACATTCCTAAGGAAAGCCATTTTTTGTTTTCTTAATAACTGTGGGGAGGCTTGAAGAATCTGCACAAACCTTTCCAAGAAGAAAGTTCATCCAGTTGGGGTCTGTCATTGCAAGTTTCGTGCAGATCCGTCAAGAAGAGTCCAAGGAAAAGGGGGTGGGGGGTTGTTTCTAAAAGGACGACTTCCCATTTTAATTCTCATAGGGTTCTTTGCTCTTCCATACTGAAAAAACTGCTGTACGGAATTACACCACACTTGCCTCAAAGTTAAAACTTTACTCAAGGATTGTGAGTTTGTTGGTTTGGATTAAATTCATTCTGTAGTACTGGAAAATTAGCATTTAAAAAGGGCTTAGCTTGGGTACGAAGAGGTTAAATTATAGAGATATTTTGACAGTTGGAAGCTGTATTTTTATTTTGACCATAACTTTAACAATGTGTGATGAATTTGAACAAAATTTGGCAGATGGTTAGCATGTTTAGCTTACTATTGTAGTTTTAAATTTCTGCAGCTTCATTAAGGGCGAGCTTTAAAAGTGAGGTCAAAATGTGTTAATGTACTAATATTATAACTATGCCATAATTTGACTAATCCACATAGCATTTGATGGATAATAACATATTTAATCTTCCGTGGGAATGGCAAGTTTCATGCAGAACCAACATAGGGGGGAAAAGTTGAAAGATGGGCAAAAACTATTTAGTGTGCTGATAACTTTAGTGTTATACAATGAATCAGCATGAAATTTGTCAGTTTCCTAGCATGTTAAACCCGGTGCAGGAATCTCTGGCTTCATACAGATCTGAGAAGAGGAGGAAAGGGAGTTAAATGGAGACGGGGTAAAAAATAATTGGTTGGCTAATAACTTTGGCACAGTTTTACAGATCTTTTCACAGCTTGAGAGACATCATGTTTAAATAAGTTGTGATGATGAGTTTCCTATACAAATCCCTCAAGGGGGGATACACCTCTGTGATGGATCTCCACTACAGAAAGAAGAACTGAAGCGAATTATAGCAAAATTGGAATGAAACTAACACTTTACTCAGGGAAGTGCCATTGATTGATTTAGAGTAAATCCATTCAATAGTTTTAAAGAAATTAGCGTTACAAAAATTTGTCAGTGAACTTATAGTAATTAAAGTAAATAGATAGCTGTACTATTATTGTGGGGACAGTTCTCAAAGCCAGATTTGCACAATTTCCATGGACCTATATTTGAAAGCAAATCCCACTGGAAAAAGGTTTTAGCTCCCACTGCCCTTTTCAAGTCTGCAATGCCAAAATGTAATCTGCAAATCCACAACTAATTATATAATAACCTGCCAGGTTGCAGACCATGCTCTGCAGCTATACTATGCTCTGCATGCTTGAAGGCCATGCACAGCGGGGTGCAAGTCTACTGTAGGTTAGCAAATTATAGCAAAGGAACACCCCTCCCCTAACTGTACGCCCTGCTGATCTATTTGCGCAACACTCCATATCCTGAGGGTACACTAGGGGCCTAATTACGATGTTGGAGGGACTAACATCCGCCCGACACCGTTGTGGTCTCGGGACCGACCGAGTCCTGACACAGCGATTACAGTGCGACCGCACATGGTGCTGTCGCATACTCCCATTTGTCTATAGGAGCTTGTGTTACGGCCGTTAACCGTACTTAGCACAATCTCCCATAGAGAAATGTGAGAATTTGTTTATTCCTGCACCGCATGGCAGGCATCTCAAGGTGCAGGGATTAACTGCGGGCACCATAGGTGCCCCATCGGCCCCCAACCTTAGGCCGCAGGATGAAGGGGGCCCTTCTAAGGACCCCAATGTCACTTTCAGTCAGGCTTTCTATGTCGGAAAGCCCGACATGGAGACCCTGTTGGAAACCGGCATCATAATCTCAATGGTGGAAACGCCATCCATAGGGATTACGTGTGGTTCTCTGACTGGCCGAGGGGCTCCTTGAGCCCGTCAGAATCCAGCCGGAATGACCGGCCGGTTTCAGTTTTGACCGCCTGCATTGTAATGCGGTGGTCGAAACTGAAACCGTGATGAGGCTAGGAAAGCCTCCGACCTGCGATGCTTTCTAACCCTCATCGTAATGAGTGCCTAAGTATGTAATAATTTCCCACTAGTCAATGGAACATGGCACAAAGACATTAGCAAATAAATGAATATTTGATCCCGCTTTAACTTTGCCCCATTTTTCAATTGGAGGGGACGTAGGCAGTTGTAACAGGAGGGTAAAGGATGGCTATAGACCATCAGACGGGGACGGGTCTTGATATCGCAATCTGTCTGAAACTGTTTTGCTAGCACGGTTACATAATGTTGCTGAATACTGAACAAAATGTATACGATTGCATGGGAGCATATTGATGTTGTTTTACTGTTGCTATCTTGCTGGATTGCTGAAAAAACTAAATAAAGATCAGTGCTTAATTTGTAAAAAACACAATGCTAGGGCCCTCGTCATGAGGCCACTGCAGCTTGCACCATCCATTGCTCCTGCCAGCACTGCTAGTACCAACACAACTACTAACCATCGTCCTGCTATAAGTGTGACAATTCAGATTGTTCCCGGACTCCAAAGGAACAAGAATGGCTTGGGTGGCCAGTGTTAGTCATTTTAATGTACATTGAATTAATAAAGAGTTGTGCCTATCTCTAAATTAGACTAACAGCGCCACTATGTGGCAAACTGACATAAGTGCCGATGTTAACAATTAAGTGCCGGTGCAGAGCACCGGAAGCCACCGGCTCAAATTAAGCACTGATAAAGATGTTTTAAAAACTTTACTCCTTTTATCAGATCTGCCTAAAATTTGAGATTCCTGAACTGGGCTCAACTTGCTAACATCCTCTCAAATATCATCCTGATTCATTAACCAGTGCCAAAACGTTTTGACCCTCCCCTATTTAACTCTGTTCCTTCTTGATGGATTTGTATGAAACTCAAAATGAAAAGAGTATGCTAAACAAGTCTGCCAATTTTCATGCAGATCTGTGGTAAGGCACCAAAGCTATTAGCATATCAGAATATCAAAGATTTCGTTACTCCCGCCCTTTAAATTTGCTCTCCCTTGGTCGATCTGCAAAAAACTTGACATTCTAAGAGACAAATAGACATGCTGAAGTTTTGCCAAATGTTATGCCGATTTGTGGCACAATATCATAGTCATTAATAAATTACACTTTTTTGGCCCTCGTTGTAAATGTGCCCCAATTTGATGAATCAGCACACAATTGTAAACACTAGTAGTGAGCTGAACATGCTAAATGTCTGCCAAATTTCATCTAACTTTGCCAAACGGTACTACATTTATAAACAAATCAATATGCATTGCACTTACGGTAGTAGCTCTAGTGTGGTTATGGTTGAGTTCGAGTTTCCAAAAGAAAGGCATTTTCTGTTTGTTTTTCGTAATGACTTTAGCACCGTTTAAAGAATCTGCACAAAATTTCCTGACAAAATGTTTATCCTCTTTGTAGCCCTCAAGGCATTATCAGCATCTGTCAAGCAAGGGCCAAGGAAAAGAGTCAGGGGTGGGAGAGGGGACAGTCTCAAAAGTGTGATTTTCCATTTTTATTCCTATAGCATACTGTGCACTACAGAAAAATATGGTTGAACGTAATTTCACCGAACTTGACAAAGTTAAAACTTTAGTCAAGGATTGTGTTTATTTTGGGTTTGATGTAAATCTAGTAGTATTTGAGAAATAAACATTTGAAAAGGGGGTTGTGTTGGGCATAAAAAAGGTTACATTTTTAAGTGTGTTTGCACTGTTAATTCATGGATATCCAGGGCCGGACTGGGAACTGAAACCGGCCCTGGCAAACTGCTCGGCTGGCCCCCCTGGGGGTGAGGCCGAGCTGTTTGCTACGGCCTATTTCGGCCGATTTTGTTACAGGGGCCGATATTGCTGGCCCCCGGTAACAAAAACGCCCCCCCAGGGCCTAAAACCGGCCCCCACCCTGGCGGCCTGCCGGGGAAATGCCCGGTGCCCGCTACGGCCAGTCCGGCCCTGTGGATATCCCCAAAACCGGATTTACGGTTATCCACAAATCCAAAAATGTCAAAAAATAAATCAATCTGTTTGGCAAAGATAGATTCTGATGTCGGCAATTTGAAATGATCTGATTAGCTGTCCTTAACACTGATAGGAAAATGCTACGGCCACCATTACAAGGTTCGGGGAATCAGTTCCTGAGCCTGAAAAAAGTTTGGAATGGGCACATGGGGGGCCGGGTGAGCACACCCTGACCCACAGGCCCAGATTGGGGTGGGAGGGTCAAAGGGGTTTCCCTTTGATCAAAATTTAAAAAAAGACACCCTCATTTAGTTGCATGATCAGAACCTGCTGATCTAAAAAAAGAAAGAAAAAAAATGAAGGGTTTGGCTGGAGCTCAGGTCAATCGGCTAGCTTGCACGTGCAGTGGCTGTTGGCCACCCACAGGGAGTTGGGTGAAGGGCTTGGCCAGAGTCCATGTGCAGCGAGGGCTGGCTGCATATGGCAGAAGGACACAGGACCTGCAGCCAGTCCACTGCTGTGCATTGCCTTCGGCCATGGGAGCTGCTAAAGCAGTTCTTCAATGGCACCAAAATTGGGAATTGGTGGCTGTTTGGTGAGTTGTCCACCCAGAGGCCATAGAATATTCCTTTTTCTCACCAATGCACAATTTGTATACTTGATTAGATCTATCGTAGTGCGGGATGGCAAACATCGGTCATCCATAGTGAACAGCTGTGCAGGACTCTGTCAGACCACAGCCTGTTACTGTTGAGTAAACACTGAGGCAGATGTAGGATGGCGATTTGGGTTTGGAGACGCCACCCGATGGTGCTAGATGACCCAATTTCTAGGCAGAAAATTTGGAAAAAAATAGGTCACTATCTTATGGAAAATGAAGGGGCATCCTCCAATGTGTGCAAGGTGCGAAATATGTGATGTTGTAATAAAACAACGTTTAGGAAATGCAGTCTTTGGAGGGGAGCATAGTGACTTTAGGGGTTCAACTGTGAGCAAGGGAACAGGATATCCCCTGACACCTGAGGCACGGGATGAACTTTCTCACAAAAATGATGATAATACCAAACAACCTGAATGTCGGTGTTGCATAGATTATAAGACATATATGACCAAGATTCATAAAGAAGGGAGAAAAGGTGGGCAGATTGAAAGCCTGGTTCATAAATCCATAGACTAGGGGACTCCCTGAGGATGGGATTCAGAGCAAATCTGGGGCGGTAGAGCATACACTTTTTGGTATCGATCATGCAATACATAAATATTATTCCAAACAGTGCTGTGGAGAGAGCGACAAACACAGAAGATCTGGCCGATATCTACATAAGGGAGGACTCACCACCCTGTAACTGGATGAAGCGAAATATATGGAAGCACCACTGGGGCTGTCAAATTTGAAAAAAATAATTTCTGATTTGATGTCGGGCGGGGGACCTAAAGCGGATGTGTTATGTCATGCGGCCTTCATAAATGGGCAGTTGCCTGACTCAAAGAAAGAGGATTTACTAGTATATTTTCTCAATCCGGGCTATGACTCCATTATGTGACAGCATATAGGCCGCTATCGATGTTAAACAGTAATTACAAAATTATCAGTAAAACTGTAGCCAACCACATAGTTGACAAACTATTATCAATTGTGTGCCCTGGTCAGAACGTCTATATACCTAGCCGCACTCTGCCCCCAAATATCAGATGCTTATTCCACATACCCACAGATGGCACAAACTGCTCAATGCCCAGTGGTACTTGTTGTAGACTAGAAAAATCCTCTGACAAACTTGGTTGAAGTTATATTTTCGAAGTATTGCAGAAAATAGGATTTGGGCTGCAAGTGGTAAAATGAATTAGGGTATTGTATATGTTCCCAACTGCTAGAGCTATGGTAGGACGAGTGATGTTGGTTCCCAATGGCACTGAAAGGGTAACAAGACAAAGGTGACTCGTGACTCCATTAATTTTCACACTGGTTATAGAACCCCTATTGAACATGATCTTTACAATGAGGAATGGGGTATTCAGGTATCGGGATGTATCAGTTCATTTCATTGTGCGCAGACAACATCCTGATGCATCCAAAGGACTCCTCTCCAGTACTTGCACAAGTCACAGGAGTGCTCAAAAAAACTTGAGTCACTGTAGGGACTGCAAGTTAATCTGTCTAAAACTTGTGGTCAAGCAGTCAGTTTAACAGAGAACTGTTACACATCAAGACATCAGGTAGGAACACTGGACATTTCCTTATCCAGGTATCCAGGTTTACCATGTACTGGATGATGTCACAGAGTAAAGTATCCTTATAACACTGAGACTCATCAAGTGGCAGGTAGCCTTCTGGAAAACCCTGCAATGAACAATTTTGGGCAGAGTAGCACTGACGACAATGGTATTTGTACCAAATTTCCTGCATCTGTTTGCTAATTTACTGAATCTGCTAACAGGTAAAATCTTTAAGGAACTGGATTCAATTTTGTTGTCTTTCATTTGGAATGAAGACAGGCATAGGGTGGTGATGCAGTTACTTAAATTCCCAAATACATAAGAACTTATAACATACCACAGTTACAATGGGAGGCCAAATAGTGTGCAGCCTGCCCCCATCGGATGCTGTACTAATGACACTTGAGATTATGGATATGTTGTTGACTGTTAAGGAGTATGCCAATACTATTGAGGGTGACTCGTTACCCTCAGACTAGGTACTTGAGACGGGTGACTTTGGAGGTATTAGTGAAGGTACGGACCATGCCCGAGGACTGAGATCAAACCAGATGGGATGACTATGGCATTTTTTTTGCGCTAGGTGATTTGTATGACTCGACCACGCTTAGGTCCTTTCATGTTCTGATATGAGGCAATGGGTACCTGGGGGCCATTTTGAGTTTCAGTAAATTTGCTTTACATGCACTGTAGAGATGGATCATCATAGGAAGGATCATCACTACTGAACTACATGCATACATGCCCTTCCAACTTCATCTTGAGATTAGGAGGGTAAAAGGACAGTGACACAACTACAGCAGTGATTAATTTGTAAATTAATATATGCCAGGCACCAATATCTTAGAAGGCCGGCGCACCCAACCGGTTGGGTTGCTGAATCCCAACTGTTTAATCTTGATTCCATCTCATGTTTTCTTCATCCATCACCATTCACTTCCTGCCCCTTTATCTCACTCTTGCATGTTGTTTCTCATCCCAGTTTTGTCACTTGCTTTTCCATCTTTCTCTTCATTCTTCTTTCCTACTTTTCTGAATTTCTCTCACTTGTTCTGCATCAAAAATTGCTGATAAAGCAATAAGACACTGTCTCCAAAAATGTGTGCCAGTGGACACCACCTAAAACCAAAGGCTCAAATTAAGCACTGAGGGGCTTATTCATGAGTCCTTTGCACCGCAGTTGCGTCTCATTTGTGACGCTACTGCGGCATAAAAAATGTGCCACGTTGCGCCTTATTTACAAAGTGAGGCATCTAGGAAGACGCGTCACTTTGCAAAGCCCTGCACTACATTATACCTGCGTCAGGTATAATGTATGCAGGGTGGGCATTCCCCTGCAAAAAAGGCTCGTAGAAGTGTCGCAGTGAAATCTATGAGATTTCACTGCTACACTTCTAGGATGCCACTTTGTCAAATCCATACAGCAGGCATAAGACTGCTGCAGGCCCTTTCACATGGGGCTTGCCCCATGTGAAAGGACACATTGCTGGAGTTGCATCTGTTTTCAGACACACCCCAGCAATGTGTCCCTTTTGGGCCTACAGACACGTCAGGAATACTGACGTAGCTGTAAATCCTTGCGACATGGAGCGTTGTATAGTAACTACGGCGCATCGATGGTGTCACAAGGAGGGCGCACTGAAAAGTGCTGCATCAATGTTTTCACGCAGCGATGCAGCACTTTTCATAAATGAGGCCCTGAATTATTAAAAGTGTTGGTGGACAAAATCAAACCTGATCTAGTGGAACTGAGAGAGAGGTGGCTGAATGAAATGGGGGTAGATCTGGAAGAGAATGATTGGGCTTTAATCCTGTAGCATGCACTTAAAGTCTCCAAAAACGTGGGTTCAAGATGCAACACTTTAATTTCCTTCTCAGGACCTACCTGACTCCCAAAAGATGATCTAATATTTACCCTTCAGGAATTTTAACTTCCCCGGTGTAGAAATCTAACTTGTACCATTTGGTATGTTCATGCCTAGTGATTAGCGGACAGTGGAAAGATATTGCATGTCTACTGGCAGGACTAAACTCTTGAAACCTGAAATGTGTTCCCCTTCCAAAGAAGAAAAAACTAAGTAATAAGGTCTTAGACCTGACAATGGAATTTTCTCAAATGTCCCCAGCGCAATACTGGAAACCAATAAATGATCCAGGATGTAAGCAGTGTGCAAGATGTGTCCTCTAATGGGCTGAAAATGAAGGAGCTGCCCCCCGACAAGACAGGAGTAATGGACACCATGTTTGCTTGGGAAGAACTAATCCTATCCTTTAGAGAGACCACAATGATGGACCTCCTGGAATGTATTCGGAATGGAACTGAAAAAGAAGAGAGGGTAAAATCCACCCCCTGGCGCCATGAGATCAGGCTACTGCACAAGGTGCCAACTCTGAGGAATAGCCATTCTTCTCTTGCCGGCTTCAAATATATATATAATAAATGAGTGAAAGATAAGTCAACTGTAATTGTAACATCACACTTAGGTATATCCATGGATCCCACGAGCTTAGAATAGTTAAAATGTTTGAGTGCTAAATGTTATCTGTGAGAACTTGCAAAAATCAAGCGATGCTGTAAGATTAGATACTATGGGGTCGATTCCGATGTCGGCCGGAAGCGCACCTAACAGTATTCGTCCGGAAAAAATACCAGTCGAACGCGTGTTTTCCGACCGACTCGAACACTCTACCGAACGAACAAGTACGATGCGCATAACAGCCCAGATTCCGAGCGAGCCGTACTTACCCATTCCAGCTCCTGTACCCCGCCCGAGCCGGATCCGTAAACGCCGAATCGAGTCGCACGGAACCAAATACACAGCACCTTCCGGCCGGACTAGTACGATGCGTCTTCCGTACGCGCCAAACTCGTCGCTACGTCCGGCACGTTTGAGCATCCGGGCGAGCCGAACATAAGCTCCGTTTCGCGCCACAAGACAATCCACGGCTACGAGATGAACAAGCCTGCTACGAGTACGACTCGAAGACACGAGAAACCCGAACGAGACGATCCAAGCATGAATCCCATTTCGCAGGTCCTACCTATACTCTACATCTATTACCGGGACCGGCACGGACGCGTACGGCGCAGACGGTAAGTCAAACACCAACAATACAAACAAACCACACGTACACGAAATATGTCACACATAGGGATGCACAAATAACTTACACTAGCAACAGCAGAACCATAGGGGTGGGATGGCCAACACCAATGCCATACACACCCATAGGGGGCTGGATGCCTGCCACTACTACCACCCCTACCCAGGGGTGCCTGGATGCCTGCCACTACTACCACCCCTACCCAGTGGGGCCAAGATGCCTGTCACTACTACCATCCCCACTCATGGGGGGCTGGATGCCTACCACTACTACCATCCCCACTTATGGGGGGCTGGATGCCTACCACTACTACCATACCCACCATTAGGGGGATGGATGCCTGCCACTACTACCACCCCTACCCAGGGGGCCTGGATGCCTGTCACTACCACCACCCCTACTCAGGGGGGCCTGGATGCCTGTCACTACCACCACCCCTACTCAGGGGGGGCTGGATGCCTGTCACTACCACCACCCCTACCCAGGGGGGCCTGGATGCCTGTCACTACCACCACCCCTACTCAGGGGGGGCTGGATGCCTGCCACTACCACCACCCCTATCCAGGGGGGGCTGGATGCCTGTCACTACTACCATCCCCACCCTTAGGGGGATGGATGCCTGCCACTACTACCATACCCACCCTAAGGGGGATGGATGCCTGCCACTACCACCACCCCTACCCAGGGGGGCCTGGATGCCTGTCACTACCACCACCCCTACCCAGGGGGGCCTGGATGCCTGTCACTACTACCATCCCCACTCATGGGGGGCCGGATGCCTACCAGTACTACCATACCCACTCATGGGGGCTGGATGCCTACCACTACTACCATCCCCACTCATGGGGGCCTGGATGCCTGTCACTACTACCATCCCCACTCATGGGGGGCTGGATGCCTACCACTACTACCATCCCCACTCATGGGGGGCTGGATGCCTACCACTACTACCATACCCACCCTTAGGGGGATGGATGCCTGCCACTACTACCACCCCTACCCAGGGGGCCTGGATGCCTGTCACTACCACCACCCCTACTCAGGGGGCCTGGATGCCTGTCACTACCACCACCCCTACTCAGGGGGGCTGGATGCCTGTCACTACCACCACCCCTACCCAGGGGGCCTGGATGCCTGTCACTACCACCACCCCTACCCAGGGGGGCCTGGATGCCTGTCACTACTACCATCCCCACTCATGGGGGGCCGGATGCCTACCACTACTACCATCCCCACTCATGGGGGGCTGGATGCCTACCACTACTACCATCCCCACTCATGGGGGCCTGGATGCCTGTCACTACTACCATCCTCACTCATGGGGGGCCAGATGCCTACCACTACTACCATCCCCACTCATGGGGGCCTGGATGCCTGTCACTACTACCATCCCCACTCATGGGGGGCTGGATGCCTACCACTACTACCATCCCCACTCATGGGGGGCTGGATGCCTACCACTACCACCACCCCTACTCAGGGGGGGATGGATGCCTGTCACTACTACCACCCCTACTCAGGGGGGCCTGGATGCCTGTCACTACTACCATCCCCACCCTTAGGGGGATGGATACCTACCACTACTACCATCACCACTCATGGGGGGCTGGATGCCTGTCACTACAACCACCCCTACTCATAGGACGGGTAATGCATGACACAACTAGCATACTCCCACATAAGGACTGTCAGTAAATTACATCCCAGCCTCCAACACCATGACAAGCGTGTGTGGTCTGTGTCAAATGCATACAACACTGAACATGACATTGAACATACAATGTGACCCCCTAACACATGTGTCACACATAATTGTGTGTGTGGCCTACACAATGCAAGCAGACCATGACCACTGTGGCAATGTGGCCCAAAGCCCCATCACCACAGTGCCCATAAGGTAAGTGTGTGCTCCATAGCTGAAGCACATTTTGAACAGTGTGGCAATGTGGCCCAAAGCCCCATCACCACAGTGCCCATAAGGTAAGTGTGTGCTCCATAGCTGAAGCACATTTTGAACAGTGTGGCAATGGGGCCCAAAGCCCCATCACCACAGTGCCCAAAAGGTAAGTGTGTGCTCCATAGCTGAAGCACATTTTGAACAGTGTGGCAATGGGGCCCAAAGCCCCATCACCACAGTGCCCAAAAGGGAAGTGTGTGCTCCATAGCTGAAACACATTTTGAACAGTGTGGCAATGGGGCCCAAAGCCCCATCACCACAGTGCCCAAATGGGAAGTGCGTGCTCCATAGCTGAAGCACATTTTGAACAGTGTGGCAATGGGGCCCAAAGCCCCATCACCACAGTGCCCAAAAGGTAAGTGTGTGCTCCATAGCTGAAGCACATTTTGAACAGTGTGGCAATGGGGCCCAAAGCCCCATCACCACAGTGCCCAAAAGGTAAGTGTGTGCTCCATAGCTGAAACACATTCTGAACAGTGTGGCAATGGGGCCCAAAGCCCCATCACCACAGTGCCCAAAAGGGAAGTGTAGTCCTGGTGAAAGCTGCAAAAACATAACTGCAGGGATTATTCCTGGCCACACAACACCAAACACTACAGTGGCATTGTAGTGCTTGTGTCCCATAGCAACATAGATTGTGTGAGGCAAGCAATGCAGTGCCAATGACACATCGTTCTGGCCATGTGCACACAAACATCAGCCATGGGGGCCCACATTGTCTACATTCACAAATAACACAATGACAGAAGTGAGCATCATAATGCAGACCCACATATCAGCACCAATGGACACACAAATGTAGATATCCTGTGGAGACTGGAGATGTCAGATGAACAAATACCATACCATGGCAGCAATGGGACATACTAACCATGATCAATGTGCTGACTGATGACCTAGCAGTCCCAGGGCCAGCAGGGGAAAGCCAACAAACAACATACAGCCAATGGCAAACTAAAGATATGCCAATGCAGTGGTGCAAAAGCACAAACACAAACAGGCAGACTCATACTGCATATCATACACAACAGGTGAGGGGGTTGTGTGCCAGTGTCCCCAGGCAAACACACAACCCATGAGGAGGCCAGATTCACTGATACACAGATGTCAACACAGTCACAAACAAAAGTAACTCATGGATTGGATTCCCCTATGTGGGCAAACAGGCATTGTGAGATGAGAGGGAGCCCAAATTACACATGTCACACAAGCTTGTAGGAACAGCAACACACCCAGCAAGAGACCGAACCACCACAGCACTCCCCCCAGGGACCCCACATTGTGGTGACACTAGCCTCCATGACAATCACACTGTGATGACAAAGGTAGATGTCATCCACACTGTGAACCACAGCCATGTGTCCTGAGCAACAAACTACCATCACACCTATACAAGCACAAAGCACTCAGCACGGCCTGCCAGCCAAGGAAAATATGGAGGTAGTGCCCCAGCCGTGCAACAACTCACATTTGCACACACTCAACGCCACACACCTTGAACTCCACCAATGTGCAGCGTTGAAGCTCACATGGACTGCTGACATTGCACATGCACCCATGACAATCCCAGGGGTGGTGGGGGGAAATAAGGTGCAGAAACCCATCACACATGTCCAGTCAACAATACTTGTGAATGTCTGACACACTGCACAGTATGCCGTACGTGGGCATGACGTGAAATCCACCCCAAACAATGGGATCCTGGCCATAGTCACACACCAATGAAGAAGCCAAGCTGACCCACACAGGACACACATAGACAACTTCCAACATTGCAGCTCTGACCCTGAGGAGTGGCAGCAGTCACACACACAACGTGTCACAATCACTGAAAGCATACACAAACAGAAAATCACATTACTCGTGTAACCAACAAGTGCCAAGAGGAATCCTGACTGTGTCCCATCTGCGTTTGCCCACATCCCCAGCCCTGACAACAAAGACAACTAGGGATGACAACCTCATGAACATTAGTTTGCCATGCACCCACATCCCGGAGTAACCAGGTCCAAGATGCTGGATGAACACAGAACAACTCAGCAAGCATCACAAACAGGAACATCCGTAGGGACACAGCCTGTGTAGGAAAAGGAGAAGGGAACACGCACAGACATGCCTACACAACACACAACATGGGCACAGCCTATATCACGGAATCACGCACTGCCATGAGGGCACTCCACTCCTGTGGAAGGTCAGCTGTGCCAAACCTTGTCTGTGCATGACTCAAACATGTCAGCAGAACACTCGGTCAGTGAGTCAACAACTACAACACACTGAAGGCTCTGCTCATATCAGCCTGGGCACGGGAGTGTCACGTCAGTCATCTGCATACACCCAAGACATGTGTCAAGCAACTTGCACTGTGTACACAGATGAGTCCTCCAAATTTGATGTGCTAAACTGCATGTCCATTGGAGACGGGCACACAGTCAGGGTACTAGGAACATTGGACAGTGGTAAGCCCACCAGATGTGCATCAGTGTAGGACAAAGATGGTAATCTACAAATGCTAAACGTACATCCCTGTGTCAAATGCTGAACATTACACCCTCAGACTGCAGCAAAGGATGCTATAGATCCAGACTAGATTAAGACACATATCCCATGGACCACATGGAGCCCATCACAGCAAAACTTCATTTACCTGATCTGAACACTATTACAACAGCAAAAGCATGATTCTACACATCTACATCATGTACCTCCAAAGATTAACCACAAGTAAACAAAAATAGGCTTTATTCAGCAAGTGTGCAACTCAAATCAAAAGTCCAAAATAAACTAAGACCAATGGCCAGTCCAAATATACAGTCCCAACAGGGTGATGTGTGACAACTTGTCAACAATTGCTTGCCTGCACAGGTACGGACAGGGTACATCCCCCTTGGAGGGGCATACGAGGGGCAGGCCAGGCACCGCAGGGACAGGATCAGGGGATGCCAGAAGGAGGCAGTGAAGGGGAGGTGGGTGCAGGAGTGTCACCGGCAACTGCAGTGGAGGTGTCTGACTCAGGGGGCTGGCACACCGCAGGGCTCAAGTCAGATGGAGTTGGTGCTGCAACCTCTGCAGTGGGCTGGTCAGATGGAGTGGACTGGGTCCCCAATGCAGTGCCCGAGTCAGACGGGGTGGTTGTGGACTCCACCGCAGTGCATGACTCCAAGGTAGTGGAAGGGGGGCAGAAGAGCTGGGCAGGACAGAGGGGGGGGACACGGTCTCCACACCAGTGGCACAAACAGGCAGAGCGTCTGGTTTGGGGGTGGAAGAGCAAGTGGCAGGGGGGGAGGGCCTAAGCAGTTTGGGGATGCGGTATTGGTGTGTGGGGGAACCTGGGGCAGGGTGTGGCGGTGGAACCTGTGGAGTGGTGGCCTGGGGGATGGAGGTGAGAGACTGGGTGGTTGACTTGCAGGGCGGTGGCGGGGTCTTGCTCTTCCGGGACTGGGGAGACTTGCGGGTGGGGGCTCACTCTGCCTGCGCCTGGGGAGGGTGTCCGGGGGCGAGGGGCACTCCCTCTGTGTGGGTGGACTTCCTCTTCCCCCGGTATGCTGGATCAGCAGGATGGGAGGGAAGAGGCCGAGGTCACACAGGAAGATCTGCTGTGTAGGTGTGTTAGCAGGCGAGGCAAGGGAAGGGGTCTTGGAGGGAGAGGATTTGGAGGACTGCGGAGTTAATGTGGATGCCTGTGTGTGTGTGTTCCCCGTCCCCTGTATCTGTGGTATCAGTCCCCTGAGGATGCGTGTGTGCACGTCTTGCCTTTCTCTTGGGTGTGTCTGTGCTGCTCGTGTCTGTGTGTTTGGGTGACTGTGCAGGTGTGCATGTGCTTTGGACAGGTAGGGGTGCAGGAAGTGTTGATGGGGCAGAGGTGGGAGGGGTGAGGGACTGTTGGAGGAGGGACACTGCTGCCGTCAGGGAGGAGTCCATGGACCTATTGCTCCTCTGTAGGGCAGACATACCCGTCGAGATGCCCTCCATGAACGACACCAGCTGTGTCAACAGAGTGGTGTGTGCATGGAGGACACTCAGCATTGCTGTCTGCCCTACATGGAGCTGCCGAAGGAGGTACACAGACTCCTCACTCAGGGCAGCAGGGGACACAGGGGCAGGGACTGCGGTGCCTGGCATGAAGGAGACACGCTCCCGAGTACGGGAGCCTCCACGGACCTCAGGAATGGGAGCCAATGGGAGGGCGGTGGTGGTGGTGGTGGCGGGGCCAGACAGACTAGCTGGCCTTTGGTGGCTGCTGAGACCCGCCTCCACAAGGGAGTCATCCTCCGAGCTGATGTGGTCCTCAGCTGAGGTGGATGGTGCTGAGGACTCCTCGGTGTGGCTCCCCTCGCCCTCCGTGCCACTGGGTCCCTCTGACCACCCGTCCGATGCTGACCCAGTCTGGCTCCGCTGCTCCTCCTGGTCCGTGGAGCTGTCCCCTCCTGTGGCCGTGGATGTATCTGAAAAGAATTAGGGAAACAGACAAACATCAGTCACCTGCACTGACCGCACACACCACAGTAAGTACAGCACATTACAGAGCAAGCCCTGGCATCCTTAGTTGAACATTGCCTAAAGTCCTCACACAGATTCGGGAAGCCAATTGTCAGTCTGATGGTCAACCATGGGACTCACACCCCTCCTGCCCTTGCACCCATCTGTCCGGTGCCTGTCTGATGGTAAGACCCCAGTGTGGACACATGCACCACCTACACAGTTGTTGGACATTGCAGGGAACACGGTGAAGTATGTGAACATGCACACATCACATCTCCTGCCACTGAGTCAGTGCAGGTGTCCGGATAAAGGGATGGCCAGAGTCTAAATAGAAATGCATGTGATGCATACCAGCACCAGACACCATGATGCACCCATGTCCGGATAGTCAATGCCACAATGGGGTGCATGTTGCACATGTCACTCCCCTGCAGGATCAGTCTCAGGAAGTTGAATGCCATGACACAGGAATGCGTGCAAAGTCATACATTACTGCCTCAAGTCACATGGCCATGGCAGCCAGCCAACAACAGTCTGTACTGTGTCACAATCTGAGGGCATGGGGAATGCAAGTTATGTGACTGACAAGTGCACATGTCCATCCCCCAAATACCACATCATCTGTACTACTATTTGTCCACGTCATACCAACTGGACATATGGGGCACATGAAACACAACTCTCTGAACATGAGCACCTCACAGTGTGCTGTGAATGACAATACAGCTGACTGAAAGTCACAGTCGCAAACACCTGTGTGCACAGTCAAGTGATCAGACACCTATAAGTCACAGAAGTATCGTCTATCATGGTCACATCTCAGATGGCATGCTGAGCCCTAACCGATAAACATACCAGTAGTCCTGACAACGAAGACACAGCACAATGACACAGAGGCAGACACCTAAGGGTACATTAGTGGAGAGGTGTGGTGCAGCGGCCAGGGCAGCTGACTTTGGAGCACAGGGTTCACGGTTCGATCCCCGGCTCCGGCGGCAGCTCAGCACCATGTGACTCTGGGCAATAGCTCACTTAATTTCCACGACGGCCCCCAGCGCCTTGAGACCCGTAAGGATGAGTAGCTGCGCTATATAAAAACGGACTTACTTACATTACACTGATCACAACATGCCAGATGATGAGTGGGAGTACAGAGTGCATTGCATGCCCTGGAGTAGGCATGACTGTCCAGCTCCACCTGTAAGAGGGATGAGTCCTGGACAGTAGGCAGGTGGCTAAGCATGTGTGACACACTGGATACACATACTCCTGAGGCCCAAACATTGTTCCCGCCAGCAGCATGGGTGTGTCAAAATTCCCCAGGGACATGTGGTGAGTCAGAGCAGCAAGCGGACCACATATCAAAGTTACACCCAGATTACATGTCAGAACTTAGGCATTGTGTAAGCAATTGACCCACCCATGAATCGCACAACATAGTCACGGGAACAAATGCTGTCCCCCACCTTGAGCAAAGCAAAATGCAATGACACAGTCCCCAAATGACACAATTTCCTGACTAACTACACAGATTGGTTAAATACGGCGTTTCTAGCCGCAGTGCCCACCAAAAGCATTGCTGGTAATAGGAGAACCCCTTCGGCTCCTTGGTTCTCAGATGCCCTACGGGTAGAAAAACAAAAATGTCGCCGGCTGTAAAGATGCTGGCGCGTTAAGTATGATTCATCCGAGAGGGAAACATATAAATTAGCTTTAAGAGAATACAAAAATCTCCTTACATTGGAAAAGAGAGAATATTTTACTAGAGTAATCTCGGAGGCAAAACATTCCTCTAAAGCTCTCTTTACAGCGGTGAACAATCTTACCACCCCTCATAGTATAGGGCCAGAAAACAGTCAAGAGTCCTGTGTTGCCATTGCTTCTGCCTTCAAAACTAAAGTTTTGGACATCTTTAAAAATTTTGAGGACACATTAGCTCACGTCACCGCCCTGCCGCTTTCACCAATTTCTCGGGGCACAAACACCTTGCTCAGCTTTACACCAGTATCATTGGACACAGTGGCAAAACACATTCGGGAGGCTAAGTCAGGTTCCCCAGAGGACCCTTGCCCACCTGAGCTGCTGAAAGAAGTCTCTGATTTGGTAAGCCCGGTGTTAACAGATATCTTTAACTCCATGTTCTCCTCTGGCAATTTCCCAGCAATTTGGAAGGATACGTCTATCCTTCCACTGCTGAAAAACCAACCTTGGATGCAGCCGATCCCAATAACTATCGCCCCATAGCTCCGCTTGCCGCTGCCCGCGAAGATAATTGACAAAATTATGAATATCCAACTTTCCCAGTTTATTGGCGAACATGATCTGTTGGACCATTCTCAGTTCGGTTTCTGTCGGGAACACAGTACCGAAACGGCACTTATTAAAGCCACGGAGGAAATAAGAGCGGTGATGGATGGAGGAGGGTCAGCGGCCCTGATACTCCTCGATCTATCAGCCGCATTTGACACGGTTGATCATTTTCTCCTACAACACCGGCTGAAGATGCTGGGAGTTGGGGGTTCAGCACTGGCACTGGTGTCCTCCTTCCTTAAGGACAGAAGACTGGCAGTGTCGATCGATGGATACCAGTCTGAGCCATATCTCCTCCCTTGTGGAGTGCCCCAGGGCTCCTCCTTGAGCCCCACCCTTTTTAATATATACGTCTCTGAACTAGCCCCACTTATCCGGATTTTTGGCTTTAGCCTTACTTCTTATGCAGATGATTCCCAGATTGTAGTAGCAGCATATAAAAATCAGTCCTCGCCTGCTCTGCAATTTAAGAACTGCATGGGTGTCATCACTAATTGGATGAGCACACACTGCCTCAAACTCAATTCTGGAAAAACTGAAATCTTGACCTTTGGGAATCTGCATCCTAGTTGGGGCAGTGTGTGGTGGCGCGTTGATATGGGTGATCCACCGGAACCAGCAACTAAAGCGAAGAACTTGGGAGTATGGGTGGATAGTAAACTTTCTTTTGTTCAACACACTAATGCTGTGGTTTCCTCCGCCCACTTCCTTATTAAGAAAATCAGGAAGATTCTCCCTTACCTTCCGGAGGACACGAAAATAACTGTAATCACTTCATTAATCCTGCCTAAATTGGATTATTGTAATGGGCTGTTTATAAATGTTCAGAAGCATTGCCTGAAAAGACTACAGAGCGTGCAAAATTCAGCCGCTCGACTTCTGTCAAACACCCCTTGGTTCAAATCAGTATCTGGAAAGATCCGTAATTTGCATTGGCTCCCTGTAGCGCAGCGAATAAAATTCAAGGCTCTTAGCCTGGTATTCAGGGCCCTGATTCATACAGGGCCAGCCTTTTTGCAAAATCTTCTTGTTTGGTATGAACCAACTAGACACCTTCGTTCATCTGGTGCTAAACTCTTGAGAGTGCCCAGAATTCGTACCTTACTCTGGGGTGGTCGCAGCTTTCATTACTGCGCTGCTAAACTCTGGAATTTTCTACCGATTGACTTGAGAAACGCGTCATCTCTTGTCTCTTTCAGAAAGGAGCTAAAAACCTGGCTCTTCTGTAACTAGAGACTCACCAGTGGCTTACTTTGTCCATAGCGCCAAGACACCTCCGGGTATTCGTGCGCTTTACAAGTTTTGATAACATAACATAACATAACTATAAGGGCCACACATATGCGTATCAGAGGAGAAGTGGGCATGTCACAAATGAGGGACATGGGTCCTGGACCACATGACTGATGTACTGTGGAAGTTTAACCAGGCCAGAGGAGGGCACATAGCATGTCAGACAAAGTGCACAGTGCAGTCATGGACTCACCCCCTCCTTGCTGCTGCCTGTCCTTCAGCTGCCCATCCAGGTCAGGGAAGACCACCGCCAGGATCCGGAGCATGTGGGGGGTCAGAGTCCGGTGTCCGCCCCTCCTGCGAGGAGGCGACAGCTTCAGCTGGACCTTTGCGATCCTCCGGGTCCAGCCATGAAAGTCCTGCCACCTCTTCTGGCAGTTACGGATCCTGCGCCTGTAGACCCCCACGGATCTTACTTTCCGGGCGATGGTCAGCCAGATTTCCTGCTTCTGGTGGGCATCAACCTGTGAGGATGACAAAGTGAAAAGGCCATTACTACACATGCAACATATACGTGCATCACACAGTTGGATATACATGTCTCAATCACAGGGGCATATGATGTACACAGGCAGTGCAACAATGGCTATGAACAGTTTGCCAGCAGTCACTACATGGTATCATTGCATGGGAAGTAAACCTAGTTGGAATGCACTGTTACTGCACTGTACCAGTTCAGTGCATGTGACTACACACTTTGGGGTGTGACAACTACTCAGTGGGCATGCTAGCCAGTGGTGTGCACACTGAAAGCCCTGCTAGTCAGACAACATGCACAATTAGTGAGGCAGTGGACAGCACACTCACCTGCTCCCCTGGTTTCCCATACAGCTTGCTGTACTGTGGAAGGAGGCTGTCCAGCAGGGCCTGGTTCTCCTCAAGGCTGAAGGCTGGGGCGTTCTCCACAGTACTTGCCATTGCAGGAGCCAGAGGATGCATAAACAGCAGCAGTGTTGGTGGCAGATGTCGTACTGGAGCATGTAGTGCAGGCAAGTGAGCTCTCAGGGGAACAGCCAGCATTATATGTGTGCTGCAGAGGCAGATACTGTCCCATGTGTCCAAAGTGATAGGTCCAAGTCGTTTGCATCTTCTGAATTTGACCAATCCATGGAATAGCAGCACTAATACACGCCCACAGCATCCTTCAAATCTTCAACTTCATGACACCCATGATTTTGCAACATTGTTGTGGCTGGCCAACTGAATTCACTGCATCAGACTCGTTGGAGCTTCGAAAACGCGTCCGTTGCCATGCCAGGCCCCAGCCAATGTGTGCGCACCGTTCTGTCCATTGCTGAACAACGCGTACCAGGCATACAATGCGTACCCGCTCACATACAATGCAATGGGCCGGCCGGGCACACCGATCGGTCCATTGCTGTGCAACGCGTACCATGCATACAATGCATACCCGCTCACATACAATGCAATGGGCCAGCCGGGCACACCGATCGGTCCATTGCTGTACAACGCGTACCAGGCATACAACGCGTACCCGCTCACATACAATGCAATGGGCCGGCCGGGCACACCGATCGGTCCATTGCTGTACAACGCATACCAGGCATACAACGCGTACCCACTCACATTCAATGCAATGGGCCGGCCGGGCACACCGATCGGTCCATTGCTGTACAACGCGTACCATGCATACAACGCGTACCCGCTCACATACAATGCAATGGGCCGGCCGGGCACACCGATCGGTCCATTGCTGTACAACGCGTACCAGGCATACAACGCGTACCCGCTCACATACAATGCAATGGGCCGGCCAGGCACACCGATCGATCCATTGCTGTACAACGCGTACCAGGCATACAACGCGTACCCGCTCACATACAATGCAATGGGCCGGCCGGGCACACCGATCGGTCCATTGCTCTACAACGCGTACCCGCTCACATACAATGCAATGGGCCGGCCGGGCACACCGATCGGTCCATTGCTCTACAACGCGTACCTGCTCACATACAATGCAATTGGCCGGCCGGGCACACCGATCGGTCCATTGCTGTACAACGCATACCAGGCATACAACGCGTACCCGCTCACATACAATGCAATGGGCCGGCCGGGCACACCGATCGGTTCATTGCTGTACAACGCGTACCAGGCATACAACGCGTACCCGCTCACATACAATGCAATGGGCCGGCCGGGCACACCGATCGGTCCATTGCTGTACAACGCGTACCAGGCATACAACGCGTACCCGCTCACATACAATGTAATGGGCCGGCCGGGCACACCGATCGGTCCATTGCTGTACAACGCGTACCAGGCATACAACGCGTACCCGCTCACATACAATGCAATGGGCCGGCCGGGCACACCGATCGGTCCATTGCTCTACAACGCGTCCCTCGACAGGTCACACGCACATGTCACCATGCTGGTCACTGGTGAACCTATGCCAGCCACATTTACTTTCCAGGGACTCAGGGGCACACCTACAACACCACACCCGGTCCACACTGTATATAAGGCATGTGTGGCAGCATAACCTTATCTGTGTATGGGGGTGAACATGTGGATTTTGGGGTGGCACTTGGGGGCAGACACACCCAGGCTGTGCACGTGTTCATGGGGACAGGGTCCTTTGTGTGTTGTGCACCTGACCACTGTGGTGTGCAACTTTTCATTTCTGAGCATGTGTCATGGTCACATTTCCAGGTTGTGTATGACATGTCACATACCCCCCGGGCTCACATGTGGGAAGGCATGTACGTCACAGGGTGGCCCATTCCAACAATAGTGATGTCCCTCCACAGTCTGTGTGCATGTTGTGTATCACATGTCTCTGACTCCATGTGCACAATGGGAGACAGTCTCCACATCCACGTGGTTTGTGCATGAACTTTGATGGTGTGTGTGTGTGTGTCACAGATGTCCATGTCTGTCCTGCAGAGGCTACAGGGGCCACTACCTGTGGGTGTCATGTTTGTTTTTCTGACGTGTACATCAAATCAAATCAAATCAGAGGGCATTTATACAGCGCACACATCACCCTAAAGTCTCATGGCGCTCGCAAACAACTCCGAAAGGAAGTGAGATGGCTTAGATGTCAAAAAGCCATGTCTTCAACCTCTTGCGAAAAGAGTTATGGTCAGGGATATTTCGCAGATGAATGGGAATTTTATTCCAGGATGATGGGGCAAGGAAGGAGAAAGATCGTCCTCCCTTTCTAGCAGTGTGTATTTTGAGAGGAGAAAGCAAAAACTGATTGCTAGACCTAAGGGCCCTACGAGGTTGATACCAGCATAATTTCCTGGTCCAGTATCTAGGACCTTTTCCATACAGCTGTTTATGAACTAGACACAGAACTTTAAAAAGAATTTGTTTCCTGACCGGTAGCCAGTGAAGGGTTCTTAGACATGGTGCGGAGGACGATCTGGGTGGAAGATCTAGGGCCAGCCTAGCCGCGGCATTCTGCAAGATCTGCAGTCTGTCCAGAAGGTTGCTGTTAATTGAGAACAGTAGGGAATTTCCATAGTCCATTCTGTTTATTATCAGCCCTTGGACTAATGGTTTCCTGGCCTCCACTGGGAGCCACTTAAAAACCTTTCGAAGGCTGCGGATTACTCCAAAACACGTGCCAATGATATGGTTGACTTGGTTCTTCATGGATAATTGATTATCCATGTGGAAACCTAGGTTCCGCACCGTCGATTTGGGGGTGGGACAGAGGCCAAGATGGGATGGCCACCAGTCGGCGGACCAATGCTCCTCTGCGCTGCCAAAAAGCATAACCTCAGATTTGGCTCCATTCAATTGTAGGTGATTGGAGTTCATCCACCTGTCAATGTGAGATAGGCATTTATTAAAGCGTAGCTGGGTTTCAGTAGGGTCTGGGCCAATAGTGACCAGAATTTGAGTGTCATCTGCATAAGATATGACATCAAATCCATAGGATCGAATCACTTTGGCTAGAGGGGTCATGTACAGATTGAAAAGGGTCGGGCTCAAAATAGAGCCCTGGGGTACTCCCATCTTGACTGATCTCTCACATGAGAGGTTATTTCCAATCTGTACTATAGTCACACGGTCGGTAAGGTAGCTCTTAACCCACTCGAGGGCCGTGCCTCTGACACCTATCTCCCAGAGCCGATGCTCTAAAATGCCGTGGGAGATGGTGTCAAAGGCTGCGGATAAATCGAGCAGAACAAGGATGGCTGACTGATGTTTATCCAAGGCCAGCCTAATGTTGTCTGTTACCTCAACCAAGGCAGTCTCAATGCTGTGTGCCACTCTGAAGCCTGATTGGGAAGAGTCGAGCAATCCCTGGCTCTCCAGATGGTTAACAAGCTGCTTATTAATCAAAGATTCCAATACTTTCCCGAAATAGGGAAGCAGAGATATAGGGCGGTAGTTGGCGAGCAGCATAGGGTCGGCGGTGGGCTTTTTAAGATCGGGTTTTACCCTAGCCACCTTCCAACATCTAGGAAAGTCTGCTTCTACAAGTGAGTTATTAAATAGCTCAGTAAGTCTTTCCAATAATACCGGGGCGACAGTGGGAAGAAATTTAGGCGGTACTATGTCGGTGGGGGAACCTGATTTTATCCTTAACATGGCGATGGCAACTGCTTTGGTGTCAAATTTGAGAAATTCGTCCAAGATATGGGAGGGGTCGGTAAACGAGCTGTGTATGTCTTCCGAATTCAAATTATAAGGTGAAGGGAAGGACCGATGTATTACCATGATTTTTTCTTCAAAATATATTCATATATACGCCATGTCATGCCAGTGTCCATGTGGCAAGACAGGGTCCCTGGGAATCTACCTGTCAATGGGCTGTGATGCCTGTGGAGCATCTGTCCAGACATGTCACTGTGGTATGTGTGTGGAACGTGAGAGCAGTTAATGGGTACTGTGACACAGCCTAATGGTGTCCCATAGCACACCCTGGAACCTGTTGTCAACACTTGTTGAACAGAGATGTTAGATGATGTCCATGTAGGTGCCATATATGTCCAAACGGAACGACACACACATCAAGTACTTGTGTTTGTTGATGATGTATCATGTGAAATTGAGTATGGTGAACGGCACATAGGTGGGGTGACTGACAATCTTGCTTTCTTCACCTATGCACTGCAGGGCTCCTGCTGTCCATCGACCATTCCCAGACCTGGCAACGATGGTGGAACGTGACAGCATCCGACGGTACCGCTTCACCAGGCAGCTGATTGAGGATTTGGCAGTGCGGTTGGACCCACATTTGCAGCCTGGCCGGCCGTATCCTTCAGCGCTGACCCCCAAGGTGAAGGTGATGGCAGCCCTACACTTCTTTGCCACCGGTACCTTTCAACACACTGTGGCAACTACTGGTGGGATGTCACAGACTATGTTCAGCCGTGTGCTACGCGATGTTTAGGGGGCAATGTTGAGATACCTGAACCAGTACATCTATTTCCCAACACGTCAACGACTCACTGACGTCAAGAGTGACTTCTATGCCCTGGGGAGGATGCCACATGTAATTGGCTCCATTGATGGGACACATGTGGCTTTGATACCACCACAGGCACATGACCAGGCATACCGGAACCGTAAACATTACCATTCGATCAATGCTCTGGTGGTATGTCTTGCAGATATGACCATCTCACATGTGTGTGCCTGTTTCCCCGGTTCGGCACACGATGCCTACGTGATGAGGAGTAGTCGCATCCCGAGGATGATGTCACAGATGCCGAACCAGCGTGCCTGGCTTGTTGGTGTGTACTGACTTTGTACCATTGTGTGTGTTCTGCTATGTTGTTTTCTGCACACATTTTCAAATCGGCTAATGTGCAATTGTCTGTCTGTAGGTGACTCGGGATACCCCAACATGCCGTGGTTGCTGACACCCCTCAGGAACCCTGTGACACCAGCCCAGATGCGCTACAATGAGGCACATGGTCGGACGAGGAGGGTGATTGAGTGGACCTTTGGTCTCCTGAAGAGCCGCTTCTGCTGCCTGGACAAGACAGGAGGGGCCCTCCCATATGCCCCAGCAAAGGAGTGCAAGATTGTCATCGTCTGCTGCATGCTAAACAACCTGGCAGTGCGGAAGGAGTTGCCTCTCATCCTGGATGACGATGACCAACGTCCGCCACCTGTGGAAGATCCTGGCCTGGGTCACGATGCCAGTGAAGATGATGATGATGATGATGTCCGCACACAGCTCATCACCAACTTCTTCAGCTGAATGTGAGTCTCCAGAGGGTTGTGATGTCAATGATTTGAGTTTGCATGATATGTGTGTGTGGTGCTCTGGTGCTGTTTGAGTGTGGCCATGTGCTACTTGACTGGATGCGTGCAGCGATGTGTCCTTGCAGGTGGTCTGTACTGCCCAACAGTGTTGACATGCTAACTTGGTTTTGTGTAGTTATCTCGTGACATGTATTAGACATGAGTATTGCCGTTCTGTGCTGTTCTTCAGTGGTTTTGACTGTGTGTCATGTCTGTCCTTCACAGGGTGCTGCCGGAGTTGTCTGATCAACTTGGATCCCCCGAATCCATGATTCAACTTCCAAGGTGGAAGCAGTCGTTTCCCTACAGGTGATGTGCCACACACCCCTGGACTTTCTATCTTCTGTATTTTTGACTTTGTGGCCACAGCCAGGTTGGATTAGCTTGCATTTGTAGTGGAAACAACATGTTGCAAATGTGTAATAAACCTGTGCTTCACTTTGGGATGTGCGTTGTCTGTAGTCACACATCTGACTGACATTTGCTTACTGCACCTGTAGTCTAGTTGACAGTGACTGTGAATAGGTGGCGTGTCTGTGCATTCCACTGTATTTAGTTGCAACATCAGTATAGGTGATGAGTCTGATGGCCCTGGTGTGTATGTGTTGTGTGGCCCTAGTGGTGTGTCTCCCTCATATGTGTCACGTCGCCATGACTGACATGACGGTGTTGGACTTGCTGTAGCAGTTAGCATGCACAGTGTCATTTAGCAGATCACCATCTACATGACAAAAACCACGTTGGAATCACAACAGAGGCAGATATGGTGTATTGGTGAGTTTATTTACATACAGGTGTGAGGATGGTGCACAGGATGGTGGGTGCTGTACATAGAAATTGGAATCCAAAGTTCCCATGTGTATTGGAAGTCTTGGTAGCTGAAATGTCCAGAGTAAAGTCCACAGTCATCTGATTAATTTGGCCAACTAGAGCTCCCCATGTCATGTGGGAGAGTTGGGTTGGCTTCGACAGGGCGTGCAGTTTGCACACAGAGGAAATGTTCCAGAACAGGTGTTGGCTTCCTGGGGGATGTAGATGGCCATCGGCCTCTCAGTTTGGCCTCTTCGGACGGCCCCTCTTCTTGGGGGGGACCCTCAGGTGCAGGCTGTGGCGGTGCAGGGGACTCTCTGCCAGAGTCCTCCTCCCTCCCTGTGGCATTTGCAGTTGTTTCAGCAGCAGTTGTTGTGGGCACACAGGGAGGTGAGGCCATGTTGGTGCTGATCTGGCGGAGGCATGTGAGTATGTCCCTATGCACCGCTGTCAGTTGTTCCAATGTGTCCCACTTGGACTCCATGCCAGACATGTGTGTCTCGACACGTGACATGTGTGTCTCGACATGTGACATGTGTGTGTTGACACGGGACATGTGGGAGTCCAAGCGGGCATGATGGGCAGCCTGCTGCTGTTGTATGTCCTTGAAGATCCCCACTACCTGGCTGACCTCTCCGGTGCTAGTCTGGTACGCATCCGCAATGCGTGCCAGTTGTGGGTCATCATGAAGTCCAGACCCCTCTGCAAAGAGCGACCTATGTCTACCACCCCTCCCACCACCCCTGGCGACACGTGCAGGACCTGCGGTGGCATGCACAGGTGACCGTGGGCCCACTTGGGTGTTGTTCCTGGGCTCGTTCTCACCAGCTCCAGTTTGGGCCTGGGTCCCTGCGCTGTTGTCATCTGTGGTCCTTGGTCTGTCCGTGTTGGCAGGGGTGGCCTGTGTGTTGGCAGTTGTTGGAGGGGTGGGTGCAGAGGGTGCAGATGTTGGTCCTGCTGGTGCTGCATGATGACTCACACCGGAGGGTCCAGCTGGTTCTTCGCCATCCGAGGAGTGCAGTGGCTGATCCACACCAGTGAGCTCAGTGTTCCCTGGAGCCTGGGACAGGGACTCCTCCTCGTCTGCTGCTGTGTCCCCATCATCACCTGTTTTGGGGAGAGACACAGATTGTGTGTTATGTTTCTACTGGCATCAATTGTTCAAACACCTGACAGTTGTGACTGTATCTCTGGATGTGGGCCAGGACATTGCATTCTCCTAAATTGTGACAGTCAGAGAGTGATATTGGTGTAGCACATTGTCCTGCCAACCTGTGGCATGTCAATGTGTATGTTGAGGTGTGTGCATGACCAGCATTGGTGGTATTTGGTTGCCATCCAGGCCTCCTTCTCCCCCAGCCCAGTTATCCCACCATGAAGCGTGCTTCCATTGCAGGGAGTGCAAGTTGTCTTTCAGGATGTCAGTCAGTGGTGTCCTGCTGTTGGTTGTTGCACAGTTCCCAGCAGAGCCTTGTGCTCCCCCAGCAGTACCCAGTGTCAGCCATCTTGTGAGTCCTTTTCCACTCCCTGTGATGTGAGCATGGTTGAGAGTGGTGTTGATGGGCCAATTGTGAGGGTGAGCAATATCTGTGCCTACAACTCCCATCATGCTATTGCCTCCACCCCCTTCCCAGCATGCCCATCCTTCCTTCCTTTTGACTCTGCTTCCCTGTGGGGTGGGGTGCCTGTGCTGACAGGATGGCTGGGAGTGTTGTCCTGGCAGTTGTTTGGCTACAAGTCCCAAGAGTGTCCCTGTGCTTCACACAGCATAACCCAGGGTGGTGGTTCTTTGTGGGATCTTCAGTTAGGATGTGAGGCATTGCATTCTCCCAGGTGGGTTATGTGGAGTTAGTGTTGAGGGGTGTGTGAGGGGAGGTCCTTGTAACTATGGTCAGTGCTGTGAGTCCTCCTTCCCACCCAGCCAGATATCCCACCATGGAACGTGCTTCCATTGCAGGGAGTGCAAGTTGTCTTTCAGGATGTCAGTCAGTGGTGTCCTGCTGTTGGTTGTTGCACAGTTCCCAGCAGGGCCTTGTGCTCCCCACAGCAGTACCCAGTGTCAGCCATCTTGTCAGTTGTTTTCCACTCCCTGTGATGTGAGCATGGTTCAGAGTGGTGTTGATGGGCCAATTGTGGGTGTGACCAATATCTGTGCCTACAACTCCCATCCTGCTATTGCCTACACCCCCCTTCCCAGCATAACCATCCTTCCTTCCTTTTGAGTGGACTTCAGTGTGTGTGAGTGTGACAGAAATGGCAAGATGGCTGACAGTGTGGTCCTGTTGTTTGTTGGTGCCCAGTTCCCAGCAGGGCCTTGTGCTCCCCACAGCTGTGACCAGTGTCAGACATCTTTGAAGTGGCTTTTGACTCCCTGTGAGGTGTGCATGCTTCAGTGCTAACTTGCTGGGCCATGTGGGTGTGAGATGTTGATCTGTGACTACCACTCCCATCATGCTATTGCCTACACCCCCCTTCCCAGCATGCCCATCCTTCCTTCCTTTTGAGTGGACTTCAGTGTGTGTGAGTGTGACAGCAATGGCAAGATGGATGACAGTGTGGTCCTGTTGTTTGTTGGTGCCCAGTTCCCAGCAGGGCCTTGTGCTCCCCACAGCAGTAGCCAGTGTCAGCCATCTTGTCAGTTGTTTTCCACTCCCTGTGATGTGAGCATGGTTCAGAGTGGTGTTGATGGGCCAATTGTGGGTGTGACCAATATCTGTGACTACCACTCCCATCATGCTATTGGCTACACTGACTTGACCAGCATACACAGAATTCCTTCCTTTCAGTGAGCTTCCCTGTGAGGTGGTGTTCTAGTGGTGGGTAAATATCTGGGAGTATTTGTTGGTTCTATTTGTGCCACTGCCTTGCTGTATTTGTTGTTAGGTTTGTAGATGTCATGACACAGTTACATATCACTATGGGATGGCAGGTATTGTGTTTGTCTGACTAGCATTCACATCTTGGGATGGATATCTTTTGGTTGCTGTGCATTTGCTAAGTGTGCATGGTTTGCCTATCCCCTTGACTGTGATGTGTGTGTGTTGTCACACCATATTGTGTATATTAGTTGTGTACTCACCAGGCTCTGGGATGTCTGTTAGTCCGTATACGCTCACTGGTGGTAGGATGGCCCGCACCTTCTCCTCCCAGGGCCTGAGGTATACTGGTTTTGCAGGAGGGCCACTGCCGGTGTGCTGGCTGAGGAGGTAGTCCTTTTTGAGTAGGTCCCTGACCCTCCTGCGCCCATCATACCACCTGTTCTGGATGTCTTCCTTTGTGCGCAAACATGGTGATTGTGCGTTGACCCTGTCAACAATCCTCGCCCACATCTTGGTTTTCTGCGACATGGGGGTCTGTTGTACCAATGTACCAAACAACTGTGGCTCTACCTTGAGGATCTCGTCTACCAGGACTTCCAATTCACAAACTAGGAACTTATGGTTCTTCTTTGGGGGCATGGTGGTGGTGGTGATTGATGTGTGTGTGTGTGCAAGTGGGGGTGTGTGAGTGTAGGTTTAGCTGGGTGTGTGTGAGGGTGCTATTTGTAGGTGTGGTAATGGTGTGTGGCTTGTGTGATGTATGAGCTGTGAGTGTGTCTGTGGTTGCTGTGTGATGGTGTTCTGTCTGGCAGGTCAGTGGAATTTGCAAGGGATCATGGTAGGGATTTGTGGCCTTTATGTAGGTGGAGTTGGAGGTGTGTCCTTGTTCCATTTTTTTTTCCTCCCTGTATTTATTGGCTTAGTGGTTGCTTGTTTGGCCCTTTTTAAAAAAAAATTCCTTGGTGTTTTTGGTGCATGTAGGAGTTGTTCTTGTGTCCGAGTAGGACGCTGCAGTTGTCTGGTGCGATCTTGTCCGACTCGTTCCCGCTGTGTGTCAGCTAGGTTTCATATGCGGCGTACGAGTCGGTCGCGTAGTATTGGGTTGCTTCAGCTGGGTTTTGTATGCGTGTCGGTCGTACGGCTTGTGCTCCGGGCGAGTCGGTCGTGTTTTGCACGCACAGCATCGTACTACGCGGGTCGGAGTTCGTGGGTACGTTTCGTTCGGGTTCAATCCGAGTGTGTGTCGGTCGGTTCGTTTCGCGTGATTTCCCGGCCGGATGGCTTGTTTCCGTCCGGCTCGGTCGGTCGTTTTGTATTCCGTCCGGGTCTGTCGGATTTCACATGCATTTCATCGTACTACCCGGGTCGTGCGGCGCCGGTCCGAGTCGGTCGGACTAAATTCCCGTACCGAGTCGGTCGGTATGTTTTCCGGCCCAAATCGGAATCGGCCCCTATGTCTTTGATGTTTACCATACGTTTATTATTGATATGTTCAGAACTCTCATTATATTGGCAATGTTTCTGCAATGTCTGACATTGAATAAAAAAAAATAGGAAAACAGGTGGACTATCTATCTATCTATCTATCTATCTATCTCCGCAAATATCATCAGACTAGGATTCTGAGATCTAATCACCAAGTACTTCTTGCCACTCCTCGTTTCAAAAAAGCCAGATTGGGTGGCCGGTCTTTTACGGTAAGAACTGCTCATCTCTGGAACTCCTTACCCGAGTTCATAAGGAAGGCCAATTCAGAATTGGTCTTCCGCAAACTCCTAAAAACTTGGTTCTTCAGCCTTTCCTAGCACCTGTAACTCCTGGCAGTGTACCTCCGTCTTCTGCTCTCCGCAATTAGCGCCGGGACACCTCCGTTGGAGGTAGCTGTGCGCTCTACAAACTTCAAAATAAATAAATAAATATCTATCTATCTATCTATCTACACACACACACGAACCAGATACGTTACTTTCTGACTGTCTTTCATTCCAAATCTTTAAAAAAACATAACAAACCGATGAATCGCACATTGAGCACCACATGGTTTCAGCCATGATTTACTACTACACCTAGTAAAGAACTAAACCGAGCACGTGAGCACCATACAGGGACTTAATGTAACAGAGGATATTAACTTTACAAGGCAGGATCTGAAATGTATTATCAGACGCTACATCTTTTCTTGCATGTAAACAGAGGCTGTCATTCTTAATTCTCTATAGGGTTATAACATGCAGGCTTTATTTTGTATCTTTGTTTTTTGAGAATGCTAGGATGGCAGAACCGGGGACTCTTTGAGTGGTAGCTTGCAATGAAGATGTATGAATGTATTGATATATTTCTGTAGTCCAAATCTAGATGGGGTACAATGAAGCACTGCATATATTAATCAGGGTAACATACAAACCATGTCAGAGAGTGGGAGAGAACAATTTGAGATGATGTATGACAGATGGGAATGGGTATGGAGGATTTCTGATACAGAATCAGAACCCAGAAATTTTGGGTGGGTCATTATCGATGGACAATGTAACTCCTGTCAATGGACAATTTACCTCTTGCAATCCAAAACCAGCTTGCACGTTACTTCAGCCAAGATGTTCCCTGTCCTGTCCACTTACCTGCCTAAAACACTGTACCTTGACATTACTAGCTCTCTTACATTCGAATACTGTAAACTACATTTGGTCTTTCCTGTTTTTGGTGTGCCCACCAATTCTTTTCTCTTTAATTCCCTTGCTTCTGCTCAAATTTTTTATCAAACTTGTTTTCTCTCATTGTATCTATTTTTCAGTCTTCTTGATTACTGTGGCTTTCACTAGCATCACTCACAAGCTCGCCAGCAAGGCTGTAGCCTCTGTGGACCCTTTCTAAGCACCCAGCTTGACCTCCTGTTGCCTTTCCAACCAAGCTTATTGATGGGCCACTACTTCCCTCCTGTTTGATCTCATTGTGCCTTCCACTCATGACCAGGTGTTGATTCTAGGCTAACTCGCGGCCTTCATGCCTGCGGACGACTTTTTTCTCTCTTCTCTTCAAGGTTCTCACTCATCAGTCTTTGAAAGTCTGCACACTAACAATACGCTCACCACCAGCTCCAAAACTTCTCGTTTAGGCACCATATATCTTAACCCCCCCCCTGTTTGTATAATTATTCTACTGGTTTGTAGGCCATGAGTCACAGAGGCCCATGTACTCCCTCCATCTTCTATTCCTCTGCTCCTTTAGGTGAAGCAAGCAGAAAGTACAGGTCCACAGCCAGTGTTGTATTAAGACCGCTGTAGGCAACTGCCTCACTGCACTCCCACAAATGGCCACAAGAGGATGCCAAATTGAGACATATTACCTTACAAGTTGCCTGATTGGTAGCAGAAATGTCAGGCCAAAATGACAAAATACAATTTTGCGTGAGGCTCCAAAAGTCCTTGCACTGGAACTGTGTCAAGCCATCAATGAGTGAATTCGCTATTGTCACCTCTGTCAAGTTGATGGTCTATATTCTTACCTTCCTTTAGTCAAGGATACCTTTCCATCTTCACTTTTGGTGGTGTTTCCGAACCATATGTGACACTGTTTGTGATGCTTCTGCCAGGGTGGAGATTGGGGCAGTCGTGAAGTGCTGCCCGTCCATGCATTACTAGCACGTCCAAATAAATCAGACTTTCTTACAATTCAGAATTAGTTATTTTTATGTATGTGTTTCTCACTTTAAAAAAAAAATATTCTCATTCTGTGTATCTGCTTAATGTTCTTTTGAAATCCACCTCAATTTGTTAACAGCAAAACCACATACACACTAACGACATGTCAACTCAGCAACACAATACAACACACTGATAACACAACAATAAAAAAACACAGCAAAAAAGAATGCAGAACAGCACAGAACAGCAGCTTTCAAATCAGCAGAAAAACTTCAAATCAACAGAATAAAACACTTCAACAGAACAACAGCACACTTCAACCTGAACCAACCTCACCACTCAGCTAACTTCTTAAAACTGTGCTAAATATCTTGCCATTTTTCCTGAAAAACAGACCCAAGACCGCCAATTCTGAAAAGACCGAAAACCATGGCTCCTCAAGAAAATATTCCCCTGATGATAGAAGAACATTTCTAACTGCATCTATCCATTCTGCATGTTACTCAAGTCTCCAAGATTCCCAGATTTGTTTAACCAGACAGGTGAGGCACCTGCAGCATAAAAGAACCCAAGTTACATGGGAGAAATCGTTCTGTTTCAGCAGCAAATTCATTCTGGGCTTAATTCTTACAGTCATTGTCCATAAAACGTACCACGAGCACAATTAAAACATGCTGGTACAAAATGAAAGCGTCAAAGTAAATTCCATGTTAAGAAAATACGACATTGTAATTAAAATGTCAGCATCATCAGCTTCCTCCTGTTTCCTCCTAACTTCTCGGAAGTTTAGGCTCTGGTGATGAAAAGTGGTATTAATGATATATAATTTTTTATATATACTACTTGACGAAGTAAAGCTATCGCAGTGTAAATGGCACCAAAAAGTATGACCCTAGTAGTCAGGGTCTCAGCCAAGAAAGCTTTCCCTTTCATGTCCCCAAAACATGAGAGAAACCACTCCCTTACACCGAAAGCCCAAAACCTTGGGATCTGGTTCTACCTGAATCTATTCTTTGTGAAGCTATTCGAACTCATCACAAAATAATCACCAAATATAATTTCAAGATGTTGAGAAAGGTCCTCGACGTCTAAAGATGAACCTCCGATTTCGTAGTATCCCAGCTTATTCAGTATTGAGACACCAAAGAGATAAAGAACATGGACATAGATGGAAAGGAGCTTTATGGGCTCTTAGTTTAAAAAAAAATCTAATTCAATTCACAATTCTCCATCTTCAAAGCTTTGAGAGTAAAGACCCAGAATGCTTGCAGAGACTGGCTTCTTCTATACCCCCGGTGGCAGTCTTAGGCTGGCCATGAGATGCATTACTCAAACCAGATTCAATTGCTAGTAAAATGGCGATAGATACATCAGAGTACTGGGCTCATAAATGGAGCCCATATCTAGGGACAGCCTTTTGAAGGAGGCCTTTAATGCAGCCACCCAGAGAATAGAAAAAAGCCCATCCTCTCACCCAATATCACATCATCAACAATCACCTACCATAAGGGTTCCGGAGTATCACTGGGCCCGATTCACAGAACTAACTTAAGACAAAATCCTAAACTTACTACCATTTTGGTATTCACAGAAGGCACTTACTCATTTTGGTATTTACAGAAGGCACTTACTTACTCATTTTGAGTAACTTACTCATTTTGTGTAACTTACTCATTTTGTGTAACTTACTCATTTTGGTATTCACAGAAGGCACTTACTCATCAATGAGTAAGTGCCTTCTGTGAATACTAAAATGAGTAACTTACTCATTTTGAGTAACTTACTCATTTTGTGTAACTTACTCATTTTGGTATTCACAGAAGGCACTTACTCATCAATGAGTAAGTGCCTTCTGTGAATACCAAAATGAGTAAGTTACACAAAATGAGTAAGTTACTCAAAATGAGTAAGTTACTCAAAATGAGTAAGTAAGTGCGTTCTGTGAATACCAAAATGAGTAAGTGCCTTCTGTGAATACCAAAATGGTAGTAAGTTTAGGATTTTGTCTTAAGTTAGTTCTGTGAATCGGGCCCACTGTCAGAGGATGCCTGTGTGGGTTGTAAAGTCTATTCTGACATCATTCACTCGATGGCCCTTTAAGCAATCACCAAGATAGAGTTAGGGCTACCCCCATTTTCACTGGAGGACCCCCGACCAAATGCCTACAGGGTCCCATTCATTCTTTCCCTGAAGATCCACTTGTACAGACTTCCTACTTGACTGCAGTTCACTCAATGGCTCCTCATTCAAAGATATCAGGCGCTATTAAGTTGCCTAGAGGGACATGTCAACACTTTATAAAACAAATAAAGACATGAAAAAATATGTTCATTAACGTTAATGTTTCAGCTGAAAACCGCTAGTAGCTGGGCATCATGTGTTATCGTCAACAATCACTTTATTGATTACGTCTAACCTGAGTAAAAATGTGAACTTTCAATATATTAGTAATCAGAAGTCAGGTTTCATCAAACTAAAACGACAGTGAAAATGAAATTACTTAACAATGCAATAATTGTGATAGATCGGGTAATGATGGTTGGCTTTACTTTCAAAGATTAGTTATAGTCACACGAATTCACCGAATTATTTTGACTTGTATAAGCGAGTTGATATTTATCAGTTGAAGGTAATATCGAATGAACAACACGGCTGGCACCACGGAATAAATTGTCCTTTTCTTTGTGTACAGAGAGCGTTAGCAAACTTCATTTTAAAATAATTTACCCATTTCTTGTCACATAAAATTGTTCTTTACAGATCACATTCTGAAATTCCGCACGTTTTGCAAAAACCCATTCAAACTTAAAATCGAGTTGAAAATTGTTTCAATCTTGATGAAATCAGTAAACATTATTCCGGTAATTACTGGGTTGCTGGAAGGATCTTCCCACTCTCTGAAAGGCATTTATTCAAACGGAAGAAGTTCTGACTTCACTGACTGACAATGTTTGCAAGTTAGTTTGAGCACAGGGAGGCCATTTTGGAGAAGCACACAGAGGCCATTTTAGGGAAAACTGAACTATCTATCACAAAGAATCAAAGCAAGACTAAAATGAAAGCAGGGAGAGCAGAAGGAGTTGACTAAAGATGTCATTGGACATTAGAGGTGCAGCAGTTCCTGCTAAGACTAATATTTGACAGCTGATATGGCATTTTAGGAGGGAGGGTATAAAGAATTGCAGTATGCATGGAAGTTGCCTTCCTGCATTGTGGGTGGAGTTTTAGGTAGATGGCGTTTGATCACAATATGCTCACAGCCCAGACTTGTGTAAGTGTCCAGTTGTAGAAGGTTTGCCATTATCTCTCCCAACTTGTCTTGCTTTTTTATTCCCTGGATAAGACCATATCCATCATTGATACGACATGTCCTTACATGCCAGCCCCCTGGCCTTTTTCCACTTTGGTTAGCTGCTGGTTTCCAGTTGCACATGGATCAGAACTGCACAGTGCTTCATTTGTGTTGGTGTTGGCAAGTGGTGGGCCCAGCACCTATGTTTAGGGTCTGGAGCTTATTTTTCATCATTGTTTTTTTACCCTGATCAATCGAAGGGTAGAAAAGGGAGTAAAAGGGGGGGAGAGAAAGATAGGAAGTCAGTGCAGTTGGGGAAAGCAGGAATTAAAAAGTACCTGCAAAAGTGAGACAAGAGACTGGGGGCAGTATTCAAAGGGGGGGACAGAGGGCTTTTGGATAGGTCCAGCATAAAGGCCCAAGGAAAGTATTCGACAAAAGAGATATGCTGTTCCTCAGGGATGAGAGTCAATGAACAGAGAAATTAAACCAACCTGACCGGAATGGTTCAGGGTTGGGAATCCATAAATCGGATTATAATGCCCTCACACACCCTGTCGGGTGTCATGCTTCATCATCGGGCTGCTCCTCGTCGGGTCGGCGGTGCAATACCCGACGGGCTCCCTATAGTAGGGGCACTTTAACGGAGATCTTTTATCCAACAGCCGTACGGTGAAGTGGGGGTGAGGGGCCTAGTGTATGTAGATGAATGTGTGTTGATAAATTTAGAGTGAATGTAAAATAGGATTGGGAGTACCTGCGAAAACAACTTTAATCATGGGGTCTCCTACCCTAAGTAAAAACAAAAAGTATAAGGTGCCGAGCTGAGATTATGTCTCAGGTTGTGGCGCTCTTATACATGGTCGGTCAACATGTTTCTCGCCAATTGAATAATCTTCGGGCGATTCGTCAGGACCAAAGCGAGGAGTATACTATCTACAACTGAAACTAAAATGTTGTTGTGGCGGAGCACTCACATCAACCATAGGACTAACTCGTCGGATACCTGGTAGTACTGGAACTACCCAGAACTGTAAACTAACCAGGCTTCACAGTACCCGGTAGGTAACGCACACGAGGCGTTCCTCATGTATTTGGTGCTCGTAGCATGAAGTCTTAAGACCTACCCACTCCTCCCGGGCCCGGTAGGGTACTGTGAAGCCTGAGACATAATCTCAGCTCGGCACCTTATACTTTTTGTTTTTACTTAGGGTAGGAGACCCCATGATTAAAGTTGTTTTCGCAGGTACTCCCAATCCTATTTTACATTCACTCTAAATTTATCAACACACATTTATGGATTCCCAACCCTGAACCATTCCGGTCAGGTTGGTTTAATTTCTCTGTTCATTGACTCTCATCCCTGAGGAACAGCATATCTCTTTTGTCGAAAAGAAAGAGACTGGGGGCCTCATTCACAATATTTTGACGCACAGCAGCACAGCAAGCCTTTCTGCTGCCGTGCGTCAAAAGCTAAGGGCAGGAATGCGCCGCATATGCAAGATATGATGCATTCCTGTCTTTTTCCCCTGCGCTGACGCACAATGGGCTGCCATGCTCCAACGCAGGTACCCTTGCGCCATGGTGCAAGGGTGTCCGAGTTGTAGCAGTTATTGTTTTTGTGCGGGCAGCCAACAGGAAACCTCTCCACTCATTCCCAGCCCCTCTGTTCAGCAGTACATGAATAGCTACACCTTTTACATGAAAGGTCCCAAGGCAGTTCCAAGTCCTAACTTTTCCATTAGTTGAGTTGTCTTCTCACGAGGTTAAAACTGGAGACACCACATACAGCACAGAAAAGAAAGACACGAAGATGCGGAAACTGCAGAACTAAATGTAGGTACATCAGTATGTTAGGTCCACAATCATGTCACAACTTACTACTATCTTACACACTATACTTGTCCTGTCAAGTACTGCAATGCGTTGCCTTACACTGGCTCACCCTGCCTCAGCTTATCACACTTCACCTTACCATGTACCAACATTCTCATAATGATTTGCTGACGGGGTCTGGCATATTTGACCCCTCACGACCTCACCCTGCCCTGCTCTGACGCAATGTCACATAGTTTCTTGCCCTATTTTAGTGTCACATCAGTCCGACATAGATTGTTTGGCCCTGCTCAGTGCTGCACCCTGCCTCATCATACCCCTGTCACATCCTGTTTCACTGTCGCATTTGATGGAGCAGTAAAAATAAAAAAATTTAACCCCTAACAAATTATATAATTAATTAATTAAAAATGTTCGTTTAAATGTATTAATCAACATTGTATATGTGGGAATGGTAATATGCTAATGTACGTGCTAAATAATCTACTAATGAATGTCCATGTGTCTAATCATAACGTAAGAATAAAAAGCGTACTAAATAAAATAAATGCATGTTTGTGCTTCATAGAAATAAAATGTGTCGTTGCAAAAACAATAGTGATGGTAAGTAAGGAGCAGCTTAAATGTCGCTTTTTGCTAGGTAACAACTAATTGGGGTACGTAGACGGGAGGGAAACGAAAGGGATATTTTTCTCTATTTTAATTATGTTTTATTTGCCTCAAATTAGTGCTTCTAAAGTAGAACCGAGTGGCGAGATAAAATGGCCGCCAGTGGGAAGATGTGCGCAGGCGCAAGGGGACACGTGGTACGGGATGAGATTGAAGAAATCTGGAGCCTCGTGATGTCTCTGAGAGGCTAGGATGCAAGAAATGGTCAAGGCTGGTGTGACCTAATTGAACTGATAGTGTGCCGTGATGATCAGGAGAGAGTCCGTGGGAAAGGAGCCCAAGAGAAAGGACAATGACTGCGGAGTTCTTGAATGTGTCAAAAGAAGATACAAATGGACTGATCGAATCGGATGGAAATGTTTAAGCGTATGGGAAAGGAAATGATCCAAGGACCTTTGAATCCAAGAGAACTTGATTAAAGAATGAATAAGCTGACATGCATGGACCAATGAAAGAAAAGCGTGATATTAATGTTGCAACAGTTAGTTAGCAAAGTTAGAATTAGGGTATAAGAGGGCCTACTCTTAGTGGGAGGGGGTCAGTCGCGGTTGCAGTCACAGTCAGTTGCAGTTCGAGAGTCGTGGTTGCAGTAGAGGAGACGGGTTGCAGGTAGCTGATGCTGACGAGCTGAAGTTGCTGTTGCTGTCTTAACTTTACAGTTGAGTATGAGAATCAGGCTATTTCTAATCCCAAAGTTAGGTTAGAAATCATTAGGCTAAATTAGGAAGCTAGGCAGGTAACTAAGGTTTTTGGCTTCATGACAAAATTTCCTTTCTGCAATAAATTGATTATGCTTAATAAAATTGTGAATTTAAAAATGAATAATTGAATAAAGTATTAAATCTTTTCATGCTTTTAAAATTATATAAAATTTAAGATTCTTTAAAAACCAAAATGACTCAGTGGTTATTTTCCTAAATGATTGTGACATGAGTAATTGGTTGATTGTGATTCAGCTGGTCTTAATCACTATGAACTAATTTCTTAAATGAATGATTCATCGACAAAACAATGAGCAGGAATATCTTAAGAAATAATTAAAAGAAAGTGACAAATTAAGGTAAATAGATATCCTTGCTCTTCCAGCGGTACACAAAATGGTGTTCTCCATTTAGTTCTCATGCTTCTCCTAGGAGTACAGAATTTCATAAAGGTGTAAAAGGAAATCCAGGAGTGTGTGTGTGTGTTTAGGCGATGTTTATGGGCCCCATCGTCATGTGGATATGAGAAATATAGTTTGCCCCTGGATGACCTATAAGTAACCTGGGAGGAGGATAGTTTTTATTGTACGCGCTGCATCAGATTTCTTGGTAGCAGAGTTATGGTTTTCTATAGATTAGTTTAGTGATTATTGTTTATTGATTATTGATTATTTGATGACTAACACTATATGTTGAGTCGCGTTATGTTATATGTAAGTTTTCACGCTTCTGGGATGTAGGAAGTGGAACACGTGTGGCAAGAGAAGTCACATGGAATTTGGTACATGGTCTGAATTCATTTTGGTTATAACGCAGGTTGTGTTATGTTAGGGATTTCGGTGTGAAAAGTGTGTAAATGAAATAGCAAATCACGTTTACTTGTGAAACTTTGGCCTTAATTCTCAGGAGCCTAGTCTCCACATGTGTCTTATCCCCAGAGAAACGAGTAAATTGTTTGTTTGAAAGAAGGGTAAGGTAGAGGGAAGTGCTACTTTATCGGCGAAAGTAAATAATTCTGTGGTAGGGTAGAGGTAAGCGCTGCCTACTGGAAAAACAGGATTCTTGTGTAAAAGGACAAAGCTGTCACTTTGTTTAGCGAATCAGACTATGGAATTGTTTATTTGTTGTAACTAACGAAGAAAACTGTAAAAAGAAAAATTGCCGATAAATTTTGTAAAGGAGGGGTAAAGAGTAGAAGTGACGTGAAAAAGTGCCGCGCTAGGATTGGTCAGTGCACTAGTCACGTGAATACAGAGCAGGAGTGACGTAGAAAAGTGCCGCGCTAGGATTGGTTGGTTCGCGGACGGTGGAAATTGTTCTGATTGGTACGTTAGTGTGAATCGCGCTGTAATTGGACGGAGTTCCGTACACAGAAAACAGCGTTAGAGTAAAGAGAAAACAAATAGAAAACATGCCGTATTACGAGTATGAAAGGGAGAGAACGTCATGGACGACGAAATTGAAGAATTTCTTTAAGAAAGACAAAAAGGTTGTGACTAGAGAGGGACAAGTAATTCCTCCGCCGAAATCAGCAGCTTCACATATGATGCTGAAATATGGATATCATACGTGCATATGGTTGGATAATTGGGTAAAATATACAAAGAATGATGGAGCATTGGCTTTTCCTGAAAATGGTTCTTTTAATGTAGCGATTTTACGGAATTTAAAAGAAAAGATGCTTAAATTGGAACCTAGACCTAGACCGACACAGTTTGAGGCTTTAACAGAATGGGAAGATGAGATGTACGAGAAAGAAAGATTCAGAGGTATGAAAGGTTATGAGTTCGTGCCCGGAAGAATGTGGGGAATGAATCATGAGGACAGAATAAAACGATGGAGATGTGCTAACATGACAGGAGGTTTGTTTCCAGCTTTTACAGTTGAGGAAGGGACTAAGAAAAAACGGACTGAGAAAAAGAAACATTTAGAGAGAGAAAAGTATATGCATGAGAGCGAAACGGATGACGAGTTGCTGGAAGATATATTAAATAAAAATCCACCTCCGTATCAGCAGAATTCTACAGTGGTGACACCAAATGCGCCACCAATAGAAGCTATGCGAAATGAAAGTCCAGAAAAAAGACAAGAAATAAATAGGTCACAAGAACAAATAAGAACTTCCCAAATTGAGGGAATAGAAAATGATAGTGCAAGAGAATTGGCAAGGACAACAAAAGAACTAACTGAGAAAATTAGAGAATTAACAAAGAATATGGAAGCAGTTACCGTACCCGTAACAATAGGTCCAGTAATACCAGTTTTCGAGAATCAGAAAATTGATGAACGATCTTTGGTGATTCCCTTGAGTTCGCAATTCCAAAGAGAAAAGGAAAGAATAGAAACAAGTCCAGGTACGAGCAATTTGACTAGTGCTTACAGACCAAGTCCACCTGAAAATTTGACAGTGAATGAGTGTAGCGGTAGGAAAATGCCTATGGTAACTGAATCTGCAACAGTGACACCTGAAAAGAGTGGAAATTGGACAGAAATAAATAGTACTCCTATAGGTCCGACTCCTGATGAGTTAAATGAGTGGATAAAAGCTTTTAAAATAAAAGAAACGGAAGAAAAACCATTAGATGTGATCAGATTGAAGATTGACATGGAAGAATTAATTCTAGGAACGATTGGTACAGAAAAGATAAAGAATTATCAGGATGATGAAATAATGTTTCTGTGCAAAAGTATAACATGGAGGGCAAAGAATTTACATGACAAACTAGAAGAAGTGGCCGGTGAGATTGGAATAGATTTTGCAAAAGTAAAAACGTTGCAGAAACCATACAGAGTAGATTTTTGTGAAAAAGATATTGAAAATTTGAATACAGCAGGAAGGCTGACACAGATAAAAGAGTTGATTGTTTTGTTGAGAAAATGGGGTGATGTGGACAGATGGAAGGTTAGATGGACAAAGAAGAATGAGAAAAGTGTAGACAAAGGTTCATTGGCTTTTATGATAACAGAAAAGGAACATGTTGTTAAAGAGTACCCTATGAGAGAAACTCCAGGTGGTAGTTATGTGCATGTTCCCTGGACTAGGCAGGACATCCTGTCATTTACAAATGACTTTCCAAAATTAAGAGAAAAGCCAGTTGAGTGGTACCGACAGGTAGAAAGGTTTGTAAAGGTCTCGAAAGTGTTGTGGATAGATTTGGATGGATTGTTTGACATAGTGGTACCAACGGATCTATGGTCAGAATGTAAGATTACAGTTGACTGGCCAACTACAGAATATCCAAGAGATCCTAAGACAGGAGCTCCAGGACCAGATGTGATGAAGAAATATGACAAGGTGATTACCTTTTTGAAAAATAAGATTCCTCCAAAAGAGACAGATTGGGTTAAGATTGATAGAACTACACAGGAAAGCAAGGAGAGTGTACATGCATATTATGAGCGATTGTTGTTGGTTTTCAAACAGTATAGTGGTTATGAGGAATTAAGTGAGAAGGATATGAGTCATTTTGTATACCGATTTGTATTTGGCTTGAAACAAGAAATAAGTGATATGATTAAGCAACATATGATAAACTGGCAGAATGCAAGTGTAGATGAGGTGCTGAGGTATGCTAAGTATTGTAGTGATGAAATAGAGAGTAAACAGCGTAAGTTGAAAGAAAAAGCAATGTGGGCACAAGTGAAAGTGGCAGAAAAACAAGAAGCTCAATTGGATAATAATAATGGAAACGAATCAGGACAAAATAAGATGCGACCAAATATAGGTAAAGGAAAAGGACAAGTGAGTCTAGAAGAGGCAAAGAAGAAATGGCCATGTCATAATTGCGGAAAATTAGGGCATTGGAGAAATGAGTGTAAGTTCCCACCTAAACCTAATCCGGAACATCAATCATTAACTCCACAGGTGCAGAATGAGGTAGTTGTTCAACAAAGTCAGGTGCCACAACCACCACTTCCCAACACTGTTAACCAGCAAAGATACAGTACAGAAACAGGATTCTACGGAGGAGAGCAGGTAACACAGTTGCCGAGAGCAGCTAACATTTCCCAGTATTGGTTGCATCAGAGTGAGGATGACCCGGATGAAAGTTTCTGACGGTGCGCAAGAGAGGGGAAAGAGTGCGTGCTTGGCGCAACTCTAGAGGTAGATCAGTCTGGTCCCTTTGTGGATGGAGAAGTGAATGGAGCAAACGTAACATTCCTTGTCGATACTGGAGCTACCCGTTCTACTGTTAGGTCAGTGGAAATTCCGAACCTTCCTCTCTCAGGTGAATGCATCCAAGTGGTAGGAGTTGCCAATCAGCAGATTAAAACCCCACTTACTGAATTGGTAGAAGTAAAAATTGGTTCTTTTAGAAAAATGCATAAATTTGTAGTGTGCGATTGTAGTCCTGTAAATCTTCTAGGTCGTGACCTCTTGTGTAAAATGAATTGCACAATTTATTGTACACCAGATGGAATTGGTTTTCAGACTTCAGATGAAGATGCTTTGTATAAAGTAACTTTGATGAATCAGGAACCTGAAATGAATGGGTTGTTTCCTGCATTTGATGCAGGAAAACTTCCAGAAGAATTAAAAAGTGCAGTGAAAGAAAGTGTGTGGGATTTTACAGGAGAAGACATTGGATTAATGAGAGAAGTTGATCCTGTAAAAGTGACAGTGAAAGAAGGGATAAGTTATCCAAACACGCCACAGTACAAATTAACTCCAGAAATAATTGAAGGAATAACTCCTGTGATAAATAAGATGATTGAACAGGGAATTCTGAAAGAAATCATGAGCAGTCCATGTAATTCACCTATTATGGGACTGAAAAAGCCAAATGGAACATACAGAATAGTACAGGATTTGAGAAAGATCAACAAAATAGTTGTACCATGCTGTCCAATAGTGCCAAACCCTGCAGTGATTCTATATCAAATTCCGCATGAAGCTGAGTGGTACACTGTGATAGATTTGTGTCATGCATTTTTCTCTATTCCTTTGCATCCAGATAGCCAGCCATTATTTGCATTCCGTTTTGGAGAGCGTATTTTGGCATGGTGCCGAATTCCTCAGGGGTATACAGAGAGCCCCTCAATTTTTAATCAGATTCTAAAGAAATCTCTGGAAGATTTAAAAATGCCAGAAAAATCAGTGATGGTGCAGTATATCGATGACCTATTGGTGGCATCGAAAACCAAAGAGGCATGTGTAAGTGACACAATTGCTTTACTGAACCATTTGGAGAAAAGAGGACATAAGGTGTCCCCTTCAAAATTACAGTTTTGTCAGAAAGAAGTCCAGTATTTAGGACATAAAATTGAGAAAGGAGTGCGGAAAATAGCGACAGAAAGAGTAAGAATGATTCAAGGAATGAGAGCACCAATGACTCAAAGAGAGGTAAGAATGTTTTTGGGAATGGTTGGATATTGTCGACAATGGATAAGTGGATTTTCTTTGATTGCAAAACCATTACAAAAATTGACAAAGAAAGATGTAAAAGACCCTTTTGAGTTAAACAAAGAAGAAATGAAATCTTTCAAAGAATTGAAAAGGAAACTGTGTGAGGCCCCTGCATTAGGCATGCCTGATTATGAGAAAGATTTTGAGTTATACTGCAGTGAAAGAGATGGATGTGCATTTTCAGTACTAGTACAAAAACATGGCACCATGAAGAGGCCTATAGCTTACTTTTCAGCTGTTTTAGATCCTATAGCAAAAGCATTGCCTGGATGTTTGAAAGCAGTTGCTGCTACTTGTGTAAGTCTGGAACAAAGTGAAGGTATAGTGATGGGGTATCCACTGAGAGTATATGTTCCCCATTCAGTAGAAATTCTTTTGACAAGAACAAAAACACAGTACATGACACATAGTCGGCTGACTAAGTACGAAAAAGTCATCTTGAGTGCAGAAAATGTGACCATAGATAGATGCATAAATGTAAATCCTTCGACATCATTGCCAGATGAAGAGAGTATAATTGAACAAGATGAAGTAGATCATGATTGTCTGAATGTGCTGGAATATTGCACAAAACCAAGAGCTGACATAAAAGATGAACCGTTAAAGGAATCCGATTATGTCATGTTTGTAGATGGTTCATGTTTACGCACAAAGGAAGGAGTGTTAAGCGCAGCTTATGCAGTATGCACAGTGGCAACTGTAATGGAAGCGTCTTGTCTGAAAGGAGTTAGGTCTGCCCAAGTTGCGGAACTAATTGCTTTGATTCAAGCATGTAAATTGGGGAAAAATGTACGAATCACGATTGTGACCGATAGCCAATATGGTTTCGGCATCGTACATGATTTTGGCCAGATTTGGTCACAAAGAGGATTTTTGACATCTGCAGGAACACCTATCAGAAATGGAGATTATGTTAAAAAACTGCTTGAGGCGATACAGCTGCCTAAACAAATAGCTGTAGTGAAGTGCAAGGCGCATAAGAAAAACGAAGATTACATAGCGGTTGGCAATAATTATGCTGACGAGATCGCTAGATATTGTGCGGAAAACATGGCGTCCCTGAACAGAAATAGAGAAAGGGAGCATGTCTCTTGTCCTTTGCTTTTCACTAATGCAGTCGAAACATGGGATGAAGTAAGGCAGTTACAAGAAACAGCAAGAGATGAGGAAAAGGATTACTGGATTAAAGCAGGATGTAGAAGACAGGAAGATAATGGAGTGTGGGTATACAGAGATGAAAGACCAGTTATGCCTGATAGCATGATTGCAGACATGGCACGGATGTACCATGGACAAGCTCATATTGGGAGAGATGCAATGATCAGACTTTTTAGACAAACTTGGTATAATCCAAAATTCAGAGCCATTGCTGAAAGTCTTTGTCAAAGATGTCTTATTTGTCAACAATTTAACCCAGGAAGAAAAACAGTAGTGAGTCTAGGAACAATAGGACGAGAAGGAGGTCCATTCACAAGGATACAGATGGATTTTATTGAGATGCCCCCTAGTAACAGATTAAGATATGTTCTGGTGGTCGTCTGTTTGTTCTCTCGTTGGGTGGAGGCATACCCCACAAGAAGGAATGATGGAACAACAGTGGCAAAACTTATGCTACGAGAGTTCATTCCGAGGTATGGTTTTCCAGTCACAGTTGAGACAGATAGAGGAACACATTTTCAAAATGAGTTGATCCAATTGATTTGTGAAGCATTGAGTATTAAACAAAAACTACATTGTGCTTACAGACCCGAAGCTTCTGGGGTAGTAGAGCAGATAAATGGAACGATTAAAAACAGATTAGGAAAAATGTGTCAAGCTACAGGACTCAAATGGCCAGATGCACTGCCTCTTGTTCTGATGACCATCAGAAGCATCCCTGAAAAGAAAACGGGACTCAGTCCTCATGAAATGATCATGGGACGAGCAATGAGACAAGCCCACGTACCAGTCAACAAGTTATTGACAATAACTGATGATCTAATACTGGATTATTGCAAAGGACTGGCTGATGTGGTGCGTTCTGTGTTTCATCAGGTTGGACCGGATGCGACCACTCTTGAAAGAAAACCAGCCCACGACTTGAATCCAGGAGACTGGGTCCGTATTAAAGTCCACAGGAGAAGAAACTGTCTAGTTCCGCGTTGGGATGAGCCAAGACAGGTAATCCTAGTAACAACGACTGCTGTCAAGTGCGCAGGAGTAAAGAACTGGGTTCATGCCAGCCACACAATCAGAATTCCAGAACCTACAGATCGACATGTGAGTCGGCGTCTGGAAGTGTGGGATAAAAGTTTAACGGCGGGAACAACCAAGATAAAAGAAAGGGTGCCAGAACTTGAAGATCGACCTGAAAGTCGACATCTGGAGACCCCAACGGAAAACACCTCTAGAGAAGAAGAGGAACAAGAAGAAGAAGAAGAAAGAAATTCAGAAGTTCCAGAACTTGAAGATCGACCTGTAAGTCGACATCTGGAAATATCTGACACAACTTCAGGATCTGATGATTCAGCTGCAAATTGGGAAGAATTCCGAAAGAGAACTTGGGGTTATAAACCAATTAGAGAAGAAACTGAGCAAGAAATTGAGTTAGATGAACAACCAAGTACAAGTTATGGTGGAAATCATTCAGAAACAATATTAATAGATGAAGTAGGGAAAGAAGTACACAAAAAGTTAGAAAATCGAGAAGAACCCCGAGGAGCAATAGGGATAGATAGAAAAACAGGAGAACAGGGAAATTCAGAAACAGGTAAGGAGGAAAACACCAAATCGGAAGAACCCCGAGGAGGGACAGTGATAAGGGAAAACGAAAAGGAGAAGATAGATCCACCAGTAGGAGATGACGAGATTATAAGTTTCAAAATAAGAGACAATAGTGAGACAGTTGAAACAGAAACAGAAGAAAGTGGAGGAGAGGAAAAAGCAAAGACTGAATCAAGAAAAAGAAATTGGAGGTCGGAAAGAGAAGAAAGAGAGGGTGAGGTCAAAAGGCCAAGAAAAGGAGATAATTGGCCCAACAGCTATGTAAGAAAATTGAGATATAGAATAATAAGAGCAGAAGATGAAGATGCTGAACAAGTAAATGAAGTAACAAGTCAAAAGGGACAAGAAAAACCAAGTGGAAAAAGATTACAAAAGTCCAAAAGGACAAGAAAAATAAATTCAAAATTTAAGTCACCTGAGTGGCTGTATATTGCACTAACAGATTACAAAGGAGAAGAAGAAAACACTCACGGAAACCAGAGACTGAGAAGTCGGATGGGAAAAGGTGAGATGCAACAAAAGGACTGAAGTGAAGACTTAAAGTGCTTCTGCCGGACGTGACAATTTTACTGGATGTGACAAATCACCGGATGTGACAACGAAAGAATTCTGGAGAGAATTAAAGAAAGTACCAAGCAAAGATTTTTTGAAAGCAGAGTGGCGTCTAAGTCATTTTGAGGTGTAGTGACACAATTTTCTGGAAAATTTAACAAATAGAAAAAGAAAAATGGAAAATAATGAGAATAGAAGAGATAAATGTGATTTTATAAAGAGATGGTGCAAAATGTGCTGTTTTTGTACAGGGTTATTAATGACCATATGGATAGTAATAGCAATCACAATTCCAATTAGTGTGGCTGTGATAGAAGCAAAAAATGATAGTAAACTAGAAAGAGAAGCTAGTGTTAAAGAACAAGTTATTTTAAGAAGTAGTGCAGAGTTGCATAAGGATAAATCAGTAACAGATTTTTCAAAGAACGTTTTTACAAAATTATTGTATGAGTACGTAGAGACAATGGACGTAAGAGATTGTTATGTTTGTATGCAGTTGCCTGCGTCAGTATCGGAAGGAGTGACTTATCATCACTTACCTTTGACTTATGGAATAACATGTAGTGTAATAGCAAGTTTATTTTATAAAACAGGTAGATTAGAATCTTATTATACTGATATAGATAAGATATTTGCAAACATTCCTGTAGTGCCAGAACTTAACAAAGTAAAACCAGCAAAGGTTTTAGGAGAATTCTTTTTAGAACATAGAAAATTAACGTTAGAAGAAATAGTTAGTGACAACCTTACCTGTGAGTTAAAGAAAGAAGAAAAAGTATTTCTAGACATGGTTGAGGAAAGAAGAATGAAATTTCAAAAAGAAGCAATAAAAGAGGAAGGAAAACGTTTATGGACGTTTGAGGAAGGAAATCATGAAGGGAAAAAGATAAATGCAGCAATGACATTAGACTGGCCGCAAACAGGAAAGTTGTGCATTAGGAGAAATAAGACAGTCTATGACAATTACTTTGTAGGTTCCAGTGTCTGCCATGACAATTATCAAATTCTGGGAGGTTGGGGATTCAAAGGTGGAAAAGATCCAATATTTCCAGGTATCTATTATATTTGTGGGAATAGAGCTTATTACAGGTTACCGGACCATTGGTATGGAACTTGCTATGTAGGCCTGGTCTTTCCAAAAATCTTTCACATGGACAGAGAAGAAAAGGGAACATACAAGATGATTAATGGATTTAAACGTAGAAAGAGGGAAAGTTTTTCAGAAATTGTAGGAGATATTTTTGGAGCATTGATACCAGCAGTGGGAATATCTTTGAATGCATTTAAAATTCGGAAGTTATCCACAGTAGTAGATCGTTTGTCTACAGATACTGCGGGAGGGTTCTTAATGGTAAATACCGAAATGGTTGCCATGAGAGCTATGGTGATGCAAAATCGGCTTGCCCTTGATATTCTTTTGGCAAAAGAGGGTGGAGTCTGTGGAATGTTGAAAGTCCAACATTGTTGTACTTACATTCCGGATAACAGTGAAAATATACAGAAGTATATTACAAATATTACAAGTCTGCGCAAAGAATTAGTCCCACTGGAGGTTGAAAGTGTTTTGGGAAAACTTGGTAGAGGGTTTTCCTCAGTAGCAAATTGGTTAACTAGGATGAGTAAACTAGTAATAGGGAAAGTTATAATAGTAGCAACTATAGTGATATTGTTAGCCATGACATTGAAAATAGTAATAACATGTATAAAGAGAAAAGTAAGACAGAATAAGTTAAGAAGAAATAACAGAATAATGAGAGAAAGAGAGAGAGAAATGGGTGAAATTGAGTTGGAGAAAATGAAAGAAAGCATGTATAAAGAGACTAAAAGGCAAGATGAAGAAGAGACAGAGATATGAATAACAGAAAGTAAAGGATGAAAGACATGCTGCCTGAAAAGAAGTATGACTTGGGTTTTATGTGGTGATTTAAAAATCACCAAAGGGGGATTGATGGAGCAGTAAAAATAAAAAAATTTAACCCCTAACAAATTATATAATTAATTAATTAAAAATGTTCGTTTAAATGTATTAATCAACATTGTATATGTGGGAATGGTAATATGCTAATGTACGTGCTAAATAATCTACTAATGAATGTCCATGTGTCTAATCATAACATAAGAATAAAAAGCGTACTAAATAAAATAAATGCATGTTTGTGCTTCATAGAAATAAAATGTGTCGTTGCAAAAACAATAGTGATGGTAAGTAAGGAGCAGCTTAAATGTCGCTTTTTGCTAGGTAACAACTAATTGGGGTACGTAGACGGGAGGGAAACGAAAGGGATATTTTTCTCTATTTTAATTATGTTTTATTTGCCTCAAATTAGTGCTTCTAAAGTAGAACCGAGTGGCGAGATAAAATGGTCGCCAGTGGGAAGATGTGCGCAGGCGCAAGGGGACACGTGGTACGGGATGAGATTGAAGAAATCTGGAGCCTCGTGATGTCTCTGAGAGGCTAGGATGCAAGAAATGGTCAAGGCTGGTGTGACCTAATTGAACTGATAGTGTGCCGTGATGATCAGGAGAGAGTCCGTGGGAAAGGAGCCCAAGAGAAAGGACAATGACTGCGGAGTTCTTGAATGTGTCAAAAGAAGATACAAATGGACTGATCGAATCGGATGGAAATGTTTAAGCGTATGGGAAAGGAAATGATCCAAGGACCTTTGAATCCAAGAGAACTTGATTAAAGAATGAATAAGCTGACATGCATGGACCAATGAAAGAAAAGCGTGATATTAATGTTGCAACAGTTAGTTAGCAAAGTTAGAATTAGGGTATAAGAGGGCCTACTCTTAGTGGGAGGGGGTCAGTCGCGGTTGCAGTCACAGTCAGTTGCAGTTCGAGAGTCGTGGTTGCAGTAGAGGAGACGGGTTGCAGGTAGCTGATGCTGACGAGCTGAAGTTGCTGTTGCTGTCTTAACTTTACAGTTGAGTATGAGAATCAGGCTATTTCTAATCCCAAAGTTAGGTTAGAAATCATTAGGCTAAATTAGGAAGCTAGGCAAGTAACTAAGGTTTTTGGCTTCATGACAAAATTTCCTTTCTGCAATAAATTGATTATGCTTAATAAAATTGTGAATTTAAAAATGAATAATTGAATAAAGTATTAAATCTTTTCATGCTTTTAAAATTATTTAAAATTTAAGATTCTTTAAAAACCAAAATGACTCAGTGGTTATTTTCTTAAATGATTGTGACATGAGTAATTGGTTGATTGTGATTCAGCTGGTCTTAATCACTATGAACTAATTTCTTAAATGAATGATTCATCGACAAAACAATGAGCAGGAATATCTTAAGAAATAATTAAAAGAAAGTGACAAATTAAGGTAAATAGATATCCTTGCTCTTCCAGCGGTACACAAAATGGTGTTCTCCATTTAGTTCTCATGCTTCTCCTAGGAGTACAGAATTTCATAAAGGTGTAAAAGGAAATCCAGGAGTGTGTGTGTGTGTTTAGGCGATGTTTATGGGCCCCATCGTCATGTGGATATGAGAAATATAGTTTGCCCCTGGATGACCTATAAGTAACCTGGGAGGAGGATAGTTTTTATTGTACGCGCTGCATCAGATTCTATCACACATTGAAATCGAAGATTGAAAACTCTGCCCAAACCTGATGTGCATACTGCCACAGCACCTCTTACTGTAAAAGATGATAATTTATCACTGTCCTTTTTGCCTTGTCTGACCACACTCTGGCTTACTCTGTTTCGTTCAATAACACATTGCTTTGCCCTCTGTTGCTCTGCCACAACTTGAGAGGCACACCTGTCCTTCCACATTCTTGCCCCATACTGCCAATATCTGTCACACGCAGTCTCTCCCTGCCTTGCACTATGCAGGGCTGCCTCACTCTGTCGAATCGTTTGACATCATGTCACCATCTGATTCTAAGGTGGATAGAAAACCCTCTCTACTCTTCTATTATCATAGGCCCAGCCTGGTGTTGTCATGAACTTTGTCATGAACAGTATTCCACACCTCGACCTTCCTTAGGAGCAAGGTCTCCTGCACCAGAGCAGTGTGAAGACTCTGTAATTTTTTATTCAGTCCCTGAACTTAAAATCATATTTCTGATAGCCTCGGAAACCATCATATCAACACTCAATCTAGAGGACCTGCAGAGAAAAATAATTCTACCTGACCTCTGGGGCGCTAGAGGGCGCACAGCAAAATGGCCGCTCTGTAGAGCAGCTCTGCCGGCCGAGTCACTAATCCGTTCATGATCCTTGCTTTCCTGCCCGTGGGGATCGCCCAAATTATAAGAAAAGACAAGCGGAGCACTGTGGGCTGCTTCGGGTGAACTGGTCTGCCGGCTGCGTGGTCGTTTGACTGTGAACAAGACTGGTGAAGTATCGGGCCCGCGCCGGCAACATGGCGGCCCGGGACGCGCTCTGAGCGCGGGGCTGCAGCGGCCTTTGAGCGGTGTTGGCGGTGACGACTGGGCGACGGAAGAAGATCGTGCTGTGGCGTTGACGACCTGTGCTCTGTTTGGAACGGAGCGGGAGAGGCAGGCGACCCGGTGTGCACTATCCTGGCACTCGGTGAGCGGGCCAACTTTCGATCCCAGCCTGAGCGAGATGCCGGCTGTGGACTGCTGGTGGCGGCGAGGCCTAGACTGCCATCCGGAGCTGCCGCTCGACCCACAGTGGGACTGCTGTGCACCCCCGCTGGATGTGGAACGGCCGTCCGGGTGAGTGCTGCGGTGAGGCTTGGTTCTATGTGCGGCCCACCCGGGTACTAGCTTCCGCTGGTCCTACACCCATTGCGCCTGAGAGGCCTCTTGCAATCCCCGCTGCGTGCGCTGGTGAGAAGCTGCCGTCCGGAGAGATTACTACGAGCGCGCATTGGAGTGGCAGTATTTGCTATCTGGAGTGGCTGACCCGCGAGTGCGGCCTACCTTGCGGCTATATCTACCTGGGCCTACTCCTGCTGCGACGGGAGGCCTCTGCTCGTCTCCGCTGAGTGGCCTGGCGGGGGATCGCCAGGCTGGAGGACCCGATGCATGCTGGCTGCGCCTGGATATAGTAGCGCCTCTGCCCAGAATTACCAGTCGGTGGCTTCCCTGTGGACTTTCACTGCGATTTACCCCGATCTTTCCCGACAGAGACCATCCACATTGCGACCCTCGCCCATTTTGTCCTGTGCAGCTTCGCGGGGGTGCGCGGCCCTGAGAGGGTCAAGAACTGCCTTGCATCTTCTTTCTGTCCGTGACAGTGCTGCTGGGCTGCGGCAGGAGACACGCACAACCCCATAACGATTGGCAGTGCCCCCTATTGCCCATGTCATTATTGGATGTGGACCTCCCTGCGGCCTAAGCAACAAACAGGTTATTTGGCATAGTACATCTGGCAGTCCCTTGTTTGTGAAACACCCCGCATACTTGTGCACCTCGGTCCAGCGCTGCCAACATGGGGAAAACAGAGCGCAGTCAGCCACGCCTCACTTTCGAACCTCGCAAATCGGGCAAGGCCTCTCAGCATGCCGCCTCTGATTCAGAAGTAGACGCGCCTAGTGACCATTTAACTAACATTGATAAAACCCTTCTTGCAGTGCAAGCCAGCTTACAATCCATCGATGGGAAAATCGATAATCTCAATTTGCGAATGGATCAGATGTCCACGAAGTTGGACAAGCATGCGATGCGCCTGGGGGAGGCATAAACACGCATTTCCAGTGCTAAAGACGGCCTGCAACAGGTGACCTCCAGGGCATCATCTACGGAGAAGGTGTTGGCTGTGATACAAGCCCGGAATGAGGATTTGGAGGCCAGATCTAGGCTCAACAATGTGCGCATTACTGGCCTGCCTGAATCTACGAATACTGGCCGACTTGAGACCTATGTTGAAAGGCTCCTTCAAATGATTTTTGGTGCGGAACAACTATCTCAGGTATTAATAGTGGAAAGGGCTCATCGTTCTCTGGCTGCTCGCCCCCCCAGGTGCTCCTCCACGTCCCATCATAGCTCGCTTACTGAATTATAGGGATCGGGACACTGTTCTTCGCATGGCTCGTGAAAAAGGAACCATCGCCCATGAAGGGAACACTCTTGCCTTCTATCCAGATTTTACCGTAGCCATGCAGGAGGCGCGGAGAGAATATCAACCTGTCAAAAAACTTCTCCTCTCGGAACGGATACCCTATGCAATGCTCTATCCAGCGCTACTGCGCATTGAGGTGGATGGGAAGCCCAAAATATTCACCTCCCCTAAATTGGCAATGGATTTTGCCAAGACTCTCAAGCGTCGCAGCCGGACCCCCTCCAGTGTGGCGGATGATGATGGCGGGGGCACCCTGGATGCGGCAACTGGACAATGAATTAGATGGGTCATGTGAGTTGTGGGCACATGTGCACTTCTGCCTTGCTATGATATTGCAGTGATTTATATTTGGTTGTGTATCGGGGAGGGCCGCGGCATATGTGATACAGACTATATATAAGAACTGGAGTTGTACTGCAAATATTTCTCCTACTGATCGAACCCATGTTATTTCCCCCTGTTGGGTGACTTTAGTATTGTTGTATGATGCTCTAATACAGCGGGTAGGAAATATTATTACTTTTGCTCGGCCACCTCCCAATGCATCGGGAGGGGTATTGTGCTCCAGCGCTCCCCCCATGGGTGTTCCCCATAGCTATTTCTTCCCTTGGCGCTATACTTGGGACCTGTGTTGGGATGTTCGGGATGGCTTTGGCATGTTGGGGTTGCTAAAGTGGGTGTGGGGTGACAGTGGGAGGGTAGGGTTTGGGGGCTAGTTCATGTGGCTGATTGCATTTTAAATGCTGTGAGGTATGCATATGTAACATCATGTATTACAGTCAAATCATGCTCGATATATAACAGGTTAAAGCTCTGCATCCGGATCGCACACTGATTACCTATCTCACATGGAATGAACGGGGGCTTAACTCACCTAAAAAGATCCTCCAGGTCTTGGCATATCTAGATCGTCATGAAGTAACGATTGCCCTTATACAAGAAACGCACTTGACTCCGCGGTCCGACACACACGTAGGGGCACAGTGGGCTGGTTATCGCTTGGCCTCCTCCTACTCGTCCTATTCCCGCGGCGTGCTCACACTTATTAAGAAAAATATTCCCTTCACCATGATCAAAACTTGCGTTGATGATTCAGGACGGTATGCCATTGTGCATGGGCAGCTGGCTGGCAGTTTAATCACTATTGTGAACACGTATGGCCCCAACGTAGATGAACCCACCCTTTTCGAACGCATCATATCCACTCTGCGGGATTGGCCTGACGCTGTGATCCTATGGGGAGGTGACCTTAACACGCATTTAGACCCTAGTAGAGATAGGTCAAGCGGCAAAGGGGGTCAGTCCCCCGGAGAGGCCCGGGTCATCACTGAGGGAATGGCCGAGCTGGTATTGTTCGACGTATGGCATTAACAACACGCAGAAACACTGGAGGGCACACACATTTCCACTGTGCATGGTAGCTGGTCTCAGCTTGATTAATGGCTGTTGAGTGAGAGTGTGGGGGGATGGGTATCCAAAATAGAGGGTTTGCCTCGCACCCTGTCTGATCATAATCCTGTTCAACTCAACCTCCTTATTCCATGTACCGTTCACCGAGCATTCACGTGGCGCTTTCGTTCTGGAGCGCTCTTGGACCCCCTATATGTCACCACGATCCGCGAGGCCATTGTGCAATACTTTGACCACAATAAAGGTTCAGTCGATAGTGCTACGACCCTCTGGGAGGCGTTTAAAGCCACAATTCGCGGCACCTGCATTGGCACGTCAGCGGGCATCCTCCGAAATCTACGCGGACAGCTCGCTAAAGTTGAAACCACGTTACAGCGCCGAGAGCGTGATTATGAACGCTCACCTTGCGATCAGACGTTTGCGGCCATTAAACAATCCATACTAGAATACAATGAGCTGGCAGAGGGGAAGGCCAGGTACATCTCCAGACGTCATGTAGCTCGTGCTTATGGGGAAGGGGGACGGCCGGGACACCATTTAGCTAATAAGATGAAGGCTCGTATAGACCGCAACATTATCACCAAGATCACTGGCATGACTGGCCAGGATCACTACACTAACCAGGGTATTCTAGCACCGTTCAGAAACACCTATGCAGAATTGTATACCACGCACGGTACGGTAGATACTACTGAATTGGACACATGGCGTGGCTTTCAGATGGGCAGAGGGAGTTTCTCAGCCAACCGATTACTGAGGAAGACATCCGCGAAGCGATCAAAACCCTTCCAAACAAAAAAGTACCGGGGCCGGACGGTTTTCCCAGTGAATTTTATAAGGAATGCGCAGAAGAGCTAACCCCCCATTTGTTAGAAATGTACTCTGAAGCGTATGACACAGGCATACTGCCGCCAACTCTCCGGGAGGCTTTGATTATCACTTTACTCAAAATAGACAAACCGCCCTCTCGTTGTGACTCATATCGGCCGCTGTCGCTTATCAATACTGACGCCAAAATCCTGGCCAAAATCCTGGCCACCAGACTCCAGCCTCTCATTCAGGGCCTGGTCCTCCCGGACCAGTCCGGATTCATTCCCACCAGGTCTACCTCTCATAATTTACGCACTCTCTTCGCTATCTTTCACATTCTTGATCCTGGGCTTCAGGCGGCGGCTGTGATGCTTGACGCAGCCAAGGCCTTTGACTCCATAGAATGGGGTTATCTATTTTACGTTATGCGGCGGATGGGGCTCTCTCCTATTTTTATCAACTGGGTGCGCCTGCTGTACACCGACCCCGTGGCGCGGATCCGGGTGGAAGGTAGCATCTCCGACCCTATACGAATCACCAGAGGGACCAGACAGGGGTGCCCCCTTTCGCCACTTCTTTTTGCGCTGACACTGGAGCCACTTGCCTGTATTATTAGACAGTGACATAGGGCCTCGGACCTCCAGTTTAGTCACCGCCCCGTCAGCATTTCGCTTTATGCGGATGACATGTTGCTTTTTATACGGGAACCGCACACTTTCATGGCACCAGTTCTGCGAGAATACATTCGGTTTGGGCTGTTCTCGGGGCTAACTATTAATTGGGCCAAGTTGGTGGTAGTGCCTCTGACAGTGAGCACCCTTCCCCATGAGCTTGAATTTCCGCGTGTGTGGTCGGCGGACCCGGTAAAATATTTGGGGGTGTGGGTTCTTAGAGACCCTGGCACAGTTGTTCGTGAGAACTATGGCCCTGCCTACACGAAATTGGAGCAACAGGTGGACAGATGGGTGACGCTTCCGCTGTCGCTAGCCGACCGTATAGCGCTTATCAAGATGGTTGTGCTGGCTCAAATTTTATATATTTTTAGTAACATACCGATACCATTAACCCAACAATTCTTTAGAACAGTGCGCTCCCTGCTCCTCCGGCTGGTTTGGGGGGGCAAGCAGGCTTGTGTGAGCTTGGAAACCCTCACTTTGGACTATAAACACGGGGGCTTCAGTGTGCCTGATCTTTATTTGTACTATTTATGCGCTCACGCGCAATATGCGCACTACTGGTTTGGCTCTCATGACCTTATTCCACATGTAGCAGTGGAGGATGGTGACATGCACCCTATTCCATTAAGCTCTATATTGACACATAGTCGCCGACAAACCCCCCTCTCAGAGCTCAACACTGTTGATGCCACTATAGCGGCCTGGCAGGCGAAAGGCCGTATGGCAGGGAAGTTGCCACTGTACTCCCCTTTGTTGCCGCTAGCATTTCACTCGGATCTGTCGGTGACACATGAGGTGGGAGCTATGCATACTCTAAAGCCAGTGGGGATAAATAAAATGCTGGACTTATATCCTAATGGTGCTTTCTTGACGGACGATGATCTTAGTTATGTGCAGAATAAGACGCCGTTATTCACATTCCTCTTCCACAGGTTAAAAAAAGCAATACAAGCGCACCATCATACATTCCCCACGGAACCCCCCACATTGTAAACTCTGCACACCATGCTCACCAGCGCAACGCGGCGCAGGCTCCTCACCAAACTTTACCAAGATGCTCGGACTGAGAAGCCCCTGCCGCACAGCAGAAGTATGGAGAAATGGAATGAATATCTGGTTCCACAACTAACACAGCAGGACTGGGAACATTGCTGCCAGCTGACCGTTGCTCTAACATCTAATGGCAACCTCCGCATAATACACTTCAAATACATACATAAAGTTTATCACACTCCACATAAATTGTTTAAATATGGGCTCAGAGATACCGATGCATGCAAACGATGTGGCAATGTGGTTGCCGACTTCTGGCATCTAGCCTGGATGTGCCATAGGGTGGCGGTGTTCTGGGCTGATGTGATCTGTAAATTATCTACTATGATTAACATTGAATTACAGTGTTCTCCACATGTGTGTCTGCTGGGCCTGGTGCCATTCCTGAAAGGCGCAGCGGGTAAATTTGTGAGAGTGGCTCTGATTCTGGCTAAGAGACGTGTGGCAATGACGTGGGAGAGCACGGCTGGGCCTACGACTGCACAATGGCTTAAAGATCTAGTGTATTGCCGAGAAAACCTAGTATTATATGCAGAGGAACTTCCAACCTCTTCTAGACCTAACGACATCTGGGAGCCCCTGTTACAGTACTTGAGATCTGTTGAACAGGCCAAGTCCCCTGATCATGCGGAATGCTGAATGTGTTTATCCTTCGCTTATATGTATGATACTTCACTATGCTATACTGTTCAATGCAAAATAGCCACAAGATGTTATGTTTGTTACTTAAATGCATGTGCTTTTCGATGCTGTTTATGTATACTGCATATGACTCAATAAAATCTTTAAAAAAATGTTTTTAAAATTCTACCTGCCCTCAGTCCTGGTTTAGTGTCACCTGTTCAGCCTTACCATGGAGCATCACTCTCTGTAGGTAATCAAATGGAATGTCCTTGTGATATTGTGTAAGGATGTACTCCTGTTGCTCCATCTGAAGGTTTCTGAGAGCTTCTGGTCTCTACTATACTACTCCCATTCAAAGCACTCGCCAGCAACAGACTCACAGAATTCACAAGAACCAGTTGCATTATTGGTTTACTGGCCCATCAGCAGATTCCTGCACCCACAAGACTTCAAGAATAACTGCCTCGTTTACACACAGCACTCCCAATCAGAACCACCACTAACCACTCCCTGGCCTCTTTAAAGACCCCCATATGAAACTAGTTTAAAGAACCAAGGCCTTGACCCAGCAGACCTGGCCATCCACAGACCTCTCTCCAACTGACCTTTCCTGAGCAAACTCATCAAATAATCAGACTTCACTCAGTTCTCGCCCTTCCTGAAAGAAAATATCCGACTCTTAAACTAGCAACAGGATTCTATTTAGACTTAGGCACTGAACCCACTCTTATCCCCAGCTCGGATGGCCACAAGACCACTGTTGACACAGAGTCTCCATACTTCTTCTATGGGCCCTTTATTTTACCACTGACACAGCACACTGCCCAAAATTACTGCAGAGACTGAGCTATCTCAAAATTCAAGGCGCATCCTTTACATTGATCTCATAATAGCTTGTGAAAAGATCTCACATAATTACAATGTCTCCTATTTCATTTGGGACTTTAGTCTCTCACACTGGCATTCAGTACAGTCACACTACTTCCCTTCTCATTTTCAATGCATACCTCATCCCTTCACACATCACATGAAAATATTTTAGCCTCACCTGCTACAACTGTGCTGATGATACCCATATCACCCCTTGGAAAGAACAGCACTCCTGTGCCCTAGGTTCTTGCCTATAAGTTAGGGACTATTGAATGCTGCATAATCACATAAGCATTCCATTCATCACTGTGTTGTAAACTTATTGTGCCGCCCTAAGTGGGACAGGTATGCCCTGACATGTGTCCTGCGCACACTGTGTCACTGGAACCAAGCTGTACCCGGCTGATGAGCCCATAACTATTGTAGTAGGGTCAAGACTGATTTGCATACAGCTGGGTCCAAACTGAGGTGGCATGGTGTGTAAAAGAATGATGGTTTGTGATGCGGCCTGAGTAATTACCAGTGGCTGAGATTAATTAAAGCATTTCATCCATCAGTGTGTTGTTGTATACTTATAGTATAACAATAAGTCAAAGCAACAGTTCCCTTGGTTAGTATTCAAACATACCCTCTGTAACATATGCCACACTCATATCAAATATACCGCTCTCACCAGGAAATGTCACCAGTTCACCAAAACCAATATACAAAGGTACAAATGTTTTATTCAATAAATTCTGATTAAAAATATCATATAAAATACATAAAATAAAAACACATCAAATATAGCACCGTGGATTGATTTCCAATATATAAAATAACATACACAAAATCATATAATCATACATTTAAAATACATTCTGGGAGAATATATCTAGACATTCAAGTTTTGTCATTTATAGCACTAATCCGACAGTAATTCCATGGTCAAACCATCATTGTGTACTGTTCCTTTATTTGACCAGGAAAAATTCAAATTAGTGCAAGTGTTGTAGCAGCGCGACGCGTTTCGGTGGATTCAAACTGTTCCAACCACCTTCTTCAGGAAGAAAAACTTTATATCTCCCAAAGCTTCCAATTTATTTATAAAAACATCATACAACCACATTTCAAAATACATCCTTATATCAATCTCATGTTACATTACAATCTGTTATTTAATGTACATATCTATCACACAGTGCAAAATAGCTCATACTAAGCTAAAAGACAACTAATATTGAGGTTTGGAGAACATTTAACAAACCTTCATTTACACTCAACCTCTGGTGACACTCAGATCTCTACTTCCAACCCCACACATACCAATGTATTCTCAATTCAACCATACACCTGTCACACCTGGTCCCACGTGGTTATCTGCACCCTCCGCTGCAAAAACAGCTATAAAGGTTGACCCACCAGAAATTGAAATATAGTATCAGGCACTCCTCCTGGGATCTGACTCCTCAAGGTGAAGCAACAACAAGACAATTCTTTGTTGTATCCTAGACGATTTCAAAAAAGACTCTCTGTGAGCCTAAAAGTAAATATAAACACATATTGTAAAGTTCCACCCTATAGGTATAAGGTCTATAATACATAAGGTACTTTCATCAGAATGTTACCTTAATTCAGGTGATGGAAGCAAATGTGCAAATTTTCCAATGCGATTCAGGGACTAAAAAGTCTCTCCAAATTTGTAATTCTTCTGATTTACAGGGCTCTTCCTTAGATAGTAACCATGTGCCTGTTTATACTAACAAAACATATGTAGCAGGCAAAAATTTAGACATGGCCCTTCTTATCCTCTCTAGTTATGTATATGCATATTTTCTAAAAGGGGCTAGATCCTTACAACCTCTTTATCTGCCTCCCGATATGTATGAAACACTGTATCAATGACCCCCCTATGTGCTGCTTCCTGTCACCAAACAGCTAAATAAAGGACTCCCCAGTGTCTTGTGTTTTTATGACGCCTTCAGGTCAATTTTAGTTGCAAGTCCCAAACCTAAGTGATACACTCCCACCTTTGATCGCCGAAATGAAAGCGGGCAATCAATATAACTAAAAAGGCCCTACCATCTACAAATGGGTCCCTCACTAACTACTTCTATTCAGAAGGAATAAAGAGGGCGCAATAGAAAATTACCCTTCTGCCCTATATGTTCCCAGCTACGCTACGCGGCAAAGACTCACCGGTATCAAACTAAATGGGGAAAGCGCGGTAAGAATTTTTTTTCCTTTTTCTTTTAACAACTGTCTTTTCCCCGCAGCACTCGACGGAAAGAGACTCGCCGGTGCCACAAGAGCTCGCAACGCTCTCCGGTCATTAGTGAATGTAGTTTACAAATCGGGAGCACTTGAGTCTCGCCCATAAAAGGTGCCTACCATCTTTTAGTATTAGAGCTAAAAATGGACTATAAATGGCTCTAAAATTAAACAAAAAGCACCACCATTTTAACATAAGCCCCTCGCATGTTATTACAAATAACATATTAATCCAATTCAGGAGGAATAAGGTAGGCGCGATAGAAAATAGCTCTTCTATGCTGTCTTTTCCCAGCCTAGCTTCGCGGCAAAGTTTCACCGGTGTCGATTTAAAAGAAATGGGGAGAACGCAATAGAGAATTCCCCTTTTCCACTGGCTTTTCCCAACAACCCTAAATGGCAGGAAACTCACCGGTGCCACAAGAGCTCGCAACGCACTCCGGTCGTTAGTGGATGCAGTTTGCAGACCGGGGAGCGCTCGAGTCTCGCCTATAAATAGTGCCTGCCCTCTTTCAATCATGAAACTAGAAATGGTCTAGGTTGTCTCTCTGAATATTTCAAATGGCGCCGCCATCTTTACATAGGCCCCTCGCATCTTATTAAAAATAGGAAGGAATAACGGAGACATTTTTATTTCACCAATTTCTCCCATTCTTCTCTTGAATTTAATCCTTTCCTTATTGTATTGAGGATAGAAATATATCATTGTTCTCTGGCCTTCCTCTTGCTTTCGATATTTCCACCTCTCTTACCCACCATCACCTTCTCTAGAATGAACCACTCAAATTGAGTTTCTTTGTGGCCACACTCTTGGAAGTGAGAAACTAAGGGGGCATTTAATTTATTGGTCTTAATGGCCGATTTATGTTTTTGTAGTCTGATTCTCAGTTCTCTGCCTGTCTCGCCCACGTAACCAAGTCCGCAGGGGCATCTTAACAGGTAAATTACATTTTTACACCGGCAATTATTCAAAGTGTGTGCCACTATCTTCCTATCATTATGCGTTATATCCTTAGATATAATACACTGCGAGCACACCGAACAATTGCCACACCTTGTGTTGCCCTTAGCCACAGTATTATCAATAGTCCTTTGTTTCATCCCTGATTCCTCTCTATAGGTGTGTACCAACTGATTGTGTAAATTTGTGTTTCTTTTATAAGCAAACAGGGGTCTTTCTAACCTGCCTTCCTCCTCATCATTTAAAATATTCCAATGTCTGTTAATGAAATTTTTAATCCTATTACTTATGTCATAGAATTGGCTCACAAATACTATCTTGGTCATATTCTTTTTGTATTTGGACCCTTTTAACATCGCCTCCCTATCATAGAATCTAGCACGTTTAAAGGAGTGAGATACTAGTTTTTTTGGGTACCCTCTGTCTTTCAATTTTGATTTCAGGACATCAGCGTGCTTATAGAAATCTTTGAGATCCGAACAATTCCTCCAAAGATGGAGGAATTGACTGAAAGGGATGTTGTCCTTTGGGGACTTCGGGTGAAAACTGGAATAGTGGAGCAAGGTATTCTTGTCCATTGGATTTGTATAAAGTTCTACTTCCAGTTTACCCTCAGCTTCCTTGATAGTTATGTCTAAGTAATCCACCCTTTCCTTGCTATAGTGGGCAGTAAATCTTAGATTACTGTCTCCAAGATTGAGCCAACTTAAGAATTCATTTAACAGATCTATGGGTCCATCCCATATAAAAAAGACATTGTCAATAAAACGGTGCCATTCTCGCACATTCTCATAAAATGGGGCCATCTCATTATACACATGTCTCCAAGGTATAAGCAGGCCAGACTAGGGGCACATGTGGCCCCCATACTGGTCCCCTTCTTTTGGCGAAATAACTGGTCCTTGAATAAAAAGATGTTATTCTTAAGGACCATATCAGTGCACTCTACAATAAAATCTTTATTTGCTCCCTCAATCTCAGTATTTTCTAAAATCTTTCCAATTACGTGGACTGTGGATTGCTGAGGTATATTTGTATAAAGAGACTCAATGTCTAGTGTAACTAGACACTGAGGGGCCGATTCCGATTCGGGCCGGAAATCTCCCCGACCGAGCCGGACCCGGAGAGATTTCCGACCGAATCGGACCCTAGCAGCCCGACCGAACGAGTACGATTGCGCACGTATGCTATCGGACTCGATTCGGTCGGACTCCCATTGAAGTCAATGGGAGGCAGTCGTACGACGCGTACACGGGCTCCCATTGACTCAATGGGCACGACGCGAACAAGGGCGCCCCCTACAGCGTCGCGTCGATGCCGGTCGCGCCGTACATGCACGTGTAGGGGGGACTCGCACACCTACGCTTCCAGGGGGGTCCGACACGGACCCCCAAAGTGCGGCTCCGACAGCTCCTTGGAGCCGGACTGCGCGAGTCGGTCGGAGCGGTCGAGGTGCGCATCGTACTTACCCGGCCGGGGAACGTCTCCATTGCGCGGTGCGAGTCGTCCCCGTGCGAGTCGGTCGGAGCGGTCGGGTCCTGCGAACGAGTCGGTCGGAGATTTCGCGAGCGCACGCATCGTACTCGCTCGCCCGGACGCACGTACGAATCGGTCGGGAAATAGGGCTCCGAATCGGATCCGGTTAAGCCGAATCCGATTCGGTGCCCTACCGGCCGAGATCGGAATCGACCCCTGAGTTTCTCCATTAAAAGACTTATTTTCCAAAAAGGTTATGATATGGGCTGAATCCCTAACATACGATTTCAATTTGCTGACTAGTGGTTTCAGAAAAAAGTCCACATATTTGCTCAAGGGTTCAAGCAAGGACCCTAAGCAACTCACAATAGGTTGTAGGGGGGGATCTACATTATCCTTGTGGATTTTTGGTAATCCATACAAGGCCGATGTCTTAGGATCTATATTATTAAGGAATTTGAATTCTTCCTCACATATCCAGCTTTGTTCTTTAGCATTCACAAGAAACTCACAACATTTCTTCGCTAGATCTGACAGGTCTTTCTCCTTGACCCTTTCATAATGTTCAGACACCTCTAGGAGCTTATATACCCTACTCTCATAATCGCAAGTATCAAACACCACAATCCCCCCGCCTTTATCGGCGGGTTTGATGGTAATAGATAGGTCTTCCTTAAGGGTGCTAATCGCAGTTCTTTGGTTCTTGCTTATATTGTGAGCAAGGGGATACTCTTCCCTCAAAATATCCTGGATGCCTATTTCCACCGCTTTCTCAAAGACCTCTCAGTTTTTTCCTACCTGCGCTATAGAGGGAGTAAAGGTTGATTTAGGCTTAAAGCCAAATATATTATTGGATTCCCTCATAGGTCTATTTTTAAAAAATCTCCTAAGTCTGATTTTTCAAAAAAATGACCTCAAATCTTTCTCTAGTTGATACCTATTAACATTGGCAGTGGGAACAAAACTAAAACCTTTTTCTAACACTTCTATCTCATATTTGTTCAAAACCCTATTAGATAGATTGACAATTGGTGCTTTGTCTGCCGCCAGTATCTTTGACTTCTCGTTTGCATATATTCCTGAGGGGGTTGATTGCATGTGGTTATAGTATAACCACATAAAGCGCAACTCATAAAAAATAGAGATCCTCACAAGTACAGCCTTCACCCCCAACATTTGGTCATAGGAACTTGGACTGTCAGCTACTTTCTACTTAAATGATGAACATGACAGTGATCATGGACTCGATCTGTCCTCTTTTCCAAAAGTAAACCAAAGGAAGAAATTCTTCTACTTCATATTGCAAAGATTGTGCTTCATTTTTCTAACATTGTGTTCCCACCCAGGGTACAATTCACCACTGACTTGGTCGTGTCCCAATTAGAAGAGAGCAACAGGTTATACCATGGTGCCCCTTCTACTCAGACTCCAGGATTCAAAATGCTGTAGCTCAACAACCTTTACACCTCACCATCTGTAATCGTTTCTATGACAGGATATCGAGGAAACAATATCAAAATACACATATATCTCCAAACAATATTGACTGTAAAAATATTGCAAACATGTACTTAAACAACAAATACACAAACATTGACTACACAAATATTGCAGAAGAAAATATCCAAAACACTTACATAAAGAAAACAAAAATAAAGACTTACAAAATGTCATTACCACATTAAATATGTGCAAATCTACACAAATATCAAAAAATGCATTTGTGACAACCGAAATATTGTTACCATTAAATAAAAAAGATAAAATAAATTAATTATTTCAATTCACTACAATAATAGTTAAAAAATATACAATATCTATCAAAATATTTAACTACATAATAACAAACATTTTAAAAGTAAAACGGTATAAAATATTTCAAAATATTATTGAAACTATATGACAACATAATTAAGATAAATACACAAAAATTAACAATAACACATTAATAAAAATAAATTACAGAACAATAAATACAAAAATAAACACATTATATATTTAAGCATTATAAATGCATAAATACCTTTTATTTAAATATATCAACAAACATGCGTATATTAAATTAACACATAAACACTAATTGGCATCCATCAAATAAGGACTATATATTAAAAAATACACCAAACAAAACAACCAATGATATTAAACTCAAAACTAATTAATCAATTCAAACACTTCGACTATAGAAGGGCCACAAAAATGTTCAAGAGATTACAATAACAAAAATCCAAAACAGCAAGAAAGCAACTCTCTGCCAGGTTACTGGCACATATGAAACGAAAAAGCCAGCTCAAAGAAAAAAATACAGAATTTTCCAACGTAAATCAAGTAAAATTTCTAACTAAATGACACCAAGAGTCAAAACCTTTACGTAAACCAAACAGTAATATGAACTTTTCTATTAATGTTTCTATAATATGGTTAACAGCAATGGACACATACCGAAATGTACAAAAAATGTCATCATTCTGAATGGCAAACTCGAAAAAAATAACTAGAAAAGTAAGTAAATAACTTATTTTTAAAATATAGTTTAAAATTAAACTAAAATAAAATGAACTCCCAAAAATATAAACGATTTTTAAACATATACTGCTAATAAGTGTTACTTTTTCAACAGAAACAATCGAACACCTCAGTCATAATTGCCTGACAAAAACTAGAACCTCAGCCAACATCTCTGAAAAAATACAAATACACAAAATTCATACGTATAAACTTAACAATAATGTAATCCGTGTTTTGATAATAATGCAAAATTATTATTTAAATGAAATATCTATTGTAATGCCTCCCCCATCAAGCATTTTTGTGTGTTACATATGACTCACAGAAATAAAGGCCCCTGATTCACAGTGCAATATAAAAGTGATATTAGTCACCGTTCCAAAGTTCACCACAAGGCTATATTAATAGAACGCTTGTGTTCAGTAAAAAACTGTGAAGTGCATGGAACCTCTAGGAATTAAGTTGGGGTCAGTGGGCATCCAGTTCACTTTCGTTCAAGGCAATAGTGAACAGTAAATCCATACTTGTTAGAAATGGGATCTCTGGTTGGCTAAGGCTTGCGCCAAAGCCAGGCAGAGACCACCACTCTAGTCAGGGCGCCTGCTCACCCCCTTGGTAGCTTGGCACAAGCAGTCAGGCTTATCCCGGAGGCAATGTGTAAAGCGTTTGCGCACGCACACAGCAACAACATACCAGGCACACTACAAAAAGAACTCCACACAAGGTTATATCAAAAATAGCCTTTGTATTGTCATAAAACACATTAGAATAGTACTCACATAATATACATTGTGCCACCTGGCACTAGGTCATATTTACAAGGGATTATTTACACCTGGCAGGGCCCCGTGGACCACTGTCAGAACCATCACTTAGTGAACATATCATAAATGTAGGACATATCATAAACGTACAACCAGTAATCACTGGTAATCACTGTACTTAGCATCAGCCTGTAACATAAACCACATTATGCACAGTATCACATTAGGCGCAAAATACCTTATACGCCAACCTCATAAGCCTAAACACATTAGACCAGAACCTCCTAAGCATAACTCACATTAGGGGCATAACTCACAGTAGAGAATAACTCACAACCTAAACGCATTAGGTAATAATAAAATCACAAGCATAATCACATTATCCAAAACCTCATAATCATGAAAGTACCTTAGAGGCATAAAACAGGGTGCGTAAATCATGGTAAATGCATCACATTTCCTAGCACCACATAACTCGCATTAGCACATAACCTCCTAGTAAAAACCATAGCAGAGGCATAAATCACATTAGGGCCTGGCGCCCTACAAACCTAACAGTCCCCCTGGCCATCTCAAAAGGGGCTCAAATGCCCTATGTCCAAGAGTCAGGGCGCTGCCAATGCAGCAGGAGTCAAGGGTGCGCACTTGCGCCGACCTAAACGTAGCAGCTGGCACTAAGTGCAGCGCAGCTGGGAAAGTATGGGGCAAAGGAGTGCATCTCACTCCTAACTCAATCAGAACGGCCCCCAAGGAATAAATGGCCTAAACGTTGCAGCTGCCCACTACTTGCTGGGCAGCTGTGAATCTCAAAATGAGGCCTGGCACCACTGTACCCTCTTATGCCAATGTGCGCCAAACGTGGCCGCTGCCCTCTGTCAGGCGGGGCAGCGGGGAAATATGGCTTGAGCCCTGCTTTGGGGCTCTTGAACAATAAAACATGCCCTCTTTTTGCAGCTGCCCTCTGCGAGCAGGGCAGCTGGGAGGAATGCGGCTATGGGGCCTGGGCACCTCTGTGCCCTCACGTTGGAGCGGCCCGCTGCCAGACGGGGCCGCCCAGAAACCCCCTAAGCCGGCAACGTGCTTTGAAAGGCACAAACAACAAGGAGCCCCCCCACTCCGGCATCTCCACTCACCGGGTCTGCTGGGCAGGACCACTCTCCTCCTGTTGGCTCCGTCGAGCTCCGGTCTCCTCTCTGCCCTCGGGACCGGTGCTGCTCCCTGCTTCCCTTCACCCGGGCCCCCTCCTGGGACCCGGGACTTCTCGGTGGAGCCTGCGAGGCTCCGGGAGCATTTCTCTCGTGGCGCGGGGCTTCCCTCCATTCCTGGGAGCCCCGCGCTGCCGTCGGCGGCCTCGGCTGCCTTTACTCTTCACCCGGGCCCCCTCCTGGGACCCGGGACTTTACTGCACATCAGGCAGGGCTCTCACCGGCATACGGGAGCCCTGCTCAACGCCGCCATGTTCGTGGCTCTCCCTCTTCCGTTTCCGTCCATCAGGCCCCGCCCACAACCAGGCGGGCCGCGGACGGCGGCGGAGATCTTGTTCCTCGGCGGCAATGAGGGGTAGGCTCCCTCTTCTCAAAACCATATAAAGCGGGGTGGGCACCCGCTAGGGCGGACAACGCGGGGTGGACACCCGCATCCATAAAAATAGAATAAATTAAATGCAGCAGAAGCGCGGGGTGGGCACCCGCTCCTCTCCCCTCCTAAAGGGGGGGGAAATCCCCTCACCGGGATTCCCTCGACCAGCAGCTCCGTGCCGCTAAGCCCACGCTCTTTTCCTGGGGGAAAGTAAAAGCAAAGTGGAGCGCCCACGAGGCGCTGAAAGCAGGCAAAAGGTCCTGCAGTAAAAGGATAAGTCCTTAGAGAGGAAGGGGCATAGCTGGGCCCAGGGGCCAGCACACAGGGCCCTCCAGCAGGGAGGCAGCCCCCATGGCGGTCCCTCCTGGGCCCCAGCAGCAGCAAGCCCCCTCCATCAGGAACAGTACAGGAACACTGAACCTTTTTATGGGGTCACAGCCCCTATATTTATATCACTAAATCCCTTTGTGTCACAGCACAGGGCTTGGGGATACCAGTCAGAACTGGTTTAGGGGAGCTTTGGAGCACTTTGTTTTGCTCAGCTCCTCTCTCCTTTGTCAGGTGGGGGCTCAGGGATTAGACGCACCACAGGGGGCTGAGCCAGCATTGTGGAGGGAAGGCACAGTCCTATTCAAGTCCCAGGTGCAACTCCTCCCTCCCATCTAGATGCAGATCTCCCTATTCAGCACTGTGCTGACTCACCCTGCCCCTCCTGGAGCCACACACACCTCCCAGCCCCTGTCACTCACAAGCCAGACATGCAATTCACATCAGGCAGGCAGACACAGAGCACACATAAATGCCAACTTCTAAAAGTGGCATTTCTACACCAGTCATAATAAATCTGCGCACACCATTGCGCAGCATTTATTCTCACGAATTCACACATACTAAACTTGACCACACTGCTCTTCTCATACCAGGAATTACCACTGGCACACAGATCCCCAATGCATTCTTATGGGAGGCAGGTCAATCTCACTAAATGTGCACAGAGCGCGCACGCACTTTCCACTGGACCACAGTGCGAAAGTGCCCAGAGGCCTAAAACCACCAACACTAGGTTACAGACCAGGCAAAAAGTTTAGGGGTGAACCTGCTAAAAAGGGCCAAGTCCAACAATACTCTAAAGCTGAACAGCAATTGATATGTTGATACCAATTCAAATTGCTCTTTTGCATTTATTATATTACAGACAGGGCTCCCGGTTTTACGTTTTTTTGTTCTTTTTTACATTTCCATCTCTATTTATCCATTTTATTTTTTGGCCATCTTATTGGTAATTGTCCATATTTATTTTGTGTTTTGAGAATAAATGGATGATGTCAAATGGTATAATTCCGCATTTATTTAACTGATAACCTTGCACTTAAACCTTGATAACTATCACGTTTTAGCTAATTAAGAAGTCAAACATAACAAAACACTATACCCACAGGTAAATATTAGCATTATACAAATATGTGTCATCATCTGCCTGTTTTCAAGGAAATTTAAACCTGTTTTTGAACTTTCCATGATCTCTATCTGCTCAGCTGTTAGCCTAGAATTTATGAAGGACAGGCTGGAGGGTTACTCACAAGAAGCACACACTTCTGTAATTTTCCGTTTTTAAAAATAAATACAGACAGTAATGATATTTTTTGGTCTGTATTTATCTGCAAAATTCAGTAAAAATGGAAAACTGTGAGCCTTAATTACCACCGAGTTTCCGCGTGCATTTTAGGAGTGAGCGGAGTTTTACTCCACCGAATTTTGCGGAGTTACTTAAAAACTCAGCGAGATTCTGCAGAGTTCCTCGAGCGTAGGAATTCCGCCAACACCACACTGTTTTGGTGGTGTGCAGACTTCTTTCGGTATGTTCTTGCCAAGTCCATTCACCCACCACAAGATTTCCTTTTCTGCACCATTCCCCCACTCTCCCAACCCCTCACCTGATTTGAAACTTAGCTGCTTATCATCCTTGGAGCCGAGTTCTTCCAGCAGGGAGATGACCAGCACCCTGCAGGCATTCTGGATGCCGAAGACTGAGCTGTTTCACCACATGGAGGTCAGCATTACCACCGAGCCCCAGCCACCCTCCAGGAGTTCAAACTCCTTGGGTGCCTCTTGTGCCAATATTATTGATAGTGTTGGCTGTGGGTGCCCAGGTGTCCGTTGTGATTCCCAGCTATTCATTGAGTTGTTGGATCTGGGTGAGAGCACGTGTTTATTATAGAACAATAATAAGCTGTCACACATCACCGCACTCTGTCAGTAGGCGGGTTCCAGTGGGCTACCGATTCCAGAGATACTGGATGATTACTAGGTGAACACAAATGTACCCGTAACGCTGAGGTAAGGTTCGAGCCTTAAGATAGCTGGAACACACCAGTGACGGCATTGGCTTGACTCTTCTGCAAGACAGATTGCGTTTACATCAGTAGTGTTGCGCCATCCGCAGCCGAGAGCCAGACGTCCTGCATTGCAATATGGCTTTCTTAAAGCTGACACCCCCTGCCTGCCTCCAGTCTCTGTTGGCTTCCAGATACGCTTTAAGTTTTGTTTGTATACTACTTATCATAGAAGGAGCATCTCTCTACAGGAGCCTAACTAGCCATTCACGTTTCCATGTGCAACTGCTAATAATTTCTACATCCCAAACAAACGTTAAGTACCATGTTTGCCTCCGTTTCTGCAAATTCATGTTTATGGTTTTTGTTCGTGCATGTTGTAATATAAAGCATGCTCGAGCCGAATGAATCCAGTGCAAGCATTGCCAAAACTGTGACGTTGAACTTACAACCCTTCTTAACTGCTAATCTTAACACTTTTACAAATGTAGACTCAGCATTCTAGAATTGATTCTAAAGCAATGGTTGGATACAAATAATTGAGAACATCAGGGAAAACAAATGTCTTCAATTAAGTTGTGTTTTAGGGGTGGGCGGTAAACTCCCCCGGCAGAGCAGAGTTTACCGCCCACCCCTGGTGCATTTAAGCAATGAATGCAGCATTCCAGTGGTACATCTACAATCTCATAAACTGCAACAGGCTCCCACCAAGTCGACCAAATAAACTCTGGGCCTTTTAATGATCTCACCATTGCCTTCCTGAATCACCAGTACTCGAACCATTACTCCAGCAACTTAGCCAGCAGGTATCATATGTGAAGCTGAACTTCATTTGTCCTACATTTATTTATTTAAAAAGTTTTGTATAGCGCGAACAAGACCCCGAAGGGTATCAGAGCGCTTCACAGTAGTGGAAAGGGGAACAAAGTAGGGGAACATAGAGGTAAGAGAGGCTAACATGTTGAGCTAATATAATTGTACATAAATGCGAGCAAGCTATAACTAAGCGGCCGATTAGGATGGCGGGCGGACTTTAGTCCGCCCGCCATACCAGTGGTAACGGGACCGGCCGCCAGACATGCGGCGGTCCCGCAGCCCTGATTACGATGCGACCAGCACCCTGGCAGTCGCATTCCTCAAATTAACATTGCAGCGGATGCTGCTCACAGCAGCACCCGCCGCAATGTCAAAATGACATGTTGTGCATTTCCATGCACAACGTGGCAGGCACCGCGCGGTGCCTGCCACCTTGTGCCTGGGAATGGAGGGGGGTACCATGGGTACCCCCCAAGTGCACCCCCACCCCCTCACCCCTGGGGGCCCGCAACGGGCCCCCAAAGCAAATCCCCGCCAGCCTTTCCATGGCGGCATCGCCGCCATGGAAAGGCCATGAACCGCAAGCATCCTGATATGGATGGCGGTGCCTGCTACGCACCGCCACCATATCAGGGGCCAAGTCTGCCCGGCCGGCAATCGCAACGATTGCCAACCGGCGGAAAAGCGGCGGACGCCTTTGCGTCCGCCGCGATACCCCCGGCCATTATAATATGGCGGGGGGTATTACTCGTTACGATGCCGTAACGGTTGCCTCCGCCGGCTCGGCGGTGGCGAACGTTACAACATCGTAATGACCCCCTTAATAAGATAAGGCACAACGCTACTTAATAGGTAAGGCAAAGAATCATAGACAATTAACAGTTGATAAAAACAAAACAAACAAAAAAACGGACATTTCGAAAACAGACGATCCATGGTCCAATTAAGGCAGGAACTTGGTCATTAGGATTGTTTTTACTTCCTGTTTGAACGCCGCCGTGTAGGGGATTCTGCGAACTTCCGGTGGGAGAGAGTTCCAGATCTTGGGTGCCGCGCCCGAGAAGGCTCTGAGTCTCGTTTTCTCTTTGCGATAATTCCAGTTTTTGAACCAGGTTTCCAGGTGTTTTGAAGTGGAGGGCTTTGTGCGTCATACAAGCAATCTTTAATTGTATTCTTGCTTCGTAGGGTAACCACTTTAGAGATCTTAAGGCTGGGGAAATGTGCTCATTTCTTTTAGTGTCAGTGATCAGTCTAGCAGCGGCATTCAGTGAAGCTCTAAGCGGGGCTAAGGTATATTTGGGGAGGCCACAGAGCTTTGCACTTCCATAATCTAGCCTAGGTAGGACAAGTGCTTGTACCACTTGCTTGAAGTCCTCTTGCGGGAGGAACGGTTTTAGGTTTCTAAGAGTCCTTATTTGGTCATTCGCACCCTTGCACATCTTACTAATATTTTTCTTCATGTTCAGGTGTGAGTCCAGGGTGATTCCAAGAGATTTTGCTGAGTCGATGATAACCGGGGAGCAGTTGAAGGTAGTGAGGTGTTTCATCCAGAGGTCCATCTTGAGGGCGTGCTGAGGAGGGGAAATGAGAAGGAATTCTGTTTTGGCGGTGTTCAGCAGGAGATGGTTTTCAGTTAGCCAGTTTTGGATAATCATCAAGGATGAGTTGAGCGAGATGAAGTCTTCAGAAGAATTGATTTTCAGATAAAGTTGCGTGTCATCCACATACATATGGAAACGAATGTTCATGGAAGATAGAACATTCGCTAGTGGTTCCAGGAAAAGATTAAAGAGTATAGGAGAATGGGCAGAGCCTTGCGGGACCCCCATGGAAACTGCAGATGGATGGGATAAGGTATGGTTCACCTTAACTCTTTGGGATCTATTGTGAAGGAAGGAAGAGAATCATTGTAGTACGAAGCCGGAGAGGCCCATTCTGTGTTCCAGAATAGCTAGAAGGTTGTCGTGGTTAACCGTGTCGAATGCTGAAGAGAGACCAAGGAGGATTAGGAGGCAGGATTCGTTATGGTCTAGCATGTTTAAGATATCATCAATGATGTGGAGGAGTGCCGATTCAGTACTGTGACCACTCCTAAAGCCAGATTGGTATTGATCCAGGAGATTGAAAGTCTCGATGTGCGAACACAATTGCGATTGGACGCATTTTTCTAATAGTTTAGCCAGAGTAGGGATGTTGGAGATGGGGCGGACGTTGTTGAGATCAGATCTGTCCGCATCCGTTTTTTTTAGAATAGGTGAGACCTGGCCTGCTTTTAGACATTCGGGGATCTTGCCTTGAGATAAAGAGGCGTTAACAATTTTAGTCCAGAGGGGGATGAGGGCCTCCTTGATTTCTTTGAAGAGAGCTGGTGGCAGTGGGTCGCTAAAGTGATTGGAGGGGTTAATGCTAAGCAGGGTTTTGTAGATGTCATCTTCACTGATGGGCGAGAAGGAGTTCCATGTGGCCCTGTTCTTAGTGCTAATACTGAGCGGCTTTTGATTCGCCGAGTGGACAGGCTGAAGCGTCCTCTCAAGTGATGTAATACGGGCCCTCTTTGCTTCAAGGTCAAGGCTGATGGATTTAGTTTTCTCCATAAAGAAGATAGCCAGATCGGTGCAGGAAGGAGACTTGTCTGCTGAGTCGATATTATTGGAAGCTATCACTGATTGCTGTTTGACAATTTCAAAACATTTTTTTGGGCGATTAGAGGCTTGTCTAAGCTGCAATCTGAAGTAGTCTGCCTTAGTCATCTTGAATTTTTTATTGTAGGAGCTTCTAACCGATCTAAGGGCTTTTAAGTGCAAGGCGGATGGTTTTGATCTCCATAGACGTTCAGCTGCTCTTAAGTTGCGGAGCTCGGAATTTAGGTTGTCGTTGAACCATGGTTTGAGAATTTGGAGGCGGCATTTTTTAGTTGTAAAGGTGCTATTGAGTCCATGATATCAGAGATAGTTGAGTTGTAGAAGTCCGTGAGATCATGAACATCAGTCTGGTCGTCTTGGGGAGACAAGGCATTTTTACAGTCGGTAGCTAGACAGTCCGTGTTAATATTCCTGAGGTCCCTTTTCCACTGTTTAATTTTCTTGGGCTGGGTCTTTTTCGGTAACACCTCCCTATTGATATTGAAGAAGATGCAGTACATGGCCATTTGTAATGCAACTGATCACAGGACCAATTCAGATTTTTTTTTAATGAGACCTAGCTACTGTTAGGAAAACTACATATACAAATATTTATTGTAACCACGCAACACATCGACTGGCATCCCTGCCTATCCCTCTGTCCTCAACATGGACATCTTGCCATAAAGTTCATCTTGACTCCCATATCTAGCTTCAAAACCCTTTTTATGCTGCAAGGCCTTAAACTATCATCTAGACCCAAATTTACTAAGGGCTTGCATTGCCCTTGCGTTACGCAACGTGACGAAAGGGCAACGCAAGCCCTTGAGTGAGATCTACTATGTCATAAGCAGAGCCACCTTGCATGGCTCTGCATGGAATAGTAAATCTGGAGTAATGTAAGACAGCGCAAGTTGCTGCCTTGCGTTAATCTGCTTTGGGACGGCATTCCATAGATGGAGCGTGGGTGTTCCCACGCATCCACCCATGATTTTTGGTGCATTCCCAGATTTACTAACAATAGTAACCCTGGAAATGTGTCAAAACGCTACGACTTCCCTGGGGAGGTGTAACAAGGAGAAATATGCTTATTTCTCCTCGTTTTTTCCTCCTGCTACTTGTGCTGCTTTCTGCAGTACATGGTGCAAGGGTGTCAGCATTAGCGCTTGGCAGCCACTAGTTCACCAGCACAGAGAGAGCAGGAATGGGCTATGAAACATTCCTGCCCTGTCCATTTGACGCAGCAGGGCAAGTTATCTTGCTGTTTTGCGCTGCGTCAAATGTTAATAAATCTGCCCCTATTATTTCTTGGCTCTACAAAGGAAAGCCTACCCTCTTATGCAGGCACTGCAGATCAAACCTTGGGCAGGCTGTAAGACTTAAATTTATGAATAGACAGAATACCATGCCCACAAGTCTTGATCTGCCTTCTGAGACACTTGCCTCACTTCACCACACCACCAGAAGACTGTAAAACTACTGCACAACACAAACCTCCCCTAAAGAAGCTCAGCAATCTCGCCAGCATGCTGCTTGCTAAGCTACACACCAACGCAACAGTCACTAACCTCAGGCCACCACACACCGCGCAACCAACACAAATGATCCTGAGTTAAAAAAAAACATACATGTAGTGATGCCAACTATAATCTGCATAGCACACATCCATAAAATGGCTTTGAAAGATCAAACCAGAAAAAATATTTAACAAGCAATGCCTTTTTCAAGAAAAAAAAATATTTCACACCCACAGTGTTGTGAGCTAGCCCGGAGATCTGATTTTGGCCATTCAAAGCTCTTCAGGTCCCCTCAGCCCCAAGATCTTCATGGAAAAAGTACAAAGGAAACCATTTTGAAATTGCTGTCCATCAGTCGAATTTCACTTGATTGCTTAAAAGTGCCTTCCTAGCTCCACTTCCTGGCTTCCCCCACCACTACTTTACTTTTACTCTATTCAGTGCAATCACCCCTATTCTGAAACTTCTCTGTGTTTACCCTATTGGGCATCTAGAAGTCCCTCGGTCCAGTAAAATAGCCCTGTTAAACACCATTTTACATTGCCTTTTAGTGTCTCATTAAGAGGCACATTAACAATGAAGATAAAAATAGTTCTTAAAAATGAATACAAAATGTTTGGGCTCCTCGTTACTTTGAAGGGCCTCTTGAAATAACATTTACTTTTGGGACAGCATGGTTTTAACATGATATAAACATTACTTTGTACATGGGTAAAACAGATAGGACGGAGCGCAAGCTGCTCTTTGAACTGCGAAGAACACCCAAGGCTCGAGATCATAGCGCGGACCGCTCGGAGATCGGCTGAGATGATGGCGACCCAGAGGTGGGAGGCGAACTGCGGTAGATCCTGACTGTCATGCAACACAGCCTTACTAAAATTGACGGCAAGTTCGACGCACTCTCCTTCTGGATGGATCGCATGTCGGAGCGGCTGGAAAAACATGCCAAGCGTCAGGACATGGTCAAGACGTGCGTGTCGGAAGTTGAGGACGAGCAGGTCATGGCGTCGACAACCCAACCCAAAAACGTAAAGCCGCAAGCCAAGACGTAGGACCTTGAAGCCCAGTCATGCCGTAATAACCTAAGAATCGGGCGGCTGGCGTAATCCACAAACATCAGCAACATTGAACGCTTTAGTGGAGCAACTTCTTATTGATCTCTTGGGGAGTGAGACTAGCATGTCATTTACTTTCTCCTACCTAGAGCGTCAGTTGTCTCTTTTTGCTACCTCTATCTACAGATTCGGTTCTCTGAAGTGAGTGGACAGGCTGCTCCTTCCCGTTTGTCTGGTGAGCGGAGATCGATTGTGCAGGTCTGACGAGCCCGACGTGCGTGGAGCAAGCAGCAGTCACAGAGCAAAGCAGAACGGGAGCAGAGCGGCTCCGGCGGCGAGCGCACACGGCGAGAGAATGGCGAGAGAACACGGTTTGCGGCAGCTAAGGAGCCGCAGAGGACCAAGGGGAGCAGGGAGCGGGACCGCCTAGAGTAAGTCCCTCCCGCGACCATCCGCGGGCGCCGCGGGAGCCTGAGGTGGGTCAGAGGCAGCCCCACACGTCTGACGCTGACCACCACGCCCCTGCCTGCCTGCTAGTACCTGTGCCAGAGCCCCTACAGAGCCCCTACTGCTCTACTAAAGGGGTCCGCAGGGGCCACCACCGAGTCTCTGTGTAGCACAGCAGTCTTGCCCCCCACCCCCCCACTAACGCACCAGAGCCCCTACAGAGCCCCTACTGCTCTACTAAAGGGGTCCGCAGGGGCCACCACCGAGTCTCTGTGGAGCACAGCAGTCTTGCCCCCCGCCCCCCGTCCGCTAACGCACCAGAGGTACCTGAGAGCACCTGGGAGCAGCAGAGTGCAGCGGTGGGTGGAGGGTGGTGAGTCGATGGTGGCGAGCTCAGCTGCTCTGACGGTGGACTCGTGATACTGCGGGGCATCAGACGCGGGAGACGCTGGTCTCCTCGGACCTCTACCCAGCCCACCAACCCCCCTTGGCTCTGGTCACCAAACATCAGCCGCCCGGCCCCTGGCGGAGGCTGAGGCAGCGGCGGACAGGCGGATTTTGCTGGTCCTGCAGGGGGCTCTCTACCACTCGGCGCCACGACCCCGCAGGGTCAATAAAGCAGGGGAACAGTAGGGCCAAGTGTACAACTGGCCAGGAACCACCAGGAAGCATCCCGCCAGCGCAACCAGCACTGCAGACGTTCGTCTGCAAAAACCGCCCGAGCCATATCTCAGCAAACTTGGTCTGGGGATTTGATTGACATCCTCAACAAATTGCCCTCTCTGATTCAGCGGAGGGACATGGACGGATTTGGCCAGCAGGGGCGACGTGGAAACCGACCTAAGGGGCAGAAGAACCATCGCGGGGGCTCAGCCAGTTCGACACTCCCGGTCACTGGAGAAAAAGAAACAGCAGGGACAGTTTACTACCCTGTGAGAGAGACAGCACCCAGACAAGCTGGCAGACAAGGCACGCTAGTTTGGATATAGCTAATGACTACTCCAGTGTTCAACACTCGACGATTGCTCCATCCAGACTACTGCCACCTGTCTGATTCCACCTACCTGCTGCTGTCTTTTCACCAACTTCCCATCATCCACTACAGCCCGACTAGTGGTGCAAGAAATCTCTGTCATTCATTAAAACATATAAGTCAACTTCCGCACTGTCAAATGGCATGCAAAAAACTGAGATCAAGAACTATCTTTATGAATAGATTGGGAACTGAACAAGCAAGTAGAAGGAGCGCTGGGAAGTCGGTTCGACAAGGAAAGTCTTTAACGATCCCCGGAATAACAAAATACTTTATAAACCCAAGTACAGATGATCAGGGGTAAACACAAAAAGATCAACAAAAAGATCATCAAAACAAGATGAATAACGAAGATGAAAAGAAAGGAGCACAAACCAACGATCTATCTCAAAATCAAAAAACACTAGAGCCATCCATAAAAAGTACTCTGAGAATCCTGGACGAACCAACCACTAATCTCACAATTTCGGAATCAACAATAACGGAATCACTTCAAGTACAGCAAACTCAAGATTATGACGTCACTTGCCCAGATATTAACATTAAGGATTTGATCTTCTACAAAGAAGCACCAAAGGAGTCACAGAAAATCCAGAATAGCACTCCACAAAAACCATATGACCTAGATGGATCTCTCACTCAATCACCAGATTTTTCACTCCTAAAGATTACAGGACTCTCTAACGAATATACTCCGGTATCTAAATCTTTGTTTACCTTACAAAAAATCTTGGAATCAGTCCTTACCCATCTTGGGAACATATTGGAAAACTCCGATCAGATGCTGGATACCCAATTAGGAATGTTAAAATACCTAGTGGAGAAAAAAAGGAAGAAAGACCAATTAAAACCAACATTATCATCAGAAATAGGTGAAAAACATAACGTGGAAAACCTCCTCAAACCTAAAGGTGAAATAACAACAAAAGAGTTTTCTCCACTGAAGAAAGAAATCGCAATTCAAACTGGTCGGAGTCCACCTAAAGAAAAAAAGGGCACACAAGATCCCAATCAGATTTATTCCCTTAGAAAACTCTTCAAGGAGAATAACAAGCCATTCTTCAATCGTCCATAGAATATTACCCAATTTTCACCAAAATAAAAACTGAACCACAAACAAATTTGAGTATCTCAGCAGTACCTAATCGAAAAGTAATAGATACCACTGGATTATCAACTGCTGTCTCTCCGGGCCCAGAAACTCCGAATAACGAAAGGAAACAAAAAAAGACCAATCAGAAAAGGACAAAGAGAAGGGTGATAAGAAGGATCGCGAAAAAGAAAGTCCGGAAAACAAGGTTCCGGAACATCTCCCCCACTCCGACTCGACCTCTAGAAGAAGAGGAAAGATCAGAAATGGCGCAGAACCCGAAGGTAAAAGGGCAGAAATCACCAGTCAAAGTACAGAGGGTAAACTCTAACCAACTTAACCCAATGGCGACAAGCTTCTCAGCAGTGGATCTTGGAACAAAGACGCCGGCCCTAAAGGATATTCCACAAAGAACCTACCCCATCGGGAAGACGTATACACAATCTGAGAAGATCACGCCGTGCCGCCTGGAAATCACAGACTTATTCCCTTCAGGCGATGTTCCGCTTAACTGTGAGCGAATCATTAATTTACTACAAAAGATACAGCCGTTACATTCTTTAGCTAGAAACGAAATAAAACTAGTAACTTTCCCAGAAAAATCCCAAACCACGACAGCGATTGTAGAATTCTGGTCTCCAGTAATACCAGGAATAATACTAAAGGAAAGTGAGACCCTTCACAAATACGGTTATGATTTAACGCCAGTGCAAAATTGCGAATTCCAAAAGTCGGAAATATCAGAAGAAACCTTTAAAACGAAAACTCAGCAATCGATTCATAAACACAGCGCCATGAATAATCCTCCAAATCTCTTTAGGGAAAACATATTTGTCTCCATAAAGAATGGAGAAAGGAGAAGCTGGAGTGAACATACTGCAAAGAGGGAAAAGAACAAGGGAACACTCATGGGCTTGGATTGCGGAGAACCTGAATAGCAATAAACAGGACAAGGAAAACAAACGCCCTGTTTAACACAGGTTTGACCATCTCTTCTTGGAATATTGCCGGAAAAACTAGCCTTAATAACAAAAGACCGACCAGGGATTGTGGCCTTACAAGAAACCTGGTCTATAACAAATTTTGACCAAGAAGACTACTACATTTACGATATCCCCGCAGAGCAGGTCGACCGGGGTCACGCGAAAGGTGGGATAGCAATTCTTCTCAACGAAGATTACAAGTGGGCCCAAGAAATTATCCCAACTGATTCAAAGAACTTCCAATGTATCAAGATCAAATTTGGGATCGACCCACTAGAAACCCCAAAAGATCTCCTTATCTTCAATGTCTATATCCCCCCCGGCGCAAAAATGGATGCACTTGCAATAGAAATACTCGAGGATATCAAAAAGGTAGTAGATGGACAAGGCTATCCATCAGTCTTCATAACAGGCGACTTCAACGGAAAAATATCTAACGAGTTACTTGAAAAGTGGGCAAACTGTGACAAAGAAGAAGCCCTGGCAATTTCCACTCCTCTATTCCCCAAAGAAAACAAAGCTGATAAAAGAGGGAAAATCTTATTAGCCTCACTCCCGATGTTAAACGGAGTAATACTAAACGGCAAAGTAGAAGGAGATATTCCAGCCTCACCCACAAGACAAGGGAACTGCAGCTCTTCAACCCTGGACTACATGATCTGTAGCTCGGATTTGTTCGGTACTGTTTCACATCTCAAAATTAATTTTGCACGGGGAAGTGATCATGCAATCCTGCAAGTAGCTACAGAGTGGAAAACACAATTCGCATCATCAGGTCATATTATGTACTCCCATAGCACAGTTATGGTGAACCAGGCCCAAGGGCGGATACAGTGGAATTCATCGACACTCAATAAAATCATTAACGTAATTGATAAGGCACAACCATTACAGACAACGCACTCTACAAATTCGATAAAAAATTTCGAAGTAGTTATCAAAAATCTGGTACAAAAACTGCAGGACAATCTAAAAAAAACTGGGCCAAGAATGAACCAAAACAAAAGACGGAACTCAGATACTAATACAAAGGAATTAAATACACTAATAAGGTCGCAGTTCCTTCAATACTCTGCATCAAAACAACTAGAAATCAACAAATTGAAAAATCTGCGCAGGAGAGAAAAAGCAAAAAACCAGAAAAAAACTCAGGATAAAAACTGGGTTGACATTCAGATAGCTGCAAAACAGACTAACCAACGTGCATATTGGAATATAATCGCCAAAGAAATAGGCACAAAAAAAATCATTACAAGCTATCCCAGTACCCCCGGCAGAATGGGAAACATACCTAGCCAATCTATATAAATTAAATAACACCTCAGAAAGGACTAATAGCCTGGCAAGTACTCCTGGAGTATATACTTTGGACAACGGAGCACCAAGTCCCTTTTTAATTGAGCTATATATAAAAAAGGCAAGAACGTCGGGAGCAACGGGACCGGATCAAATTCCGATTAAGGTCCTCCAAAGCAACCCCAAAGCATGGAGCAAGTTCTTATCTCCCCTCTTTCGTCACATTTTTGTAACAGGGGAAATTCCCAAATCTTGGAAGGGGGGCATTGTAATCCCGATACATAAGAAGGGCTCAAGGCTGCTTCCCAGTAACTACAGGCAGATAGCTCTCCTGGACGCAACAGGAAAGATTTTCGCAGCAGCAGTACTAGATCATCTTAAAGACTGGGCTTTTTCATCAGGTCTAATTCCTTTATATCAAGCCGGGTTCAGACCAAAGCACTCGGTCACAGATAACATCGCAGTGTTGCAAACCATACTAGACAAATATGTGTCTTCAAAATCTCAGGTTGTGTACGCTGCTTTCGTCGACTTTACTACAGCATTTGATAGGGTAGACAGAGGAACGCTTTGGAGAAAACTCAGTAAAATGGGTATCCCGGACAACTTACTCCATGTAATATCATCGCTACATTCCGGGACCTGGTGTCAAGTCCAAATGGGGAGGGAGAAGGGTCTCACAAGCCCAATACCGACCCCAAATGGCCTTAGACAAGGATGCCTTCTTGCTCCCTTATTGTTTTCCCTATCTATCAGCGATCTTCCAGAATGTTTTAAGCAGATCTGCAACTTTCCACCTAAAATTGCACTTCACAAAATTCACACCATGATGTATGCAGACGATGTAATCATCTTAGATCTAACACCATTTGGCCTGGAAAGGAGTCTGCAAGCACTCCACAAATACACGGAAGAAAATTACTTAATACCGAATACCACAAAAACAAAAATAGTTCCATTTTCGGGAAGGAAACGGAGTGTCAAATTCAACTGGACTCTAGGGGGAAAACCGCTGGAAGTGGCAAACGAGTATAACTATTTAGGGAGAATCTTTTCAAAATCCCTACAAAACGTGCTTCATGTACAGAATCTAAACCGGAAAGTCGACGTCCACGTGGGGGCACTCTCACTCTTGAATACATCCCACTAAGCCAATGGAAACATCTAGATCTTAAAGAAGGGATGATCCTACGGAAACTCACAAAGATGTCTCAAGCAGTCCCGGTACAAGCTCTCCGCCTTGAACTTTCACTAGTAAACTCCTATGCCAGAGGAATTAGTAACGTTATCAGATGGGCATATAACCTCCTCCATGCGGAAAAAGGAACGCTACGATCCCTACTCAAAACAGACATTCGATCAAGGTACACCGAAATACGTATTTTGTAGGAATGTCTCAACTGATTTTAAATTGTCTAATGTTAATATTAATTTGTTACAATCTTGGACCCCTGCCCAGCTGAAGCTCTTTTTAAAACATTTCACTCCAAGATTAAGCTTTGATCTCGATTTTCAGCATTGTTCCAAACTGTCACTATATAAAAAATATACTGAAACTATGGTCTATAGGAAAACACAACAGTATATCTATTTTAATCTAAAGCATGGTGTCAGGAGATCGATTGCATTACTCAGATTTGGGATACTTCCTCTAAAATCTTTTACTTACAAGTGGCTACCAAAAGAAAAATCTAGTAGTCTCTGTAACTTATGTAATGGTGGGGAGCAAGACTTGGAACATATGTTGTTTACTTGCCCAAATGCGACAGTCGTTGAAGCAAGAAAAAGGTTTTTACAACCAATTCGTATAAAATGTAGAATTAATTCAGTTCAGGACTTGATCTCGCTTTGTAAGGTTCCACCAAATGAATTTGTATGCTACAATCTATTTAAATTTTTAAAATCTTTTTTAACTTTGTATTAGAATGTAAACTTTTATTATCTTATTGTCAAATTTTATGTGTCATGTATCAAATATTTGTTGTTCTCAGCCGAGAACTAAATCAAATAAACTTAAACTTGATCTCTTGGGGAGTGAGACTTTCTCTGACATTTTTTTGGTTGAACGTGCCCACTGCTCCTGGCTTTACACAGCAAGCCCGGGAGGCTCGGAGGCAGTTTATCCCAGCCAAGCGCAAACTGCAGGAACTACCACTGGAATGCAGCATGCTCTATCCCGCATGTCTGCGGGTCATGGTTGATGGGAAGGCCATGATTTTTTAGGATACGAAACAACTGCTCCAGTTTCTCAAGTGCCATGCATCAGCACGGACATGACGCCGCTCCCCCCGCTCAGAGGATTTGGACACAACGGCTTCCCAGGACTTTAAGGAGCAAGACTGACACCTGCTTGTTAGATTGTTGTGTTTTTTTGTTCCTAACAAGTATACTCTGGCCCTTGAGCTGGGGGACATCCCCTTACCCTCGGCGGTGCAGGGGAAAGGGACGGCCCCTCCTTCACAAGCTTATGATGAGACATGGCCCGGTGGCCCAGCAGCAGCCTTCTGGCGATGGGGTGCACAGACAATAGTAGGACACTTCCATTATTACCACCATGATACTATAATTATGCTATGTGGGGGATTCTATATCAGGCTCTACTGTTGGTTTGATCCTATACATGTGCTGGTGGTGCAGGTGTCTGGGGTTGTCGGTTATACATGCCTGTTCATGTTTGTTGCAGCACACCTTATGCTTGTTTCACGGTCCCCTGCGAGGGTGACTGGCTGGGTAACATTGGCCCCCATGTTTGTGCCACCTGGCTTTGTTTGAGGTTGTATGGGCTGGGTATTGGGAAGGCGGGGAGGTGAGAGCGTGTCACTGTGTAAGTTGTTGGGGTTCACAGTGCGGGTGGGAGTGGGTTTTGTTTTTGTAGCCATATTATGCGAGTTGGCATTGGGCACATTCTGACAGAGTGTTGTCTGCTGTCTTGATTTGATGTGTTAAGCTAAGCCTCCAATACATGCTCAATCCTAGGCATTTTAAATTAAATTTATGATGCCAAAACCATGGGATAGGATTCTCTTTACCTGTATTCAGGACTTCTTCAGCAGCTAGTCTGTAGTGCTGTAGCTCAGGGGTGGACCACATCCTAGCCCCATACAAAAGAGGTTTCAGAGAGACTTCTTTGCTGGTCTTCATGAGCTCTGTGTCAAAAAATAGTGGGATCATAATGATGATTTGAGGCAGGCCCAATAGGGACCTTAGAAACTCTTTTCCTTGATTGTAAAACAACTAGAGTGCTCAACCCCCCTATATTTCCGCCCTGTTCAGGGCGGCAGACTGAAGCTTTGCTCTGTACACTTCAATTACTGGAGAGAGAGAAAGAGAGAGATTTAGGAGTCGTGGCTTTGTATTTCTTTGTTAGCGCCGATGCACCGTGTAACAAGGTCAATGTGCACTTTTGGATGTGGGATTTCCAGGTACAGAATTCATCTCTCCTGGCTCCTAAATAGTCAAATTTGTCTATGATTTTGCAGGGATGACCCCATCATCTGAAACCTGGCTCTATATAATCGATGGGGTTTAAACACTATGGGCCTGATTTAGAGCTTGGCGGACAGGTTACTCCGTCACAACGGTGAGGGATATCCCGTCCACCGAAATCTAAATCCCAATATATCCTATTGGATTCATTTTTTGGCAGACAGGATATCCGTCACCGTTGTGACGGAGTAACCCATCCACAAAGATCTAAATCAGGGCCTATGATCTTGGTTTTTGAGGTGTTTACTTCTAGGCCATGATCGTAACAAAAGTTAACCAATTCATTAAGCAGATTTTGAAGCCCAGAAGTAGAGTGTCATCTGCAAATTACAATGCTGGGACGGAACAAACGCCTGGATTAGGGAGTCATGAGTGCAGGCACTCAGTTGGCTTACTGCATTATGTGTATACAGTGAAAACAAAGTTGGAGCTAGGATGCAACCCTGATGCACTCCTCACTTTGCTGGTATGCAATCGGTCAACTCGCCACCCATCCCCCATCTTACTTGCGCATAGTTATTCTCATGCAATCTAATGAGGATATCTAATAGCACAGGTTTGATTCCCATTTTAGCTAGAGTTGACCATAATTGCTTTCTTTGGACTAGATCAAAGGCTGCCTTGAGGTCCATGAAAGCTATGTATAAGTGGTCCTCAGAGAGTCTAAGATTTTTCCAGATTGAATCTAAAAATCTGGTTGATTGTGCTTACCTGGAATGAAAACCTGCCTGAAAAGGAGAGAGAATGTCGGCCTCATCAATCCACTCAAGAATGCTATCAAGGACTTGACGACAGAAAACCTCCTGCAAGTTGTCGATTAGGCTGATGGGCGGGTAATTGCCAGGGACTGTTCTGTCTCTTTTTTTATACAGGGGGATAATCTCGACACCACACCAAGAGTTAGAAATTTTACCACCTGCCATTATCCTATTGGTTTTGGATCGAAACAAATCACCTGGGACCCTATCTGGGGCCGGCGCTTTCCCAGGTTGCAGGGACTGCATGGACCTCAGAGATTTATCCAATGTAAATTGAGTGGGATCATTATAGTTTGTTGGCCCCGGGGTCTGGATGTAATACATTCTTACATCAGCCCCTGCACACTGTGCTGCATACAGTTCTGTAAAATGATCAACCCACTGTTACGATTGCACAGATAATTCAATAAGGGAGTGGTTTTTAAGGCTTCTGTGTGCGAAGATGAGCCAAAATGGCTGAGGGTACTTACTATTTGATGCCTCGACCAGGGCAGCCCAATGGGCATCAATACATCTCTGTTTAGTGAAAGATGTGATCTGTTTGTATTTGGTACACATTACACTGATTGCCTCACCGACTCCGAGCTTCACAACCTTGATTAGTAGCCCCTTTGCTATACGGCACTCTTTAGAGTGCCGGTCAGGCACCTGCTGGTCTGGCCCTTTCTTACATAGGGATTTCTTTGTGCAGAGAAGATGCAATGACTTAAACAGAGCATCATGGAGATCTAAGAAGAGTTTCAGGGGAGGACTTTATATAAGAATCAAATACATTATTAAAACTATTATACATTTTCAATAGTATGTCAGTTTGGAAACAAAGTTGCAACCATTTAATAGACTTCCTATTGTTCCCCAGAGTTAGGATGCTCCTATTAGTGATATCTCTTCAAACGTTGCCCTCAAGTGTTAACTTAAGGGGATTGTGATCGCTGTCTGCTCTAGACAGTATTTCAAAATCTACAGCTGCATGCCAGAGATCAAGATCTAAAATTACATAATCGATTCTACTCTAGGTAACCCCCCCGTACAAATGTGGGAGCACAGTGCCTATTGGAGGCAAATCTCCCATTGCAATGCAGACCCGCAAATGATGAGTCAGAGTGACTGATAGTAATTGTAATGCAGGAGTAGCTGGTGATGATAAGGGATCACTCTCTAACATCATTATGCCTCTGGCTTCATCTTCCATCTCTATGGCCATAGCTATGCCTTTGAGAGGTTCAAAGGTTGTGTTGAAGTGCCCGGCTATTAAAAGAGGCACCCTAGCTGCCCAATTATCAAAGTGGTGGGTGAGCAATTCATGCGTAGGGGATTCTTCATTCCTCTACACGGTGCGATTGTATACATTGTGTAAGTCAACTTTGCTACCATTACTTCCCCTCATAGATAGACCTCGGATATCTTTACTATCTATCTCTAGTTTTTTTTTATGGTTACATTTGGCATGCTTCTAGCCCATATTATAAGGCCTCCGGGGGGCAGCCAGCTCTGGAAGGTACTGCTTCTATGCTGTATTAAAGCGATACAAAAGGGGATGATGGACGGAACGTTTGAGCCAATCAAACACTCACCCCCAGTCAACTGATCTGGGTTTAATCCATCATCATTCTTTAGCTCACTCCACCACCCCAGTTCAGACATGGCCATATGCAAATCAGTCTGACCCTGTGCCTCATGGGAACAGTCCAGCCCGAACTGCCAAGCCATGTCTTCCCTGGACCGGAAACAAGCATCCTAGGACCGGTTTCTGGCATTTCAGCCGTCATCAGCCAGGCTTGCTTGAATCCAGTGGCAAAGTGAGCAAGGGACCCACGTCTGGGCATACCCCCGCCAACTTAGGGCGAACAAAGCGATACAAAAGGGGATGATGGACGGAACGTTTGAGCCAATCAAACACTCACCCCCAGTCAACTGATCTGGGTTTAATCCATCATCATTCTTTAGCTCACTCCACCACCCCAGTTCAGACATGGCCATATGCAAATCAGTCTGACCCTGTGCCTCATGGGAACAGTCCAGCCCGAACTGCCAAGCCATGTCTTACCTGGACCGGAAACAAGCATCCTAGGACCGGTTTCTGGCATTTCAGCCGTCATCAGCCAGGCTTGCTTGAATCCAGTGGCAAAGTGAGCAAGGGACCCACGTCTGGGCATACCCCGCCAACTTAGGGCGAACAAAGCGATACAAAAGGGGATGACGGACGGAACGTTTGAGCCAATCAAACACTCACCCCCAGTCAACTGATCTGGGTTTAATCCATCATCATTCTTTAGCTCACTCCACCACCCCAGTTCAGACATGGCCATATGCAAATCAGTCTGACCCTGTGCCTCATGGGAACAGTCCAGCCCGAACTGCCAAGCCATGTCTTCCCTGGACCGGAAACAAGCATCCTAGGACCGGTTTCTGGCATCATCCCCTTTTGTATCGCTTTGTTCGCCCTAAGTTGGCGGGGGTATGCCCAGACGTGGGTCCCTTGCTCACTTTGCCACTGGATTCAAGCAAGCCTGGCTGATGACGGCTGAAATGCCAGAAACCGGTCCTAGGATGCTTGTTTCCGGTCCAGGGAAGACATGGCTTGGCAGTTCGGGCTGGACTGTTCCCATGAGGCACAGGGTCAGACTGATTTGCATATGGCCATGTCTGAACTGGGGTGGTGGAGTGAGCTAAAGAATGATGATGGATTAAACCCAGATCAGTTGACTGGGGGTGAGTGTTTGATTGGCTCAAACGTTCCGTCCATCATCCCCTTTGTATCGCTTTGGTCGCCCTAAGTTGGCGGGGGTATGCCCAGACGTGGGTCCCTTGCTCACTTTGCCACTGGATTCAAGCAAGCCTGGCTGATGACGGCTGAAATGCCAGAAACCGGTCCTAGGATGCTTGTTTCCGGTCCAGGGAAGACATGGCTTGGCAGTTCGGGCTGGACTGTTCCCATGAGGCACAGGGTCAGACTGATTTGCATATGGCCATGTCTGAACTGGGGTGGTGGAGTGAGCTAAAGAATGATGATGGATTAAACCCAGATCAGTTGACTGGGGGTGAGTGTTTGATTGGCTCAAACGTTCCGTCCATCATCCCCTTTGTATCGCTTTGGTCGCCCTAAGTTGGCGGGGGTATGCCCAGACGTGGGTCCCTTGCTCACTTTGCCACTGGATTCAAGCAAGCCTGGCTGATGACGGCTGAAATGCCAGAAACCGGTCCTAGGATGCTTGTTTCCGGTCCAGGGAAGACATGGCTTGGCAGTTCGGGCTGGACTGTTCCCATGAGGCACAGGGTCAGACTGATTTGCATATGGCCATGTCTGAACTGGGGTGGTGGAGTGAGCTAAAGAATGATGATGGATTAAACCCAGATCAGTTGACTGGGGGTGAGTGTTTGATTGGCTCAAACGTTCCGTCCATCATCCCCTTTTGTATCGCTTTGGTCGCCCTAAGTTGGCGGGGGTATGCCCAGACGTGGGTCCCTTGCTCACTTTGCCACTGGATTCAAGCAAGCCTGGCTGATGACGGCTGAAATGCCAGAAACCGGTCCTAGGATGCTTGTTTCCGGTCCAGGGAAGACATGGCTTGGCAGTTCGGGCTGGACTGTTCCCATGAGGCACAGGGTCAGACTGATTTGCATATGGCCATGTCTGAACTGGGGTGGTGGAGTGAGCTAAAGAATGATGATGGATTAAACCCAGATCAGTTGACTGGGGGTGAGTGTTTGATTGGCTCAAACGTTCCGTCCATCATCCCCTTTTGTATCTCTATGCTGTATTAGGCATAACCCTGTCTATGATATTTCTCAAGTGCCCATGTCTCCTGAAAGAGTACTATATCGTACTGGTTGATGAAAAGACCCCAATCAGGGTCATATATTTTCCCTCGCAAATTGGGAATATTCCAAGATAATAGGAAGAGCAGGGACAGGATCTCATTATCATTTTAAAAAGGCCGTTGTAAGGGTGTAAGGTGGGGAGTCAAATCTAGTGCCCGCTGATCACGTACCATGATGTTTGTAATAGTATTTTGGTGTAGAAACTGAATGGGGTTGCCGGCTACGGTGTTGCACTGAGAGGGTGAGTCGCAAGCATTGAGGTGGTAGGGAAAAGAGCTCGCTGTTTCAAAAAGTGAAGTTTGGGGAAGAAAGATTCTCTCAACCTTATTGTCTGCCCTGTCAAAGTGTAGTCAGTCAACTTCTTTTAGTTGGGACTGGGTGGAGTCGACAGGACACTCCATTTCGAGAAGCGAAGAGTGAGCTACAACTCTGGTTTTCAGTCGGTTTCTGTGGAGATTCTGAACTACAGCCGAGGTGGGATTACTCTTCTGGTGTGGGATGGATAAGCGTGATGGTCTAGGGGGTTGCGAACTAGGAATACTTATAAACTGTATTTCAGAGCCAGGGGGAGGGAATGATCCTACATCCAAAGCAAGTAACCTATTGGCTATAATTTGATTTCTCACATGCAATTTATTGGTGCCAAAACCATCAGTAAGATTCCATAAGCCCTGGACATGCAAGATATCAAAATGTAGTAAAGACAGACATTGCCTTTTGACTCGGATCCAATGGTTTACTTTATTGACTAAGGATTCTGTTGTTTCTCTTTGGCTCGCCTTCAGTTTTGGGATGTTGGTCATATAAATGTGTGGATCCCTAATTAAATGAGACGTGAGAGCAACTGTGCTAACCAATCCAGTTCTCCGGTAGATCGTGCTGTTTGGTGGACAGTCCGGCCTGGGCATTAATTGGGATAAGTCCCTCATATTTCCACTCACAGCGGCTACAACCCTGGGGCAACTTGAGTTTCTATTACAATGGACTACGGACTTGGTACGTTATTTAGGAATCCAGGTACACAGTGATCTGTTGGTGGTTCTGTTGGAAAATTATGGCAGAGCAGAAGCTCTCAGAGGTGGTTGAGCATTGTATAAAACTACCTTTGTCGCTCAGTGGGCGTATAGCTATCCTGAAAATGGTGGTATTACCTGCTTTCTTTTTCTGATTCTGTTACCGTGCATCATTATTTTGTGGACAATTCCTTAACGTTAAGATTAAAATAAAGTTTAAAAAACAAAAAAATATTACTTTGTATGGAATGTGAAACAAATCGTTATTCTGACTAAAATGGAATAACTCTTGTCACCCTGCTTGAATATTCAGGACAAAAGTCCTAACCCAAGTCAATTATTGGAGGACATATCATCCATGAAAGGCCGCCTCCTACTTTGACAAAGTTTTGAGAGCTAAGTTGCACTCAGTGTGCTGCATTTTTAGTAACTTTTGGTCCGTTTCATCTGCACTCAAGTTTTTGGATGAAATCTAGAATTGTGTGCCAAATGGTACAAGTACCGTGAATTCACAGTTGTCTGAAAGTGCAGTGGAATAGTGCAATGTTAGTGGCTGTGCTTATAACCCCTAGAACCATATATATTCAGGTAATTCCTTCAACCTTGACCATAAATAGTTACCAGAGAGAGACCTTTGTGTATAAGAACTAACCCATTAAAACAGCACTTCTTTCTACTACGCAGAAACATCTCTACATCTGCTGGCTTTTTCACTGTACATGCAATCAAAATTTCACACCACACCTCTCTTAGCTATTTCTTGCTGAAAGTAACCAGTGATTCTTCAATCATAAATAGCACCCTTAGCCTTCAGTCCTTTACTCCTGCGGCATGTATGCTGGATCTCCGTTCATCTCCAGATCACCAAAGTCACCCAATCACAAGTTAAAAGTGACAGCCTGAAACAGAGTCCCTGCCCGTCACTGATGCTTATTTTGCAGTGAAGTGCACAGCTTGTGCACCGGAAAATGGCACTGCTAAGGGAGTATAAAAAATAACTGCACTGAGATATTCTTTGAAATCATAAATATATAAATATAGCCCTTTGTGGAGAGGTGTGGTGCAGCGGCCAGGGCAGCTGACTTCGGAGCACAGGGCTCACGGTTCGATCCCCGGCAGCAGCTCAGCTCAGCACCATGTGACTCTGGGCAATAGCTCACTTAATTTCCACGATGGCCCCCAGCGCCTTGAGACCCGTAAGGGTGAGTAGTTCGCGCTTTACAAATACACATTTACATTTTTTTTTTACTTTGTAATACAAAAAGCCAGGAAATCAGGCCATCCAGCAATTAAAACCTGTTACCCAAGTGTTGGGTTTTAAAATTATTGGTTTAACAGAGCCTGGGAGTGCAATAACACAATGGTGGTAAATGTTTTTAAAGTGCTCATGCTGCAAAACCATGTTTCAAATGTTCTTTCCAGGCTGCTCACCAGACACAGCCTTTGTATAGTGATTCCCCTCACAGCAGAGTATTCCACGTCCTGGAGCACCCACAACAAAGGCATACATTGGTGTGAGGTTTTGCACTAACTGACATCATCCCAACTGAAAGTGTGATCAAGGAAGAAAAAGGGTCTCATCCAAGAGGCTCCCTTCTCCTTGCACAACAGAATCTGCAGTTCAACCCCTTGCCCCTACCTTCTACCAAAGAACAGTGCTCCTCCAAGTCTAATAGATGCCCCTTGATAACAAAGTCTTCATTTTATTTCAGTTTCAGGATCTCCACCCTCGAGCCACAGGAATGCAGGCAATACACTTCCACTACCTGGCAAAGCTGTGCTCACCTTCCACAGTGACTGTCAAACCAGAGGTGTCCAAAATGAATCCTAGTTTCATTTGCAATTAATACTGTAAGCCAAACTTGAGAAGACTTCCACTTCAGCATATGCAGAATCTCCTGTCAAGGTTTGCCCCCAGTCATTAATTTGAGCTTCCAACCCCTAAGCTGATCAGCTGTTCTTGCTGAAGCAGTGGTCTAGCTGCAGCCTAGTACCACACAGACTGTTCATTTTGAATCTAGAACTTATCAAACAAACTGAATATAGCACTATATTCACATGCAAATAAAGTTGCTTCTGTCCAGGTCCTCTATTTTCAAAAAATCTGACATGAACAATTGATCTTTACTTAAAATCTCTGATTGTTGCCTGTCCATTTTTCTTTCAAATGACCCTCTTCTCACTTTCCCATCCTCTGCATCCCTTTACTCTCAGGGCACAACTTCTCTAAGTCACTTGCATGTTTGCTTTAATCTCTATCAATGTGTTTCTGTGATTTGTTCACAAGTCACTTAAAAGATCACAATCTTTCCTTTTTTCAAAGCCATTCCCATTCAACCTAATAATACCTAATATCCTCTAGCTCATCTATTAATCCCACCGAAACATCTGCTTGAACTCACTAAACTCCCCCTCCCACTAATGATAGCATTTAACTCCTATCAATTTAATATACCACAAAGAAACTGGAGTGAGTGCTTCAAATGGTTTGCTTGAGCACACAAGACCAATCCAAATAACCAATATCACTGGACTAACCACTAACCTTGGTTTCTGAAGCAGTGTGCTCCCCTGTATAAGGCGCTTCAGTGCCTAGTCAGGGCTTGTGGGTGCTATATAAATGCAAATACATTACATAACATAACATTATGTTTCTAAAACCCACAGATAAAATGTCGGAAAGAGACGCATATATCAAATCTCAGAAATGAAATTTATTATTGAGTCACATGGGATACACATACAATAATAGCACTGAGAAAATGTGCTGGAAATGTACAAATTATTATTCTAATGCATGTTGTGGGAGAGATACCACACATAATGAAATTGTTGAAAACGTTAGAGAGCACAATCACCCTTCAACATTACATAAATCAAGTCAGAAAAGTATTACAAGACCTGAGGGAAGCTAGCATGAGCTCACAAAAGCCTACAGAAACAATAATAAAAAATATATTACCAAATGTCCCTGACTATACTATAGTCCAACACCTGGGTATCACAAATTCAAAATGACTCATAGCCAGAACTAGAAAAGCAACCACAGAAACTCCTGCTCTCCCAAAAGATTTCCAAGATATAAACATCTCCGAAAACCTAACTATAAGACAGAGCAATGAACCTTTCCTGGTATGACAACACAAATAATGATAGGAGAATAATTATATATGCAACTGACAAGAGCCTACTAAGATTAAAGCAGAACAGCACTTGGATGATGGATGGCATGGTTAAATTGTACCCTCCATCAGTCACATAAAGCTAATGAAACCACGAAGAATACCAACATAGAAACATATTGTTAGTCTGCATACTTTTATCAAACAAGCAAAGTGCAAAATGACACGAACTACTAACTGAAATAAAATCCAAAACTAACAATTACTATCCCCCAAAAATAATCATTGACTTTGACAAATTAAGTCCTCTAATGGACTATTTTGACATACTTGGGTTAGTAGACTGCACCATTCTGGTCACGGACGCCAACCCAAGTATCATATACCATGGCTTAATATATATGACAGCACTATGGCACACCATGCAAAAACAAACAACGTAGTGTAAAGGAGGCACAATTCCTTCCAAGTGACATTAGGACAAAGCCACCCTACTCTCCACCAATTTGTACAAATATTGAAAAAGGAACAAATCTACCACCAACTCAGAATAGAGCAATATATAACCCATATAAAACTCAAAATATCAAAGCAAGCCAAAGAAACGCATAAAATGTTACAATGAAAGTCCAACTATTTGCTAACAATTAAGATCTACCATATCTAGACTGCATAGCAATAGCATTAACCTAAAAAATACAAATGAACACACTAAATATAAAACATGACGCTAAACCGATGCATTAAAAAAATGTATTTATTTATAAATAGTATTCAAACAATTTTTACTAATCAGTCAAAAATATATACTTACCATAAAAAAATCAAGTCAGTCTGAAAAGTAAAAAATGCTTACATAAATATTAATTAATAAAGAAACAAATAAAGAAATATAGAAATAAACAAACAGTAAACCAACTAAAGAAAACTTTTAAAATCACCTGATGCAAAGAACCAAAAAACAAATGTAATGCATAACACATTATATGATACAATACTCACACAAAGAACTTTAAAATGAATAATAATTTCTTACCCATAAAAAAACTTAAAATAAACTATGGGCCTGATTTAGATCTTGGCGGACGGGTTACTCTATCACAATGGTGACAGATAGCTCATCCGCCGAAATATAAATCCCATTATATCCTATGGGATTTATATTTCAGCTGACGGGATATCCGTCACCTTGTGACGGAGTAATCAGTCTGCTGAGATCTCAATCAGGCCCTACAACTTACAGTTTTGTAGCTCAAGTCTATGAATGCGAAATAACAATCCACAAAACAGAAAAAAACGATTCCCAAAAAATGTAAAAATGCAAACAATTAAATAAAATATCAAATGCAAAACATAATATTCCATTTGAACCATTCAAAACCTGAAGAATATAATTTCATAAAACACTCCAGGAAAACCGAAAAATCAAAAGAAATTAATACTGGTTAATATATTAACCAAACCTAGGGCCCCATTACGATGGCGGGCGGACACCGTAACGGAAAATGGGACCGACCGCCAGAGGTGTGGCGGTCCCACGAGGCCAATTAGGATGCGCCCGCCACACAGGCGGGCGCATTCTGGACTTTAACATTGCGGACGGTGCTGCTGGGGGCAGCTCCGTCCGCAATTTTAAAAGTGCATGCTTTGCATTGCCATGCACAACGTGACAGGCACCGCGTGGTGCCTGCCACATTGTGTATGGCAATGTAGGGGGGTACCATAGGTACCCCCCAAGTGCAGCCCCCCATTCCCCCACCCCCCAGGGGGCCCGTAACGGGCCCCCAAAGCAATCTCCGCCGGCCTTTCCATGGCGGCATCGCCGCCGTGGAAAGTCCTTTGAATTGGCACATCTTAATATGGATGGCGGTACCTGCTCGGCACCGCCGCCATATTATGCCCCAGATCCACACGGCAGGCAATCGTAACGATTGCCTGCCGGCGGAAATGCGGCGGCCGGTCTTTCCGTCTGCCGCTGTCCCCCCGCCATTGTAATATGGCGGGGGGTAAATGGAGGGCGGGTGGGGAAAGATGTCGGGCGGATCGCCACCGCCGGTCGGGCGGTGGCGATCCGCCTGACATCATAATGACCCCCCTATTTCCTTAAAAAAGGTATCCAAAAAGAGAGACAAATCCAGGACCCAACCGAAACACTTGTAAAAAACACAACAGAAATAACTCATAAGCATTACAGATTCCATAATAACAACTCTAAAACACATACAATACATTTAAAAAATTACATTAAGACATGCACAATAAAATAAACAGTACCTACCACACTAGACTACCACAACTGAAAATACAAGATAACATTTAACTACTACACAACTACTAATCAAGTACAAAACACACACCTATACTAAGTAAAAAAACTCTAAACATATCCCTCAATTACTAAAACACCAAAGTAACTTAAAATTACTCTAACCTGATCTGGAGAGCAGGAACAGGGAACAGAACCACAGGGAAGCTTGAACAATTCAACATGAAGTAGATAGACTAAAAAATAATACATTGATATAAAAAGGCTCTTAAATTAACAAAAAAAGAGTAACACTCCACAGAAAACAATAGAAAATAATAACTTATTGTGCATATTTAATTTTGTATCAACTAAAATAATGTTGAAAACATTTATAAAATTGTATTTTACATAACTGAAAATGTACCAATTAAGGGAAAATGTATTTAAAAAAAACTTTAAAAGTATTAATTTATAGTACTTATTAATACATACACATGGAACATATGGGCCCTAATTACTTTGTCGGGTGGACCTGAGCCTGCCTGACACCGTTTCATTGTAGGAACCGACCGACCGTAGGTTTCCACCTGCAGCACAAGCTCCCATAGAGAAATGGGAGTTGGGGGCGTGTCCAAGATGGCCAAGGTGTGAGAACTGCGGCTCGGAGCTCCGCCGGCCTGCAGGATTAGAGTCGATTCCACGCCAGACGTTGGTGCCCAGCTACAGCGGAGGAGGCGCTCTGAAGGCAGCTGGCGAACAGAGGAACACCGGGGGACCGCGGCAATAGCAGAGCAGGGGAGTGAACGGCTCCAGCGGCCAGGGCTCCAGCGTCCTGTGGAGTGGGACAGGTCCGGGCCTGACGCCACACACGGAAGGGCATGCCGCGGCCTGGCCCGCGGGCTGTAGATCACATCTGGGCAGCCTGGCGGGACGGCGGCGCCCCCCGCTGAGGACACCTCGAGCAATGAGTGAAGATACCGGGTGCGGGAGCGGTTAAGCTGTCCGCCGGTCGAGTGGCGTGCGAAGAGCCGGACCCCCCCTCTTCCCTCGCCTGAAAGAGCAGCCAAATCTGCACCGGGGGCATGGAGGGGGCCTGGGGTGACGCTGTGCTGCGGAATTGGCCGCCCGGTCCACATTAGGACTGCTAAAGGCTGCAGGAGCTGCGGGGGTGGCCGCTGGCTACCGGAGACGGGCTCCAAGGCGAGGACACTAGGCTTACTGCGGCCCGTGGCTGCGGGCTGGCCCACCTCGATACACTGTGCGATTGCACAGCGCTTGGCCCCCCCTCCCCTGCCAAGACCTAGGGCAGCATACGGCGCGGTTTCCCCAGCTGGCCCCCTTTGTTGATCCCCATGGGGGGGAGGAGTATCGCCACCACACGGGACAGGAAGCCCCGAGCTCTGCGGAGATGCCAGGCAGGGCTGAGAGAGGCCTACCCGGGGTGGGTGGTGCCACCACGTTGCGGCGAGTGGAGGAGCACATCCGAGACTCATCAGGCCCCAGCCATTCACCTGCATGCGATTCAATTGTTGGCGCACTTGGAGGACTGAATAGACCCACCTCTCTCTCAGGGGCTACACTGTGGGAACCGGAGGCGAGGGCCCTGGTTTGCGGCCTTCTGCGGCCCACAAGTGGTGAGCAGGCCTGCCTCCTTCAGCTGGCGCCCCGACACTGGAAGCGGCGTCCCGGGGCTGTGTAGCCCTGCTGTCTTGGTGGCTGCCCAGACTCACAACAGCCCGCCTGGCAGAGCCTGAGGGAGGCGAATATATGAGGGAGTGGACCAGTCGACTCACAGTGGGGGAACCGCGCCAGCGTAGAGATGTCTACACATGTCAAAGGAAAAAAGACCACTCAGTGAAGGACATGTTTGCCCGCTCTAACACGAAAAAGACCGACACCACGCGGGAAACGGAGGATCAAGGGAACCACCCGGACAGGGCCAATGGTCAGGACGGGGAGGAGTCCCCACTAATGCAGGCTTTCATGGACCGACTGTTCAGCACCCTTCATGAAAACTTCGCAGAACTTAAGCACGACAAAGCCACAGACATCAAGGGAATTAGACAGGATGTCGCCGCCCTTGACGAATGACTGGACTCGGTGGAGCAGAACCACGATGCCCGGGAGGAGGAGTTGGAGGGTCACCGCCGCGAACTCCTGGAGCTACGTGACCAGAACGCAGAACTGCGGTACCAAATCGAGGACTTAGAGAACCGTTCCTGACGCTCCAATATACTAATTAAGGGTGTGCCGGCCCGGGCCATCTCAGGCGATCTGGAAGACTTTGTGATTCGGCTCTTCAAACACGTAGCTCACGCACCACGGGATCAGGAAATAATGCTGGACCGGACACACCGCGCAGGGAGGCCGGCGACCACAGCGGGCCAACTCCAGGACATACTCACCTGCCTACACTACTATAAACAGAAGGAAACAATAATGTCCGCGACCAGAGACCTGAGAACCATCGACTTCGAAGGCCATAAGATCTGACTTTACCAGGACCTCTCCCCAACAACGTTGCAGCGCCGCAGGGCCCTGAAGCCGCTAACTGACTTTCTTCGAACCCAGGAGATCCGCTACAAGTGGAGCCACCCTTTTCGCCTGCAGTTTACATGGAAGGAGGAAGTGCGGTCAGTCCACACCCTAGCGGATGCAAGAGCAATATCGGAGTTGCCGGACCTGCGGCAGGCTTCCCCCTCAAAGTTGCCGGCCCGTGAGCCATCGGATGAGGTTCACCGAATAAGGTGCTCGTCCAGACAGGGACCGAAAAAGCTGAATAAGCCGACCGAAGCCGATAGCCGAGAGGAACGCGCACGACTTCTCCAGCACTTACAGCACGAAGGTGCAGCCGGTTCTACAACCAGTGACCATTGACAGTCCAGGTTAGCCAGTTTCCATTCTCCATAAGTTGGCTGCTGCCCCTCTGCATGCGTAGTGTTAATCCTGGCTGGGGCTGGTGCCCAACGTCCCAACAATGAGGTTTCGCCGGCGGAGCCCGCCGAGATGACCTTTCTATATCCAATGTGCACACCCAACAGCGACACGGACCTCAAATTTGTGACCGGTTTGACTCCTGGGTGGGAGATATTTTTGGACTCACAGTTCATATTGTACCCTGATTTGTATTTTCATTTTATTCCTTCTTTCCCTTCTCTCTCCCTGATGTTGACACCTGGTTTCCTCCGTGGGGAGGGGTGCGGGGCGGGAGGGGATCCGGATGGGCGGAAAGCAGGAGGTGATGGCATGAGTAATAGTGTCCATACTTAGCTTTAATGCTCGGGGCCTCAACTCCCCAGCAAAGCGGTTAGCAGTACTGTCATTCCTTAAAGACGCTAAGTGAGACATATGCATGTTGCAGGAGACCCATCTGGTCCAACAGGACTGGCGGAGGATGCGCTCCCACTGGTTCGACCGTCAATATTTTTCCTCCGGTCCTGGCAAAAAGGCAGGGGTGGCCATCTTGCTCACCACATATTTTGCAGGGAGGGTGGAAGGTGTTTTTGCGGACATCCCAGGCAGCCTGTTAGCACTGCATGTACATATCCAGGGCACCAGTTACACGGTAGCTACTATCTATGTCCCCAATGACAAGCAGGAATTGTTTATCAAGGACGCCTTAGATCGCCTGATCTCTACACTGGACAGGGAACTAGTGGTGGAGGGCGACTTTAACGTCGCAATGGATGGGCAACGCGATAGATCACACCCCTGGGAGGGTCAAGATAGAAGATCACCCCAGGCACCAAAGGCTGGCTGACCGAAGCAGGTCTCACCGACATTTGGCTTCATATGCACCCCACAGAGGTTGATTACACATTCTTCTCAGCGTCACACCAAACATACACACGAATTGACTACTTACCACACCAGGGATAACGAGGGCCACAATAACCGCAGATATTGGAGCCGCCGCCTTCTCAGATCACTCTCCCATTGACCTTCAATTCCGCCCCGTGCCGCGAACACCAACTCAATGCAAAACTCCTCACATATGAGAAGGTGCGTTTGTCCACCCTAACTGCATTGACCACCTTTCTAGAGCATAATGAGACAGCCGAGACAGCCATAATTACACTGTGGGAGGCACTAAAGGAAGTCTTACGGGGCCACCTCATTGGTGTTGCCACGAAATACAATAGGGAGTGGCGGGACAAGTGAGCCCAACTGGAGGGCCAGATCAAAGAACTGGAGACAGCACATGCTCGCTCTGGCTCTGGGTCGGTGAGACAACAATTGACAGCCGCCATAGATATGGGAAGAGCAACGTATGCCTTACTTTGGCTGCACCAGAAATACTATGCCGTGGGTAACAAGGCGGGACGCATGCTAGCACATCGCCTTAGAGCGCAGGTAGTTGACCAGCGGATACCCGAGATCCGTGAAGCTGATGGCATTGTTTCCAACACGGATGATGGTATTGCACACGCATTTGGGTCATTTTACAGAGCTCTCTACTCAGCTAAGCCGTTACAAGAAACGGATGTTGAGGCATACCTATCCCTGGTGTATCCACCCGAGGTGGAGGTACCTGTGTACAGTACCCTAGAGAAGGACATTACGGTACAGGAGGTCCTTACTGCTATTCACAAGGCACCCGGCCCTGATGGCTATGGCGGGGAGTTCTATAAAGCATTTGCATCCCATCTGGCCCCGATACTCCAACGCCTATATAATTCCATAGACACACAGGGAACGTTCCCCGACTCAATGCGCAACGCCACTATTACGGTAATCCCCAAACCTAGCAAGGATCCCAAAAGTTGTGCTTCTTACTGTCCAATATCCCTGCTGAATGTGGACGCAAAAATATTCACTAGCGTGTTGGCGCAGAGACTGACACCATACGTTCAGGGAATAGTCGATCCGGACCAAGCAGTGTTTATCCCGGAGCACGGGTGTAGCGATGATACGAAAAGGCTATGCCACCTCCTAGACAAAAGTCAGCGCTCCCAGATACCGGCACTGGTGCTCACGATAGATGCTGTGAAAGCGTTCAACCGCGTACACTGTCTGTACCTGTACTGAGTGCTTGAGTGGGTGGGATTTGGTCCCCGACTCCGCGGGTGCGTACGAGCCTGCTATGCCGCCCCCAGGCCAATATTTGTGTAAACAGCATACTGTCCCCCACCTTCCCAATAGAGCGAGGAACCAGGCAGGGCAGCCACCTTTCCTGGCTGGGGCGCCTGGCTGCCGTCAAAATGACGCTACTCCCTAAATTGCTCTACTTGATGCTAACCCTACTGCTCCAACCCCCGCCGCGAGTTCTAGATAAGTTACAAGCTTTAATTTGGGATTTCGTATGGCAGGGTAAAAAAGCGAGAATGTCCAGATCACGAGCTTATCTTGCGATGGCAGAGGGCAGTCTGGGGGTCCCGAATATCTGCAAGTATTACCATGCAGCCCAACTGTACTACATGGTGGAATGGTCCCGCACACTTACCGAAAAGCACTGGTGCTTTATAGACCAGGCTATAGCTGGGATGCATATCTGGAAGGTGCCGTGGTTGCCTAAACCACACAGACCACCGGGTTTATACATCTCACCAGTCACAAGATCAACAGTGGGGGTTTGGGACAAGGTACAACGAAAACATAATCTCTCCACCGCGAAATCCCCGCAGACCCCCTTAATAGGGAATCCAGACTTTCCTCCGGCGATGGAAGGCACGGGTTTTAAAGCATTGCAGGAAGCTAACTGTAAACGGGTGGGGGACCTATTTGACACTGAGGGCCTTATGGATTTCGCCAAACTACAGACATGCTACCCGCTTCCACACTCGGCGAAATGGCAATATTTGGCTGTAGCGCACTGGGTCACTAGACAGTGGATTCAGCCACATGCAGGCAGACCACTGCTACCTTTTGAGAAGTGGCTTATCACGCGGAGTTCCGACAAGAAACTGCTGTCCGACATCTATGCATTTCTGACACAACCTGTGCACCCCTCACCTTCCCCTGCCAGGGCCAGATGGGAGAAAGAATGCGAATACTCATTCTCCGAGAGTGGAGTGACATCCTCCACCGAGCATGAACATGCTCCTCAAAATTGCCCATTATTGGTATCTCACACCAGCAAGAGTAGCAACTTGGGACCCTAGGGGGGACGGGATGTGCTGGCGAAAGTGTGGACAACGGGGTACGCTCACCCACCTCCTGTGGCAGTGCCCCAAGATTGGTCCATACTGGTCAGAAGTATTAGATGCCATTGACACCATGTTTAATACGAACATACCCCAAACTCCACACTTTCATACTGCTGGGTCTCCCCAACCCACTCACCTACCCACTAAAATCTCCCAGGGGCAAAGCTATCACTCTTACGCTGGGGGCGGCATTGCAACTCCTGTTAGCCCGGTGGAGGACTGCCAGGATACCCTCGCACCAGGATTGGTTGCATAAAGTCTGGGATATCCTGGGAATGGAGAAACTCACAGCAGCGGCTACGCAGAAACTACAGCGGTTTGACAAGATGTGGCAGCCGTGCATAGCATACTTGGCGGACGAGTTCCATGAACTGACATGCCCCAAGTACTTGTGAGTCTTACGTTTAACAGCCACGGAACCCACCACGCAAAACCAGGCCGCTTCCACCAATACTTCAGGAGAGAGGAACCCGCCCCTCCTCCCCCCTCCTCCTCCCCCCTTACTTTCTTTTAATACTTTATTCTACATGTAAAGGTGTTGTTATCATGCTTTAGTTTTTTTCCGCTCTTTTCCTTTATGCTTGCCTACTGAATACGCACCCAAATGAATACCCACCGGCCATTGGATGTAGGCGGTTCAAGTTGTATTGTTGTTACTCTATAAAATCAATAAAAACGATTTAAACCAAGAAATGGGAGTTTGTGTAAATCCCTGCACCAGTACTGGCAGGTACCACACGATGCCTACCACATGGTGCAGGGATTTACAGGGGGGCATGGTGCCCCCCAGATCCCCTGCCGAAGGCCGCTGAGGGATGTGGCCCCTTATAGGGGCCCTCTAAGTCACTTTCCGTCAGGCTTTCCATGTTGGAAAGCCCGACATGAAAAACCCGTCGGAAACCAACATCATAATCCCTACGGTGGAAGTGCCGTACGTAAGGGATCATGTGGTGGTTGCCGACTGGCCGACGGGCTTCTTGAGCCCGTCGGAAGCCAGCCAGAAAGACCGGCCGGTTTAAACTCCGACAGCCTACATTGTAATTAGGCGGTCGGACTACAAACCATGGATGTGGGTCGGAACGAATAATAATCTTTTGTAAAAGTGTATTCTGTTTCTCAAAAATATTGTAGAAAAACCTTTTTAAAAGTTACATTATGTTTAAAATAAAAACATATAATGCAAAATAAAAACATATAATTTGCAAAATTGAAGAAACTTATACAAATATAAATATGTTCCAAAATTATAAAATATGATCTGAAAATTTTTGGGGACGGTGAATTATTTTAATTAAAAAATATATATATATATGTTTAAAAAGACATACAAAATAAACCATGGAAACTTGTAAAATGTAATACTGCATTAAAAATGTGTTATTACAGTAAAAATACAACTTTTTTTAACAAATCTTTTTATTGAACTTTTGAATCATGCAACATGTACAGGTAATTAATGCATTTCCAATGTAATTGTTAGACCTGGTACCATTGGCGTGAGTCTCCCTTCCACTTTTTTCTGATTGCCTCCTCTGTTTTTGATCTGTTTGCTGGTTTTAGATGCTTTGGGCACTGTGCCACTGCTATTCAGTGCCACAGTGCAAGTGCTCCCTATGTTAAATTGATGTATTGATTAGTGACTTCATGATTGGATCATTTGATTTACTTGTCAGACCCTAGTATAGTGCACCAGGTGTGCCCAGGGCTTGTAAATCAAATGCTGCTGGTGGGCTTGCAGCACTGGTTGTGCCACCCACAGAAGCAGCTTGTAAAGTGTGTCTCAGGCCTGCCATTGCAGAGCCTGTGTGCAGTCTGTGACTGCCATGTCAACTTGGCAAGTGCACCCACTTGCCAGTCCCTAAACCTTCCCTTATCTTCATATCAGACACCCCTAAGGTAGGCCCCAGGGCAGGGTGCATTGTAAGTATAAGGTAGGACATGCCCTGGTGTGTGTGGCATATCCTAATAGTGAATTACAGCCATTTTCGTTTTTCACTATTGCAAGGCTACCTGTTCCCCATAGGCCAGAATGGGCATTTTGATTATAACATCTTATAATCCTAACTGACCCAGGGAACATGGTAGAAAAGCGAATTTAGTATGCCTGAACTCAGAATGATAAAATACATCTTTTAGTAAAGTTGGTTTTAACATTCTGTGTTTAAAAATACCACTTTTAGAAAGTAGGTATTTTCTTGCCTAACTGTCCAAGCCTGCCTCTGCTAGGTTGTGTATTGTGTGTCTGGCTTTGTGAGTGACAGGGGCTGGGGGATTCCAGGAGGCAGGGTGAGTCAGCACAGGGCTGAATAGAGATCTGCATGTAGATGGGTGGGAGGAGTTGCACCTGGGACCTGAATAGGGCTGTGCCTCCCCTCCACAATGCTGGCTCCACCTCCTGTGGTGTGTCTGATGTCCCTGGCCCACTCTGTCAAAGGAAAGAAGGAGTCCTGTCAACAAAGTGCTCCAGGACTGCACAGAACTGGTTTTGACTAGGTAAAGGCCCCTCTGCCTTCAGAGGACAAAGGATTTTGCAGTACAAATATTGGGGCCCTTACCCCAGAACTTTAGATCACTTCTGGAACAACAAGACGAACCTCTGCCAAGGAGAAGAACCAAAGGAAGCTGTAGGAGTTGGACTGCCCCCCTGCCAGTGTGCTGTGTTGCTGGGTTGGCCTACAGTGGTGTCTTCAGTGCCAAGGAGAGGAGAAGGAACTTTTAAAGAACTTTCATCATCTTGCAGAATATTACTCCAAGGGCTTGAACTTGTGCTTGCCTCCTGCTGAAGTCTCAGGGACAAAGACTTCACCACCAGCTCCCTCTGAATTCCCTTGCTGGGAATTCTGTCTGCAGAATCCTGCGTGTTGCTGGGAGCTGGAAGCGCGACTCAACGAGAAGAAGCGTGTCGCAGTCGCAGCTGTTGCCGTCGCATCGCCGGAGAAGCGTGTCGCCGCCGCAGAGGTCGCCGCCGCATCACCAGAGAAGCGAGCCTTCGTTAAAGCTGTCACCCGACGCATCACCGGAGAAGCGTGTTGCCGCCGCAGAGGTTGCCGGCGCATCACCGGAGAAGCGTGTCGCAGGGCCTGTCGCGGCTCCAAAGTTACAGAGTCGCCGCACGGCCGCCGGGCGTGCACGCATCGTCTTCCCGTCGTCGCATCAAGGGCGCCATCTTATCGCATCGCACCGGATCGTCGGATCGCATCGAAGCGCCATCTTGCCGCATCGCAACCGGAACGCAGTCTGAGAATCTACGCATCACCTCCTCTCCGGTAAGGACCGAGATGCATCCCCTACTCTGCGCAAGCATTGAGGCGCGACGCATCGTCTCCCCCGAAGCAAGGAACCGACGCATCTCCATCCCTGCGAACCTTTTGTTTGTTTTGCGTTACGCATCCAGGTACTTTTATGAGAACTTTGTCGCACTTACCATCAACTTGAACTAAGTTACTTCTACCATCTTTAAGTCAATTTTGAGTACAGTATTGTGGATTTTTGTCGTTTGTGGTCTTGTGTTAAGTCTATATAAAGAATACTTATTTTAATAAAACCTGTGTGGTGTCCATCTGTAGTTTTCACTGTATTACTGTATGTGTTCACAAATGCTTAACACACTGCCTCTGAGATAAGCCTATCTGCTCGTGCCAAGCTACCAAGGGGGTGAGCAGGGGTTATTTTAGTAGTGTAACTCCCTTGCCCTGACGTAGAAGCAAGGGTCCCAATTTGGTCAAAGGTACCTACCTCTGCCAACTAGAGACCCCCAGTTCTAACAGTAATACAAATAGACTTTGGATTCAGATACAATGATTCATGTAATACTCCACGACACATTTCTCAATAGTATCACAGTAGACCCTACCTAGCCCCCTTCAATGTGTTGCTGTCAATAGCCCCTAAATTCCCAACAAGCCCCCCCAGATCTCTCCCATTTCTCGTGGCAGGCCAGTCCTTGGTAAATTACTTGTTCTGCCCTTTGACACCAGTCTAAGTCTAGCTCCCATTCCTCCACTGTTGGGGGCTCTGGATTCCCCCATGCTCTAGCTACATTGCAGTTGGCAACACCAGCTGCTAGCACCACCCACATTGCCTGGTATCTGGGTCTTGGATCCTCTGCCAATATGTTCAGCAGGAGTTTTTTCACATTTAAGGCAACCTCCATACTCATGCCCCTGGACATTACCCGCACTATCTGTCCCCAGAAAATTGAATTCGCGGGCAAGCCCACAAAATATGGAAAAAATCTGCTTCCTGACCGCAACTCTACAAACACACTGGCGACACTACCCCACCAGTCTTAAAGAAAACAGTTTGAGAGTAGCATGATCTATGTAGGATCCTCACCTGTACCAGGCAGAAGCGGGCCCTGATGGCAATTTCCCTTGGGCTCTGAAGGGCCTCAGTCCATTCCTCATCCTCAATGTCTCCCAGGTTTTCTGTCCATTGCTCACGTAGCTTCACCATCACATCCGGGGAATTGTTAAGTAGTTGTTTATATATTAACAAGATACCCTTTGTGGGCATGGGATACGCCAGGAGATGGTCCTCTAGCGGAGACGACTCCGGCAGGCCCGCCCCCTCTTAAAGATGTCTCCGGAGATTTGCATATAGCTGGGTCTGAACTGAGGTGGCGAAGTGAGCTAAAGAATGATGATGGATTCAACCCAGATCTGTGACTGGGGCTGAGTGTCTGAAAAGTTTCAGCGCTCCGTCCATCATCCCCTTGTGTTTGCTTTGTTCACCCTATGTTGGCAGGGTATGCCCAGACGTGGGTCCCTTGCTCACTTTGCCACTGGATTCAAGCTAGCCTGGCTGATGAAGAGTGTTACCCAGAAACTGGTCCCAGGATGCTTGTTTCCGGTTCAGGGAAGACCTGGCTTGGCAGTTCGGACTGGACTGTTCCCATGAGGCACAGGGTCAAGACTGATTTGCGTATAGCTGGGTCTGAACTGAGGTGGCGAAGTGAGCTAAAGAATGATGATGGATTCAAGCCAGATCTGTGACTGGGGGTGAGTGTCTGAAAAGTTTCAGTGCTCCGTCGTTCATCCCCTTGTGTTTGCTTTGTTGGCCCTAAGTTGGCAGGGTATGCCCAGACGTGGGTCCCTTGCTCACTTTGCCACTGGATTCAAGCTAGCCTGGCTGATCAAGGGTGTTACCCAGAAACCGGTCCCAGGATGCTTGTTTCCGGTTCAGGGAAGACCTGGCTTGGCAGTTCGGATTGGACTGTTCCCATGAGGCACAGGGTCAAGACTGATTTGCATATAGCTGGGTCTGAACTGAGGTGGCGAAGTCAGGTAAAGAATGATGATGGATTCAACCCAGATCTGTGACTGGGGGTGAGTGTCTGAAAAGTTTCAGCGCTCCGTCCATCATCCCCTTGTGTTTGCTTTGTTCGCCCTAAGTTGGCAGGGTATGCCCAGACGTGGGTCCCTTGCTCACTTTGCCACTGGATTCAAGCTAGCCTGGCTGATGAAGGGTGTTACTCAGAAACCGGTCCCAGGATGCTTGTTTCCGGTTCAGGGGAGACCTGGCTTGACAGTTCGGACTGGACTGTTCCCATGAGGCACAGGGTCAAGACTGATTTGCGTATAGCTGGGTCTGAACTGAGGTGGCGAAGTGAGCTAAAGAATGATGATGGATTCAACCCAGATCTGTGACTGGGGGTGAGTGTCTGAAAAATGTCTACGCTCCGTCCATCATCCCCTTGTGTTTGCTCCGGAGAGCATAACCCAACCATAGTTATCCGTATCGCTCAGCCTCCACCATGTCATATTCCTGGTGAAGGTCAGCGAAGGGGATCAGAACATGTCCTCTCCAAGTGTCCCCCAGGTGCTCTATCCCTATCAGTTCTCATACGGAGAATCCTTTCAGGCTCCCCACCTCCTTGAGGAGGTCCCTGTCCCACAATGTGGTACGTGTCACCAGTCGACCACCCATCCCAGATATTGTGTTGCTTCTCTCCACGCCCTGACCACAGACTGTGTATGCGGTGGCAGATCCTGCTCCCCCCGCCGCTTATAAAGAATCGTCTCATACTTCCCTTGGCCCATTACGGATCTGTCCACTCTGTATGTGGGTTGCTGTTGGTCTGAAAAGACTCAGTCGTTTATTACTATTAACTACGTCTCCCAGTAGTAGAGCTTGATGTCTGGAGCCCCCAGTCCATCCTCTTACACTCCCCTCTGCAGCTTGCACAATGCAATCCAGGGGGCTGAGCCGTCACAGCAGCACCCTCACCTTATGGTCAATTTTTTTAAATATCATATTCAGAATACGATGGGGAGTGTTTGGCCAAATATATAACAACTGGGGGAGGTTCATCATCTTGTAGAGCGACGCGATCCCCATCATTGAGAGAGGCATACTCCGCCAGTGCGCCACATCGCCTTTGAGTCTGTCCACCTGGGGAGGTATGTTAAGGAGTATAAATTCTTGCGGGTCCCGGGTGACAATTATGCCCAGAGACTTGAACCCCTCTGTTAAAACTGGGGCCTCGCAATCTGATGGGAGTCGAGGAGTCTCCCCCCCCAAAAGGGGGAACACAACTGATTTAGTCCAATTGATACAGAGCGATAAGGGTGAGTCACGTACAAAAGAATATCATCCTCATAAAATGATATGCATTCTTCCCAGTCTCCACCCAGTTATAGCCCACCGAAAAGGTGGTCTTGTCACGCCTTGAGCCAGTGTCTCAAGGGCCATTTAAAAAATCATGGGCAACAGCGGACAGCCTTGATGCATCCATCTGTGAAGATGGAACTCACGGGAATCCACTCCATTCACCCTGACGAGGGCTAGAGGTGCTTGATATAGTAACCTGACCCATTTGCAGAATTTAGGTCTGAACACCATTCTGGTCAGGATCGCAAAGATGTGATCCCAGGAGGTGCTGTCGAAGGCCATTGTTGCGTCTAGGGCCAGTACAACTGCTATTTAAGAGTCCGGTGATGCAGTCTGACTCAGAACCCCATAAAGGCGACGGGAATTAAGGCAGGTGCTGCGATGAGGCATAAAGCCTGATTGGTCAGTATGTATCAGGGATGTGATTAGCCCCCGCAATCTACTTGCCAGCGCCTTTGCCAATACCTTGACCTCAATGTTGAGGAGCGATAGAGGCCTATAGGAGCTACAGCATGACAGTGGCTTTTCTCCTTTATGGTCATGACTATAGTGGCGGCTCGCTGGTGCCTCGGTAGCTGACCCTTGTCCCTAGCCACCTTAAACATTTCCAGCATCGACTTGGCCACTCCTGCCGCACCGCTTTGTACAATTCCACAGAAATACCATTTGAGCCCCCAGCCTTACCCGACTGCAGTCCACGAATAACGGCTACTATCTCCTCTTCAGTCAGATCTGCTTCTAGGTCATTTCTGTCCTCTTGTGATAACAACCGAGTATCGATGGTTTGTAAAAAGGCGAGGTGATCCAGGTCGGTCCTGGATGTCATGGGAGAGTACAAGGCTTTGTAGTAGATGGTGAATGTATCTGCTATATCTATATTGGTTATCTGTACCACCCCCAATGAGTCCTGGACCTCAATCACCCAGTTCCGGTCTCGGTCTCTCTGGTCTAACCAGGCCAGTAGTATGCTAGCCTTGTCTCCTATATTGTAGAGGCATCTCTTTGATGCCAAGGTGTGGCTAAGGGCCCTGTTTTCAGTCAAGGCACAGAGGGCATCCTGCTTCAGCCTGAGTTGGTGGCATAACCCCTCTGAGCAGTCCAGCGCCACCCTTTCTTCAATTGGCAATATTTCTCTTTCCAAGGATCCACACTCATGATTTAGTTCTTTCTATCCCCCCCAATGAGGGCCAGAACCTGGTCCCTAAGTACTGTTTTGTAGGCCTCCCAGAGGGTACAGACAGAGCCATGGTTCTCCTGAAAATAAAGAGCCATCTTTTGTTTGATTTTAGTCGTCAGTGTTTTGTCCTGAAGATACCAGGTGTCAATTCTAGGGAACAGCGGGGGGCTCCCCGAGGGGCCCTGCAAGCGCACTCCCACTGGAGCGTGATCGGATATCCCTTGCTCATGTATAGTAGAATTCCTAAATGAGCCTGCAGTCCTTGTGTGTGTAAAGAGGTAATCTAAGCGGGAAAAGCTAGCGTGTGCATGAGAGAAGTATGTATATTGTTGTGACAAGGGGTTGTTTTGTCCCCACAGATCCACTAGTCCCAATGCTTCTACGAAGGAAGGTAGCGGATGCTCACCTCCGCTCGGCCGTGTCCTTCCAGTTCATTCCAATGTGTGATCTAGAAGATCGTTAACATTTCCCCCCAATATCAATGTCACGGCCGGGAGGGCCAGGAGGAGAGCTCCCACATATGGTCGTCGCATGGAGGTGCAGCGGAACATACAGGGAACAAAGGTTGACTGTCCCGCCCTCCCACGTGCCAGTGGCCACTACGTATATAACCTGTGGGTCATGCCATATTCGATGGATCGTGAGGGGGTGGATTTATTGAGTAGTATTCCCACTCCCCGTGAGTCAGTGGTGTAACCTGAGTGTGCCACTAGGGTGTGCCCAAACCGATCCAAGGCCCTGTATCGTGTGCCCTTCAAATGCATTTCTTGAAGAAGAACCATGTCTAGGCCCTATCTCCACAGATACTGCAGGACCAGGATCCGCTTAATCTTATAGCCTAGGACATTAACATTTCATGTCCATACCTTCAAGTTGCTACTAGCATGTGTCGACGTACCGTGACTTGCCATTTAATTGGTATGACCCACTCTCTGCAAAGCTCCCCGCGGTGGAATGGGTAGATGGGCCCTATGGATCCCTAGTGTATCCCCCTTGTCCCGTAACAGATTGCTTGTAATGATCCATCATTGTAAAAACAGAAATCAAACAACATGTAAGTGATCCCCAAACTCCCCCTCCCTGCTACCCTGCTGGGAGAGCCTAAACCAGCCCACCCCCCCCCCAACTTGCAGAGTGCCTGTTGCCGTTACAAAACATTAACTCGTAAGGGAGGGCAGCCCATGCCAACTCGTATTGACAAGAAATAGCTTAATAAGTGTAACAATCCCCCGTATATCACTTCTCGTACATGATCCACTGAATCGTGCCAATCTCTGAAGGACCATATAAAGGAGACACACCCATCGTCAACAGCTTCCCACCCTCCCCATGAGCCCAGCAGATCGGCAGTCTCCCAGGGTCAGACCAGTTGCCCACATTATAACAGTTTGTCTCAAGAGTGCACTTCACACAGTTTATGCTCACGTGACCAGTAAGTCATCTGTGGGTCTAGGGTCCTCTGGGGCCCCACTCTGGCGATCTGTAGCCTCCGCTCTCACATTTCTTGTCGAGTCAACTCCGGGTACTTTTCTTCATACAGTACGCCAACCTTTAACCCAGCTCCAGGCTTCCCCCGAAGTAGTGAAGTGCCATGTTTTGCCCTTGTCTATGAAGTTTGGCTGGGTAGAGCATCATATATTTAACGTTTTTGCCCTGTAGGGCCCTTTTCACTGCTTCAAAGCTCCTTCTCCATTTTTACACTTCCATAGCAAAGTCTGTAAAGAATCTGATCAACACGGAGATCGCCATGGGAGCTCGCTGCCTGGAGGATCGCGTCGCGGTCCCTATCGTTAAAAATCCTGGCAATCATTGTGCGAGGCAGGGCCCCGGGGTTTCGGTTGGGGGCCCAGCACCCTGGGTGTCCTTTTGATCGAGAAGAATTTCTTTTGGGTTGGAGGGTGTTGAGTATCAGGTCTTCTAGAAACAGGTCCACGCTGGACCCCTCGCTGCCCTCAGGGACCCCAACTACCCTGATAATGTTCCGCCTCGATCTGCCCTCTTGATTGGCTGGTCTGGCTGCAAGCACAGCGTTGCTCTTGGTAAGGGTCTGAACCTGCTCCACCAAGCGTTTGGTGGTGGACTGGAGACATTGATTTGAGACTCTGCTGTTCTAACTTTGATAGATATCTTCCTGACTTCAGCCCGCAAAAGGCTGACATCAGTAGTAACTATGTCTAGTTTCGGCTCTAGGGTCCCTCTTAACTCTTTTATGGTGGTCATGATTTCCAGCAGTGTGGGCTCCTCATCTTGCTGAGAGGGCTGGCTCATCCCTTCATCCGTACTTGGGGTGATCGCACTGTGGGCTGCCATTGGAACGGTGTACTTGTCTAGGTTGTTGAATTGCATGGTCTTGGTTCCGCGAATTCTGACCATTTCCACCCAGGATTCGTGCACGGGTTCTTCTGCACTAACACAGTAGTGCTCGGTCACCACCCAGTGATCCCTGCTCTGTGCTTGGGCTCCGCACTGGTGTTTCCATTACTACCCCGCCTCGCTCTCTCAAGCCTCACCTTCTTCTCTGCTATCCCTCGAGGGGTCTCAGATCCTGGCGAGTAAGTCACCACTGGGGGGGAATATTCGAGGGCCTCCCTCCATGCCTATTTGCTCAGGGGAGAGTCACACTCCAGGTTGGGCGCATGGGCCCCAGCACAGACCTGGGACCCCTCACTCCTGTCGCCCGGCTCTAGGACTCAGCTCCCCCTGCTCTGCAGCGCCAGTGTGACTTTGTGTAGGCCGCAGTCCAAGCCCATTGTTCAGCTCTTCCTGGTGTCTCTGGTCAGTGCACTCTCCCCCGGTCACGTTAATCACTCCTCTCCCCGGTACTCATCACCTCTCTCAAATTTCACAGGGGAGGAGGGAGATTCCCCGCCAGACACCTTCCTGGGCTCCCACAAGTGCTCCGTTGCTGTCTGCGTGTCCAGCTAGGCCGCAATTCCTATGTGGCTCTTGCAGCCACTGGCGGTTGCCCCACTAATCACTCCCAGCCGGGGCCAGATCTCCGCTGCTGCTACACCATCCAAAATGTTTCCAGGGGGTTTTTCCCGGCAGTGGGATGCAGCTCAGGCACTTTCAGGCCACAAGTCTGTAGGCCTCACGGAGCCCACTCCCATCGCCGCCAGTTCCAGTCACTTGCCCCCTCAAGGCTCTCCCCGTCACTTAACTCCCTCACTCAGGGCAGAGGGGGGACCCGGCGGACACTCTTCATGTCCCCCACTGGCTGTCTTTATCTCCTGCACAGTCAGCCAGGGCACGTCAACAGACTTTTCGTGGCTCCCCCATCCACCGGTCAGCTCCGTCTCCTTTCCTTGCCCGGCCAGGGCTAGCCCCCTCCCAGTGCCGCACTGCCACCGGCATTGTCAGTGGGGGGATAAGAGGGCCAGGCAAGCGGCCACACCTCCGGAGCTTGACTCCTGGCAGTAGGCCATGGCCCGGATTCCCTCAGTCCACAATTCTCGAGGCCTCACGGGGCCTGCTCCCTCCACAACGCGGCCCCATCCATTGGGTCATCCCCTCCTTGCCTTTGGGCCCCTGAGATCCCGGGATGGCACCAATCCGGTCTCAGATGGGCTTCCCACTCCAAACCAGTGATTTCGATCAAGATACTGCGCGGATGATAATGGATTGTGAGGGATTAAGTGGCTGCCTGCTACGGGACTAACTTAGAGTGCGGACATCTTGGTTGGCGGTTGGCCATGCCCCGTAAAAATAAAACTTATGTTACCAAACCATTGTCTCATAATTTCAACCAAAATCCACTTACACTCTCACTATTCCCACTCCAGCCTAAATCACATTAGGGAAACTTTTTGATTTAGAGGAGCTTACATTTACTTTTCCCATTCCAATCTAAACCACATTGGGGAAAGTTTTGGACTTTGAGGGATATATTTACTATTCCTAGAAACCTTGAGACTGCAAAACAAATTGTTCCCTTTGGTCACTTTTTTAAATCCTTGCAGCCTCCCAATAATGCTTCACCCCCATAAGTCTACAGATCGGCAATGCGGTGAGCACAAGCAAGTGGTTTAATTTATTTATTAATTTAATATTACTTATCCCATCGTCTGTCGTCTTCCGCCACTCCTCACCCGCACCACAACTCTTAACTGTGCGAGCCGCTACTGCTGTTTTATTGTGTGTCAAATTTTCCTTGAATTTGTGCAATATGTGTATTGTGCTGTCTTGTTTATAGTTTTCTTTTCTTTTTCCTCTGTAGTGGGATATCGTTGGTGCTTGCTGTGTCTGTGCAGAGTAGGTGCACAGGATCCTCAGTCAGTGAGAAAATTGTGTGGGAATTTGGTAGGGGACTATTTAACAAAGGGCACCATTTATACATAGATAACTTCTACATTAGTGTGCAATTGTTCAAGGAATTGTTCAAAGTGGACACTGTTGCACGTGGCTCAATTTGATCTAACCGTAAAGGTTACCCTAAAGAGCTTGTTTGTAAACATCTTCAGAGGGGACAGTGCAGTGCCTTGCGTAGTGATTAACTTCTAGCTGTGTAATTTTCAGGCAGCAGAGATGTCTACATACTGACTACCATTTATGATGAAAGTACTTCTCCTGTGACTGTTTGGGGTCAGGTTGCTGAAGTGCACAAACTTATGTGCATTTTAGACTACAATAAGCACAAGGGTGATGTAGATAGAGTAGGTCAGAGGTTGGAGCCTTATAGTGCTGTTTGTAAGCCATAAATTTGGTACAATAAGTTGATTGTCCATCTGTTTCATTTGGCAACCTTCAATGCTTTTGTTGTATTCAAGGAGTGTTCTCCAGATTCAAAGATTACTTTCGTTCAGTTTCAGCAGGCTATGATAGGCAGCCTTGTTGCAGTGGAGCAGGCAGGTGTTCCTAGAGTTGGAGTGGTAGAGGATGTGGCTAGATTGAAAGATTGCCACTTTCCTGATTACATTCCTCCCAAGCCCCAAAAAACTTTCCCTGTAGGAGATGTAGAGTCTGTGTCCATAGAGACATGTGAAAGGAGAGTTGTATGTATTTCCCTGAGTGTCCTTCTAAGCCTAGGCTATGTGTGCCCACATGTTTTAAATTGTACCACATGCAACGTAATTATTGAGAGCAACTGTGAGCGTAAAAGTGAACTGACTAGTCTGTATCGTTTTATATTTTTTGTTCAGTTTCACAGTTGTTAGTAGTTTGATGTATTTAGTTAGACCTGCTGTGTTTGAGGTCATAGTTGGTTTTTTATCTTCTTTTAATTGGTTTGTGGGTTCTTTTTGTTGGTGGTGTGTGTGGACTGGCACCTGGCTGATGGTGTGTGTGGACTGGTGCCTGGCTGGTGGTGTTGTGGACTGGCACTTAGCTGGCGGTGTGTGTGGATTGGTGCTTGACTGACGGTGTGCATGGACTGGCACTTGACTGGCAGTGTGCGTGGACTGGTGCCTGGCTGGTGGTGTGTGTGAGCTGGAATTTGGCTGGCAGTGTGTGTGTAGTGACTTGCTGCTAGTCACTTCACACACCTTGCCAGCCAAACGACGTCAGCTGCCAGCCGTTGTGATTGCTGAGTCAGTCATGTGGGCGTATGAAAGTGATGGGCCCTTAAATGGCGCTGTCTGTTGATGTGAGTGTAGTAATGTGCTAGGCCCGTGGCTGATGGTGTGAATGGTTTTGTATGTTTCACGCTTGAAAGGTGTGTGAATGGCCTGTTAAGTGGTTGGTGGCTTGTTGCGAATTTACAACTCACGAGCTGCCCTTGTGACTGGTAGCTTTTCGCCATATTTCTCCTTTTTTCTGTTTCTTTTACTCTGCCTTATTTGTTTATTTGCTTCTTATATTCCTTATTTCTTTCGTACAACCTATTTTTTGCTTTCACTTTTGGCCACAGATCCTCCCCGACTCTGTTCCTGTTTTCCCACCCGTTCTTCGCCGCCACTGCCCCCATGGCCCCTCCCCCCTGCCCCCGCTCCCGCCTCCCAGCTGCACTTCCCTCCCCCCTTCCCCTATTTAATGGCGGCTACTGCGCGGACACGCAGCGAGCACGCCAAAGGCAAGCCCGTCTGCGCCCGTCCGTGACCCGACCGTGACCCGACCGCGGCCAGCGCCAGGGACCCTGGATCTCCGACCTTCCTCCGCTACGACCCAGCTGCCCTCCTCGCACTCAACCCCGGAAGGAACAACAAGTGCCAGCTATCGACGCCACCACCACCCATGGCCAGTTCTCCTGCCGACACTGCCGACATTCCTTCACCATCCACAGCACCACCACGACCTCCGCTTCCACGCCGGACGCCCGCACTATCGAAGCCCTGAAGTGCATCCTCCTCAACGTGCGGTCCCTGCACAGACACGCCATAGAGATCTGGGACCTCCTCGACACCCTCTCGCCAGACGTCGCCTTTTTCATGGAAACCTGGACAAACGCCGCCTCCGCCCCCGACATCGCCACCGCCATTCCCAACGGCTACAAGATCCAGCAGAAGGACCACCCCCACCGCCCCAGAGGGGGACTCGCCATCGCACATAAAAGCTCCCTCCGACTCTCCACCTCCAGCACAAGAGACTCCCTCACCAACACCAAACACCTCCACTTCCAGATCCTGACCAGCCCCAGAACCACGCTTTGGCACCTTCACTTACAGACCCCTGGGCCTCGCGTCTTTTTCATCACCGCCATTGCCGACCTCATCGCACCTCACGCCATCGCCTCCACGGACTACATACTCATCGGAGACCTGAATTTCCACCTCGACAACCTCAGCGACCCCGACTCCACCGCCCTCCTGGACAACCTCGCCAACCTCGGACCGAAGCAGCTCATCACCACCCCCACTCACAAAGCCGGACACATCCTCGACCCCATCTTCGCAGGAGGGACCAACATCCATTTCGGCCACACCTCGCAGCCCCTCTGGACAGACCACCACTGCTTACACTTATCTTTCAGCACCACCACCGCACACAAGTCCACCCCGCGCCCACCACAAAGGAACTGGAGCAAAGTCACAGGGGAGCACCTCAACTCCACCCTCATCCTCGACCCCACCTCCGCCACGACTGATGCCAACTCTGCAGCCACGGTACTTCACAGCTGGATCACCAGCTGCGCAGACAAACTTGCACCCCTACGCCACCCCAACAGACAACACCCCCTGAAGCCCGCCTGGTTCACCACTGACCTCCAAGATGCCAGACGCTCCTGCAGACGTCTCAAAAAACGATGGAGAAACAGAAAAACCACCGAAGACCAAACCGCCTACAAGCACGCCATAACAGAATACCACCAACTCATAGGAGCCACCAAGAGGACCTTCATCTGGTACAAAATCCTCACCAATGCTAGCAACTCAAAGGAACTCTTCAACATCATCCAGCAGTTCACCAAACCGCCCAGCGAAACCACGGACATCACACCGTCCCAGGACCTCTGCAACAAGCTTGGCTCCTACTTCCACCTGAAAATCAAGGCTCTCTACGACAACTTCAGTGAACAGACTCCAGAAACCTCCCTCCCCTCCAGCAACGACAGCCAGCCCACCATAACCACCTGAACACTGGTCACCACCGAAGACACCACCACGACCATGATGAGCACCCACTCCAAAGCCCCCACGGACCCCTGCCCGCCTCACATCTTCCACAGAGCCGCGGCCGCCATTGCACCAGAACTACGCCGTACCATCAACGCCTCATTTGAATCCGGCATCTTCCCAGATGACTGGAAGCAGGCAGAGGTCAATCTCCTCCTCAAGAAACCTTCGGCTGACCCGATGGACCTGAAAAACTACCGACCCATCTCTCTCCTACCCTTCGCAGCCAAAGTCACCGAGAAATTCGTCAACGCCCAGCTGACCACCTTAATCGAAGAGAACGCCATCCTCGACTCCTCCCAGTCCAGATTCCGCAGCAACCACAGCACTGAGACTGCCCGTCTCGCCGCCACCGGGTGAGTAGCGCGCTTTTAAAGCCCCTGATTGAATGATTGATTGATTGATTGAGTCATTTGTTCAGTATTATCAACTTTCAATTATTAATGGAGTATTTCATTTTTGTGAAATCTCTGGTTAATAAAATGTACATTTTGAACCTTTCACTCACCCTTGTGCTAAATCCAACCAGTATATGTGTGTACTTGAGAAATAGATGGTTGTGCAGTAATATTTGTATTTTCTGTCTTTCTCCGCCAAGATGTACATTGTCTGTAGGGAAAATCTACCAACTCTAGATATTTTCATATAGTAGACACCCAGGGGAGTAGAGAGGGGTGTGTCTCTCGTGGATCCCATCAAGTTTTCTTGCACACAATGCCCTGCGAACCTCAAAATATGACTAAAATCACATATTTCCCTTCGATTTCTCTGCCATATATTTCCAGAATCAGAAGGAACCCACAAATTTCCTACCACTCAGCTTTCCCACAGGTCACCCGATAAAAAGGCTACCTGATTTGTGTGGGTGGTCTAAGTGCCCGTAACAGGGAAGAGCCCAAAGCGTATTGTGGAGACATAAAAATTATCTATCACAAAACGACCTGGTTTTGCAAGGGGGGGCACCTACTTGTTTGGTCCCGGGCTTGGCGGCCATCTAGGGAAACCTACCAAACCCTGACATTTCTGAAAACTAGACACCAGGGGAAGTCCCGGGAGGTGTGGCTTGCGTGGATCACCCAACATTTTCTTACCTAGAATCCCCTCCAAACCTCAAATTTAGCTAAAAAGTCGCATTTTCCTCACATTTCTGTGTGGAAAAATTGTGAGATCACCAGGCCGGCACAAATTTCCTACCAACCAGCATTTCTCAGGTCTCCTAATACAAATGATACCTCAATTGTGTGGGTGGCCAGAACAGAGTCAGCCTAAAAACGTCTAAAATTAAAAACTGAGAGGGAACCAAAGTGGGTTCAAAAGGGAAATCACTACACATTTTAGGCCCTTCCCTGTCGCAGGCACTTGGCCCACCCACAAAAGTGAGGCACATATTTTCTTGGGAGACTTGAGGAAACGCTGGGTGGTAGGAAAGTTGTGGCTGCCTGCAGATTCCAGGACGTTTTCCTCCAAGAAATGCTAGGAAAATGTGTTTTTTGGCAAAGTTTGAACTTTGCAGGGGATTCTGTGTAAAAAAGCCTGGTGAGAGCCACGCAACTCACTCCACCCTGTACTCCCCCAGGTGTCCAGTTTTAAAAAGTGTGCTGGTTTGGTAGGTTTCTCTAGTTGTCGGCTGAGCTGTGGCCCAAAATCCACAGCTACCCAACTTGTAAAAAACACATTTGTTTAGTGAAAAATGTGATGTGCCTACGTTGTGTTTGGCACACTTTTATGTCACTGGCACTTGGCCTACCACACAAGTGAGGCACAGTTTTTCTTAGGAGACTTGAGGAAACGCTGGGTGGTAGGAACGCTGCCTGCAGATTCCAGGTCTTTTACTCACAGAAATTCAAGATAAATGTGTTTTTTAGGCAAAGTTTGAGTTTTGCAGGGGATTCTGGGTACACAATCCTGGTGAAAGACTTGCAAGTCACCCTACCCTGGACTCTCCCGGTTATCTAGTTTTAAAAAATGTGCTGGTTTGGTGAGTTTCCTTAGGTGCCGGCTGTGCTGGGGCCCAAAATCCACAGCTACCCACATTGCAAAAAACACATTTTTTTCAGTGGAAAAATGCGATGTTTCTATTAGCCCTGGGCAGAGCTAGTGAAGTTTCACGCCGCAGAATTCTGCAGCGGAGCTCATGCAGTTTCATTCTGTGGAATTCCGCGGAGTTTCCAAAAAACTCAGCCAAATTCTGCAGAGTTCCATGAGCAGGTGGAGTATTGCTCATCCAATCCGAATGATGTCCCCTTGGCTGCTGAGGGTCGTTGGGTCCCAAGAACCCCTATTGTTGCAATGAGTAAGACCCTCACAGCCGGATTGTTGAGAAGTGGTCCGAGGCCCCTCCCCCTTTCCCAACCACTCTGCACAGCGGTCTCCTGGCCCCCCAATGCTTTGTGTATGAAGTCCCCTTGGCTGCTGAGGGTTGTTGGGGGCCAAGAACCCCTATCGTTGTGACGAGTAAGCCCTCCACAACCAATTGCTGAGATGTGGTCGGAGACCCTGCCACTTTCTCAACCACTGTCTCGTTGCATTCCCTGCATGCGTGTGCCAAGAATTCTGCTCTGTTGTGGAGTTTAACAGTAACACTGTGTTCTCCGCTGAACACGGAGTTTCTAAATTCCACAAACTCTGTGAGCAGAGCGGAATTTTACACTTACACCTGGGCCTGCTTGAGAGCCTCCGAACTGTGTCACAATATCTACAGTGGAGGAGTCAGGTGATGATCAGTTGTACCTGGGATCTAGGTGGCGGATGTGGGCCAAGCGAGCGGTGTGCCCACTCGACTGAGAAGAGCCTGGTGAAAGGTTCTCCAAAAAGTGAATGTGGCAGCTCTTCAACATGTCACAATTTTCCCCATTATAGTGGACTCTGGCATGCCGAGGATCCTGATGTTGTTCCTCATGAAGCGATCGTCTAGATCTTCATTTTTGGCCTTGATCACCTCCAACACCTTCTCCATCCACTGTAATCGTTAATCGCGGGTTAAATTAAATCGTTGTCCCGATGAAGGCGCTCCTCATGTTTCTCTAGCTTGTCATTCACCCTTTCCAGTCTGGCGGTGAGAGTGTCAATCTTGGAGTCAATGGTGCGTAGGTTGTGTTGCATCTCAGTCAATAGCGCTTTGACATCCAGATCTGGGTCAGCATTCACTGCATTGCCATCAGGTAAGCCGTCCCCCATATCTGTGCTGGCTGGACGTGTGGCTTTTCTGGCCGGACGTGTGACTTTCTTCCTCTCAAAGGATAATCTGCCTTGACTGCAGTTGTGTTTCCTCATATAGGGGTCCCAGCCTCTGTGGCCGTGATTGGGGCAAGTCAGCACCCACAGCACCCCCTGCATCAACAGCGAAGAGGGATGCAGAGGCACCTCCGAAGATTATGACTGGAAAGAGTGTAGGGCAATGTTTCAGGAGGCTACCTGCTAGTGTTTGAAACCAGCTACCGCAGGGTGGGGCAGAGGGTGCAGATCGGGCCAGGACTCAGTTAGGTGCAAGAGCTAGACCATCCAGTCCAGAGCAAGCATGCTGACAGGCACCCCTCAGGAAAGAGTCTGTCATGAGGCTTCTGCTGTCAGTTTCAGGAGATACCTCCACACCCCGGGTCCCCCAGGAGGCATGAATAGACCAGGTCCACTCTCAAGCAAGGTTCCATGTGCTGAAGCCAGAGGGCGTCTATGTCCCCACAGATCCACCAGCACTGCACCCCCTCCCGCCCCCCGGAGAACCAGGGCCGCCAAGGATGGCTCAGATAGGATGCTCTAAGCTCAGCACACTAGTCCCCAATCTGCGGGGGGTGGGGGGTGACAGCAAAACAGGGGACACAGGCTCGACTGGGCAAGGTGTGATATCTTGTGAAAATATTTGTGTTGCATTTAGTTTCTTTTCCCTTATTTCCCCCTTTTCTCTTTATCCATTTGGTATTGTTCTTACCACTGTTCTAATAGTATGTGATGTTTTGAATGGTGAGAGTGTTGGAGGCTAAATTGCACAAGAACTACTGTGGCTGGAGTTCTTCTATGTTTCTTGAGAATAAATCTCATCTTATAAATATCAAAGATTGCGTCATTTATTGGATACCAACATCACACAAGGCTTGGTCCATGGACCAGCAGGCCACCTACTACTTGTGCCAAATGTGGAGTTTGTGCAGCTGAAGCTGGGGGACAGCCACTGCCAAGGCACTGCCACTACAATTCGGCCACACCGGTTGGCCCCAGAGACGTGATGCACAATGGCTCCACACTGGGGAATCAGGCCTCCATCGGCATCCGCACCTCCAGTCCCTTCGCAGTCGCCAGACCGCACTAGGCCCAACTTCGCAGGTCAAGCTCCAAGCCATAGGAATGACAGTGGTGTTGTCGAGGTCTCCAGCCATGGGCAGGGCACCCCTGCTGTGAGCAACCATAGCAACCTGTAGCTCAGCGCCGGAGCAATGGTGACCACCCCCAGGTGCAACTCAGCTGCTGCCTCCGCCTCCAGGAAAGCAGGCAGCCACAGCACTCCGCAAGGTCGTGACACGCAGATCGAGTCTCAGTCCGATGGCAATGATCCTCTCTCCTCCTTCAGTGGGTGGCGAGCAGGCAATCAGCAGGTCATTTAGTGCTCAGCCCCTCAGAGTGACATTATGTTTGGGTTGGAAAAAAATCGGCGGCAATTGAGGCAGATTTATGGCGAATGGTAAGCCGGACTGGCAGAGCCTCTCTAGATGGCAGCCATCTTGCAGCTTGGCTCTCTAGCACCCTGCCCGCCCACGGTTTGGTTAAGAACCTTAAGGCCTGATTAGAGTTAGCCAGACAGGTTACTCCGTCACAAATGCGATGGCTATCCGGTCCGCAATATTACAAGTGCCATAGGATATAATGCACTTGTAATATGGCAGACGGGATACCCGTCACATTTGTGTTCGGAGTAACCCACCCGCCGAACTCAAAATCAGGCCCTCACTTTTTCCAGTATAGACATATTTGACAAATACTAAGAAAGATACCAGAACATGGGAGCCTTGGGCGGATGTTCCTTTGAAATCACTGAATGATTCGATAGGATTTAGCAAAGCAACAACCTACGAATTGGCTATACAATTTGATCACCACAGTATAGCTGACACATTTGCTTGAAGCAAGATCCATAGTTTAGTACTTACCCACATCAAAGTGACTAGCTCACTTGCAGAACCCTTTTTATTTCACTAATGTAGGTGTATACACACAACCCTTTATTTTCCACTTGTCACCACAGTCTTGCCCTTTAGTAGCAATGCTAATAAGAGTTATCATTACCCAGCCCACCTGTCCTTCTTTTATTCACCCCTGCCACCGTCAGAGTTGAACCAGTGACCTTTAGGCTGCCCACACGTAATCGCAGTAGAAGCATTAACTACAGAGCTATGTTATCTGTTGTCTGTTGCTAAATGTATCTGCTGGAAAAAAGGCTTAACATGTGGAGTTACTGACTGCAACGATCTATCTGTATTCAACCACTCTCAAGGTATAATACATTTGGGGGCAGATTTACAAGCCCCTTGCGACACTTTTATGCCGCCGTTGCGTCACTTTTGTGACGCAGTGGCAGCATAAACAATGCACCAGGTTGCGACACATTTACAACGTGACGCATCTAGGGAGATGCGTCACGTTATAAAGCCCTTCGCCACATTATAACTGCGTCAGGTATAATGTATGCAGGGTTGGCGTTCCGACTCAAGAAAACCGCGTAAAAGTGACGCAGTGAAATCTACAAGATTTCACTGCGCCACTTCTACGACGCCACTGCGTCAAAACCTTACGCTTCCTTGAAGCAGGCGTAAGGAGTGACGCAGCACAATAAGAATAGGCATTCCTGAGCATTGCTGGAGTTGCGTCGTACTTGCGACACGACTCCAGCAATGCGTTACCTTTACGCCATCAGATGCCTGACGCATCTGTCAATCCTTGCGCCATGGTGTGCTGCATTGCAAATGCGATGCATCCATGGTGGCGCAAGGGGATTTTTGAGTGACGCAAGTAAACTGACGCATCTCCGCTATAACGCAGAGATGCGTCAGTTTCTTGTAAATCTGCCCCTTGGTCTTTATTGAAATTTCTACAGAGATCAATTTTCAATGAGTTCTTCATAGATTTGAATAATCATGAAAAACTCTGAGGGCTAATATACCTGCTACAGGGCACTGCAACTAGCCTGGAGCATGTGTCTTTCCTAATAAGATAGCACAGTGTGTTCCATTGCTTTTACTGAGATCCAGCTACTAGCCTGGAGCATGTGTCTTTCCTAATAAGATAGCACAGTGTGTTCCATTGCTTTTACTGAGATCCTAGCGTAACGTGCAGGTCATTAAATTCATCTCTTCTGTAAAACGTTAGTTGGATTATGTGACATCTGTAAACATCTGCATGTGAAAGTGTGACTCTTTTGGGGGATAACACAAACTTTCATTCTTCTGAAGTGGATAACCTGAATACTATTCAGTTGGGTAGTAATTAGTGCCAACAATAATTCAGTTTGTAAAGAAAGGCATATAGCTTGTAACGTATACTATTGTCATACGTGATCACTGACATATTTATGGTACAATATATTTCATTTAATGCACATTGAACATGCATGCTCTTTTTCATGCCTTTGTTGGAAATAAGATGTGAATATATCGTGCAGCGGTGTATCTATGTCTGGTCTGATCACACATATATTCTTTAAAAATACTTTGATTTTTAAGAGAACTAGAAAATAATAGAAGCTTTTCATATGGATTTATTTCTCAGCCAGTTTGTGGGCTCAGTTATGCTTTAATTCTGATGCCTGTTTGAGGTGTGGTGGTTTCCAGCAGTGCAGACATCTGACACCTACTTCAGTGCACAACTCTTGACAAAATACATGATTAATTGCCTTTCACGACTGAGTGGGAAGAGTGCTTTATTCTTTTCTTTTCTTTTCCTAATCATGAGTTGGTTTTGCAGTGAAAAGCTTACCCACTGTCTCCAGTAACAAACTGAGAGCTGGACAAAAGAGTTGTAATCCAGGCGACAAGAGTCAATAATGAAAATACTTCATTATACGTCTGAAAGGGTGGCTACAACGAATATACCAAACACTCAAAAGGTGATGGGAGGAATGTTTGCAATAAATTCAACCACTGGCAATCACTCAGGGTAGAATTCCAACTCAGCTTTCATTTGCCCATAGTTTGGACCCTGCGTTATGAATATCAATCTTGATGCTGCTGCTCCTGCAGGAACAGTACAGCTCGAACTGCTAGGCCAATTCTTCCCTGAACCAGAACACAAGCAACCCACAACAAGTTTTTCCCTAATTAGGGCTCATCAGTCGGGTGTAGCTTAGTTCTAGTGGCACAGTGAGCATGGGACCCACTCCTGGGAATGCCCTTGGCCACCTAGGGTGTTACATCCAACACACAAAAGGTGATAGGAGGAAGGGATACTTGCATCGCTCGGGCTGCCAACTCGAGGCCAACACCAGTCTTGGGGTGCTTGTGTTCCGTTTCAGAGAGGACCTGGCTTTGCATTTTAGGCTGGACTGTTCCTATTGGAGCAGGACCAAGGATGATTTGCAAATGGCTGGGTCTTATCTGAGGTGACATGGTGGGCAAGCAAACGATGAATGCTACTCCAAGCCATTGAAGGTTGTTAGACAAATTGCAAGCATTCCTCCTATCACCTTTTGTGTGTTTGATACAAGGAATATACAGCATACTATTTTGTCTGAGTTATATTAACAAATGGTTGATTAGAAATTGACAGTCTCAAAGATTGTAGCTGAGGCTACAAATAGATATGTTGACATCAGGATGTGATTTGCCTTATCTATAAATGTCTTTGGTCACTTTACCCCTCCCCATGCCAAGTGTATTTCTAGCAATCTGTCTATTGCACGACACCTAATGTAGCAACTCTGGTGTTGGAAATGTGCCACTCCTTCAGGGTCACCTGGGACTTTTTGCTTTTTTACTTAACCCTATTTGTGTTGGCTGTAGGATTCTGTGGAGTTTACCCAGCTATCATGTTTTTTTCACCCTAATTCAATTCGTTTTTGTGACGAATTGTTTGTCTATTCATTTTTGTTTTTAGGTTCTCTATCAATAGAAGGCACAGGGATTTTTCTGGTTATGACCCTAAATGAAGGCATGATTTTATCTGGTGTTAATACATTTGGATAACCATTTGTTTTACTTTATTCTGCGCACCTTCTCACATTTTTTCGTGCTCAGTTATCCTTCACTATGTCCTGAAGATGACCCGATAAATCAATAAAGGTCGAAACGCTGTCAACAATTACTTAGCTTAAAAGACATTATTCAAATTCTCATCATCTCGATTTGATTTATGAAATTGTTTTTGGTTTATTTATATGTGATCACTTTTGCACCGCCTTTTCATTTTTTGAGCACTGTCATGTTATGCAGATTTGTAGACTACACTATCAACCAGGAGAATATCCTGGTGCTGAGGGGGTGTGAGTCTAGCCAAACCTAAGGCCTAGTGGGACCACTCAAAAAGGCAAGTTATCAGCTTCTTGCAGAATTCTATAAGCAAGGAGGTGGCTCTTATGTGTAGTGGCAAATTGTTCCACGCTCTTGTTATACATTGATTGTATATAACAATACATTAGTGGGTATTGTATTAAGTTTATCATTTTCTTTTCATAATGACACCTATATGGACCTTGTTATTTTGATATAATATACACTCCTGTCAATGTGGATCTATGGGTTCCTCCTGTGGTATATACAAAGATAAATACTTTACACATTGTCTCTAAATTAAGCTTGACTGTTTTGTGCCAAGCTTCCAGAGGGTTAAGCACAGGTTTATTTGATGATTTTAGTGTTCACCCTGACAAGGATGGTGATTATTATTTGTGTTGTGTTTTCACCCCTCTCAACTAATACTCCAATTTCTTCCAACTGGATTTACAGATTCATGTCCCACTTATTAAATCATTTGGCAGCCACATGGGTAACTTCACATGCCTTATGCAGGTATTAATCTTTGAAAATGCAGTGCGATCGGCCATATTGAATGCAAGCAATATCAAAGCCCTATTTCTTGGTTGGGTGCTAAAATTCAACCATAATTGGCCTGTAGTATGCCCTTCACACCACTTGCCCTATTGCTGATACACCTTCTGCACTAACGCTAGCTCCACCCTTGTAACTATAGCCCAGCTTAAATGCTATGCCAGGAAAAGCTGTTGAAGGAACTGCTTGGATGCTGTCTCACTCATACCTATTCTAAAACAGATTACTAGTGGCAAATGCTTGATTATCAAACTAGTTAACATTAGAGTAGGAGAGTAGGAAAGAGAACCATACTGAGTTACGAAAAAGTCCTTAAAAATTAACTCTTGCTCTTTTTACCTACTACTATTTAGTACATTTTTTGTAACCGATCGCTTTCTGATTATTATGGGGCACAGACCAGAAGTCACCAAAAAGTTATTTTCTCATCTTCAAAATTTCTCACTTACTCTTTTTCCTGATTAACATTCAGGGTGGACCCTAAACAATACCGCTAAACTAATAACAGTGCAGCACAGGCATTGTTTCAATCCCATCTAAATTAAACAGCTTTTTTAGAAGGGCTGTTTTTAGGTCACGCCTACACATCGCATGTGCTGCAAGACGTATTGTTTACTATTCAGTGGGCTTACAACCTGCCCCCAGCATTTCATTATTTTTTTTCGTTGTCACTCTCATTTGCAATCTTTCGATTGCTTAGCTCCCATAGGCTTCTCTTCCTTTCTTGTGTTAGCCGCTCCCTGGAGCATGGGCCAAGTACATGTGTCTTCCTCATCTTTGTTCTTCCTTGTCTTTTTGCAACACACTATTTTTTTTAATTGATTCAGTATTATTCCTGGATGTGCAATGTGCTTTACTACTTTTAATACAGTCATACAGCTTTTTATTTATGTTTCTTTCACCGTATCTGCTGTCTCTAGCGACACTTTAGTTACTTACACCCACAACTGTACTACACTGTGCCACTCTACTGTATGCTACTTCACTCTACAACACGCCACTCTACACCACTCCACTCCATGTCACACTAAGCCCCTCCACTATTTCAATACTCCACTCTACACCACGCTACGCTACTTCACTCTACTCTACGCAACCAGCGGCAGTCGATACTAGGAAGTGCAGTGGGGTGGGGCTGGGTGGGAGGGAGGGGTTGAAGTCAACAGACGACGGAATAGGGAAAATGAAATAAATAAATCCTATTCGGTCGTCATTGTTGACATCCCCCTGCCCGCCCCGCCACGCTTACCTGTACCGACCACCGCTGTACCCAACTCTACTCTACTCTATGCTACTCTGCGTCACTCCACTCCACTCTACACCACTCCACTCTATGCCAGTCCACATAATGCCACTGTGTGGCACTCTATTTCACTCTATGTCACTCTACTTTACCGCACTCTATGCCACTTTAGTCTAAGCCACCCCATTTTATGCCACAATACTCTATGCCACTCTACTCTATACCACTCCACTCTGCACCACTCTATGCCACCCTACTCCACTCCACTCTTCTCAATGCCACTATGTGCCACTCTACTCTACGCAACTCCATGCCACTCTACTCTAAGCCACTCTACTCTATGCCTCTCTACTCTACACCACTCTGCTCTGTGCCACTCCATTCTATGCCACTCCACTCTATGCCACTCTACGTCACTCCACTCTACTCTATGCCACTCTACGCTACTCTAGTCAATGCCACTTTTTGCCACTCCATCGCACTCTACGGCACTCTATGCTACTCTATGCCACTCAACTGTATGCCACTCTACTGTACACCACTCTACTGTACACCACTCTATGCCACTCAGCACCACTCTACTCTACACCACTCCACTACACTACACTACATGCCACTCCACTGTATGTCACTCTACTCTACGGCAGTCTGCTCTATGCCACTCCAGTTTAAGCCACTCTACTCTATGCCACTCTACTCAACACCACTTTAGTGTAAGTCACCCTACTGTATGCCACTCTATGCCAGTCCACTCTACGCCACTACACTTTGCTCTACACTTCTCTACCCTGCGCCACTCTACCTTATACCACTCCAACCTATGCTATGCCACTCTACCTTACGCACTCTACTCCAATCTACTCCATGCCACTCTACTCTATGCTCTACGCTCTTTTATGCCACTCTACTCTACATGATTCTACTGTACGGCACTCTACTGTGCATTATGCCACTGTACGCCTCTCTACTGTATGCCAATTTATGCCACTCCAAAACACTCTACACCACTCTACTCTACGCAACTGCACTCCACTCTATGCCACAACAATCTTAGCCATGCTAGTCTACGCCACTCTACTCTGTGACTTTCTACTCTAAGCCACTTTACTGTATGCCACTCTTCGGCACTCTACTCTATGCTGCTATACTCTACCCTATGCCGCTCAACCTTTTTTTTTTATATATCTTTATTAACCTTTTTTTGAACATACAGGTTGTACAAAATATCAGCATTTACCATGCCAGGGGTATATCACATCGAGTGGGCACCTTTCAAATCTCGTAGGGCATGCACCATGTACAACAACAATGCTATACAAACTTTTCCCCAGGTGTCCCTACCTCCTACTTCTCTTGTATACATCTTCTATATAATGCCTCAGTCATGAACACCCCTGAGAAACCCTGTCATGGCCCACCCCTCCCCCCGGGCTTCAACTCGAAGAAACAGTTACCCTGTCTTCCCTCCCACCTCCCTTCCCTCAACAAAACTACCCCCCACCCCCATCCATGTCTGATGGATAATCCGTATAACATACCCTGACGGGCCTTGTCTCTCTATGTCTGTTGCCCCTGCTGGTATAACCATGCTACTCTGCCTCTCTCATCTCTTCGCTACCTTCCGCCTCCCGCCCTGAATGTACACTTCCCTCGGTCATGTCGCCAACTGTTCCGTCCATATCTGTATTTATCAGCTCTGCCACCATAGCCCTCCAGGCCTGGACGTCTTCTTTTAACCTCTCATCCTATTTGGTCTGCTACATTCGAATCACCTCAGCTGTCGCCCACTCCTGCACATCCCGCACCCACTGTCGCACACTGGGCGGACGGTGACCCATCCATGATATGGCAATCCGTCTCTTTGTGAGTACCAACCCTAAAAGGACCAGCTTCCGACTGAGATTCTTCTTCTTGGGTCGCGGTAGCAACCCCAGCAGTACCACCCGTATCTCCCCGGCTATCTCCCAACCTGTCGCTCCCCTCAGTGCCTCAAGAACTGTTGCCCAGTACCCCTGCAGCTCAGGGCACGACCAGGCCATGTGAATGAACTCAGCAGCTGCTTCTCCACACCGGGGACACTGCCCCAATCGCTCCGGGTAAATCCTGTGTAACACCCTTGGGGTCAAGTATGTTTGGTGTACATAATTAAATTGGATTAATTTAAATTGCGTGTTTGCACTCACTTGTTTGACCCCCTCATGAATCTTGGCCCAGTCCCCGTCGCTAAAACTATCCCCTGTCAGCGCCTCCCACTTCCCCTGGATCAGCAACTCCCCATGTATGCAATTATCTCGGATCTCCCGGTATAAATGCGATATCAACCTCCTGCCTTTAGCCATTAGTAGAGTCTGTAGCGTCCGGGAGATCTCTTGCCACCTGTGCAATCTTTTCGTATTGTAAGAATTGCCCTGGACCCAATTCAAACATCTCCCGAGCCTGTTCACGTGTAATGTATCGCGCGTTATCATACAAGTCGCCCATGGTCCGATAGCCCCCCTCCTGCCATTTCCGCACCGACATTGATGCGGCAATCTGCCGGAACGGTCGGACCACCCACAGGGGCATGTCTGGTGCATACGGAGCCCTCTTCAGTACTTTCCTGACCATCACTTCCCACAGCTCCGCCACATGTCGCACTATATAGGGGCATGTCGGAGGCACCCCCTTCCCCATCATCAGTAACTCGGGTAGTTCCTTCTCTCCGAAAGACCCCGCCAGCAGGGTCTTTTCCCAATTGTCATCCCCCTCTAACCAGTGCACTGCATGCTGAAGCTGCGTGGCGATATAATAATACTCCAGGCATGGGACCTCCAACCCCCCAGCCTGCCATGTACGCTGCAGAGTGGCCAAACTGACTCATTTGCGTTTGGACCCCCATAACAGGTCTACGAGAAGCTTGTCTAGTTCAACAAAGAAGGAACGGGGGATCCGATAGAAGGAGTTCTGCATCGCATATAGGCATCGGGGTAGGACCACCATTTTTGTCAACGCTGTCCTCCCCATCAGGGATAATGGCAGCTCCTGCCAAAAACGTATTGAGCCTCTTAGACCCTCCACCACCCTGCCTATATTATGTGCCAGAAAGTGTTCCGCTGTGTCCACTAGCAGCACCCCCAAATATCGCGTTGCGGACCGAACCCATGGGAGACCCACCTCAGGCAAGTCCTCGTCCATTCGTAGGGCCAATCGTCCCAACGGAACCAACTTAGATTTCCCCTGGTTAATCCGCAAACCCAACACAATCCCGAACCTGTCCAGAACACACAAAATCACTGGCACTGCCATTCCGGGGTCCTTGACATATACCAGGGTGTTGTCCGCGTACATGGACACCACGTGATTAGACTCGCCAACCCTGATCCCAAATGTTGCCATCCTCGTTCGGAGGTCCACCGCTAGGGGCTCCATCGCCACCGCAAACAGCAGTGGCGATAGCGGGCATCCCTGCCTGGTGCCCCTGTGTAATCGGAGGGCCCGAGATACCAACCGCCCCACTCTGATCCTATCACACGGCGCCGAGTACAGCAACTGTACCCATTGTAAATACCGGTCTCCCACACCCACAGCCCACAGAACCTCCCAGAGATAGGACCACCCCACAGAATCGAACGCTTGTTCGATGTCAAGTAGTACTAACGCACAGTCCTCCTGTTGGAGTATGGACGAATGCCATACATGAGATAGGCGTCTGAGGTTCATGGCCGTACTGCGCTGAGGAATAAACCCCGCCTGATCGGAGTGAACAAGCCTTCACAAATATGGTTGCAAACGTGCGGCCATGACCCCGCTAAGGATCTTCATGTCGAGGTTAAGAAGGGAAATGGGCCTATATGACCCTGGAACTTGATCGTCCCTATCCGCCTTAAGAAGCATCACCACCACCGCCTCATTCATGGACGGTGGGAGTGCCCGCAACCCAAAGGCTTCGTTATATACCTCGAGGAGATAATCCACCAAAACATGCGCAAATTTCTTATAAAATTCGGCCGGTAGGCCGTCTTCACCGGGACTTTTGGCTGGTTTCAGAGACTTAATCCCACCCAGAATTTCTTCCTTTGAGAGTGGCGCATCCAGCAACTCCCGGAACTCATCCTCCAAGCAGGGAAGCCCTAACGTATTTAGGAAATCCCCCAGGTCCTCTCGTGTGGGGTCCCGGCGCCTCGCATAGACTCCGGCCATATGATCCGCCAGGATGTCCAGAATGCCTTGCTGGCTATATACCATATGCCCCTCCGCAGTCCTCATCTGCACTATAGCCGAGGGCTGCGCCTCAGCACGGATCAACCTCGCCAACAGCGCACCGGAGCGATCTCCCTCCGCATGCAGACGTTGCCGGTATGCGGTATAGTGAAACTTCTCCAGGTGGCACAATGTTGCCAGAAATTCCTCCCGTTTCTCCCGCCATTCATTCCAGCGATGCGGTTCTGACGGCAACACCCCCTCTAAATCCGCCAGCCGTCGCTCAGCGGTCTGCACGTCCCTCTCCAATTGCTTCCGAGCGCCATAAGTCGTGCTGAGGCAAACCCCCCGCACCACCACCTTCATCGCTTCCCATTCCATACCCCTTGACGATGCTGAGCCCCAATTAGCTCTAAAATAAGACATAAGTTCCTCCTCCAGCTTCCTAGTGAAGGGCGGATCCGTAAGCGCCTCTGCCTGGAGCCGTCATGTGGGAGTAAATGCTCTGGGTTGAGCCATACTCAGCGTCGCCAGCAATGGGGAGTGGTCCGAGATATGCCTCGGAAGGTACGTTACCTCCACCACCTTGGGCGTCAAAGTCTGCGACACCAAAAACAGGTCCAGCCTACTATACGTGTTGGATGCTGGGGTGTAACAGGAGAACACCTGCGACGTCGGATGCCGAGTCCGCCATACATCAATCAGGCCCATCTCCCTCATCACATCCATCAGAGCCCCAGTCATACCTGGCTTGGTGCCCGCTCGGGGAGGCTCACGGTCCAGTATCCCATCCAGGACGCAGTTCACGTCCCCTAGGAATATCATGTCTCCTCCCAAGTATGGGGTCGCTACCCTCATTACGTTATAAAAATAGGCGGATACGTCCACGTTGGGGGCATACACGTTTATCAGGCATACCTCCTGGCCATCCAGCCTCCCATGTAATACTACATAACGTCCCTCTGGAACCAATACGTGATGTAAATGTTGAAAAGGGGTCCCGGGGCCACCCAAATCATCGCCCCCCGTACAAATCCCGAGAACGTGGTGGCATAAAGCTGTCCGCGCCACCTACGTCTAATAAATGGTAGCGCCTCCCCCCAAACATGTGTCTCATGTAAACCCGCAATGGCAATTTTATACCTCCTTAAAAATGAATGCACCCTTCTCCGTTTCTCTAGAGAGGCCATCCCCCGTATATTCCAGGTAAGTAGCTTTATCAGTGAGGGGGCCATAACTCCATACAACTGGCGGCCCATCTCCGTTCCCATCCCGCCAGGACATTCCCAACCTGATCATTCTGTGGTAAGTTCCAACTCAGACATGGATCCCTCAGTCGTCCCCAGCAACTAAGAACAACAACCCCAACAATGTAAACACCCTGCCCCACCCCCTCCCCCTGGGCAGTGAAACAATACCTTCCCCTCCGCCAACATAGCGAGTGAGGAGTTCCATCTCCTGCCCTACACCACCCCCCTCAGGCTCGCCCATACTCAAAGTAGGATTCCTCCCAACAGTCCATCTTCTGAGACCCAGAGCCTGCCCTTTAGGAACACGTCCAGACTCACTTCGGTCATCAGTGCCACGTAAGTGACTGGATCCCAAGCAGGGCGCGAGGACAACCCCTCCAGCTCCCGGGATAAGATCCAGCCACTGGTGAGGGCGTGTCCCACTCCTCCACGGCCTACATATACATTTAATCCTCACCCCAAACATAGAACATACATCATAAAACTTCCAGTATCATAGATGATACAAAATATGCACTTAGCTGCGTATCCAATGTTTCAGTTATTGACCTCGTTCCCACCACTCGTTCCGTCCACATTTGTGTCCGGGATAATCTCCGACGAGGCTAGTATTGAAACCTGCGAATCTTCCACCACCTGCAAGGTTCCATCTGCGCACACCTGAACCCTCTCAGAGCCCCCAGCGTCTCGTTGTCCCATTCCTTCGGACATCCGGCGTCGGCGTCTATTCCGGTCTAAAGACATCGTGCGCTGTCCCGACTGTGTCTACGACTTCTTCCGGCGCTCCCGATCTCCCACATTGTCCAACCAGTTGGAGGCCTCCCCCGCCGATCCAAAGAATAGAGTCCTGCCCTTGTGTTCCACCCGAAGTTTGGCCGGATACAGAAGGCTGTATTTCAACCCAGCTTCCCTCATGCGCCGCTTTACAGCCAGAAAAGTGCGTCGTTGGTCCTGCACCTTCTGGGTATAATCTGGAAAAATGGCAATGTGATGCCCCTCAAATTGTAGGTTGGGCTTATTGCGGGTGGACTGCAGGAGGTGGTCTCGGTCCCGATAATTAAAGAAGCGGGCTATAATAGCCCGCGGCGGCGCGCCGGGTCTTGGCGGGGGAACCAATGCCCTATGGGCCCTTTCAATATTAAAACATTTTGACGGTTTCCCAGGGGCCAGGATCTTCGTTATCCAGTCTTCCAAGAACAAATCAGCTGAGGGCCCTGCCGCCCGCTCAGGAAACCCCACGAACCTCAGATTATTCCATCTAGAGCGCCCCTCCTGATCCTCGGCGCGCTCGTCCAGCCTGATAGTCTTCCTCTGGAGGTCCATAACTGTAGTCCGGAGATCCTTCACCTCCACTTGAAGAGCTTCTACATTCTGCTCCGCAGATGTAACCCTGTCCGAGACCTTGCGCAAGTCACACCTCAGGAGGCTCACATCGATTGCCACCGCATCAATTCTGGTCACCATCTCATTCCTTGACGCTTGCACTGCCGCAAGTTTGTCTCTCAGAGAGGGATCTTGCGCGCATTCCCCCTGCGCCCCCTCATCATCAACCTCCCCTCGAACATCATTTTGCTGTGGTACCAGGGGTAGAGGCTGCGCATAATTCAGGATCTTGTTTGCCTGCGCCTTAGCCCCTTTATCTTTCCCCATGTTGGACGCCGAGCTGTCCCTTCCACCACTCCGACCGGCGTAAAAGTACCCCGGAATCTACTCCGCCGCCCTGACGCCCAGGATCTTGGGGGATCACATCCAGCGAGACCCCACCGCCGCCGATCACTCAGGCCTTCGTTATGCCCCGCTAGGCCACCAAGGCTACTCCTGGGTATCAGGATCCACCGCTTGTATTTCCCAGCAGCCCCGCCGGTTCACCACAGTAACCTGCTCTGGCTTTTGGCTGCCTCCCAGGAATTGCCTTGCATGTGGGGCCACAGGCAATCAGACCAACTCTGGCCGCCTCTCCCCACTGTGCCTCTGTAGTGGAATCCCCCCTCTTCTTCTCTGGCAGTTTGTGCACCTTTAGGCCTTCACAAGCCTGTCCCGGCCCTTTTCACTGATCGGGGTCCTCCCCTCCACAGCACACTCCAACTGCCAAACCCCTCAGAGAGGCCCCTGTATTCGCGGCCCGCACAGCTTACCGCAAGCACCTCGACTCTCCTGGCAGGGCGGGGAGTTTCGCGGGAGGCCGATCCGCAGGCCCTAGCGTCTTTGCGGCGGCCGCTGCACCACACACGAACCCCTGGACAAGTCACTCCCAGGTCCCAGCATCGGCGTCTCCACCCTGGATCTGCCCGACCGCCGATCCGGGCTCCAGACGGGGAATCCGTCTGCTCCAGGCCTCCACCGTTCCTGACAGCAAGCGCCTCCCAAACCAAGATGGCGGCTCCGCTCTCCTTCCGCACTTTAATCTCATCGCGTAGACGGCCACCGGCGCTCTTCTGCACGGCTTCAGCCCTCCAGGGGGCTCACCGGGTATTCCGCAGTCCGGGACAAGGTCGGTACTTCGGTCAGAACCCCAGGATGATGCCGGATTTATGCCGCGGTAGGACGGAGTTCACCGCTGCACGTCCTACTCGGCCATCTTGTTGGCCACGCCCCATGCCGCTCAACCTTATGCCATTCCATTCTACTCTATGCCACTCCACTCTACACTACTCTGTGCTCCTCTATGCTACTCTGTGCTACTCCATGCCACTCCACTCTGAGCCACTCTACTCCACTCTTCTCAACGCCACTCTCCTCTATCCCACTCTACTCAACACCACGGCACTAATCTTTAGCTACGCTGAACAGCAGTCACGCTGCTGTACAACATGGCTAAAAGACAGTGACAAAGTCAATAGCTCTCACATAGGCGAAACCTATGGTCTCTACCAATTCTTGTTTAGTGTGAGATAGGCCTCAGCTGGCTGTTTTAAGTGTGGTTTTGCAAGGGTTGGGGTTGGTAGTGGGAGGGGAAGGGCTAAAGGTAAAATGGTGCCACTGCAGCAACATTTCAATTAAAAATAAAATATTGTCTTTAGCATCCGGTACATACATATATTTTGTAGCGAATGACCTGCTGTAATACTCAGCCTGTTAAAAATTTTAATAAAAACGACGGTCCTCATTTATGAGGCCCCTTGTGCGGTCGGAACGTCACTTTTTGTGACGTTCCGTGGCGCAGGAGCCTGCTCCATATTTACGAGGCAGCACTAAGCCACTTTTTTTGGTTTAATGCTGCTTCGTAAATATTGTCCCCTTTAACACAGTTTTCTGCGTTAAAGGGGCGCGCAATGGGTGTTGCTGGGGGCGTTCCCAACAACATCCATGGCATTTTGACACTGCCCCAGATTTATGAGAAATCGTAAATCTGAGGCAGTGCCAAAAACGTACGCCTCCCCAGGGGAGGTGTAAGGGAGGCACAACGAGGAGAAATATCTTTATTTCTCCTTGTTTTTCCTTTTTCTATGTGTGCTGCATTCTGCAGCACACATAGAAAAGGGAAAAAGCCTCTTGTGATTGTTTTTGTGCAGGAAGGTTTCCCTTTCTGCAGAAAAACAATCATCCCCACAACGCAGACACCCTTGCACCATGGTGCAAAGGTGCCTGCTTTGGCGCATGGAAGCCTATTGTGCGCTGGCGCAGGGGAAAAGGACAGGAATGCGCCATATCTCATAGATACGGCACATTCCTGCCCTTTTCTTTTGCCGTAGGCCAGTGCAGCAGGAAGGCCTGCTGCGCTGCCCTATGGCAAAAACACATAAATGAAGCCTGACATGTTTAAAATAAAAGTTGGTTATCGAGATTTTGAGCCAGTGGCACTCACTTCCGGTCTTTGGAAACTGCAAGTATGGAGATTATTTTGTTTAAACATCTGACATCTGTTTTTCTTTGTTGGTGCAATAACTTAAGGCCTCAGTTTTATCGTAGCAAAAGTAAATGAAACACACATATATATTTTTTTAAATAAACAGTTTGTGCTATTTTTTCGTACGTCATTTTGATCATGATGGTAATCAATAAAGGAGGACATTGAGGGGCATATTTACAAGCCCCTAACGTCATCGGAGCGTAACTTTTTCTGATGCTCCTGTGGCGTTGCGCCATTTCACATATTTATACAAGGTGGTGCTAAGCCATGTAACATGGCTTAATAGCACCTTGTAAATATGCCCCTTGCCGCCGCAGTCCGTGGTGGCAAAGTGGTGGGCAATGGGTGTTGCTGTGGGCGTTCCACTGCAACACCCATTGCTTTTTGACGTTGCCCCAGATTTACAAGGCTGGGACAGAGCCAAAAACTAAGGCCAGTAGTAATACCTGGTCTTAGAAAGGCGATACGAGGAGAAATTATTATTTCTCCTTGTATTTTGCTCTTTCTATGTGTGCTGCGTTCTGCAGCACACATAGAAAGAGCAAATCGCCATAAATGATTGTTTATGTGCAGTAAGGTGTCCCTTCCTGCACATAAACAAATGCCCCTGCAGGGCAGATACCCTTGCAACATGGCGCAAGGCAGCTTTTTTAGCGCCAGTGCTAGGGGAAACAAGGAGTGCGCCGTATTTTTGCAAATACAGCGCATCCCTGCATTTCAAAAATGTCAGAGCGCGGTGTTGCCAAGTTTGGTGTTAAACCACGCTCCAGCATTTTTTTGTAAATATGCCCCTTACTGTTGATAGAAATGAGTTTTTTTAATGCAGTGCCGTCTGGGCACCTGTCTGGATGGTTTGAAATGCATACATTTGAATCTAGATTTTTTTTCTGGTTCTGTTTACTTTTAATTTGCTGTCAAATAGGGAATCGAACACGTTTTCATAAATCTAATAAAGGAGTTGTGTGGATCAGTGGCATAGCAAGGTCAGGTGGTACATGGTGCGGTAAAATTTCTTGTCAACCCCGGCTTAACGTACAAATACAAACAAATAGCAAGCATCATAACGTTTACGTTACTTACCAAACTCAATATCGTAGAGAAGAGGATGATCACAATGAATCAATGAACTAAAAAATGTGACAAAAATAAATTCAGCACGTCACTTATAAGCTTCAGTAATAATGCACAACTAACTCAACAGAATGACGTTGGGTGACTAACCGGCACGGCAGCGGATAGGATTGGTTGCGGGTTGAGTCGAGTGATGATGAGTCACCGGTTGTTTACTTCTCGCTCAAGTACAAACTGCAGAGATAGACTTCGGCGGAAAGAAACACTCCCTCCCCTTCCTTATCCTTACGCTCTCCACTACACAGCGTCGAGTTCAGCCGCGTTTCATTGCGTTTGTTGACTGAACTAAAACGTTTCTACATATTATGTTGACTTGTTGAGGTTAATTAATTGTCAGATGAAGTTATTAAACTCGTTTTAAATAATATTATTTTTTCAAAAAACAGTGTTGTGAGCCCAATTTTTTTTATTTTATTTTAAAAACACATATTTTTAGGATTTTGCCACCCCCCTCAGTGATGACACCCGGGGCGGCCCGCACCCACCTCACCCCCTTCCTACGCCACTGGTGTGGATGCTCACATGCCTTGCATGATATCTCAGACTGCAATGTGTCCCTGTCTAGTCGCCGGTGATGTTGAGCATCCGTATTTCATGTACCACAGAGACTGGTCACTACTATACGATGAGTGTCCGCCACGGTTACCAGCCATGTTTGCATTTGTCAGTGTAGGGTTTGAAAGGTTATGGCTCCCGAACTTCAGCCCTTTGCAACAAGATATTTTATGAGCTCAGACATGGTCAGACATTGCCATTTGGGAAATGTTTTCAAAAGCGCTTTCACTGTTTTTTTTTAACTGTTTCATAATTAATGTTTAGTGTAGTTCTCTACATAGGTGATTTTCTCTCAGCCGCTCTGACAAGAGGGAAAGTCAAGTTGTCTTTGATGTCACTTAGGACCCCAATGTGAAAGTCATAATTTTTTCAGATACGTATCTATATTACTAGTAGGGTTTATCCTTTTCCATCGAGGTGGTGAATTTGATAATGGTCATCTTAGAAAAGTCATTCATTAGGTTCTAATGTATGTAAGTGGTGAGAGAGAACACATGCTGAGAATGGCAACTAGATATTGGTCATAACCTGGCTGAAGAAGGAGATTGATGAAAATCTTATATAATTTAAGAGATTAGGTGCCAGATGTACAAAGCTTTTTTGAGATTCGCACAATCGGGCCGTTTGCGACCACAAAAAAGCTGTTTTTAATGTACAAAGCCCTACTTGCGATTCGGTAATCTATTACTGAAATCTCAATTTGGGTTTACGATTTGATATTAGGAAGGGGCGTGTTTAGATCGCCCCTCCCTAATATCGAATCTCAAAACTATGTATGAATGTTTTGCGACCGAAATACGATCACAAAATATTCACATTTTACCGCCAACTTCAAGTTGGTGGTAACCCATTTGCAAATGAGAAGCAGTGATGTAACGATAATTGAGGGGGCCCCCTTGCAAGGTACGTGGAGGGGCCCCCTCTGGACTCTATCAGGAGCTCTCCGGCCGAAGTGCTGTGCTGAGGGTGCCCCCTGGAGCTTGGGGGCCCCCGCACTGCGGGGGCTGTGGGGGCCTGTGTTACGCCCCTGATGAGAAGGGGTCTTCAAGGGACCCCCTTCGCCTTTGTGAATGTTTGTAAAAACATTTTTTTAGAGCAGGCAGTGGTCCCAAGACCCACTGCCTACACTTAAAAAATGAAAATAAAACTTTTCCTTTTTCTTTTTGAAATGCATCCCGTTTTCCTTTAAGGAAAACGGGCTGCATTTAAAAAAAAAAAAAAATCGCTTTATTGAAAAGTAATCACAGACATGGTGGTCTGCTGACCCCAGCAGGCCACCATCCCTGCGAGTTTTGCGATTCCCAAAGGTTCGCATACCGAGACCTATCTCATGAAAATTATTGAGGTAGGTCTATTTGCGAACCACTGGGAATTGCAAAATGTGTTAAACACACATTTGTACATTGCTGTTTGCGAATACCAAATAGTGAAATGCAAAACTTTTTTCATCGCAAACACTTACCTGCCTTGGTTCCATCCAAGTTTGTTCAAGATGTGGCAAATCTCTGAGGCAATTTGGAGTGGTCTTAAGGAGATGGGATGTGATGTGTGACTTCCTACAGGATATATTTCGGCTGGTTGCAATGTGCAGATCTAGGCCTAATAGAATAGTGACCGGTAATTATCCTTTCACTGACAGTTCTTGGAGGTCCTGCAACAGACAGTTCCAGCAACAATGAGCATTACTTCCCGTTCTGTGATTCCTGAAGGTATGCAATATTCCTTTTTGCCATTACTGACTGTCTCCAACAGAAAATGTTGGCCTTTTCAAGGCTTGAAAGGAAGGAGTTTACTTTTGTAGTTTCAGGTTGTGGTAGCCCACGTTGGGCTGTGGCATTTAGGTGGGTAGAAAAGTATAATTTCTTAGATAGCGATATTTACACTCATATTGGACACCAGAGAGATGGGCTTTACTCTGAATTGTATGCATGGATCTGGTATTTGTGTAGCAATAACCTAGCCAAAAGGCACTGAACAGCATCAATGTGACTGAGGATCAAATGGGACAGATTACGAGGCTGTCAGAAATATGTCGCAGGAGAAGAAGCTCTTTCTTGTTGCTGGTGAATTGTGCCCACTGTCCATCGAGTGCTTATTAAGATTAGGACCTATGTTGCATTTATTATAACCTCGTTCTTCTCAGGGATTTCTAAAGTAGCTCTGGATGCATTGCTTCTACACCTAGGAGCATATTTACAATGGAAGTGACGGTGCGCGACGTTAGCCTCCTTAGCTTAACGCCGTGCTGCGCCACTTCTGAAATGCAGGGCTGCACCATATTTACAACAATATGGTGCAGCCCAGCGTTTCCCCCTGCACTGGTGCTAAATTTAGCTGTCCAGCGCCAATGCAGGCACCCTTGCACCATAGGGCAAGAGTGTCTGCATTGCAGGGAAAGATTGTTTATGTGCAGGAAGGTGTCCCTTCCTGCATATAAACAATTTAAATGGCGTTTTGTCACTTCTATGTGTGCTGCTTAATGCAGCACACATAGAAGTTGCAAAACTTCATTTTTGTAATGATTGTTTAAGTGCAGGAAGGGACACCTTTCTGCACATAAACAATCAATGGCGTTTTGCTGTTTCCATGTGTGCTGCACAACTCAACATACATGGAAACAGCAAAAACGTGGGGGAATTAAACATTTCTCCTCGTTTCGCCAGGGTAATACCAGGTTTTTCCTGGTGTTAATTTTGGCGCTGCCCCATATTTACACCACCCTTGTAAATATGAAGCAGCGTCAAAATCAATGGGTGTTGCGGTGGAACACCCATCGCAACATCTATTGCCCTCCTCTTTCACGCTATGTATAGCGTAAAAGGGTGTCTTATTTACAAGGCAGTGTTAAGCCACGTAAAGTGGCTTAACAGTGCCTTGTAAATAAGGCGAAGCCCGTATCGCCACCACAACGTCTGAAAAAGTGACATTCTGGTGGCGATAGGGGCTTGTAAATATGCCCCCTAGTTTTTTCATCAGCTGCCCCTAAGTTTGTCTCTGTACCTTGTCCCAAGTTCATGTATCCTATTTTGGGAGCAGGTTAATTTATGACTGCAACTCCAGGCATCTGGAATGCTATTCTTTAAGTCCCTGCTGAGTACACAAGTTGTCCATAGTAGGTTTAAGGCTCTTGGTGTTTCCTTCTTGACTTTCCACTTAGAATGTGTTTCCATTGCAGATGTGACGCTACTGGATTTTGTTACTCTGCAAAGTGAAATGTTTCTCCCTGAAGATGTGGTGTGCCCATGCTTAGATGAATGAAATTCACCCAAAGAGCTCAATCTGTGGCTATACATATTTATTTTGTAAAATATGCAAGTAAGGGGGAATAGCCTGGTTGACTGAATAGGTGGTAGGTAGTGTAATATCTGGAATCACGCATACTCACTGCTACTTCCTATGGTCTGTGAGCAGCCTCAACAGACAAACATGTAGCAGCATATAGCGCTGTCATTAAGAGTAATGCTGCACTCACTTCTAGGAGCTTCATACGCGCAGACCCCTCCATCTCTAATAGTGAAAATACTTCCCAGAACTTCACTTGTCATCTGCACCGTGAGCCAGATTCGTCAAAACCAACCGGGTCCATGGTTTATATGTGTCCTTGTAATTAAAAGTCATATCTCTTGCCCCACCTCTGACACCTCATCACTGATGAGGTTACACTGCACATACATTCTTTAATAAGCACACAAGTGCAGTATCGGCATGCGCTAGGCCATTTGAGGGTCGCAGCATCCCCATCATATTATCTGTAATATGCTTCATAACAGCCCCAGGCGCTGGATCCTGACGGGCAGCAGCCTGGTCCCCCTTCTGGCTCGGATAGTTTGACATGGGCATGTAGTGACTTTAACCTGGTGTAGGGAAAGCGTCCCCATGCTGAAATTACCCGACAAAGATGTTGTCTGTTTTCAGCCAGACACAGTTGAGATGAGATCCTTGGTCAATTCAAATAATTACTGAGCACTACATTTTCCATAATGCATTGCGGCTGAACTCCTGCAAGCTTCTGAGAGTTTGAACCAGCTGTTAAAAGTTAGTAAGGATGCCACCTCATCAGGATGGAAGTCAGTCGGTTGTCAGAACCGTAGAAGCTTCGTCTGATATTCAAACTGATTAACATATAAGCAACACATAAGTAGTTGGAATACTGAGTAGTTGGAATATTCTTATCTGATCAATGCCAGAAACCATGAAATGGATATTAGGGGATTTCTAGTACTGGTACTGACTGAGCAAGTACTTGATTACTAACATAGTTGAAATGTGAGTACAGCAAACTGCAAAGTAACAAATGTGAGTAAATGGAACTGCCTCTACCATAATGCTTTGCGGGGTGGTGAAACATGTGAGAATGGGAAGCACATCTCTGAAATGCGAATGTTTACTTACCCTTGTGCTCAGCTGCTCAACTTTTTGTGAATAAAATAATTTATTTTACTCAAAGGGGAAGGCTGTTTGTAACATCCCTGCTGGTATACTGTAGATAGTTCTATCAGTTCGGCCACTGCACCTTCTCAACTAAACATTCACCCTGATAGCAGGAGAGCAAAGTTTAAGAGAAGTTGGGAAGTGTGAAGCTTTTTCAGAAAGAGATCATCTGGGGCATTGCCACTTGAAATGTGTTTAAACTTCGAAAGCTCCGATTTTCAGGGAAATACTTGGGGGCATATTAACAAGGCGGCGTTAATGAATTATCGCCGCTTTAGCGTCCGTTTTCGGACGAAAAGCGGCGATAATTTTATCGCCGAATTAACAAGGACACGCTAGCGCGTGATTCCTGACTTAGCGTCCGTTTTCTGCACGCCTCCCATCGCATCGCTAATGAGATGCAAAGGGGGCGTGCCTGTGAAAACAACAGGGGAAATATCGCTAACCCAGGTATCGCCATATTAGCAACGTGGGTTAGCGATATTTTAAATTGCGTTAAGTATGCCTTAACGCAGGAATTTAACGTCTGCTAAATTCCTGACTAAGGCATACCTAACATGGGGGTGGATTGTGTGGCTAAGACCACAGGCCCTATCGCCAAGTATATCGCCGTTTTCCATGGGACATCGCTGGAAAACCAGCGATGTTCCATGGAAAACATCGCTATCACTGGAAAATTATCGCCTTTGCGCTAAGCGTTGTTAATACAGCGCTAGCATGGCGATAATTTCCAGCGATAGCCGGCGATAGGATTCCTCACGCTAAGCACGGCCAGCGATAATTATCGCTGGCCGTTGTTAATATGCCCCTTGGATATTCATAATATATTGTGCAGAATGTACTGTCGTGGTGTCAACACTTAAGGTTGCTGCTGTATGAGTGTCTAATCGCACTGCACCCACTTGAGAGAAACCTGCTTACCAGTATTGTGCCCTTTAACCTCCTCAACATTTGATGAATTTAACTTGGGAGGCCAATGAAGAAGTTCACAAAAGTGCACTTGTTTTTTGTGACCAGCCTCTTATGGAGAAAAACTAGGGAAAAGGGTTGTGTTACGTAAAATTAGGGTGACCAAACTGGAATATCAATAAGGTCATCCCACAAAAAAGAAGCTCAGCTGCATGTTGCATCAAACGAGAGACAGCGAATGACTTAATGGACAGGGTTAAACAATATAGGAAATACAGACATCGAGGCACTGAAGGGAATTAAATTCAACTTTTACACCCATCGTCGTCTATGTTAATACAAATGCTCCTTGATAATGGCAGCTCACATGCTGCACTGGAACACTTGAAATATTGCCTCCTTTGTGTTCAGCCTAACCTTTCTGAAATCCGGGACATGCGATACATTTACTGAAATTTTATGGGACCGATGGCGAAAAACCTGAACTGTTCCAGCAAATCCAGAATGCCTGGTCACTCAATATAAAATGCCCTCCACTTACACGCCACTTCTCGTGGGCTTTCACTATGTATCAATGAAAAAGCAACCCCGTCACTCTCCCTCACAATGTTGACCAATCATCAGCAGGTTCATAGAGGAGCAAAATAGAAATGTGTAGTGCATACAGCCTCCTATTATTAAATGGTGCTCACCACTTTGTAAGGGTATCAAGCCCAGCTTCTCATGGCCCCATTCTGAGTGCCATGGTTTGTTAAAAACCGATTGCAAACAGTCAATGTCTTGAGATCTAAATCATGTCCCCCTCCCCTCACCCATTCTACAACAAGATCTCAGGCTGAGATTTTCTGCACTCACACAAATGCAACAAGAGAAAAATGTGAGTTAAAAAAAAGGTGAACAAAAGGGAAAACTGAATAGTTGTATTGGTTGCAAAGATCATTACCACATGCTATGTCTCATCAACGAGGGTGCAAAAAAAGCACCCAGTGAAAATCTGAAACTGTGTGGAAACTTCTTCTCTATTGTTTTTTTTTTGCACCTCATTTTTCCTAGTGTCTCAGAAAGAGGTCATCATTCTCGGAGTAGACAAGCAACCCAGAAACAGACATTGTGCCCAAAGATGTAGAATCAAGATGGCTGACACCTAGAGAATGCAGAACCTCTCTCCCACGTTCATAGCGGATATATTAGGAAAGTGGATGGAGTTCCTATACTTTCTGAAATGTTGCTTCCCAGCAAGTATTATAAAGAAAAAATCTGACACCTGTCACATTGAGCACATTCTGTGCCATGTCATCACAGCCCACAAATTCTGTAGTACTGAAGGTCGGTGTCTTTTTCTCCCAGGACCAATTAACCACTGTGATGTCTTTCATCATTTTTATGTTTTTAAAACGTGAAAGTTAATTCGCAGTAAAAAGGGTGTACCATTAATATAAGATAAAGACAGTGATTAAATCATCAACATGGTGAAGCTCAGCAGAAGAACGAGATGTTGCAGTAGAATTGGAAGAGTGTGTGGAGAAAGGTAACTCGGTGGGTAAACCCTACCTGAAGTTCCAGTTGAGTTGCTACTCAATCCAGCTGACAGTGTGTGGTTTTGGATATGTAATGAACTCTTAGTGGGAACATGTCAATAATTTCTAATATATCTTGGAGCTGGCTGTGTGTGTCCAATAGTAGCTAATAATTTCAGGGGCATATGTACAAGCCCCTATCGCCACAGGAACGTCACATTTTGTGACGTTCCCGTGGCGATGGGGACCTTACCTTATGTACAAGGCAGCGTTAAGTCACTTAACGTGGCTTAATGCTGCCTTGTACATAAGGCACCCTTTCATGCTATGTTTAGCGTGAAAGGGGCATGCAGTGGGTGTTGTGGTGGGCGTTCCACCGCAACACCCATTGTATTTGATGCTGCCCCCTATGTACAAGGGTGGCGTACATAGGAGGCAGCGCCAAAATTAAGACCAGGAAAACTCTGGTCTTAAGTTGGCGAAACGAGGAGAAATGCATTATTTCTCCTCGTTTTTGCTTTTTTCATGTGTGCTGTCTTGTGCAGCACACATGGAAAAAGCAAAATGCCATGGTTTGTTTATGTACAGGAAGGTTTCCCTTCCTGTACACAAACAAACTTTTTTTTTAAATGCCATTTTGTAACTTTCATGTGTGCTGCATGAAGCAGCACACATGAAAGTTACAAAAGGCATTTTAGGATTGTTTATGTGCAGGAAGGGACACCTTACTACACATAACCAATCCTCCCCTGCACACAGACACCCTTGCACTCTGGTGCAAGGGTGCCTGCGTTGGCGCTATGTGGCATATTCACAAGCCCCTATCGCCACAGGAACGTCACTTTTTTCGACGTACCTATGGCGATAGGGGCTTCACCTTATTCACAAGGCAGCGTTAAGCCACTTAACATGGCTTAACGCTGTCTTGTGAATAAGGCACCCTTTCACGCTATACTTAGCATGAAAGGGGAGGGCAACGGGTGTTGCTGTGGGCGTTCCACCACAACACCCATTGCTTCTGACACTGCCTCCTATTCACAAGAGCAGCTAAATAGAAGGCATCGCCAGAATTAAGACCAGGAAAAACCTGGTTTTAACTAACCCTGGGCGTAATACTTCGCTACGCTCATGGCGCTTGCAAAGTTTGTGCTACTACTTGCACGTAGCAAAGTAAAAAAAACTGTGCTAATTGACATAGCGTATCAGTAGTATAATAAACACCTTCATATGTTTTGATAAAACAATTTTCTATGCTAAAAAGCATATAACCAATTCACAAAAGTGAACTTTAACAATAAAATATCACGCAATGAGAGAGGTGATGATTTTGGGGTCCCCTAACCTAGGGGAGGACCAAGCAGATGCCTTGAACACAAAAAGCATATCATGTTAACGATTCAGTGGTGGTCCCTTCCTCCTAGGACCACCCCAAGCACAGTTATGGGCAAAAATACAATCCCAACCAAAGGCCCTGCAAAGCATTATGGGACGAGATTAGCAGTGGGCAGTGAATATTATAGTGTCCAATATCAAAATAATTCTACAAAGAGCTGCAGTTCAACTAGTCGTTACTAGATGTCCCTCACGAGTCAAATGCAAAAGCATTGAAATTATTAATACATCAAGCTGCAGTTCCACTAGTCGTTACTAGATGTCCCTCACGAGTCAAATGCAAAAGCATTGAAACCCTTTCATGAAGCTTTTGCATTTGACTCCTGAGGGACATCTAGTAACGACTAGTGGAACTGCAGCTCTTTGTAGAATTATTTTGATATTATTGGATACTATAATATTCACTGCCCACTGCTAATCTCGTCCCATAATGCTTTGCAGGGCCTTTGGTTGGATTGTATTTTTGCCAATAACTGTGCTTGGGGTGGTCCTAAGAGGATCGGACCACCACCGAATCGTTCAAAAGATGTGCTTTTTGTTTTCAAGGCATCTGCTTGGTTCTCTCCCTAGGTTAGGGAGGATCCCAAAATCATCACCTCTCTCACTGCTAGTTAGTTTATCGGTTTCACTTTTGTGAAATAACTATATGCATTTTTAGCATATAAAGACAGATATATTTATTTTATCTTAACTTGCACTGTGCACAGTGTTGCCAGATTGGGCTATTTCCCGCACAATTGGGAGACATTTTGCCCAATTGTGTGGGAAAAACCCATACCTGGCGGGGGGCTACTTTTTGGGCTTATTTTCATCAGTTGTGCGCAAATTTTTAGTTGGGGTGGTGCCGCCGCTGACACTTTGTCACTGGCAGGGCAGGCAGCATGAATGGGTACCAAGCAACTGAGCCAACCAGTGGTGAGCAGTGGCACGAATGTCAGCAGCCAATGAACGCAAAGCGCGATGCGTGGCTGAGACATCATTGGAGGAGGACACAGCATGGGATGCAGTGCGCGCCCGCGGCAGTACAGTAAGTGTATGTGTGTGTCTGCAAGCACACCTGCTGCAACGTGTTGCCAGCCACCATAGTTAATAGTGCAGTGGGTGTTCAGTCTGTGTTAAAAGTAGCGGTCACGCGCTATTCACGTTGGTTTCTCGGCGCAGGCGGTGGTGAAGTGTGTCGTGATTTGCTTTTTCACACTGACACTGTCTTGTCACTGTAATAGAGATACAGTGAGTCACTGAGGGAAACCAACGCGGCAATGGACTTCAAGAGTCCCACTTCGGGAGACCGATGGAAGTTGGAAATCAGCCCCGGTAAGCAGAGAGGCAGAAAGGTTGAGGATGTTGACGAGGGTGGAGGAGGGCTGTGAATGAAAAGGGAGGAGCACTAATTGAGGAATATTATATGGGAGAAAGACTCAACTGCTCATAAATATTGTCAAACCCCCAGTGCTATGTAAATTTCCACCAAAGACTATTTGAATATTGTGAATCCCTCTAAATGCAACGCAGGCCTCTCATGGATACTGCGAGAAGCCAGCCTGAATACTGCATGCCCCACCTAAATTACACGGAGCCCTGCATGCATGAGCCCCTTCCAAATGCTGAGCGATGTCACCGTGCATACTCTGTCACCTAGTGTGACTCCCCCACCCGCTCCTCGCTCCTGAATTCAGTTTCAACCGCCCCCAAAGTCTCTACGTTTATCACTTTAATCCCTCACTTTAATCCCTCCAGTGTTTACAACTTTTCAGATTCTGCACATTATTTACTAATCACTGTTTTCTGGTGTGTTAATCCAAATGATCAAACTGAACTACACCAAGACTACAAGTCCTAGAATTAACAAACTAGATAAATTAAGTACTAAGCCAGAAAATGTGTGCTTTTGATATGGACTCTTATGATAACCTTAATATGTCGCTATACTTAATTAAATATACCTTGTGTGTAGCCCTCTGCTACCAATGATTACCCCGTGACGTTCCTCTGAATTTCTTAAAAAATAATGTACTGGGCTGCCAGGGGGTAGCCTGCCCGAGGGCATTTTAGTGGTTTACTACACGTACAGTTCCACTCAAGGACCATATTCAATCCTGGTCTGCAGGCTTGTTATTACTGTATATATGCAAACAGCACACTATGATCATAGAATAGGTTGCTGTTTTGTGAATTAATATGTTAGGAACAAATCCACGTGTTGGCATGCAGTACACTTTGACATGTTATGCATTTGCGTCTGTTCGGTAGGAACTGTGCCAGCATTGCTCCAGAGTGTAAGCTAAAAGAAAGATTCTTCCATGAGCCAGGTGTTTAGTGATTTTTTTACAGATGCTTTTCGTTAGATGAAAGATGGAAAATATACAGTGGCAACTTTTGTTATCACGTGAAGATGCTGTGAGCCCCATTTATTTATTTGGCTGTGTTTTTTATCGTGCTGACTAGACCGCGAGGTAATGGAGTGCTTTATTTAGGTGTATACACAGATTAGTAAATCCTGTTACAGTATTCACTTCATTGTATAGAATAATGTTGCCATCTCACTGTGACAACGGGGTGTGTTTGATTGACCATTTAGCAACATCTTTATTTTTCCTTACCAGAGTGGCACCTCCTCTGTTCGAGGCGCAACCCTTCATTGCTGCTCTGTGGCAGAGCTTGGCGCGCTTGACTGGCTCTAGGCACGTTGTTTTTGCAAGTACTGCTACACCTTTGCCCCCTTCCATCCCTCTGCCCCCACCCATACTCTGCCCCTAGGCAGACATTGCCACTGCCCAGGATGGAAAACATCTTCCCTGCCCTCCACATGTGTTGTGGGGGGCAGAGCGGACGACCTGGCTGTAGTAGCGTCTGAGCAGCATTTGAAATGTCCCAGTGCTGCTCAATGCATGGGTTGACTCTTGAAGCCTGTCTCTGGTCTGTTATTAACCAGTTTCAGGTGAGCAATGACCATACACAGGAGCAGGGAGGCACCGTCTACATACTGCTTACATGCTATCATTTGCGTTGCCAGTAGCAGAAGTGTGAACTGCAGCGCTGAGAACAGCTGACACACTGTGGCCGCAGTAATGAACAGGTCTTTAAAAAAGTAATCGAAGAGTAGCACTGTGCTTTTATTTTGATGTATATTCTTCCTTTGTTTGTCCAAATAATTATCTTGAATGGTGTTCTTAGTGAAAACAGGCTATATTCTTTGTCTTAATAAATAGCAATTGCTTAAACTTTGGCCATTTATGCATCTGAAAAGAGAATCAACTAAAGTTATTTTGAAAATGATTCTTCTATTACACTGCAGCCATTGGGTTAGGAGAAAGGCTGGTTAAAAGGAGTTAAGGAAAAAGAAACTTGCATGAAGAAAACACTTGAAATAAATCATCTTAAGAGGAAAGGGACACACACAGAGGAGTTAGAAGGGTGATGAGACACAGAAAGAGGAGGAGGGTGTGACATGAGAGGAGAGCAGAATATGCATAGAAATGCTAATGATTCAAAAAGGACCAATTTTAAGAAAGGAAACTAAGATAGACAAGGAGCAGTGAGAGGGATGTGATGGGAGGAGAGAGACATACTTAGTAGAAAGACAGAAAGATGGGAAGGGAGGCAAGACTGGTAAAAGGAGCAGAGATGAACAGATAACAGGATGGAGAGAAGAAAAGACAAAGGAAACAAAAGCTAGAAAAGCAGCAAGATTAAGAGGAAGAAAATAAAGAGAATGAAGAAGCAAGAGGGAGAATATGGAGCGAGGAAAGACTGAGATGGGAAGGGGGGATGAGACTGGCAGAGTGGAGGGTGGGATGGAAAATGAGGAGGAACAAGCCAATAAAAGAAGAGAGAGGAATCAATAGCAAGTTGCAAGATGGAAACAGAGAGGAAGTGGAGATGATGTCAAGATAGTTTGAATGTGTAACAAAAAAGGGAAGACGGGATTGTGCTAATGCGGAATCTAATGTTTGCTGCACAAAGTGCTGAATCTACAGTTTATTTTACATAACTTTCCTTGGGGATAGTACTCCCAGGAAATGCCACCAGTGGATTACCCTTCTTTTGTCACTTTCTAGAAATCGGAGGATTTCCTATTAAACACAACTCAAAATAAGGCCCAAGCCAGGGCCAAAGACAAAAAATGCCCCTTCCCTCCCAGGCTTTTTCCTGGAAGTATGACGCTTAAAACACAAAACAACAAGCCATTAAAAGTAGAAGGGGAATGGTTCACACCTGCAAATGTTGAGGATCTTACTGCAAGCAATCACCGACTGCTGCCATATGTGTTAAATTTGGACAGGGTGCCACGTGTTTTCGTGGTCCAAAATCATTCAACAACACAAGGCACCCATATATACACAGTGGAAAGAACATTTGGGTAACATAGGTGCTAGCTTGTCTATGCCTAGTAAGGATAGGCATAATTAAGACCTCAAAAGATCAGGAGCATTGCATCTGTTTAGAGGCAAATTCAACCTGGTCACAAATGGGCCCTCTCCGATATTTACTTCATGATACTTAATAAGTGCTTTTTTAAACTTGCTATGAAGTGTCACTCTAAAGTCACACATAAGGCAGTAAAATGTCACTCATAAATGCACTGGAAACATGTAAATGTCGCACAGGCAAACAGAAACCTTGGCAGCTATGGTCTAATGTAGCTTTAGAAGGAATACATTCGAGAAAGAACCTTAAATTAACATTTGCAGTTTAGACCTCAGTACAGCTGAACATTAATGTAACTGTAAACGTGTACTAAAACTGCACTTAAGTTTTGCTCTTGGATTTAAAAATGAGGTGTGATTGCAGATTTTGACTGAATAATTATACACATTAAATGCTTGGTCCACAAGTGTAAATATTTTTATCAGGTGAGCAGTTGCTGGTTCTGTAATCCAGAATCTTTTTTTCACTGCTTGCTGAGAGAAGGGCGGGAATTAAAGAGCGAACAGGTCCAGCACGGACACGTTTCAAAATCAACGTAATCACAGAGACGTGCAAGGTTTAACTTTATCCCATGGCAACTTCGGTACACATGTTAAACAAGCTGTTGAAATGACTTGGGGCAGGCTAGTCTCTTTCCACAGGTGCCCAGTTAACCCCCTCCCACTATCTGTATATCGAATAGAATTTACATTCATCCTTAAAATGGTTTCTGATGACTATTCCTGCATAATTTTAGAGTTGCGACTTTGGGCTGTTTTTTGGGCTGGTGCTGGTCTGCATTGGGCTTAATTTGGGCTTATACTTGAGCGGCTTTGGGCTTGGGATGGGTCTCAAAATCTGGCAACACTGACTGTGCAAGATGCCTTTGACAATTATTGTACAGTGCAGTCAAGCACACAGCTACGCACTATTTGCATAGCTACCTGTAGTTCAAAATGTACTTCGCGTAGCTACGTGAAGTGCTACTACGCAAACTACGCCCAGGGTTAGTCTTAACCTGGCGAAGCGAGGAGAAATGTTTAATTTCTCCTCGTTTTTGCTGTTTTCATGTGTGCTGCGTTGTGCAGCACACATGAAAACAGCAAAAGGCCAATGATTGTGTAGGTACAGGAAGGTCCCCCTTCCTGCACATAAGCAATCATTTTTTGAAAATGCCGTTTTGCAACTTCTGTGTGTGCTGCATTAAGCAGCACACATAGAAGTCACAAAATGACATTTCAAGATTGTTTATGTGCAGGAAGGGGGACCTTCCTGTACATACACAATCTTCCCTTGCACGCAGTCTGCGTTGGCGCTAAGCTGCTGCACTTAGCGCCAGCGCAGGGGGATACGCAAGGCTACACCATATCCTTGTGAATATGTTGCAGCCTTGCGTTTCTGAAGTGGTGAAGTGAGGCGTTAAGCCATGACGGCTAACGCCTCACTTCGCCACTTCCTTGTGAATATGCCCCTAAGTTGTTAAACTTAGCGCCATCGCAGGAAACGCAAGGCTGCACCACATTCTTGTAAATACGGTGCAGCCTTGCGTTTCAGGTGGCGGAGCGTGTCGTTAAGCCCAGGAGGCTAACGACACGCTCCGCCACTTCTATTGTACATATCCCCCTCAGTTTTTAGTTAGTAGATTTTATCTCGTTATTTTAAGCCACAAATATATCCAGTGAGGTATTAGCAACTGGTCAATTATAAATTTCATCGGCAGAGCTTCTGCCCAGAAACCTACAGGTCACTTGTTTGACTGCTACCACAGCAATCTCAGAGTTCGAACCTTCTGAGTTCAATAAAAATGATCACTATTAAGAAAGCTGGATAATAATAATAGCTGTTGGTTGAGGCAATTTCAGTTAGTAGTGTGCACCATATAGTAATTGTTCTTTTAGTTGGATGGGAGTCATATCCACAGCTCTGGAACCACGCTCAGAATGCATGACCTTACCGTGTCGGTGCCACATTCAGAACGTGGGACCTTTCAGCGTCGAAGCACACTTGAGGATGCGCGACCTTCCGTCATTGGCGCTAAAACCCTTGGTCTGGGCAGATGCGCACCCTCTGATGATCTTAAAGTGGAAGCTGGCACCCATTTAAGCTCACACAGTTTGTGGAACTGTGAACTGATATACCGTATGTCCCCGGGCTTACTTGTAAGTTATCTATGGTTTCCCAAATATAAGGAGAGATTTAAAAAAAAATTATAATGGATAACAAAATATAAAATTGCACATTCAAATAAATTAATCATTTAACTTTATTCCGCAAATCTATAAATGAATCCTCTTAAACATAAAGACCATGATCTCCTTGGGAATAAAAATCCCATTCCTGCAGTCTTCCACCTCACAAGACACTATAGTGACAATACTTGCATCCATAGGCTCCTGATAGCCTCCCTTCTTCGTGTTTTTCAGCTGCCAGGTGACTCGTCGAATCACACGGTTGTGCTGAGAAGCATATCTCGCAATTTGTTCCCGCGCATAAGGATTCGCCGCTGACGAAAGGCACAATATTGTCAGAATGTAAAAAATAGAAGCCTGCGTTAACCGCCGCCTATAATTATGTCACTGCCTCTTATCTGAAATTAGAGCAGTACATGAAATGGCAGCTGCGGCGTCTCTCCTACAAGTTCAAGGCATATTGATTATTTTTCGTCAAGAGGAATCAAAATATTGTTTCGCTACATTTTTTTTTCAGGCCGATCTTATCTCTGCTGTTGTGTAAAAAAAAAAAAAGCAGGAAATGCAAATGTAAATGAAAAAAAAACCTCGTCTCCATTCAATCCTAAATTCATTCGTGAAGCTAGTGTCATTGGTCTTTTTTTTTAATGCCGCACAATGCACCCTGAGCCATGTTCTCTACTATTTTGCTTTCAAATTGTATTCGCTGCCATTTGTGTCACATTTAAAATGCTAACAGTATAGAATGTCATTTACAGAATCGGGAGTTTGCTCCGGAAAATTAATTTGACTTATTCCTTCTGCCCGTTCCTATCTCCAGGCCAATATTATGCTAGTCATTCCGCGAGAGTAATACTTAATGAATGGCGCCATTAATATTGTCAAGGTCCGTGGGGGTCTGTCGGTTAACGGATAGGCGTCGACAGGAAGGGGCAGGCACCTGACTCCGCTTAATGTTCCGTGAAAAAATAGCAGACAGTGCGGTGTAATTACGGAGCAGGCGATGGCGGGCCACGCCGGCGAACTTGCGAGTTTCTTAAATATTTTTTAAATTAGAAGCCGCGCGTCTGTAATTTACGCGAAACCTTTGCCGGCATAGATAGATGCGGACCAAGTTTAAATGCACAAATTTCATAGACGAAAAAGAAAGGCTAATAATACACAGAGGGCAGCGCTAAACAGTTGGCCGCATTGATATGTTTTTAATTGAATGACCGCATGGATGGAATATTTAATGTTCATATCATGTTATTACACCATTGCAGTTATGTTGTTTTCATTTCCATTGAGACCATATTGAAATGTGGTTGTCGGGAGTGTTTTTTTTTTTAATAAGACATTGCTTTTCTTGTACGCCAAAGGCCTGCCAATGTAATGTTTTTATTTCCTCCAGTGATACGTTCTGATTCTGCTAAAACACATCATTATTATTGGTGCAATCAAAAAGTCAACAAACAGGATCTGTGGAGTAGCAAGGGCGCCATATGCACTAACACAGACATGGGAAGTGTGCACCATATTTCCTGGATGGGCAGTAAAACACAGCCATGATTTAGGTGCATCGGACCCTCACACCCAATATTTGATATTGCCAACATTTGCATTTGTTCCTCGGGTGCTACGAGGGTGATAATAATTTATTATTTGAATGTTACTTTTTTTCTAAAAGGGCTTTATGCGGAACAATTTCTATACACAAATATTATTAACAATTCAGAACGGATTCTCACTTTCTCCAGTTTGAAAGAATGAGTGGTTGAGTTAACTCTAACAAGTTTTGAACCTGTGACACACAGAATACACAAATGTAGGCAAACACACACACACACACAAATGTGGGCACACACACAAACACACACACACTGTGATCCCCCATTAAGTCACAATTTGTGACAGCAACTCAAATGGAAATTCATCCCACACTGTGGTGGCACCAGAGAATCACTCAACCAGTTCCTGGTAAGGGCCTTTCAAAATGTTGTGGCCTCCGCGGAATCATGAGCGCTGCTAAAGAGGCTCTCTTTTTTAAAGAGATCTTTTAAGGCACTTAAGTGGCACCTAGGTGGAGGGCTAGCCTGAGCCGGCGGACCACAGCCTAAACTTAAAACAAGCATTGGCAAAGTCAATAGGTTTTGAGTATGCAAGATCTATTGCCTTTGCAAATGATTTTTTTAAACATGTTGCACAGCAGCGTGGGCTGCTGCACAACGTGGCTTAAAGTAAAAAAAGCGCTAAGACACAGCCAGTCTTGACACTGTCATAACACTTTTTTTCTTTAAGCCATGTTGCACAGCAGGCCATGTTGCTGTGCAATGTGTCTAATAAATATTAAACAGAGCCAAATAGCACTCACATACGTGAGAGCTATTTGGCTTTGTTTAATGATTTTTGTGTAGCACAGGAGGGTTGGAGGGGGTAGGAGAACTTCTGTGGAGGGGGGGTTAGCAACACAACAGATATTGGGAGGAGGGCAAGCAACATGAGGAGGTGTAGGGGAGGAGGGAGGGAGCAGCAACACCTCGGAGGGTGAGGGTAGTGCGGGGGGGGTTAAGTAACACTAGGGTGGTGTGGAGGAAGAGGGAAGCAGCAGGAACACAACAAAGGGTGAGGGAGGTGTGGGGGCCAGTGGTGTAACAATAGCTCCTGCAGCTCCCACTGTGCAGGGGGCATCGAGCTCAAGGGTCCCCCTTCGGCACTGTGCATGGGCGGCAGCCCCTGGCCAGGGTGCTCCTGATTGGGTCCAGAGTATGGGGAGGTCCTATCCATGTACTTTTCAGAGGGTCCCCCTAAGGTTTCATTATGCCACTGGTGGGGACAGCTAACACGAGGGAGGTGGGGGTAGGAGGGAGGGAGCAACAACACAACGTAGGGCAGGGGATCTGCAGGGGTCAACCAACATGAGGGAGGTGTGGGGGAGGGGGAGGTAGCAGCAACACAACAGAGAGCACGGGTAGTGCAAGGAGCCTGTGGGGAGCAAGCAACAGGAGGGATGTGTGGGGGAGAAGCAGGCTGGAGGTGGTGGGGCAAGAGCACAGACGGTGGGAGGAGAGAGGGGCTGGAGGCACATGCACTCATATGGAGTGCATGTAAAATAATTTGTAAAAAGTATCTGCAGCAGAGCCCTTGCCAGTGCAAGGACACTGACCGCAGACAGGAAACTGTACCTGGTTCATGCTCCACAGCAGGGACAAACACTTGAAGACCCAGCAGGATGCAGGAGGCAGTGACCACTAAGAAGAAAGCAAGGAAATGAGAGTGACGTTGAAGTCAAACAATAATAAGTGATGGTAAGTAATGTGCATGATCTAAGCCAGTTTTTAAGCTTTTTTTTGTTGGCAAAATATTACGGTGACAGCCGTGCTTGCTGTCTGAGGCAACACCTAACAATGGTAATTTACCTCATATCCAGATAAAAGAGCCTACAGTCTTCCTCCAGCGACACCATTTTATTTCATTTTTTTTTGTTTTCCCTAGTCAAAGCAGCCCTTTCCATAATTTTTAAAACACATAACAGTCTCAGACAAGGTTGCAGTTTAGAGCTTGAAAGGCTTATGCTTTGTAAACCATTTGCCAACAGTGTCCAAATATATGCATTTCAAACCTCCTATGAAATGTAATTTCCAAATAAGTGCCCCTCTACTATTTTAAATTTCTAAAGGATGATATTATGTACCCCTTTCACCCACTCCTCAACAAGGCCATTGCCCCTCTCCTCTCTTTAATTTGAGCCTACTCACTTTCTTCCACTGGCAACAGAGCTGTTTCTGTTTTTAAAGGTGGTTAAAGTGCTTACTAGATCAAAATGAACAATTAAAAAAACATACAACACAACAAAATACAACTCCAACAATATATAACAGCTGCAAAATAATACAAAAAGGGCGCTCTACAGCTGAAGAATCACCTCCCCATCGAACCACAAATAATCTTTTCAGAGTGGTCAATGAATTCCGTTATCCATGGATTAAGCTCATTTGCCTTTCCCAGGACATACAAAAAGGGTAGCACTTCAGCACCAAACTCTGAGACATCCACTTCCCGTTAGCCACATACTGCCTCGTTACCACAAAGTTGTGTAACCCTAGACCTCTGCACTAAAATGTAATTTTATTTAGAGAATATACTATTGATATCGACATCACATATGATATCTCCATTACATAATTGCAGATATAATTAAGAATCATGAAGGTCAACATTTGTTGAGAAGGTGACATAACAGGGTGTGTCACGGTACACATCTGGTATCTGCACACAACTTGTATCCATTCCCCCTGTATCTAGACAGATGCAGACGGTCGAGGCCACAAGTGGTATCGTGAACTTCCATCTTAATACTACATTACCATAATATTTTTCCAGGAGATTTTCAGATGTAAAATTCATCGCCTCTGTTGTTGCCCAAAATTTTATTTTCGAATCCTTAAAATCCTTAATATTACTGAGTTATTCTTCGAGTTTGCTGTTTGCCGCTCTGGACCTCCTCGAACACAAGTCCCGCATTGAAAGGTGATCATTGTACAGTTGGGGCACTTAGTACTGCTGACTACTTTTGGGGTTCTAGGTTCATGGAATCTATAAGAAATAATACTGGATAAGCCAGGAATCTTCCTTCGGTCTGACAGACTTAGGAGTATTAGTAGTAGGTTATCAATATAAGGCATGGGTTGAGGGACGGGTGATAGATGGGTGAAGTGTGGCTCCGGGTGTGGCCGATGTGTTCGCCTAAATTTGTGAAGTTTTGGTTTTGAAGTCATGCTGGTTTTAAGTTGTGTGGAGCTCCTGAGAGGGGGTAGGGGAGTTCTTACCCAACTCTAGTTCACCATGCAAAATCCCATCTTTGGTTAAACATTTTAATGATTGTGAATGAAATGTTCTTTTTGTAACCTATTCTCCGTTTTGTGCTAACTCTTCATATAGATTTTGCAGAAAGTCTTTTAAAGCTTAATTTTGGGGCTTTTTCCAGCATCACACCAAGGTTAGGCTTATTCCTCTCACATTTGGTAATTCCAAGTTGAAAATCTTATTGTATTCCTTTAAATATATTAGAATGATGGTTTATAAGTAGAGATTCGGCATTAAATTTCACTGGTTCTAGGTCATGCACACTTTGTGTGGTCAGTAGTTGAAGTAGATAGGCTGGCAGGGTCACATTTTTGCATGAAGACTCAGCCTAAGATGTGCCCAGCGTTGTGTGCTGAGGTGTTCATAAGTTAGGTCAATCCATGGATTTGAGGATTTTTAGTACCACAGAGGTTTCCTTCATGTCTCCTTTTTAACGACTTCCAAAAACAAATCTGCTTCTCACTCAAAATATATTTTCAACCTTGCTGTTGCCTTTCCGTACTCAAAAGTATTATGAATGGATTTGCGAAATTTATTTAGAATATTTTCTGGCATTAACTTTTCTTTTACTGCTTTGTTCCCTAACCTTCTCTTGCAGATTTCTCTTTTAGAGGCGCCCGTTTCTGTTCCTTCTTTTTTTCCCCTCACCCTTCCCTCTTCACCACATAAAATCACAGCCAGTGTACACCTGCGCACAGGAAGGTGAGATCCAGTACTGCCATCTTTGCGGTATTACTGCTTTGCATATTACTGATTTGATTTTAGTTGTTTAAGTTTTAAAGATGCTATTTATTTTATTTGGTCACACAATTGTATGTACCTTTTTATCAGAACTAAGGTGCATGGTGTCATATAAGGAATTATTGCTTAAATCAATTCTTCACAAAGTTTACTCACAATTTTATTTATCTATGAAGGACCCTCTATGCATTTAAATTTTGCTTTTATGTTTTAATGTGCTTGTTAATTAAGTCTTTCTTTTGGCAGCAGTTACGCTTTTCACCGTTTTTGATTTCTCCTTATTTCTGGGCGATCCTCTGCTGGAGGTGCCAAGACTCCCCTTGGTGACCTGCCCTATATTCTATCCCTCCATTTTTCCCCTCTACCCCTTATCTCATTGGCCATAATATGGCAGCTAGGGTGTGTCTTTTCTGGTAGTGTGCCAAAACTGTACCAAAGCCCGATTCACCTTTTCCCATCTACGACTTGAAAGAGATGTCATGCTGCTAAATACAGGGGACAAAGCCCCCTTTCCTATGGAATGAACTGCTCCCCCTTTCACCCTCTTATCCCTTAGATAACCTGCCAGATAAGTAATGGACTGGACCACCTGTGATGTTTGATCAAGCCAAGAAGCAACAGGTTGGTGAAAGAAATGCTTGAATAAATCACAGCCAGTAGTGATCACTTAGGCTGCATTCCAGTTCACTTTGATCAAACTAGAGTCAGTGCACCAGGACTCCATTGCTAAAACTGTCAGAGGCATTATGGCCACTTCCGCCTCAACCAGATACTCCATTTCCAACCAGTGAAGAGAGTTTGGATATCCTGATGATACTAGATTTTTGTTGTAGCCATGGCTGAACCAATTCCCCTGGGTTCTGGGCTCTTCAGAAAGATAGCATTTCAGACACTATCACTATTAAAAAGATATAGAGGCAAGCATTATTTCAACATCTATATCTTCTCACTGTGATTTGATTATTATACTTGCTTCAAAAGCAACTCAATTTCTGTTGTCGTAACGTAATCTAACTAACGCTACAAGGTGGCTATATTATACCAAAATTCTTAAATCTGATTTCCTCTTTAAACTTTCCTCTAGCAAGGTGGTGTTAGCACAGACTTCAGTCTTTGGGTGATTGATTACACCCCTCACAGATGATTGATTGAAAAACTACAATACATGCAATTGGTTGTGCTTGGCACGCATTCTACTGGCCATACTCTTGAATATTTGTTTCTGAGATGCTCATTGCAGCATTTGATTTAGGTACATTGATATGTTTTGACGATTAAATTGGGTTAGTTGTTTTTGCTTGAGATGAAAGGATGTTACTCATAATACTGCTTCTTCTGTTTCTAGGGGTAGGCTAAGATGTATCTGAGAGTATTTGACCCCAGCCTTAAGCACACAGCTCTTCACAATCTACCGAACAACTGCATTTATGCTTATGAGACCTTTTCAAGATGAGTTGCTTAGTTCCTGAAAAAAGTTTCATCTTTTAAACCCACAATAAAATACTCAGCTTGGAGAGCAGATCCCTGACTTTTAGCTGATTTAGTTCCACGCAACTCATCTATTCTAGTGGGCCAATATACAACTCTGGGGAGTTCCTCAAAGATCATCGTTGAGCCCCACCCTCTTCAACGTCGACATGGAGCCACTCGCCCACATCATAAGGTCTCACAGAACCACTATTGTATTCTATGCAGACGGCATCCAGATCATCCTCTTCCTCACAGAGAACAACCGCACCACCTGGACTAATTTCAACACCTGCATGTCCAATATAGCAATCATGATGAAACAGAACTGTCTCAAGCTCAACACAAATAAAACTGATGTCCTGATCTTCAGGAACAAGAGCTGTCAATGGGACTCCTCCTGGTGACCAATAGATCTGGGACCCACACCCGCCCCCCCTGACCACACCAAAAACCTCGGCATCATTGTGGACAACAAACTCACTATGGCCAAACAAGTGAACCCCCTCACCTCCCTCCTGCTTCTTCATCCTACGAATGCTCCACAAAATATTTCCTAGGATTCCCACCGACACCAGATGCACTGTCATCCATGCCCTTTTCACCAGCAGATTAAACTACGGCACGATCTCTATGCCAGCATCACTAATCAACTCTTCCACTTCTACAAAGACTCCAGACCACCCAGAACCCAGCCGCTAGCCCCATGCTCAACATCCCTTGCAACGCACAATCACACCCCACCTCAGAGAGCTCTACTGGCCACCAATTCAGAAGTAATGCCAATTCAAGCTGCTCACCCACACTTACAAAGCCCTCCACAATGTTGGAGCTGCCTACCTCAACCACTGCTTCAACTTTCACTAACCCAACAGGAAATGTACTCAGCCTCATTCCACCTCACACACATATACCACATCTGCAGCAGCAAGGCAGGAGGGCACTCCTTCTCCTACATCACTGCCAACTCCAGGAACAACCTTTCACAGCCCTTCTTGAATTCTGCTAGAAATTAAAGTCATGGCTATTCAACTAGGAGCCCGATTGGCCCACTCACCTACTCCAGCGTCTGGATGCCCCTTGGGTGATAAGCATTCTATACACATGCTCTTCACATAACATACCATAACATAACTAGCCAAGCCACAATAATAACGAAAGATGTTTCTAGTACAGCATGTATAAAAATAAATTATATGAATGTTTAGCATAAAAATATGTTTACAAACTTTTTCCAAGTTGAAAAACCTTTTTACTTTTGCCTATAGTTTACAGTGTGGAATTGCACAGCCCAACTGCAGAATCTTCTTAGGGAAAAGTATAAGAAAAATGTAAAAAGTTTATTAAACCCCCAAAAATATTACAAATATTTATATGATAAATAATAATGTAATATATATTGAATTACATTACAATTATTTTCCTCAAGATGAAATTTTTAAAAAAATCCCACCTAAAGTAAAACATTTTTTTTAAATTATACATTAATAATTACAAAATCAATAACTCAACAAAGAGAACTCAGAGACCTATTTATCAAGTTGGAGATAATATCTAAAAGAGAATCATAAAAATTGTGGGAAGCTATGACCTTAAAAAAATATTTTGAAATTGATCGTATAGAGGGTCACTATTTTTCCTGCTGTGGATGATTTGGATGAGAAAAGTGCTAATAGATGGGAAAGAAAATTGTATGAAACACCCAGAGATTTTATGGTATTGGAAACTAATCAATTAGAAAGGCAAAGAGAGATTATAAATAAGGAAATAATGGATATTACAAAAGATATTTAAAATCTAAATTGCCAAAAGAATACACAAAAAGTCATTTCGATATTTTAGAAGACATAATATCTAGATTTTAAGAAGAGATAAGGAATAAGAAATGATCAAAATTTATTCGAGACAAGAGGAACTACTAAACAGGATGAATCTATTCCAATGCACATAATTTTGATAATACAGCTAGGAACAAATATGCAATTGATAAAACTTAGAGCACTCTAATAAAGGAAATGTCAAGACTAAGTTCATTATTAAGTACCGATGATAATATTAGTGATATTGATTCAAATGTTTATAAAACAAGTGATGCCTCCTCACATTCAAGAGTTGTTCATTTTTTAGAAGAGTTGAATCGGATGAGGGTGACAGAACAAAGGGTCTGTGTGAGAAACAGAGAAGGACAGGTTTTGAGACAAAACACAGAGAGGAAAAGAGGTGGGAAACCCAGGTCATGTAAAAGGAGAATTAGGAAGAAATTAGGAGAAGATGAGAGCCTAAACCTGGAATGGTGGGGGCAAACGACTAACATAACCACTAACCTTTCTAATAGACAACTTACTTCAATTGAGTTAAAAGTAAGTCTGGGCGGTGAACTCCGCTCGCGTAGTTTGCGGAGTTTTCTGCACTCCGCGTTACGCAGAGCTCGCGGAGTTCCAAAAAACTCCGATTCGCATTGCGGAGCGGAGTTTTTTTCCTCGCTCGCGTTCGTCAACGTCAAGTTGGCAAGCTCGAGCGGGGAAAATCCACCTCCCAGCGAGATTTTTCCTTGTTCGCGATCGTCAACATCAAGTTGCCGAGCGCGAGTGTGGAAAATCAACCTCCTGGCGAGATTACTCAAAACGGGCGGTCAGATTTCTCATTGCGAATGGTAGCGTATGCTCGCAACCGCTCGCATTGAGAAACTGTCCGTTCGCGTTGAGAAAGCTGCAGCTCGAGTAAAAATCTACTCGAGCGGCAGAAAGGAAGCAGCGTCCCCTTGCGCTGTGCATGGTGCCGTTCGCGATGATTGCTCAGTGCGAACAAGCACCTGGCACTGAAAATCACCGTGATAGGCATTTATCTAATGCACCCCGCTGCTCGCGGAGCTCGGTGTAGCATGGCAGAGTTTTTTTTCCACTTCGTGAAGTTCCGCACTCCGCGAACTCCGCCCAGGCTTAGTTAAAAGTACTCAATAAGGGTTTAAGTTTTGCCCCCTCTTAACCATGCTTGATGTATACAAGTTAAAGCAGATTTATTATGATTCAAAAAAAGACTAAACTTAAAAAGTGTCTTGAGAAACTAGCCAAACAAGAAGAACAAAGAAGACATGTTGAAATAAAAGATGTTAGTTCCAAAACAATTACTGACTTGGTTGACATAACCACTTCGTTGAGTTTAGAAGATGGTTGAACTGTAGATATTGAATACTTGGTTAAAGAACTAGACATCATTGAAGCTGCGGTTCCGAAAGTGGTCTTAGGCCTGCTTTGAAATTTATGCCAGAACTTAGTTGTGATAATGTCATTAATTTTTTTACAAAATGGTTACGAATAAGTTTGATCTGTTTGCAAAAACAAATTTAATTTCAATTTAAATAAAAAGAATTTGAAGTGTTAACAGGATTGGAAAAATATATTTCTATTGTTATTAGACAAGCAGACAATGGTGGCAATGTTGTGGTTATGAATTGTATTGACAATGAAAAAAAGCTGTAAGGCAACTAAAAGAGGAAGACAACTATTTGCTAACAGACAACAGTGCTCATGTGAAATCTAGAGAGGTTTTGAAATAGCAAGAGTGGTTTCCATCCCTACCTAAAGGATGCTATAAATATGTGAGCTACAATTTTTGTAAATTTGTATTTAATAGGACAAGAAAGTTTTCAGATAGGGTATACAACAGAGTATATGAAATCAAGTCTATATCAAAATCAGGCCTGGGCGAAGTTCGGGGAGTTTTGCTACGCGGAACTCCGCGAAGTTGCAAAAAAACTCAGCGAAGTTCCACAAGTGGCGGAGTGCAGTGCGAACTGCAGTTTGTGCTGGTATTCCTGCCGCTCGGGTAGAAATTCTACCCGAGCGGCAGCTCGCGCTCGCGAACTTACTGTTCGCGATCGCGAACTTACCGTCCCGATCGCGAGTGGGGGAAAAACTCCGCTGCACAGCGCGAAGCGGAGTTTTCTGCACTCCGCAAGCCTTGCAGAGTGCAGAAAACTCCGAAAACTCCGCAAACTCCGCGAACGGAGCGAAGTTCACCGACCAGGCCTAATCAAAATGTTTTATTTACCTTGTAATTTCTTCGTATGGCTTACAGCATGTAGGTTCTACCTTTACAATACTTAAAGAAAGATGGCAAGAGCATTTTTAAGAGCAATTAAAAATAGTAACAGGAGATATCCTTTAGTTTCCCATCTAGAAGAAGAACATCAAAACACTAAAGATTTCCCAGTTAAATTTTTAGGGATTGAACAAGTTGAACGTCTTCAATGAGGAAGTGATCTAGAAGCATAGTTATGGTCTAGAGAGGCTTTTTGGATTATTAAATTGAGAACTGTTAGAAAAGGACTGTATACTAACCGAGAACTATATATTATTATTTAGAGTATGGAGTGTTCAGTCTCATTATGAACATTACAAACTTCTCCCAAATCATCATATTTAACTAACCGAAGATGGAGTTTTAAAAATTAGAAACATGAGATAGTAAAATGTCCTTGCAAATGTTAACTATGATAGAATGCTTTAGATTATGTAAATGGGATTTCACTGACATTGCTTATGTTTTTGGATTAGCAGTAAAGAAATCAAATTTTCTTCAATTTAAAAATTGTGAAATTTAAATTGCAGTTTTTTTGTTGTTCTCACATTTAAGGAGTGGTCTAATAAGATTGATTACCTAAACCACACACAGGACTTGGAAACTGGGGTGCTAGAACACTGTAGCTAACCTACATAGGTAACCACTGTTATAACCTACCAACCAACTGTAGAGTTTCTGGTTCTTTTATACTATAATATTATTACCAATTATATAAATGTGAGATAAACTTTCACCAGGAATGCCAACAATGATAGAATACATTGCACTATAAAATTGGACATTACTGTCATCACTTGTGATCTTTGGATTAGATTTAATAAACAACATTTCCCTCACTGAAGAATCATGTCATCTAATTTGCAGTTCTTATTGCATTTACTGTGCTTATAGTTAACAAATCCACTGGTTTATTTAGAAAAATTGATGGCATATGAAACACATAGGAAATGGAAAATTGTGATGATAGAACATTGACAAGTAACACAAGAGTCAACCTACACAGATAACCATGGTGCAAAACTACCCACTAAGGGGCCGATTCCGATCTCGGTCGGAGGCGCACCCAATACCATTCGGTCGGGAAAAAAGCCTTGCGAATGCCTGTTTCCCGACCGATCCGTACAGCACACCGAACGAGTAAGTACGAGGCGCACAACAGCACAGAATCCGGCCGAGCCGTACTCACCCAATCCAGGTCCTGTTCTCCGACCGAGGCGAATCCGGAAACGCAGAATCGAGTCGCACGGAAGGGAAAATGCAGCTCTGTCCGGCTGAACAAGTACGATGCGCTTCCCGTACGCGCCGAACCCGTCGCTACGCACGGCACGTCAAAGCATCCGGGAGAGGCGCACATAAGCTCCGATTCGCGCCACAACACAATCCACGGCTACGAGACGAACACGCCAGCGACGAGGACGACGCGAAGCGACGAGGACGACGCGAAGCAACGAGAAGGACGAACGACACAAACCAACCATGAATCCCTTCGTCCCGATCATACCAATATTCTACATCTACTACCGGCACAGGCACGGACGTGTACGGCGCAGAAGGTAAGTCAGACACCAACCACAAAACACATACAACACGTACACGACACATCACACACACACAGAGGGATGCAGAATATACTTACACCAGCAACAGCAGCACCATAGGGGCGGGATCCATCACCAATGCCACATATGCACACAGGGGCCTGAATGCGCACCACCACCCCTACCCAGGGGGGGCCGGATGCCAACCACTACTACCACCCTTAGCCAGGGGGGCTGGATGCCTACCACTACTACCACCCTCACCCAGGGGGCTGGATGCCTACCACTACTACCACCCTTAGCCATGGGGGTGCCAGATGCCTACCACTACTACCACCCTCACCCAGGGGGCTGGATGCCTACCACTACTACCACCCTCACCCAGGGGGGCTGGATGCCTACCACTACTACCACCCTTAGCCAGGGGGCTGGATGCCTACCACTACTACCACCCTCACCCAGGGGGGCTGGATGCCTACCACTACTACCACCCTCACCCAGGGGGCTGGATGCCTACCACTACTACCACCCTTAGCCAGGGGGCTGGATGCCTACCACTACTACCACCCTTAGCCAGGGTGGTGCCAGATGCCCACCACTACTACCACCCTCACCCAGGGGGGGTTGGATGCCTACCACTACTACCACCCTCACCCAGGGGGGGCTGGATGCCTACCACTACTACCACCCTTAGCCATGGGGGTGCCAGATGCCTACCACTACTACCACCCTCACCCAGGGCGGGCTGGATGCCTACCACTACTACCACCCTTAGCCAGGGGGGGCTGGATGCCTACCACTACTACCACCCTTAGCCAGGGTGGTGCCAGATGCCCACCACCACTACCACCCTTAGCCATGGGGGTGCCAGATGCCTACCACTACTACCACCCTCACCCAGGGGGGCTGGATGCCTACCACTACTACCACCCTCACCCAGGGGGCTGGATGCCTACCACTACTACCACCCTTAGCCAGGGTGGTGCCAGATGCCCACCACCACTACCACCCTTAGCCATGGGGGTGCCAGATGCCTACCACTACTACCACCCTCACCCAGGGGGCTGGATGCCTACCACTACTACCACCCTCACCCAGGGGGCTGGATGCCTACCACTACTACCACCATCACCCAGGGGGGCTGGATGCCTACCACTACTACCACCCTTAGCCAGGGGGGCTGGATGCCTACCACCACTACCACCCTCACCCAGGGGGGCTGGATGCCTACCACTACTACCACCCTCACCCAGGGGGGCTGGATGCCTACCACTACTACCACCCTTAGCCGGGGTGGTGCCAGATGCCCACCACCACTACCACCCTTAGCCATGGGGGTGCCAGATGCCTACCACTACTACCACCCTCACCCAGGGGGGCTGGATGCCTACCACTACTACCACCCTCACCCAGGGGGCTGGATGCCTACCACTACTACCACCATCACCCAGGGGGGGCTGGATGCCTACCACTACTACCACCCTCACCCAGGGGGGGCTGGATGCCTACCACTACTACCACCCTTAGCCAGGGGGGGCTGGATGCCTACCACTACTACCACCCTTAGCCAGGGTGGTGCCAGATGCCCACCACTACTACCACCCTCACCCAGGGGGGGGGCTGGATGCCTACCACTACTACCACCCTCACCCAGGGGGGGCTGGATGCCTACCACTACTACCACCCTTATCCATGGGGGTGCCAGATGCCTACCACTACTACCACCCTCACCCAGGGGGGGCTGGATGCCTACCACTACTACCACCCTCACCCAGGGGGGGCTGGATGCCTACCACCACTACCACCCTCACCCAGGGGGGGCTGGATGCCTACCACTACTACCACCCTCACCCAGGGGGGGTTGGATGCCTACCACTACTACCACCCTTAGCCAGGGTGGTGCCAGATGCCCACCACCACTACCACCCTTAGCCATGGGGGTGCCAGATGCCTACCACTACTACCACCCTTAGCCAGGGGGCTGGATGCCTACCACTACTACCACCCTCACCCAGGGGGCTGGATGCCTACCACCACTACCACCCTCACCCAGGGGGCTGGATGCCTACCACTACTACCACCCTCACCCAGGGGGGCTGGATGCCTACCACTACTACCACCCTTAGCCAGGGTGGTGCCAGATGCCCACCACCACTACCACCCTTAGCCATGGGGGTGCCAGATGCCTACCACTACTACCACCCTCACCCAGGGGGGCTGGATGCCTACCACTACTACCACTCTCACCCAGGGGGCTGGATGCCTACCACTACTACCACCATCACCCGGGGGCTGGATGCCTACCACTACTACCACCCTTAGCCAGGGGGGCTGGATGCCTACCACTACTACCACCTTACCCAGGGGGGCTGGATGCCTACCACCACTACCACCCCCACTCATAGGATGGACAATGCATGACACAACCAGCACACCACAACCTAGGGAATGCAAGAAAAGACATCCCCCCAACACCATGACAAGGGTGTGTAGACTGTGTCAAATGCCTACAACACTGAACATGACTTTGAACATACAATGTGACCCCCTAGCACATGTGCCACACATATATGTGTGTGGCCCCCACAATGCAAGCAGGCCATGACCATTGTGGCAATGGGGTCCAAACCCCCATCATCACAGTGACCAAAAGGTAAGTGTGGGGTCCATAGCTGAAGCACATTCCTAACATTGTGGCAATGGGGTCTAACGCCCCATCACCACAGTGACCAAAATGTAAGTGTGGGGTCCATAGCTGAAGCACATATTGAACATTGTGGCAATGGGGTCTAACGCCCCATCACCACAGTGACCAAAAGGTAAGTGTGGGGTCCATAGCTGAAGCACATTTTGAACATTGTGGCAATGGGGTCCAAACCCCCATCATCACAGTGACCAAAAGGTAAGTGTTGACAAAGAAAGAGCTGCAACTGCCAAACTGCATGGATGATTCCTGGTCACAGAACAAAAAACACATCAGTGGCAAAGTAGTGCATGTGTCCAATTGCAACATAAATTGGGGGAGCCAAATACTGCAGTGCAAATAAGACATACCTTTGGCCATGTGCAGACAAACAACACCCATGGGGGCTGACACTGTCAACATTCATCAATGACACAATGACAGAAGTGACCATCAGAATGCAGACCCACATATTTGCACCAATGGCCACACAAATGCAGATACCCTGTGGAGACTGTAGATGTGAGGTGAACAGATACCATACCATGGCAGCAATGGGACACACAAACCATGATCATTGTGCTGACCGATGACCTAGGAGTCCCAGGGACAGCAGGGAAACCCACCAAACTACATACAGCCAATGGCACACCCAAGATATGCCAATGCAGTGGTGCAGATTCACAAACACAAACAGGCAGACCCACACTGCACATCATACACAACAGGTGAGGGGCGGGGGTGCCAGTGTCCCCAGGCAACCACACAACACATGAGGAGACCTGAATACCAATCATACAGATGTGCATACAGTGCCACACAAAGGTAACTCATGTATCCAAATCCCCTATGTGGGCAAGCAGGCATTGTCAGATGAGAGGGAGCACAAATCACACATGTCACACAGGCACGTAGGAACAGCAACTGACACAGCAAGACACAGACACACCACAGCACTACCCCCAGGGCCCCCACAATGTGGTGACCCTGGGCTGCATTACAATCCCACTGTGATGACAAAGCTAAATGTCGTTCACACTGTGAACCACAGTCATGTGTCCTGAGCAACAAACTACCATCACACCTACACAAGCACAAATCAATCAGCATGGCCAGTAAGCCAAGGCCAACATGGAGGCAGGGGCCTAGCCGGGCAACAACTCTCATCTGCACACACTCAACACCACACCCCTCGACCTCCAACAATGTGCAGCAGTGAAGCACACATGCACTGGTGACATTGCACATGCACCCATGACTATTCCAGGGTGGTGGGTGGGAACCAAGGTGCAGAAACACATCACACATGGCCACTCAACAAGACTCCTGAATGTCTGACACACTGCACACTACGCTGTACATGGACATGACGGCAATACCACACCAACCAATGGGATCCCAGCCACAGTCACACACCAATGAAGAAGCCAAGGTCACCCACAAAGAACACACATAGACAACAACCAACATTGTAGCCCGGACCCTGAGGAGTGCCAGCAGTCACACACACAACGTGTCACAATCACTGAAAGATAACACAAACTGGAAATCACATGACAGGGGCAAACAACAAGTGCCAAGGGGAAACCTGACTGTGACCCATCTGCGTCTGCACACAAACTCAGCCCTGACAGCAAACACACCTATGGGTGACACCCTGATGACCAGTAATGTGCCATGCACCCACATCACAGAGAACCCAGGGAGAAGACTTTGGGGGAACATAGGTCAACTCAGCAAGCATCACAAACAGGTACAACACTAGGGATCACAGCATGCATAGCTAAACGGAAGTGAACACACAGACATGCACATACAACACACACCTTGGGCGCAGGCAATGTCACAGGAGTACACACTGCCATGAGGGGACTCCACTCCTGTGTGAAGAAAGCTGTGCCATATGTTGCCTCAGTAGGGCCCCATCATGTCAGCTGAGCACTTGGTCACACAATCAACAATTAGCACCAAATGAGGGCTCCCGTCACATCAGCCTGGTCATGGAAGTGCCAACGTAATCATCAGCACAGATCCAACACACTTGTATAGCAATGTTGCACTGACAACACGGATGAGTCCTTCCCCATTGATGCCCAAACCTGCATGTCCAGTGGAAATGGCCACACGGTCAGGGAAGTAGACGAATTGAACAATGGCAGGCACAACAGATGTGCAGGGGTGGAAGCCACAGATGTGAAATAGCTAATCTAAGTAGGAAATCCCATTGCCAAATACTGAACACATGACACCCTCAGATGCTGCTATGGATGACATGGATACACCAGAGGATAGGACACATTCCCCCTGGACCACATGGGTTCCTGCACAGTAACACTTCATTATCATGAGACCAAATATCAGCATCACTGCAGCAAGGGCATGGTTAGCATCATCAACAACATGTACATCAGAAGCATAAGCACTAGAGAACAGAAAGTTGCTTTATTCAGCATATGTGTGTAATGAAAACAAACTCCAGAAAAAACACAAAGGCCAATGGCCAGTCCATTGTCAAAGTCCAAACTGGGTGACAGTGGCAGATGTCACCCTACGCATGCCTGCACAAAACCAGGGACAATCCACTAGGAGGGGCAACCGGGGGCAGGCCAGGCACCGCAGGGACAGGATCAGGGCTCACCAGGAGGAAGCAGGGAAGGGGTGGTATGTGCTGGAGAGCCACTGACAACTGCAGTGGAGGTGTCTGACATGGTGTGTGCCGGCACAACTGGGGGCATGACTCAGATGTTGTGGGTGCCGGCACGACTGCAGTGGACCCTGCAGATGGAGTGGACAGGTCTGCCACTGCAGTGCCCAAGTCAGACAGGGTGGTAGTGGACTCCACTGCAGTGCCTACCACCAGGGGAGGAGAATGGGGAACAGGCAAGGTGGGCTGGACAGAGGGGAGGACACCCTCACCACATCAGTGGCACAGACAAGCGCAGCGGGGGTGTGGTGCCGGGAGAGCATGTGGCAGGGGGAGAAGGCCGGATCCTCTTGGGGATGGTATATCTGTGGGTGGGGGAACCTGGGGCAGGGTGTGGTGGGGGCACCTGTGGAGTGGGGGCCTGAGGGATGGAGGAAGGAGACCTGGTGCCTGAGCTGCAGGGCGGCGGCGGGGTCTTGCTCTTACGACTCCGGGGGGACTTGCGGGTGGGGGCCTCAGTCTGTCTGCGCCTGGGGGAGGGTGTCCGGGGGCGAGGGCACTCTGCTCCGTGTGGGTGGGCTTCCTCTTCCCCCTGAATGCTGTATCAGCTGGATCGGAGGGGAAGAGGCCGAGGTCACTGAGGAAGAGCCGCTGGGTCTTTGGGGTTGCAGGTGAGGCAAGGGAGGGTGCTTTGGAGGGAGAGGCAACTGAGGACTGCGCAGTGCTCGTGGATGCGTGTGTGTGTTCCAGGGCCCCATCCCCTGTGAGTCTGGTTTCAGTCCCCTGACTGTGCGTGCGTGTGCGTTTTGTTTGTGGCATGTGTGTCTGTGTGCTGGATGTGTGTGTGCTGGTGTGTGCCTGTGCCGGTGTGTGTGTGCTTGGGACGGGTAAGGTGCTGGGGAGTGTGGATGGAGCAGAGGCAGGAGGGGTGAGGGACTGTCTGAGGAGGGACACTGCTGCCGTCAGGGAGGAGTCCATGGACCTATTGCCCCTCTGTAGGTCAGACATGCCCGATGAGATGCCCTCCATGAACGACACCAGCTGAGTCAACAGAGCGGTGTGCGCATGGAGGACACTCAGCATGGCTGTCTGCCCTACATGGAGCTGGCGAAGGAGGTACACAGACTCCTCACTCAGGGCAGCAGGGGACACAGGGGCAGGGGGTGCGGTGCCTGGCCCAAAGGAGACACGCTCCCGAAAATGGGAGCCTCCACGGACCTGGGGAATGGGAGCCGATGGGAGGGCGGTGGTGGTGCTGGTGGTGGCGGGGACAGCAACACTAGCTGGGGTGTGGTGGCTGCTGACACCCGCCTCCATAAGGGAGTCATCCTCCGAGTTGCTCTGGTCCTCAGGTGAGGTGGATGGTGCTGAGGACTCCTCGGTGTGGCTCCCCTCGCCCTCCGTGCCACTGGGTCCCTCCGACCACTCCTCGGCTGCTGACCCAGTCTGGCTCTCCGGCTCCTCCTGGTCCGTGGAGCTGTCCCCTTCCGTGGCCGTGGATGTATCTGCAAACAATGGGGAAACAGACAGACATCAGTCACCTGCACCAAACGCACACACCACTGTGAGCACAGCACATTACAGAGCAAGCCCTGGCATCATTAGTTGTACATTGCTAAAAGTGCCCTAACTGAACAGGAGAAGCCAATTGTCAGTCTGATGCCAACCATGGCACTCACATCCCACATGGCCTTGCACCCATCTGTCTGGTGTCTGTTGGATAGCAACACCCCAGTGTGGACACATGCACCAACTACACAGTAGTTGGACAGTGCAGAGGACACGGTGTAGCATGTGGACATGCACACATCACAACTCTTGCCACTGAGTCAGTACAGGTTTCCGGATGAAAGGGACGCCCAGAGTCAAATAGGATATGCATGTGATGCATACCAGCGACAGACACCATGATGCACCCATGTCCTGATAGCCATCGCCACAATGGTGTGCATGTAGCACATGTCACTCCCCTGCAGGATCACCAATAAGTAGACACATGCCATGGCGGAGGCATGACTGCTAAGTCATACATCACTGTCTCAGTGATGTATGACTTGGCAGCCAGACAACAACACTCTGCACTGTGTCACAATAGTAGGTCATGGGGAATGCAAGTCCTGGAGCTGCACAAGTGCACATGTACATCCCCCACACGACACATCATCTTAACCCTCATCTGTCCAGGTCATACCGATTGGACATATGGGAGACCTGTGACACTACCCTCTGAACCTGAGCCCCTCACAATCTGCTGTGAATGGGGAACAGCTGCCTGAACTTCACATTCGCATACCCCAGTCTGCACGGGCAGCTGATCAAACACCTATGTGACACACAAGTATCGTCTCCTATGGTCACATCTCCAGTGGCATGCTGAGCCCCTACCAAGAAACACCCCAGCAGTCCTGGCAACTAATCCACAGCACACTGACACAGAGGCAGACACCTGAGGGGTCAAATCACTGCGCACAATGTGTCAGCTGATACACGGGAGTGGGAGTACAGAGTGCATTGCATGGCCTGGAGTAGGCATGACTGTCCTGCCCCACATGAATGAGGGATGAGCCCTGGACAGTGGATAGCTGGCTATGTATGTGTGACACACGTAATCTGCACACTCCTGGGGCCCAAACATTGTTCCCACCCGCTGCATGGGCGTGTGCCACATACCCCAGGCACATGTGGTGGCTCAGCTCAGCAAGTGGACCGCATATCAAAGCAACACGCAGATTACATGTCCGAACACAGGCGTTGTGTGAACAATGGACCCACCCATGATGCCCACAACAGAGTTAGGGAAACAGATGCTGTCCCCCACCTTTAGTGAAGCAAACTGCAAGGACACAGTCCCAAGTGACACAATTCCCTGAATGTAAGGGCCACACCTGGGCATCAGATGAGGAGTGGGCAGTGCACAATAGAGGGACATGGCTCCTGGACAACATGACTGCTGTACTGTGGCAGTTGAACCAGGCCAGAGGAGGGCACAAAGCATGTAATACAGAGTTCACAGTGCAGTCTTTGACTCACCCCCTCCTTGCTGCTGTCTGGCCTTCAGCTGCCCATCCAGGTCTGGAAACACCACCGCCAGGATCTGGAGCATGTGGGGGTCAGGGTCCGTGTTCCGCCCCTCCTGCGAGGAGGCGACAGCTTCAGCTGGACCCGTGCAATCCTCCGGGTCCAGCCCCGAAGGTCCTGCCACCTCTTCTGGCAGATGCGGATCCGGCGCTTGTAGACCCCCACGGACCGGACAGCCCGGACGATGTCCTTCCAGATCTCCTGCTTCCGATGGGCATTAACCTGTCAGGATGACAAAGTGAAAAGGCCATTACTACACATGCAACATATCCGTGCATGACACAGTTGTATATACATGTCTCATTCACAGGGGCACATGATGTACACAGGCAGTGCAACGCTGCCCATGGACAGTTTGCCAGAAGTCACTACATGGTATCATTGCATGGGAAGTAAAACCTTGTTCAAATGCATTGTCACTGCACCATACCTGTCCAGTGCATGTCACTACACACTATGGGGGTGACAACTACTCAGTGAGCCTGCTAGCCAGTGGCGTGCAGACTTTCAGCCTTGCTAGTCAGACAAAATGCACATTCAGAAAGGCAGTGCACAGAACACTCACCTGCTCCCCTGGTGTCCCATACAGCTTGCTGTACTGTGGAAGTAGGCTGTCCAGCAGGGCCTGGTTCTCCTCAAGGCTGAAGGCTGGGGCTCTCTCCACAGTACGTGCCATTGCAGGGTCCAGAGGGGCAGAGACAGCAGCAGTGCAGTGGCAGATGTCGTCCTGGAGCATGTAGTGCAGGCAAGTGAGCTCTCAGGGGAACAGCCAGCAATATATATGTGCTGGAGAGGCAGATACTGTCCCTTGTGTCCAAAGTGATAGGTCCAAGTCGTTTGCATCTTCTGAATCTGGCCAATCCATGGAATAGCAGCACCAATACACGCCCACGGCATCCTTCAAATCTTCAACTTCATGACATACATGATTTTGCAACATTGTTGTGGGTGACCAACTGAATTTCCAGCAACCGACTCGTTCGAATTTCGAAAACGCGTCCGTTGCCTGGCAAGGCCATTGTCAATGGGTGCGCACCGATCGGTCCATTGCGGTACAACGCATACAGGGGTACAACGCGTACCTGCACACATTGAATGCAATGGGCCGGCCGAGGCACCGATCGGTCCATTGCGGTACAACGCGTACAGGGGTACAACGCGTACCTGCACACATTGAATGCAATGGGCCGGCCGGGGCACCGATCGGTCTATTGCGGTACAACGCATACAGGGGTACAACGCATACTCGCACACATTGAATGCAATGGGCCGGCCGGGGGCACCGATCGGTCCATTGCGGTACAACGCGTAAAGGGGTACAACGCGTACCCACACACATTGAATGCAATGGGCCGGCCGGGGGCACCGATCGGTCCATTGCGGTACAACGCGTACAGGGGTACAACGCGTGCCCGCACACATTGAATGCAATGGGCCGGCCGGGGGCACCGATCGGTCCATTGCTGATCAACGCGTACAGGGGTACAACGCGTACCTGCACACATTGAATGCAATGGGCCGGCCGGGTGCACCGATCGGTCCATTGCTGTTCAACGCATCCCTGTACAAGTGACTGGCATATGTCACCATGCCTGTCTCAGATGGACATATGCCAGCCACAGATAGCTCCCAGGGAGTGAGGGGCACACCTACAACACGACAGCCTGTCCAAACTGTATGATAAGGCATGTAAGGCTGCATTTCCTATTGTGTGTATGTTGGTGTACATGTTGTCCTGTGGGTGTCACCTGGGGGCAGCCACCCCAGGCTGTGCACGTGTTCATGGGGACAGGATCCTGGGTGTTACGTGTACATGACCACTGTGATGTGCAACTGTTCATATCTGTGCATGTGCCATGGTCACATTTCACGGTGGTGTATGTGTATGTCATGTCACATACCCCGTGAGTCCCATGTGGGACGGTATGTTTGAGCCAGGGTGTCCCAGTGGCACAATAGTGATGGTCCTCCACAGTCTGTGTGCATGTAGTGTTTACAATGTCTCTGATTTCATGTGCACAATGGGAGACAGTCTCCACATCCACGTTGTGTGTGCATGGACTTTGATGTTGTGCGTGTGTGTGTCACAGACGTCCATGTCTGTCCTGCAGTGGCAAGTGGGACCACTACCTGTGGGGGTCATAGTTGTTTTGCTGTGGTGTATACATGATACTCCATGTAATGCCAGTGTCCATGGGAATGTACCTGTCATTGAGCTGTGATGCCTGGGGCACATCTGTCCTCACATGTCACTGTGGGGGGTGATTGTGACACGGCAGCAGGAGATGGGAACTGTGACACGGCCTCATGATATCCAATGGGCCAACCTGGGACTTATTGATGCCACTTGTTGGACCGTGATGACAGATGTTGGCCATGTATGTACCATACATGTCCTTACGGAACTGCACACTTCATGTAGTTGTGCCTCATAATGATGTATGTTGGGATATTGAGTGTGTTCAATGCCGCATATGTGGGCTGACTGACAATCTTGCTTACTTCTCCTCTGCACTGCAGGGCTCCTGCTGTCCATCGACCATTCCCAGACCTGGCAACGATGGTGGAACGGGACAGCATCCGGCGGTACCGCTTCACCAGGCAGCTGATTGAGGATTTGGCAGTGCAGTTGGCCCCACATTTGCAGCCTGGACGGCCGTATCCTACAGCGCTGACCCCCAAGGTGAAGGTGATGGCAGCCCTACACTTCTTTGCCACCGGTACCTTCCAACATACTGTGGCGACTGCTGGTGGGATGTCACAGACCATGTTGAGCCGTGTGCTCCGCGATGTTTTGGCGGCAATGTTGCTATTCCTGAACCGGTACATCTATTTCCCTAGACTGCGACGACTCACTGACGTGAAGAGTGACTTCTATGCCCTGGGGAGGATGCCGCATGTCATTGGCTCCATTGATGGGACACATGTGGCTTTGGTACCACCACAGGCCCAGGAGCAGGCCTACCGTAACCGCAAGCACTACCACTCGGTCAATGCACTGGTGGTGTGTCTTGCAGATATGACCATCACACACGTGTGTGCCCGTTTCCCTGGTTCAGCACACGATGCCTTTGTGATGAGGAGTAGTCGCATCCCCAGGATGATGGCACAGATGCAGAACCAGCGTGCCTGGCTTGTCGGTGTGTACTGACTTTGTGCCATTGTGTGTGATCTGATCTGTAGTATTCCGCCCACTTTTCCAAGTCAGCTAATGTGCACTTGTCTGTCCGTAGGTGACTCGGGATACCCCAACATGCCGTGGTTGCTGACACCCCTCAGGAACCCTGTGACACCAGCCCAGATGCGCTACAATGAGGCACATGGTCGGACCAGGAGAGTGATTGAGCGGACATTTGGTCTCCTGAAGAGCCGCTTCCGCTGCCTGGACAAGACCGGAGGGTCCCTCCCATATGCCCCAGCGAAAGTGTGCAAGATTATCATCGTCTGCTGCATGCTCCACAACCTGGCAGTGCGGAAGGAGTTGCCTCTCATCCAGGATGACAATGACCAACATCCGCTACCTGTGGAGGATCCTGGCCTGGACCACGATGCCAGTGATGATGATGATGATGATGAGGGTGATGTCCGCACACAGCTCATCACCAACTTCTTTAGCTGAATGTGAGTATCCTGAGGTGTCATGTCAATGATGTGAGTTGGCATGATATATGTAGGTGGTGCTCTGGTGCTGTTGGAGTGTGTCCATGGGCTACTTGACTGGATGTGTGTTGCGATGTGTGCTTACAGGTGGGCTGTACTCCCCAACAGTGTTGACATGCTAACTTGGTTCTGGGTGGGTATCTTGTAACATGTATTGTGCATGATTTCTGCTGTTCTGTCCTGTTCTCCATTGCTTTTGACTGTGTGTCATTTCTGTCCTTCACAGGGTACTTTCAGATTCGTTTGGTCAACTGTGTCCACCGACGAGCGTGATTGCACTTCCAGGGTGGTAGCTGTTGTGTCCCTACAGGTGATGTGCACCACACCCATGGACTTCCTTCCGTCTACAGTTGTTGACTGTGTGCCCGCTGCCAGGTGGGATTACCTTGCATCTGTAGTGGTTACGACATGTTGCAACTGTGTTCACTTTGTGATGTGCGTTGTCTGTGGTCACACATTTGACTGCCATTTGCTTACTGCACCTGTGGGCTACTTGACTACAACTGGGAATGGGTGTGGTGTCTGTGCATTGCACCGTCTTCCCTGGCAACATCAGTGTAGGCAATGAGTCAGATGGCCTAGGTGTGTATGTGTTGTGTAGCCCTGGTGGTGTGTCTCCCTCATATGTGTCACGTTGCCTTTACTCACATGCCTGTGTTGTACTTGCTGTTGCAGTTCGCATACACAGTGTAATTTTGCAGTTCATCATCCCCATAACAGCACCCACGTTGGAATCACAACAGAGGCAAGTATGGTGTATTAGTGTGTTTATTGTGATACATTTGTGTGAATAGTGCATAGGATGGGTAGTGCTGTACATAAATCTTGCAATCAGAAGTTCCTAGGTGAATTGAAAGTCCTGGTAGACAAAATCCCCAGTATCGGGGCCACAGTTGTCTGAGACATTGGTCCAACTTGTACTCCCCATGCAATGTGTGGGAGTAGTGTTGCCGTCAACAGGGTGAACAGTCTGTGCACAAAGGTGAACATCCAGAACAGGTTCAGGCTTCCTGGGAGTTGCGCTTGGCCATCGGCCTCTCACTTGCCCCTCCTCGGACGACCCCTCTTCTTTGGGGGGGCCCTCAAGTACAGGCTGCTGCGGTGCAGGGGACTCTCCGCCAGAGTCATCCTCCCTCCCTGTGGCAGTTACAGTTTGTTCAGCACCAGATGTTGTTGGCACACAGGGAGGTGTGGACTGGTTGCTGTTCATCTGGCGGAGGCATTGTAAAATGTCCCTGTGCACCGCCGTCATCTCATGCAGTGCATCCCACTTGGACTCCACGCGGGACATGTGTGAGTCCACGCGGGACATGTGTGACTCCACGTGGGACATGTGAGAGTCCAAGCGGGCATGATGGGCAGCCTGCTGCTGTTTCATGTCTCTGAGGAGCCCCACTACCTGGCTGAGATCTCCGGTGCTGGACTGGTACGCATCAGCTATGCGTACCAGTTGTGGGTCATCATGCACACCAGCAACCTCTGCAAGCAGCGACCCCTGTATCCCACCCCTCCCACCACCCCTGCTGACATGTGCAGTGCGTGCAGTGGCACGCACAGATGACCCTGGTCCACCTTGGGGGTTGGTGGTGGTGGTGGTGTCCATGGCCCCAGGTTGGTCCAGGGTCCCTGTGCTGGTGTTGCTCCTTGTTCTGTCCATGTCGGCAGGGATGGTATTTGTGGTGACAGTCGTTGGAGGGGTGGGTGCAGGGGTGCAGCTGGTGGTCCTGCTGGTGCTGCAGCTGGTGGTCCTGCTGGTGCTGCATGTAGACTTGCACCGGATGTGCCAGGTTGGTCTTCTTCGTCCTAGGAGGGCAGAGGCTGTACGACACCAGTGAGCTCCGCATCCTCTTGAGCCTGGGACTGGGACTCCTCAGCGTCTGCTGCTGTGTCCCCATCATCACCTGTTTTTGGGAGACACACACAATGTATGTTATGTTTCTGCAGGCATCAATGGTTGACACACCTGACAGTTGTGACTGTGCCTCTGGGTGCGGGCCTGTACATTGCATTGTCCTAAGTCGTCACAGTCAGGGGTTGATATTGGTGTGGCACATTGTCCTGCATTATTTGGGCATTACTATGTATTTGTTGGGGTGTGAACATGGTCTGCATTGGTTGTATTTGGTTGACAGCCGGCCCTCCTTCCCACCCAGCCAGTCAGTTATCCCACCACTGTGCTTGCATTGCAGGGAGTGGAAGTTGTCTCTCAGGATGTCAGTCAGTGGTGTCCTGCTGTTTGTTGGTGCACAGTTGCCAGCAGGGCCTTGTGCTCCCCACAGCAGTAGCCAGTGTCAGCCATCTTGTGAGTCCTTCTCCACTCCCTGTGATGTTAGTATGGTTCAGGGTGGTGTTGATGGGCCAGTTGTGAGGCTGAGCAATATCTGTGACTACCACTCCCATCATGCTATTGCCTCCACCCCCCTTCCCAGCATGCCCATGCTTCCTTCCTTTTGACTCTGCTTCCCTGTGGGGTGGGCTGGCTGTGCTGACAGGATGGCTGGGAGTGTTGTCCTGGCAGTTGTTTGGCTAAAAGTCCCAAGAGTGTCCCTGTGCTTCACACAACATAACCCAGGGTGGTGGTTCTTTGTGGGATCTTGAGTTAGGATGGGAGGCATTGCATTCTACCAGGTGGGTTCTGTGGAGTTTGTGTTGAGGGGTGTGTGAGGGGAGGTGCTTGTGACTATGGTCAGTGCTGCAAGTCCTCCTTCCCACCCAGCCAGCCAGATATCCCACCATGGAACGTGCTTGCATTGCAGGGAGTGGAAGTTGTCTCTCAGGATGTCAGTCAGTGGTGTCCTGCTGTTTGTTGGTGCACAGTTGCCAGCAGGGCCTTGTGCTCCCCACAGCAGTAGCCAGTGTCAGCCATCTTGTGAGTCCTTCTCCACTCCCTGTGATGTGAGCATGGTTCAGGGTGGTGTTGATGGGACAGATGTGGGGGTGAGCTATGTCTGTGACTGTGACTCCCATCATGCTATTGCCTCCACCCCACTTGCCCAGCATTCCCATACTTACTTGCTTTTGTGGGGAGTTCAGTGTGTGTGGGTGTGAGGGCAATGGCAAGATGGCTGACAGTGGTGTCCTGCTGTTGGTTGGTGTGCAGTTCCCAGCATGCCCTTGTGCTCCCACAGCAGTAGCCAGTGTCAGCCATCTTGTGTGTCCTTCTCCACTCCCTGTGATGTGAGCATGGTTCAGGGTGGTGTTGATGGGACAGTTGTGGGGGTGAGCTATGTCTGTGACTGTGACTCCCATCATGCTATTGCCTCCACCCCACTTGCCAGCATTCCCATACTTACTTGCTTTTGTGGGGAGTTCAGTGTGTGTGGGTGTGAGGGCAATGGCAAGATGGCTGACAGTGGTGTCCTGCTGTTGGTTGGTGTGCAGTTCCCAGCATGCCCTTGTGCTCCCCACAGCAGTAGCCAGTGTCAGCCATCTTGTGTGTCCTTCTCCACTCCCTGTGATGTGAGCATTGTTCAGGGTGGTGTTGATGGGCCAGTTGTGAGGCTGAGCAATATCTGTGACTACCACTCCCATCATGCTATTGCCTCCACCCCACTTCCCAGCATGCCCTTGTGCTCCCCACAGCAGTAGCCAGTGTCAGCCATCTTGTGTGTCCTTCTCCACTCCCTGTGATGTGCGCATGGTTCATGGTGGTGTTGATGGGACAGTTGTGGGGGGCAATATGTGTGACTACGACTCCCATGATGCTATTGGCTACACTGACTTGGCCAGCATACACAGAATTCCTTCCTTTCAGTGGTCTTCACTGTGTGTTGGTGTTGTTGTGGTGACTACATGTCTGGATGTGTTTGTTAGTTCTATTTGTGCCACTGCCTAGCTGTAGTTGTAGTTGTGTTTGTACATGTGATGGCACGGTTGAATGTAACTTTGAGATGGCATGTGTTGTGTTTCTCTGACTGACATACACATTTTGGGATGATTCTGTTCTGGTTGCTGTGTAATTGCTATGAGTGCATGGTTTGACTCTCCCCTTGACAGTGATGTGTGTGTGTATTGTGGCAGAATATTGTGTACATTTGTTGTGTACTCACCAGGCTCTGGGATGTTCTCTAGTCCATATACGCTCACTGGCGGAAGGATGGCCCGCACCTTCTCCTCCCAGGGCCTGAGGTATACTGGCTTGGCAGGAGGGCCACTGCCGGTGTATTGGCTCAGGAGGTAGTCCTTCTTGAGCAGCTCCCGGACCCTCCTGCGCACGTCATACCACCTGTTCTGGATGTCGGTCTTTGTGCGCAGACATGGTGATTGTGCGTTCACCCTGTTGATGATCCTCTCCCACATCTTGGTTTTCTGGGAGATGGGGGTCTGTTGGACCAGTGTGCCAAACTGCTGTGGCTCTACCCTGAGGATCTCGTCTACCATGACTTCCAATTCACAATCTGTGATTCTTCTTGGGGGGCATGGTGATGGGTGGTGATGGTGAGTGATGTGTGTGTTGGTGTGCAGGTGAGGGTGTGTGAGTGTGTGTTTTGCTGGTTGTATGTGAGGTAGGTATTTGTTGGTGTGCTGATGGTGTGTGGCTTGTGTGAGGGATGAGCTGTGGGTGTGTGGTTGCTGTCTGTTGGGTGCTGGCAGTAGAATGGCATTTGCAAAGGATCATGGTTGGGATTTGTGTCCTTTATATGGGTGGAGTTGTGGGTGTGTCTTTGTTCTCTGTCCCCACCCCCACAGTATTTATTGGCTTTGTAATTGCTTGTTTGGCCTTTTTTGTGTAATTTTTCCTTTGTACTGTCTGTGCATGTTGGAAACGTTCTTGTGACCGAGTCGGACCCTGCATTTGTCTCGTACGGTGTTCTCCGTTTCGTTCACGCTGTGTTTGTGCAGTTTTCTATGCTGCGTACGCGTCGGTCGCTGTGTTTTGTGTTACTTCGGCTCGGTTTTGTATGCGTGTCGGTCGTGCGGCTTGTCCTCCGTCCGACTCGGTCGTGGTTTTCGCGCCTTGCATCGTACTTTGCGGTTTGGAGTTCGCGTGTACGTTTCGGTCGGATTTGTTCTGGGTGCGTGTCGGTCGGTTCGATTCGCGTGTTTTTCCGGCCGGATTGCTGTTTTCCGTGCGGCTCGGTCGTTCGGCTTGGGTTCCGTACGTGTCAGTCGGATTTTGCACGCTTTGCATCGTACTTGGCGTGTCGGGCGCCACAGATACGTGTCGGTCGGAATAAATTCCGGCTCCGAGTCGGTCGCTGCTTTTTCCGGCCCGAATCGGAATCGACCCCTAAGTATTGAATTTAAAAATTCCTTATTTTTTCTTTTTATATCCGATGTTACCACCATTCATCATTAACAAAAAATCGATGGAAGTAGTTTTTATTTTCTCAATCTTTATTTTTCTTCTTTTTATTTAACATAAAGTGTCATTTAAATGTTTTCTTCTTAAATCATCTTTCTCCCATTTTTGTTGAAAAATTTAGTTTTTCTTGATTTGAGTCTTTGCTTGATTTCAGTCAGTTCAATAACTATTACTTACGGAGTCAGACTGTGTGGTGGGTCTTTTAGAGGGTGCTGTTGGAAGAGTATAAATACATCTTCCAAAATGGTGTGTGTTGCTACTGTGCATTGACATTGACAGACAGGGTATGCTGTGTGTCCCGGTAACGCTTATGTAACAAACATAGGTTTTCTTCCTGGGGGCTTGCACTAATGTTTATGAATATAGTGGGGATTTTTTATCTCATTCAACCCTATTTAGATTCCATGTAGATAGGGGAGAATTACTGCAATTTGATTGATTCTCAGAATTGGTTTTGAAGATAATTATATTTGACAACTATCGAATAACAATATGGTGCTAATACGAATGGACTAAAATTAGGTGAGTTGTGGTAATGAAATAGACATAACTAAATTTACATGTTTCAGGACTTTATTTCTTGTCTTAATATAGATAGGCCTTTAAATCCATTTTCAAAATCCAAACCCAATAAAAAAAATAGAATTGCGTTATAAATTTTTTTTAAATGTACTATTATGAAACCTGAAAATTTATGAAAGATTAAATATAATACAAGTATTAAGATTGATTGGGGAGTTTATCAATTATAATATTGATTGTGACCAAATAGTTATATCGAAACTTGTCATTGTAAACCAGTGATACATATACTATATTGGATGTGCACTGACAATTTCTTATGTTCACGTTTGTACAGTATTCAGCTCATAACACACATAGAAACAGGAAAATAATTGAGATGTGGGGATAAAATAGATAGCTTTACATTATGAAGTCAATGATGAAAATATAGAATAATTGATATTGATGATTTCCAAATTACATTCTAGTGGCCTGTAAGGAAGGATTATTATGGAAGGTTCATATTGTAATTATGATTTATGTATCATTAATGTTCAGTGATAGTTTTGTTTTGTCATTTCAGCATGGAGGTGCGGGTGTGATGGTTGGATTTTTGATTAGTCAAATGGGTATGTGTGACCCCTGGATTAGTTCCATATATTAGATTTTTAGGTGCTACAGTTCATAATCAAATGCTCACACCACTAACAGGATGGGACTAAGATGTTTTTTATTTTCTGGTAACAGCCTTGAGAGAAGGAGTGTTCCCCGAAAAATGTGTTGGCAGCTGTGAGAAATGGACTCTTTTTATACGCATTTAAATTAAGGTGAAGAATAATGGATCAATACCATAAGAGATTTGGATTGAAGATGTTTTTCTAGTGTCCAAATGGATTCATGAATCTAAGACCTCCATCAGGACTTTATTTACATACGATGGCACCATTGGGTAAGGAGCAGCAGGAGAAGGTGCCAGCAATAATTCCTTAAACCCTTGATTTTGGCATACTAACTTTCCAAGATTATTTCCTACAGAGGTCCACAAAATATCTACAGACTCAAGACACGACTATGCAATAAACTGAAGGACCTTCATCCAGATTTCACTCTCAAGCAAATAGACAAACTGAAAGGCTGAATAGTCACAAACATTTACCGGTACCTCTAAATTAAATTGGAAATCTTTACTACCAACAGCAGACTTTACTTATAGCAATTCTATACATTAATTCTCTGGATTCCGTCTATTTTGTGCTGCTTATGGTTTTCATTCCCAGACTTTCGGGATGTATTTCTTCTGTCAGTACAAGACATTGTGGGAATTATGAAAAAAAACTAGAAATCAACTACTGGTTATGTTAGAAGATGCAAAAAATCAACAGGGGAATGGATCACTTGTAACCACTTTACCAGGGTTTGTTAATTAGTGTTGTAGGGATTCTGCACATACACAGAGATATGCACAGGATAATAGGACCTCGGAGTATAGTGGTGAACCAACCATGCACCTTAGTACCCACAATCCCAATCCGACTAGCTTTAGCGTCTCATTAGCAGCGTTGCTACCAATGATTAGACAACCCAGAACACGGTCTCTCTCTCTCTCAGGACTCGCTGGAGCAAGAACACCCTTTCATAACTCACTCACACTTGTCCACAACGTGCGTAATAAGAGACACAGTATAGTTTAAAATGTTTATTTCAACTATCGTGCTCTAAGATACAGTACACGTGCCAGTACTATCAGCATAATGCATAAAGATAAAATAATAAGCATAGTTACAATTCCATAGAATACAAACGGGGAAAGCATTTAATAAAGCAGTGGATATAGGGCTGAATGACCATACCACCCTCCCGTGCTATTATCTAGTTTATTATAAAAATAGAAGACCTCTGGGCTTTGTCGGGCAGACCCTCATACCTCAATATCTAGATGCAAGGTTTACATCATCAGACATTCACAGCTCTTCTCTCTGGAAAGGTTTTTCTCCAAGTGCCTCTAACAGTGAAAATCACAATATTAAAAGCACACAAATTTCTCCAGTGCAGCTGCATTCAGTGTTATGTCTAAGTGCGAGGGGGTGACCAGATCAGCAAGAACAAGGGACATTGTTTTTCGACCTTGTACATGATGTGCAGACGAAACCCAAAGGGAACAGGAGGAAAGGTGAACGGCAAAAAGGCAGACAGTTCCAAAATAGCCGGGCACAAGCAGAGGCTGGAAAAACAAAGGCACAAAGTAACGTGTGCAAAAAGGCATCATGGCAGCCAGGCCCAAGCCAACTTAGCAAGGCAGACCATGAGGCCACAAACCACATGACACCCTCCCCTGGTCAGTCCATTGGTGAAGACATAGGATGAAGACAGAGTTCAAATAGATGGAGCAGAACGGCAGCGTTTGTGATGTAACAGTCCCCAACGAAGGACAACAAATGGGAGAGGGGGAAAAAAGAAAAAATGCAGAATAAAAAATTCCAGGGAGGCAGGAGGCTGAAAGCGGAGGCCGCCTAATCCAGTAGAGTGTAAGTGCAGGAAAACGCCACACCTTCCAAGAGGACATCGTTGGAATCGTCAGAAAAAAGAGACGCCATCCAGTCCAATAAACCAAAACTGCATTCATGTTCCTCGCAAGAGGGAGCAGCGAACAGCATTGCGGGACAACTTGCGTGATACTCAATATAACTTTGCTGTAGGAGAGTCTGAGCAGCCGCCCAGACATCCCATTGTGCCAAAATGCCAAGTGCTGCCGCACGCGCCATGTATCCAGTACCGGAACAGTCCCGTTCATGGGCCTCTAAGGGACCCACCAACTGGACAAAATCCGGGTGAGACAGAGACGTATTCGAGAGGCAATAATCCAAGGACCATGAGAAAGGACATCGGATGCAAGACATCACAGGTAGCACGCAAGTGAAATACGCAAAGCGAAAAGAAAGTCTATAGGACACACCGAGTGTCGCCAATGGCAGGACGCCGAAGCCGGCGAGGATGCGCTCACGGAGCACCCGGAGGCGACCGTGGTCGAGGAGGGCCCCAGGAAGTGCAGCCATTGCGTAGCAAACAGACCAAAAGCAATATACCAGCCGCTAAGGCGAGGATCAAAGGAAAGCCGCCAAAGACGCTGGAAAAAATGGAATGAATAAAAGCCGGTATTACACCAAAGATAGTTTGAAAGGAGGTAACAAGGCCAGAGCCCACAACTTTAAAAAAGTGCACAAGACCTTCGGTGCGTGATGCATTGAAAACACGGTGAATCAGTTCACCGAAATTCTGTGGGAGGTTTGTGTTCAAAGGGCCTGTATTTCACTGTGGGTACTCGCCACCTGGAGAATGAATGTCTCCCGGGCGGATGTGAGCATAACCTCCTGGTTCAATAATAGCGCCTTTATTCTGCTCAATTTATTGAAATCCGCCTTCAAAGTCGGAATGGAAGGCCAAATGGAACTATCTATGATGTCGTGCGGGGAGGAAAAAGCACATTTTTGCAGCAGACAACCCTGTGAGGAAACTGTTACAATATAGGGTATGCCGGCTAGCATGCCACAGCAGTCCTGATTATTCAGAAGGAGATAGCTACCATTTGCAAGCACAGTGAAAGTAGGAGATATAGCAGGAGCAGGAATGCCCTTTAAAACACAAGCAAGATTTGGAGCCGAAACGTTACAAGCTCCGTGCAATTTAATGTTTTTGCAAATAAGGGAATGACCCACAGTAGAATAGCATGACTCCCCTGTGAGAAAAACCTCTTTTCCGTCCCTAATGCACCTGTACATGAAGGGCAGGGACCAAAGTTCATGCAAGAAGGCTGAAAGTGGCCAACAGGATAATGTTTCATGCAGGAACTGAACTCAAATAAAGAAAAAGGCAAAGCGATAACCCCGTGTACTAGCCACACAGCAGAATCCAATTCTGCCACAGAGAATGGTAAGGGCTCTATTTTTTCGACATGTAATAGAGTGTATGCTGCATCTTTCATGGACATGAACTGCTGTTTCTCAGTTAAATTAAAAGGCAAGAATAAGGCACAGGTGTTCAAAAAGTGCCAAGGAACTTTACCCATTTTAAGTGTTTGCAAAGTCCATGCAAACTCCATTACTGAAGCATAATTGATTTTGACCATGATATAACACAGAAACATCATCTTGTACAATATCAACAACAGAGGAAATAATATTCTCTAATGTGTAAATGCGGGAAGACAGGGTATTAATACTATTGTCAACAACAGCAAGTACCTTTTCTAGATTTGCTTGATCTATTTCCCGAAGACGGGAAGCAGCTTCAATTTGCGAAAGCTTCCAGAGTTCATTATAAGTTTCATAAATGAATCTCTTAGGTCGAGGATCACGAGGCCCCAGAACAAAATCGGACAGATCAATGTTACCTGATAGGAGGGATAAATGTTGTTTCACAGAATCTAATGAAGAGTGCTGCAACCACTGTTTACATAATTTACCAACAGAATATGTTGTAACAGTACGAGAGTCAGAAAACCTTGGATCTGGTTGATCCTGTTTGTAACCAGGATCCGTGTCATGAAAACGCAGTTGGCAGGCATTAGATGCTATGGGCCAAGCCAACCAGGGTGACTGAACAAACGTAGAGACATTAAACGAATTGTTCTGAAACAAAGCTTGCAAATTTGTAAGGGACATATTGAAGTGCAAGCTCTCGTTGGGAGTGGAAGACAATACGGGTATGGATGGGGCATTTAATTGTTTGGAAGTAGCCAAACCCCAACAGGTCGTTTATTTATTTATTTAATTTGTAAGGCGCAACAGCTACCCAAAAAGGGTTTCCCGGCGCCAAGCAGAACAAAGACCAGATGTTGAGATTTAGAATGCGAAATCATTTGTTAAAGAGCCAGGTCTTTAGTGCTTTATGAAATTGAACGTAGACTGTTTCGTTCCGGATGGCAGTGGGAAGGGCATTCCAGAGTGAAGGACCAAGGAAGGAAAAAGAGCGCCCACCCATTCGAGAAAGCCTAAATCTGGGAATGGAGAACCTTCCCTGAGAGGATGAACGTAGGCAGCGGGACGGGACATACAGTTTGGCTAGGGAACGTAAGTAGTGTGGTGCAGTTCCAGTTTTGATCTTAAACATATAGGTCAGAGCTTTGAATCGAATTCGATTTTCCACCCTGAGCCAGTGCAAGTCTCGCAAATGGTTGGAAACAGAGGCGGTCCTAGGCAATTGGAGGAGAAGTCGGGCTGCGGAGTTTTGGACCATCTGCAGCTTGCGTGTCACCTCTTTGTTAGCGCCGAGATAAAGAACGTTGCCATAGTCCAGTCTTGATGTAATTAGAGTTTGGACTACCGTTCTTTTGGTGGACTCTGGTAGCATCCAAATGATCTTCTTGAGCCACTTGAGGATGGAAAAACAAGTGACAGCTACCTTCACCACCTGGGCGTGCATTGATAACGAGTCATTGATGGTAAAGCCCAGGTTACGAACTTGGCAGGCGGGCTGATAGATAGTATGATTTAAAAATAATATTTGGGCCGGGATTAGGCAAGCACGGTGCAAGGCTTCCGTGCCTTGCACCTGCCATGATTTGGTGCCCCAAATAGATTTTAGGTCAATGGTGTCCTGCCAGAGCTCATAACCACCCACTGCTAAGGTGTTCAAAAAGGAACCCGAATACAGTAACTTGGTGTTGGTTAACAAGATCTTGTGTGTAGAGGAAGTGTTTAATTTAAAATAATAGGACCCAGGGTTCGATCTATCAAAGTCCGTAAAATAAGTAAACTTATTTCTAAGAGTCTGGGAGCTACCTGGCAAAGGGGTCGGACAATGTTCCCATTGGGTGTAATTAAAAGGACCCGAAGGGTACTGGGTTTATGGAGAAAGTGGTTGCCCCAATGCTGGTAACAATATAAATCGGCATAACTACGCAGAATTCATGTACAAATCTTCAGCATTAAAGGCAGCATAATATTTCAAATCAGTAAATAACGATTCAACTGCATGTACATCCCAATCGTCAGAATGAATATTACTTTTAACCACATCACCCATTGAAACACGGAGGACATTTGGAACATTAATAATCTCGGTCGGTCCATGAATTTGGAAATTTACCGCATCCCATACGATGCCATCAGCGACTGGGAAAGCTGAAATGTTCACAAATGTGTGGTCACGCTTCATGATGTGAGATGAAGAATGCGGAGACAAAGTTCCAGAGACACAGTTCACAGCAGAGCGTTCTGGTAAATAGTGACCATTAATGAGCAAAAAGAAAACTGTCACAAAGCCAATGGACATGAACAGAAAAATCAGGAACAGTACCAACCAGATATATGTCCATGGAGGGACCAAAAATTGTCTCTGAACCAGGATACAAAAATACTGAAGCTGGACGGGATAAGTGATGAGGTGGAATCCGAATCAAAGGAAAAGCGGGTTGGGCTCAGTGGTGTTGTTGGTAAATGAGCCACCGACTCGGTGGCGGGATAGGTGTACTCGGTCTCCTCGTTGCAGGAGGAAGCCGGGGAAGTCGAAGCAGGCGATCAGGCAAATTGACCATCTCAATGGCAACATCAGTGTCCGTGCGGGCTGTAGGGACATACACATGAGCCCTAGAATAGCCGGACAGGAGACCGCAGGTGTTACACTATTCAGGATCGGCCAGATGTTGTAGCTTGACATTTTCCACTGAGATGTATCTGTTCTCCTTGCAACCAGGAAGCAGTGGTAAGATGACTGTACGAGTACCCTTCAAGTCAAGGACTGGAACCGGTGCACGATAAGAGGGGCCAAATTCTTTTTTGTTCTCCACCTTCTCTCGGACCAGGTCTCCAACTTTCGGAAGCCAGCCGGCAACCGGAATCTGCAGCACAGCGTCTGTGGCTGAAGGTAAATGTTCGATTGCTAGTTTGTCTCGGGCTTCTTGTAAGTCCTGTAACATAGTAGAATGGTTATCTATATCAAAGATTGCGGATTGCGCCGCCACGTCTAGACCATCAAGGTCGGGCACAAACATTCGTATGCCAAAGAGCATTTCGTATGGGGTCCGCCCACCCAGAGGTCTTCTAGGGAGATTATTAAGTGCACGTTGTATGGTATACAAGTGGGCCAGCCAGTTCCTGCCAGTACCTAAGACTCTAGCTGTCAAGGATTGCTTTAAGTCACGGTTCATTCGTTCAGCAATCGGATTGCCCTCAGGCCGATATGGAGGCGAAAATTTCACCCGCACCCCCAGTGACCCCATTGCGTCCTTGTACGCCTTAGAAGTGACAGCTGGACCTTGGTCAGAATGGAAGGTGCCACAGGCAAAAACTCCCACAAAGACACGCAAATCCCTTATGACATTTCGAGCGTTAGCACTCCGTTGTGTGCAAACCCAGATGAAACGTGTGCACGAATCCACTGCAACCAAGATGTACTTATATGCAGTGTCAGAAGAAAATGGACCGCAGTGATCCAGGTAAACACACCCAAAAGGTCTGTTAGAAATGCAGAGCGGTGTCTGTGGTGGGCGTGTAACCGTGGAAGGCTTAATTTTCTGACAAACGTCACAAGAAAGCACATAAATACGGGTCTGTTTATATAAACCACGCCACCAGTAACGCTGCTGCAAGATGGAAACCGTCGCAGACACACCAGCATGAGCCGAAGCCATGCCTTCGTGTGCGGCTGTTATCAAGGAAAGTCTGCGGTCCGCGTTGGGAATCAGCCGATCACCAACATCTGGAATTCTTACATAAGGAGCCTGTTCGGGACCAAATTGATAAGAGTATTTGGAAGGGAAACCCCATGGGTAATTAGCACCTTCCTTTGTTGCAGCAATAGCTGCCAAAATATCATTATCTATTTTAGTCATGGATCTTGTAACTGCAGCTACTGAGCACGTGGCTACTGCTGATTTGGCATACTTCGTCTGCCAAACCGTTACCGACAGCGTGTGCGACCACACGCTGGTGGCCAAGAGTGTGAATCACCTGTGTGAGAGGCAGACGTTGTTTCAGATCCGCCACTCGAACCCAAAGCATTTTATGCTTAATTGTGCTGCCTTTTGCATCTCTATAGTCGTTTTGCGACCAAAAGAATAGATTGTCATTAAAAGACTGGACACAGTAGTAAGAATCGCACACAATAGGAGTTGTCACGTCTGGATTAGCGAACTCAAGCGCGGCCAATTGTGCAGTACTGCCTCCTAGTGCCTGAGTGTGCACTACAGTCGATTTGAACTCGCCGTTCACCATGGTACCTGCAACAATAGCGCATGCTGCTGAATAAGCATGCTTGGAACCCGTGGCCGGTTGTGCCGAACCATCGGTATAGATAATACATTCGTACTCCTCAAGCGGTAGCATAGACAGAGGAGGTGGATGAACGAATTCATACTGTAAGAACTCCTGGGTCTGAAGAGAGGAATCAAAGATAAAAGTGACATCTGGGGACGTCAGAGAGGTAGCCCATTGTATCCAACGGGGGTGCAATGCCTTAGAGTTCGGTACACTTGCTTTCGTCACTGCCTCAACGGCAGGATATGGTGTTACTACCAAAATGCGTTTTCCCTGTGCCAGTGCGCGTTCCTTTAGAATCGCCATTTGCACTGCAGTCAAAACTTTCTCCACAGAGGAAAAGCGCATTTCTGCGGAAGTGTAAAGATGTGACTTGTATGCAATTGGTACTGGGTCACCTTCGTTAAAGGTTAAGTACGTGAAACCCACTGCCCCTGGAACGATTCTAATCACCAGGTTTGTGTGGTTGTCACGAGTCAACAAGAATCTAGATTCAAGTAGATCGGACTGCAACGATTGCAGTATAGATGAATGCTCGGGAAGCCAGCATGACCTCGAAAAGTTAGGTTGTATCAAGGCATAAAGAGGCTTGATACGCTGGGCATATTCGGGAATGTAAGTACGCCCGAAGTTCAGAAAACACAGTAAAGACTGAAGCTTCTTCAGAGTGTTTGTAGGGCACAGAAGTGCGCATTTCTCCAAGAAATGGGGAGCTAAGCCCTTACCTTCATTATTGAGCTCATAGCCCAAAAACAAAACGGTAAATTCAGCAATGTGAGATTTGGCAAAATTAAATTTATATCCCAAGACCTCAAATTCAAGAATAATGCGGTCCACTCGGGAAAGATGCGGCCATAGTTCGTCGTCTGTCAGATAGATATCGTCGCCGTACGAACACGCATCTGGGTCTATGCTGTCCAACAAAGAGACAACACGGGCGGCGAATACACCCATGCTGTTCTTGTAGCCCATGGGTAAACGCCGGAATTTGAAATGTTTACCACCGGAAGTGAAAGCGCTCCATTGGCTGCACTCCGGGGACAAGTTGTGCGTGTAAAATCCATTGGATAAGTCAAGTGTCGTTTTATATTTTTTACGAACGAAACTGTCTACAAGCGCAGAACTGTGGGTATTCTACACCGCAAAGGTCCGACAATGAGAGTTCAAATGTCGGTAATCCAAAACTAGGCGGTACGATCCATTGGTTTGGAAACCGCGAAAAGGGGATTATTCATGGGTGACACGCATGTTTCAATTACTCCTTGATATTCCAACTGTGTCAGAATTTCGGAAACAGGACCTTTAGCTTCCCGCTTGATGGGATATTGGGGTTGTGGCTGTGGCAGCGACCGCAAAGGAATATCATGGGGGGGAGAGTCTTTATCCCAGCCCACGTGGTTGCGGTAGTAACCTAGTCTATATTTTTCACGTCCGAATTTACACACAAATATGACATCAATTGCACAAAATTAATTTACTGATATGATATCGCGAAACACTTCCTTAACGCAAGCCATGCAGTATTTCTTCCATGCCTACTGAAGCGATGAAATAAATGAGGGCTCCAAGAACCACCCGCACTACCGAGGGCAGAGCAAGCACAAGCAGAGAATCTCCCGTAACTACAGGTGAGGGAGAGACGGCGAAGGACCGCGCTCGACAAAACTAAAGTAAGGCCTTCACATTGTTTTCCCCTTACAGCAAGCCGGGACATACTTGTGGACCCCCGAAGATGCCGTAACGAGCATCTTTTAAGGTAAACCTCCAACTGCATTGGGGTCTGTTTACTGAGCTGTAACCGGCATCTTTTGAGAATCTAATTTTGTAAATCACGATAATTTTGTAAATCACGATGATTTTTGGTTTTACTATTTCATGTGGCAAATATGGACTTCAGTATTATACATTCCTAATTAATCATCAATCAATACCGTATCACTAATAACATTCTTAACTAACATTATGAGACCTTACGCACCAATGCACGATAATTTGTAGTGATGCCATAATTCCTGTAGTGTGTGTTTTTAATAGCGAAATGCGCCAGACGGCATAAACACTAGCCTTAATTTTTCTAATAATTTTTCTAACGTTCCAATAATAAAGTGAATGGAAAGATGAAACCCGGACAACATCATAGGGAGGTACTGATTCAGTTTTCTCCCCCCTTTTCTTTTGTGCTCTTAATTACAGGTACTATCGACCTAATCTTCACAGTTGGCTAATATTGACCCAGCTGACAAGTGCAATACAAATCGTATCTGTGCAGATGCACTTTTTCTGGTCCTGAAGAAAGCCCCCTAGACCCGGCTGGGCAAACGGGGCTGAAACATGTTGACCGTATATATGGACTTTTTAGTGTGTTAGACATAGTCACATGGTCTAAAAGCACACGCTCACCATTTTAATTTCTCTAAACTCCCACCCACCAATAAATATTTGCATTGAAGTGAGGAGTTTTGTAGAATTTTAATTTCACTTCACCACAAGCACCTTTTAACATTATTTTCTCTGGACACTACTGCAAATACCAGTGGTTAAACCTCCAGGTGGAGGTCAGCATACCTAACAAAACCCTATGACAATGGTGTCACGCTACGTATAGGCGGAGAATCAAGATATACCGCCCCTCTCCTTTCCCAGCTACGTACGTGTATGAGGGTTTTCAAAGAAGGCACCACTAATTAACAAACCCTGGTAAAGTGGTTACAAGTGATCCATTCCCCTGTTGATTTTTTGCATTACGTTTGGAAGTTGAATGGATCATTGCTTCCCTTCTTTCTCCCTCCCCCCTACATGATTTATACTATGTTAGAAAATGCTCAGAAAATAAAAACCAAAGTAGGCAGCTCAAAAGGCATAAAAAACTGGCCCTAATTTATAAGGTTAGAGATAAGGTTTGGCTTGCTTTCTAAATTTTCTGTTCTTCTATTCATTGTTTTAATATCAGACCCAGATATTATGATGTTTTTCCATGTACCATAGCATCAAGCTGGTAACAGTTAGGTTGAAATTGCCTACTACTTGAAAGATACCCCCACATTTTATGTGTCCCATTTGAAACATGTTATTCCTTTTGTGGGTCTGCAGAAAAAGAAGAGGAGGTAGTGTTACTCTTGTGTGCGTGTATCTGCATGTGTGTATGCGCGTGCAGGCGTCTGTGTGTGTGTGTGCACGTGCACATATATCCTACTAACATTGGCCATTTCTGTAGCTATACCACACTATGAAATTAGTATTGCTCCGTAGGATTGAGATGTGTTTAATACTCAGTGAAATTGGACTTGTTTAATTAACCTTGAAATAATGAAAGGGTAAGTTGATGTTAGTGGGATTTGAATCTACATTAGTTAATATATAATAAGTTTCTTTGTCAGCAAAAAAAGCCACTCTGCTAGTTAAAGTGTGGGGCTATACTTACTTTAGAAAATCGGTCTAGATACTTTCAACAGTAGATGTCTTAACTTCAAGTCTATGAACACTGCTTCCATTTCCTTTCCTGAATATCAGCTCCTCTTCTCACTTTCTCTATTCTTTTCGCTGTTTCTCACATCTCTCCATGCATTCTCCTTTACTCCTTTTCATACCTTAGACCCAGCTCCACGCCTTTATACCTTTCCCCTATTATTTCATTACTAAGTCCTTTCTATCATTACTTCCATTTCCCCATGTTTTGCTTATTTCTCCTGACATGCTCCTTTCTTTAAAAATATTTCTCTTTCAAATTATTTACTTTCTCAATAATTGTATTTTCGAACCAAGCAATTTCAACAATGTATAATTTAATTAAAGAAAATCAAGCTACTCACTGATTAATAGGAGACGAGCCAGTCCATGCACATTTCTGCTTATAATTGAATACCCGTTTTCTTATCTATCCACTTCATCTTTTGGGCCTTATTTAACTTCAGCAAATAATAAATCACCAAATACAAAGTCTATAAAAAGCAAGATTATTGAAACTGCATAGACATCACTGACCAGGTCTCCTCTGCCAATACAATCACGGCAGACTTCATCAAATTGGTGCACACTATCACATAGAAGGCTGGCCACATGCTCTACCAGTTCTTCTCTTGGAACATTCTTCTGACAATCTAAAAGTCATTCCCCTCGATCGGTCTAACTATGTTCCGCTGTCGGCTCACCTGCTTACCTAGTAGACTACAATACCAGGAACCTCTAACTCTATGACCAAAACAGCTGTTAAACCAATCAGTAAGGTAAAGCTTATTGATTTCAACTAAATATTCAGTGCATCAAGAACTGTCACTGACTCAGGGTCAACAACTGACCAATTTCTAAGCATGCTTTACAATATAGTCTCAGCTACGCTCTACGTGATGACACCTTCCTGTTGAATGACCCCAGTATCCACAAGGAGAGAGGCCGTTAGATGGTTTAACAACAACCTGGCATTTTTAAAACAGATTGGGTGCAATCTTGAATGCACATGAAGAAGGACACACTCTGAGTCTGATAAGGCTCTATGCAAACTCCACATGATGGGCTTGCACAAATTCAAAGTATACTAAGAAAAGCTTCTTATAATCTCAGCTCCAAACTCGAACTGTGAATTCTTTAAAATATTCAGAAAAATATTCAATCAAGAAAGCTTAAAAAAATGAAGGCAGAATCCTGGAGTACTACAGAAAAGTTATAGTGCATTGGTGAAAGCTGCCAATATTGCTTATGGGTAAAGCGGCCTAGTGCAAGATGATGACATTCCCAAAATGTCTGTACATTCTGCAAAATATACCTTAAGAGGTGCCGGATGAGTTCTTTTTGACAGTGGAGAAAACAATGAGAATAAGGTTGTGGGATCAAGGACACCCTGGATAGCATTACAAACTTAGATGGTAGATATGGTGGAGGGATTGTTCTCCCCAATCTAAACTATTACTACTGGGCAGCTCAGCTTTTAGTGGCAAGGGAACAGGGCTTTGCCCCCAGGCAGATCCAGCCCTGATGGCTGACAGGCATGCGATGGACAATAAGAACTATCTAAGCAGGTTGTACGCCAATGGTCATACCTCAGGCTGACTGCAACAAACGCTACTGGTTCTGAAAATGAGATGGGAAGCAAGGTTAATGTTCAAAACATCACTGTGAGAGGTGGAGTATGAAGAAAATTGGATGGGAAGCAAAGCTAACGCTAGAAACACCACTGTGGGAGGCAGAGATGCTGGCAAATTTGAAAGTCCTGTAGGGTCACCAACAGAAGAACCTGCTGGGAATATCTAAGCTGGGGGATATCTGGGAATAAGGTAAAATATTACCCTTTGTGGGGCTCTAGAGGCGTTATGACCAGGCAGATGGTCAATTCTTCATATATCTTAAGGTGTTTTAAGTGCTGGCTGGGTATTCAGAGTTCCTCAACAATGCAGAGGATGGGACACTGCTAAAATTCAGGATACTGGCAGCGCCGCTGCATAAACCATCGATTTTACAAATATCCAAATCACTCATGCATAACTGTCAGAATCCTCTAGTGCCAAGTGGCAACAGGATTAGGAAGAATTAGATGAGGCTGACTGGACCAAAGCATGCTGGTACATTAAGGAGGTGGCCATCATCTCTGGGTTTTACCTTGTTCAACTTCCTGCACCGCACCAACTTTGAGATAACTAGGTTGTTTAAAATGGGGAAAATAAGGAATATCTTTTTTTTACAATATTTATTAGCGTACTTGGGTATATAAAGTGCAATTTTCCAGTTACATGGTACAACAATATGTTTTGATAATCGTCATAATCCCCTATTTTGCCAGTGGCTTGAGCTACCATTTAAGTGACACATGCACAGTTTTCCTACAGACAAATAGCATAACAATAAAAAAAAAAACTAACCCCAAACCCTCCCACTGTCCCGGTGCCACCTATCTCCACTGTGAAACAGTAGTTCCAGTGCATTAAAATATAACTGGAAACAGTGTACCCCCATGAACTCTCCACACATCCATCAGAGAAGGCCATGCTAAAGCCTGACCTACCCCCAATTAATGTTCAGGGATCCAACCAGGCGACACCGCACCCAAGGGGCAGACTACAAGTTTTGAGTACAGAAGGGGCACTTCAGTGGGTAATGTTTCTTAATTGCTCAAGAAGTATGTCCAAGTCCTGTGGTATGAAATATTTCTGTAGACCTGCTCGTTCTTCCCTATGCAACAATGTACTCTCTGTGACCAAGTAGCAATAGTGGGAGCAGTTGATTGTTTGCGCCACATAGTGATGGCCCATTTAGCTATGATGAGGGACAAATCAAGGAATATAGCAGCAGGTCTCGCCAGAGATGGCCGAGGGAAAAGGCCAAGGAGTAATTCCGCAGGCGAACTAGAACAAGGCACGTTGTAGTCATTAGAATCTGTACAATCCTAGCCCAGTACTGCTGTAGAGAGGGACAGGCCCATATCATGTGGATAAGGTCCGCTTCAGGAAAAGCACAACGAGAACAGGCTGAGGCCACACCCTGGAAGATCTTATATATTCTTCCCTTTGCGAATGTTGGCAAAAACATTTTTTTAGAGTAGGTAGTGGTGCCATGGACCAGCGTCTACTTTCAAAAAATGTTTGTTAAACTTTTTTTTTTTTTTATTTAAACACATCCCATTTTCCCATAAGGAAAACAAGCTGCAGGTAAAAATATATACATATTGCTTTATTTAAAAGTAATCACAGTCATGGTGGTCAGCTGAGGCCAGCAAGCATCTTCCCTGTGATGGCTGTGAATCATTTAAGATCACAATTTGCGACCTACCTCATGAATATTCATGAGATAGGTCAAATTGCCACCTACCACGATTCGGTATTATATAAACTGACCTATTAGTACATAGGTCAGTTGAAAAAATACTGGACCGGTTGCAAAAATACTGGTTGCAAGTTGCGACCAGTATTTTGTGACCAGTGCTTTGTTCATCTGGCACTTAGGGGCTGAAATTCCTAATGATGACATTTACTGCTCGAACTGCAACATACAGAGATATGTGAACCCGGGGCTCAGCTCAGCATGCTATCTAACAGCGTGTAATGTATGTGTGCATAATGTGATAGTTGTACTTGCCACCGCCCCCTTTATGCTTGCCTCTTCTCACTTCCGGCTGTGCAGTTTGGAGGACAAAGGCTGGGCACCTCATGACAATGTGGAGGAGGGGTCAGTTTCATACTCAATATGCTCGTTTTGGCCCTGCTCGGTACCTCTCCTTCAATGCGCATTGGGTGACTCCGCACCATCCATAGAAGGAGGCTGGGACGCCCTGTGAGGAGGGCTCAATCCAGAGCAAGCAGGTATGCATTGTAGGCCGGACTTCCTTCGCTGTATGTCTCAGGCAGAGGCTACCTTCAACTTTACTTTACCAGGGTGTGCCGGATGCGTCAGAGGGACCCTCCTATTACCTCCCCAAACAGCATTTATTAACTCTTTAGATCAGTACAGCAGCATGCATATGACGTCACTCCCCCTAAAAATGGAACCGCATTGAAAGCACGGCCCCAATGGCAGCACGACCCTTCTGCGAGGCCAACTGATTGGGCGCATAATCAACAGGGGCAGTGCATCAGGGGCGTATCTGTAATCAGTGCTGCAGGCGGTGACAGTGTGGCCCAGTGGCCCCAGCAGCCCAGTTGGAGCTTTCACTCAAGTGGAAGGTTTCGTGCCAATTTTCCTCGCTTGCCTTACGGCCCATAGCATCCTTGCTAGTCCACTGGGCGTGCTGGTTCTGTGCCCCGTGAATGCAGTAAGGCAGAACCACAACTATACGTCTTGGGAGCATGTTTCTGCATTTCGCTTGTGCCCAAGTCTTGTAGCCTTCTCATAAAGGTGATCTCTCCTCATTAGTATGCATAAGGTCATCTGATTTTATAGACTATTAAAATGGTTGTGTATACTTGGCAACATCGGTTCAGGACAAATGAATCCTCAACGTGAACTAGTGTTGTTTCTATTACACATGAGTTACAAGAAAACTTTTCAGACTCGGTTCAGCACCGTGGACAGCAGCCCGCTGCACCCTCGCGCACTGTGGACCAAAAAGCTCCTTTTATAAATGTAATCAATTATTACGAAAAATTATAACCCTTAAAGGACTTCTTGAAGAATTCGGTTCAACTAATCAAGAGTTCTAATCGTAATCAGGATGCTAATTGGGGCTCCTTCTTGTGGTACCGTGTTACGAGGCCGAGCATGAATGATTCTAAGAAATGTAAACACAGTACAAGTGTAAAAGTTGAATGGGGGGACGGTAGAAAACATGTTTATGTGACCAGAAGGAGAAGTAGTACAATGTCTTGCATTAAAACATTTTGTAGAATTATAAATAAAATGTTAAGTTGACCTTCACCCAGGCCCTGGACACTGCAATATGTGGCATAGAGAACAGAGGGCATGGCTAACATCACAGGTAATGTCATCGGTAATGTATTTAATGTCATCAATGGGTCTTTGATGAGCAAACATATCACCCCTTAAACTGAGCATTTTAGTAGACACACCTGGCGCCATTTCCTTAATATGTTTAGTTAATTTCTTTGGTTGTGCAATGATACAGTTTTCAGCTGCTAACAATAGCAATAAGGCTTGTCCTACATTGCGCATTGCTTGAGACTGAGGCATAATCATGTTTACAGAATTCTCAGAATGCGGCCTGCGGCCATTCCTTGGGTATACAGGACAAAACTTTTAGGAGCAAACAGTGGCAGCTCGCATGGGGCGTGCTGCGGGGCGGTGAGGCGGGGCGGGGGAGGGGCAGGGTGGGGGGTAGTAAACTCGGACATACGACGGAACGGAGGAACGTAATAATTACTTTCCTCCGTTCCGTCGTATGTCCAAGTTTACTACCCCCCCGCCCTACCGCCCCGCAGCACGCCCTATGCGAGCCGCCACTGGGAGCAAATAGCAAAACGTAATTTCGTTCTACTCAGAAGAGAAGGATTTTAGTGCTGGGCACAACCAGGATAGACAAACTTCTCTACCCCTCTGCTTCAGGATAATAACTAAAGATCTAGTCATCTCAAAGCTTCTTTGTGCCTCCTTCGTCTCTAAAGCCCCGTGCATTTGTGATGAGTGGCTCTCCCGCTGCTTCGGGGAAAGCTGCGCTGCTCATGATGGCGGCCCTGCACCGCATTAGCCCTTCGTAGGGGGGCCCGGTCCCACCCGGACCCCTCCTGTGCCCAGGTATGTTCTACGTGGCTCGGGAGCCCACCCCCGGCTGCTCTTCTCTTCGCGGGGGCCCGGTTCCACCCGGGTCCCCCCGCATTGCAGGATTGGTGGGGAGCCCACCCCCGGTGGCTCCCGCCAGCTCCCCGTCTGGCCAGCACCCTTGTGTGCTGCCGCGGGAGCCGGCATTCCACTTCAGGTCTGCCCGCTCCTGCGGGCAGACACGAGGCTGTCTCCGCTCCAGCGGGTCTTCTGGAAAAGTGCGATGGCACTCCCCCTGCCTTCCCGCTACCGCAGGGGAGTGCGACGGCACTCCCCCCTCCTCCGCCTTCACTTCGGGGCCCGGAGATGGGGTCCCGGCCCCAGGGCATCTTCACAAGGAGCGCAATGGCGCTTCCCGGCTTTTCTTCATGTGGCAGGGGGGACGCGCCATGGCATGCCCCCCTCCACTGCATCGACACTATCGGGGCCCGGAGTTGGGATCCCGGGCCCCCGAGAACTTCACGGGGAGCGCAACAGCGCTCCCCGGCTTCATTTTCAGCGGGGCCCGGCGTTGGGGTCTGGGCCCCCAGAGACCTCTTCTGGGGGGGCGTGACGGCACTCCCCTCTCTCCTGTGTCTTCGGGGGCTAAGGTGGGCTCCTGGCACCCCAGTTGGGGCAATTTTCACGGGGAGCGCGACGGCGCTCCCCAACTTGACTTCTTGTGGGGGCAGCCCCCAGGACCTGACCCACCCCGGGGGCCCATCTGGGACCGGCATACCAAAAAAGCAGTACAGATATGACTTTGGACTCTGCAGAATAGTACTTCTCACCTAAGTTACAGTGGACTTTAGTGCGTGTCTGGAATTTGTAGGCCCTAGGGAAGTGAAACTATCCCATGTGATCCCCATCCTCATAGGAGAATAATGGAGTGGTCCTTCAGTGAAAACAGTAAAGCACACTGACTTTCCCTTACATGTTTCTTCGCATTGTATAAAGCCTATTCCATGTCACTAGCCAGCTCTGCATAATTCCTGCCACACCATTCAATCTGTAGCTGCTCCAGGGCTGCGCATGCCAGGAATCTCCCCTGCGCAGCCCCTACACGTGTGCAAACGCATGTACACACATGTCTGCATGTAACCAGCCCGGTGCCACTTACTCTGGCTGCAGCGCAGCGGCCTACTCTCACCAGGGGGACACCGGTAAAATCCACATGCAGTCTCTTTCATCTTGAGTTCACTGTGGGTGAGTCCCAACTTATGAGGCTCTCCCACAGTAAAAGCTCAACAAATAGGTGTTCAGAAAGCGAAAAATCCGGGCGGCTCAGATGGTCAGAACCACCTTCTAACACTCCTGTTGGCTCATTATGGAGGTGAAGATAAAGTTTAAATTGGCCTCTCCCACCAGCCTGCTGAAATTGCCGGGCGGCACAGAACTAAACTAAGAAGCAAAAATAACCTCTTCCCGGAACCAGCTTATTTCATAACTTCTCATGCCCTTCTCATTCCCTCCTCATGCCCTTCTCAGGACCTGCCCTCCATCTTTGGAACTCTCTACCTGCGGACCTGAGAACCAAAACCAAGCAGCTGTCTTTTCATAAACACCTAAAAGCACATCTATTTAGACTATACCTGACTCATTAGCCTAATTTGATCTATTAATTCTTGCCTGCTTTACATTCGATATTCCTCCCCCCTTGATTCTTCACTTCAGCTGTTCCATTCTTGCTCCTTCCATTATATCCCCCTTTACTTTTCCCCTTTGACTCCACTCCACCTCTCCTCTCACTTCTCCTTGGTCCATCGTTTCTCTTCCTCCTAACATTTTCACTCTTCTCCCCTTTCTCTAGTTCTTTCCCTTTGCTCGCTGCCCTTACCTCTTACCTATCCCTTCCCTTCCCCACTACCTCCTCTGCATCCGCTCCCTGCTCTTGGTCTTTCGTCTTCCCCTCTCGCCTTCTTCATCCCACCCGTCTCCTTGCCCTCACTTCTTCTCTCCCTTATCCGTGCATCCTGCTGATCCTGCCACCTCCTCAGTATACTCTCTCCCGCCCTTGCCCTCGCCTCCTCTCCTACCCTGCTCTCTCCCCACTGCTTTCATTTGCATCCCACCCAACCTACTACCTCACCTGTATCCTCTTCTTACCCTCATCCTCCCCTCTTCTCCTCTTTCCTCTGCCTCTTTCGGCGTATGGCCTACCTACCCCTTGTCCTTTGGACCTGCCTCGTGCCATCCCTTTTCCCGTTCTTCTACATCTCCTTCTATTCCTTTTCACCTTCTTTCACCTTCTCCGTACCCTCCCTCTTCTGATTCCGTTCCTACCTACTCTTTCTCGCACCCTCTTTTCTCCCACTTATACTCCCTCTTCCTTGTCCGCTTCACACCCACTCTGTCATCCTCTCAGGTTCCTCCCCTTGACCTCCGTTCTCCCTACCTACTCTGTCTTCTTCTCACAGTCGCTCTTTCTCCCACTGCCTCCTCCTCATCAGCACACCCTCCCATCCGCTTCATTCTCTCTATGTCCTCATCTCTAGTTTTGCCTCGTCCCCTTATCCTGTTGTGATGTACCTAATCAATTCTGTGGCTTGTTTCACTTGACCCACTGTCTTGTTAGCTCTACGACCATCACATCACAGCTGAGTAGCTACGTACAGCGCTCTCATACCTCTCAGTGTTGGGTGCTATATAGGAATGTTAAATATCATACCAAATTACTTATAATCTTCCACTTAGCCACTCACTTCTAAAGCTGCAAACCACAGTGGAAGCTTCTTGTGTACAACGGCACATAACGCAGTGGTAACACGCCCAATCACTCTGACCAGCAAGGGCGCCAGATACAATCCAGACCCGACTGGTCAGTGGTTCTTCTTCCAAGATGATTTTCTTGTGCTTGATTTTCCTGTGGATGTCAGATGGCTAGCTTGTATGACCCTTTGGGAACAAATTCCAGAGCTCTGGGTTCAAGAGAAAGCAGAATCCAATGACTCAGTCCTTCCTTGTGAAGGGGGAATAGACTGACAGCAGTTTTCTTCTCCTTGGTTTGCTCAGTCTCCAGACATTGATCTGATTTCACGGTGTTGGGGGCCTCAAGATATAAACCGAATTTAGCAGTGGTTGGTGTAGTGTTCTACACCTATCCTCACAAAATCCACAAATTAGGGCCTTCCCAGTTTTGCGATATATTCCTTGCCTTATGGCTAAAGTCATCCCTAAAAGCACTATTAAAGGGATTGAAGATGGCTTATGACAGTCTCAGTTGCTGGTGGGTCGTAAGTTCAACCATAGCCTTGTCTATTAAAATGAGATATTTCTCTCTACACACCAATAGAAAACCTGCTGGTGCAGTCGCTCTGGCCTTGGCCTGAATAAAAGATGTGACAGTGTCTTTGGTATGACCAGCTTGAAATCAGGTTCACCCCATTCCTTACCTTTAACATGGACATGGAACATCCGGACAGAAGATCCATCTGTCCTTTGTGTTTGTCAGTTAGTCTCAATATCTATTTCTCCTTCACTTGCATTCCTCTGATAAATGCAGGCAGATGCTTCCTGTGTCTAGGAGGTCCTGTAATTATTTTTCTTGTATACTGTTGATGAGAATCTCCTAACGTGGGCAGCTGCCCCAGGAGGCCTATGTATTCTCCATGTAGACCTTGAAGACAGTCGTTTGCATCTTTTACTGGGTAGCACTGAGCTGGTGGACATCTAAATGTAGCCAATGCAGGAGGCTTGTCAACCAGCATAAGGGGTGCCAGAGGTTAGGCAAAAATGAACAATTTTCTAAAAATCACTACTGTGACATTTGCAATAAAGCTCCAATAGTTACCAAAAGGCAATGAAAATGAAATGTCTAACTGATTCCTGTGGTGAATTAGAATTGTATAGACTTAGTACACAATGCAAGACTCTGAACATGTAAAGACTGTTTAATTCTGTGTTGTTTGAGTTCTTTTACTACAGACATATGCCAAGTATATGATTGCATGTTTCCCTTCAACACATGATGCACCTAGCTGGCCTTATAGGATCCAAGGCATATTGCTCATGTCACCTATTTACTGTTAAAAGTAGGCTTTTTGATACCTTTTTAAAAGTCAAAAAGTGTTATTCTGACATTTGCTTCTTGCAGCTTTGTCATCAGTAGTTCATTGCTCCTGGAACAACCCAGAAGACATGTTTTAAAGTCTATCAGGTGGGTGGTGCAAACTCATACTGTGGCCCACATGCAACATCTGACTTCCATGTCACCTGCACAGTTTTTGTGCATTGTTCCTGTGGTTTTGCTTAAGAGGCAAATATGCTGATTGTGGATATGCAAGTCCTTGCCATTTGGTTAGGGTCGGCTATAGAAAACCATATACATACATACATACATACATACATACTAATCATGTTTTACTGGTCAGAGCAAGTACAGGGAGATGTTTACAGACTTCCAGTGTCCAGAGTTTCCAAATTAGTCAGAAAATCCACGTATAAAAATTAAAAAGTGGGACAAGAACTTCAAAAAGATGGAGTCCTACAGTTATTATATGTTTTAAATTGGTATAATTCCTAGTTTCTGAGCTCTTTGCTAATTTATAAACTTGGTTCTGTTTTAGTTGCCTATGAAGGGAGGGGCTTTTAGAAGTTTTACATAGTTGATATTTTTTTTTGAGTTTTATATAGCGCGAACTAGACCCGAAGATATCAGGTATCAGAGCGCTTTACATGAGCACCGGTTTCGTTACAGATGGACACATCTTGTTTTGTGTTACATAGTGGGAAAGTGGTAACAAATTCCAAACACTGGCTACTAGGACTTTCTTTTAGAGTATGCTTGTGAGAATGATTGTAGCTGACAAGTGGGTGTGTATAGCTTGATTTTCTTTTTTGGGGATGGGCTGGCCACTAATGACTTTGTGGATAATTGTGTTGTCTTCAAATTGTATCCTTGCTTCTGCCTTTGCAAGGAATATCTTGGGGGACTATGAATGTACAATTAGATAAATATCTTTCACAAAAACGTGTGTGCAAAAATATAATTTACCAAAACCTTGAACATAAATAAATATTGCAGCACTAACCATCTGCAGAGACAATAGTGGATCTATACATTTCAAGGCTATCCAGCACATAAACCAATCAATGTTGGTAATGCCAATGAACACTTCCGGTTCCACAATGGTTCTATGAAGCATCAAATGATTGCCCCCGTCTGCCCCTGCAGACTGTGAGGTTGTAGTATCACCTTATAAGTTCTTCCCTAATCAAAATTATGTGAAGCAACCAAAAGAAGCATGTAGCAGTCACGAAAAAATCCAGGAATTTAGTTAAGTGCATTTGTGCTGATGCCACAAGACTAACTTGTTTCCTGATCAGAAAGAAATTATTTTTTTCCTCTTTCCCCCTTCCTGTAACTTCGGTTGTATCCCTTCTTGTGGATAAAATATAACTTAAACAAAAGGTATTCCACCATTATCTGCCCAAGAATGTGAAATGCGGAAATGGAGGTTTTTTGTAGTGCCGGGCTGTGTCATGTGAAGGTGAGTCTTTTTTTATTGCTACCCGTGCCCGCATTATAATTTATTTGTCAAATCTGTGCTTCAGCTCATGAATTTTGCCTTGGGAAGGGGACGCAGGCCCCCTCCCCACTTCTTAAAGGTGAAGGACACCGTGATAGGACAGGGCCGCTCCGCCGGCCCTCCATCATCCTTGTAAAAAGGCAACCGCTGTGCAGTCAGCAAAAAAAAAAAAAAAAGTGCGATAAAGACTGCCAATTAATAATTATTCTGTGGGGCTCATCAGGATTGGAAGCTTTTCAGGTCGCAGAGGACAAACGTGTGGCCCTTCTCCATCCTTCACCCTCAGGTGTGCTGCTGGCGTTTTATCCTCCTGCCAACTTTTTTTTTTTTTTTTATGAGGCGTCCTGAGTGTAAAAAATATGGTCTGCCTTTATGGTGCTCCACCGCGAATGAAGCCATAAAATTATGAACAGTTTTTATGATGGCCATTCAAGGGATGCTGCGGTATTGATGGCGGCCTGGCTGTATCTGTCTCTGGCATTCATCCGCCCCCCGCCTCCTCTGAAAAGATCACGGCACGCGGGAGGAAGGAGGGGGGCACCTGTGTAACTATTTTTCATGCATTTAATATATTAATTATCCGGTAAATGCTCCCCAGGCTGTACTTGGGGCGGCGGAGACTGACAGCTCCCGAACACTACTCCAAAGGCGGCCTATCAGCCCTCAGTGTATTATGGAGCCGAGGTCAGGGTGGGGTTAATGTAACTTTTTATTTGCTGATTTTTCATAGGCGGGAGCAAGGGCGGCGAAGGAATAAAAGGAACAGAGGCAGGATAAAGAAAGAGTGAAAAGCGGGCAGAGAAACAGAGAGGGAGTGCCTTTTCTTGGCTTCGCCATTACACGGGTTGATGTATTAGGAAGAAGCAATCACTGTGGGAAAGGGGGCCTGGAAGGAGCGCGCGCACGCATCATTTCAGGAAACGCCATATCAGTCTTTGCTCCCCACCGTCTGGTGCTTTCAACCTGACAAGGAGACGTCGAAAAGGAAATACTTTTATGTCAGCGCACCGGCGCCAGAAAATGAAGGCATTAGGAAGTCCCGATAAATGAAGCCATTGTGGTAGCTCGATGGGTTGAGCAGCAGCTGCACAGATTTTTGTATTATCCTGACAGTTTTAAATCACTGCAGGGCATAGGGTAAAATGAGTACTATTCAGTTAAGTAAATAGCAAAATAACATCTTTTATGAAAGGAGCAGGACACATTTCAAGTTTGCACGTGTGTCCAATTAATAGTCAATAAAGTGAACTGCTCCAGATCACCTTTATCTGATTTCCTTATGAACGATGAAGGTATAGTTGACTATCTAAACAGGGCCTCTCGAGCACTAATTGTTCTGTTGCACCCTCCCTAATAAGTCAATAACCCAAACTGTTACCTGCAGCGCTCTGAAGTTTGTGAAAGAGAGCTGTAGTGCATATATATATATGTGTGTGTATATATATGCATATATATATTTATATATATACAAGTATATATATATATATATATATACATATATATATATATATATATATATATATATATATATATATATATATATGTATATATATATATATATATTCACTGAAAAAACCATAGGTTTTAGGGACAGTTATAGTTAGTTGGACATTGCACTCGTACAAAACCCGTGAAATTCCCCTGTTATAGTTAGTTCAGCTAACTATAACTCAGCGCCCCACAATGCACTGCTGATGACATCACATATTACATCACTCATGACATGGTCAGTGACATCACTGATGACATCACTGATGACATCTCAAATGACATCACTGATGACATCATCCAGTGACTGTGTTTCTGTAAAGTTTAAATATGTTTAATATATATAGGGAAAGGCGTATTGAAGAATGAGTGGGTGTATAAGTGTCTGAATGGATGATTTAGTACGTGAGTGACTGACTCTACAAGTGAGTGATTAAACGTATCTTACTGAATGCATGGGTTAGTGACTAAACTGTGTGAATGTCTGTATCCGTCTGTTTGTTGGTGTGTAAGTGGATGCATGGATTTGCGAATAGCTACATGAGTGTCTATATGGGTTATTGATTGGTTCTCTGAGTATCTGTATGGCTGCCTGAGTGTTTGTGTGGGTGGGGTGTGTGTGACTCTATACATAGATGTGTGAGTGGGTGATTCACTGGGTGCATGATTTCAAGAGTGCATCTGTGATGGACTGCTTGGGTGGGTGAGTGTGTGTATGGGTGTGTTAGTGAGTGAATGTATATCTCAGTGGTACATGTGCGAGTAACTACATATGTAAAAGGCAGTATATATGTGTGTTAGAGTATTTAAATGGCTATAAATGAGAGTGTGTTATTGTGAGAGTGGCTGTATGGATGCGTGTGTGCTTGTATCAGTTATTGTATAAGAGCGTAAGAATGTGCTAGTATTTGTATGAGTAAGTGAGCTGGTGTGTGTATAACTGTATAGGTGAGTAAATGGGTGTGTGATTAATTTTTTGCATGACTGACTAGGTGTGTGAGTACCTCTATGGATGAGTGGCGGTGTGTGAGTGTTTATATAGGTGTATGAGTGCATATGATAGTCCTGTACTGAGTGACTGTAAGTATGAGTGACTGTACAGGTGAGTGAGTGGATGTGTGTGTAGACCTAAGAATCAGTGAGTGGGTATGTAGTTTTTGGTGTTGGAGTGTCTATGGTTTTGAGAATGGCAGTCTGTAATTTAGAGTGGGTGTATCAAAAGTTATATTAGGGTATGAGAAGATGCATGAAATTATCACATGGATGATGTCATCAGTGATGTCATTTGAGATGTCATCAGTGATGTCATCAGTGATGTCACTGACCATGTCATGAGTGATGTAATATGTGATGTCATCAGCAGTGCATTGCGGGGCGCGAGTTATAGTTAGCTGAACTAACTATAACAGGGGAATTTCACGGGTTTTGTACGAGTGCAATGTCCAACTAACTATAACTGTCCCTAAAACCTATGGTTTTTTCAGTGAATTTCAAAGGTTTTTTATATGCTAATTTCTAACTATAATGTGTCTGAAACCTATGGTTTTTTCAGTGAATTTCAAAGGTTTTTTAAATGCTAATTTCTAACTATAACGTGCCTGAAACCTATGGTTTTTTCAGTGAATTTCAAAGGTTTTTTAAATGCTAATTTCTAACTATAACGTGCCTGAAACCTATGGTTTTTTCAGTGAATTTCAAAGGTTTTTTAAATGCTAATTTCTAACTATAACGTGCCTGAAACCTATGATTTTTAAGTGAATTTCAAAGGTTTTTAAATGCTAGTTTCTAACTATGCCAACAGAGGTAGGACATGTGAAGAAAGAAGAAAAAACGCACAGAAAGAAGCAAAAGATGTGCAGAAAGAACCAACAGAGGAGCAGAAAGAGGCCTTGTTGCAAAATCATCCTGTGCCCACAACTTTTTCAGACGGGTACTGGTGGTAACTGACTCTGACTAACGAGCCAGTGCGCGTTTGCACAGTGGTGAAGGGAGCGGGGGCCTGAGGTGACATGTGTGCAAACGCGCCCTGTGGCGTGTTTTAAGTTGCGGGATTAAGTCCCCTTGAATCCTGAGGGTCCCTGGGGCCCAACTAGCCCCCAGGTACCTACAGTTAGGACCACAGAGCTGAGTTGCAGAGAGGCGTTCCGAGGCCACGCACCTTTTTTCACCTCTCTGCAACGCAACTCTGTTGTGCTTACTGAAGGTACCTGGTGGGCTAGTTGGCCTCCAGGATTCAAAGGGAATTAACTCCCCAACTTAAAACGCACCACAGGGCGTGTTTGCGCACATGTCACCTGAGGCCCCGCCCCTCCCTTCACCACTGTGCAAACGCGCCCCGTGGCGCGTTTTAAGTTGGGGGATTAGGTCACCTTGAATCCTGAGAGTCCCTGGGGCCCAACTAGCCCACCAGGTACTTCCAGTAAGCACCACAGGCCTGCGTTGCAACGCCTGTAACAAATTGTGCAGTTGTGTTTAGGTAGTGAAGAGGGTCGTGCTGGGGGTAGTGTTTTAGGGTTTAGGGTAGTGCAGTGGTGTTTGTGTAGTGTAGGGGGTCATGCTGGGGGTAGATTTAGGGTTTAGGGTAGTGCAGTGGTGTTTGGGTAGTGTATGGAGTCGTGCTGGGGGAGTGTTTTAGGGTTTAGGGTCGTACAGTGGTGTTTGGGTAGTGTAGGGGGTCGTGCTGGGGGTTAGTGTTTTAGGGTTTTAGGGTTTAGGGTAGTGCAGTGGTGTTTGGGTAGTGTAGGGGATACTGCTGGGGGTAGTGTTTTAGGGTTTAGGGTAGTGCAATGGTGTTTGGGTAGTGTAGGGGTACTGCTGGGGGTAGTGTTTTAGGGTTTAGGGTAGTGCAGTGGTGTTTGGGTAGCGTAGGGGGTACTGCTGGGGGTAGTGTTTTATGGTTTAGGGTAGTGCAGTGGTGTTTGGGTAGTGTAGGGGTTCGTGCTGGGGTAGTTTTTAGGGTTTAGGGTAGTGCAGTGGTGTTTGTGTAGTGTAGGAGGTCGTGTTTTAGGGTTTAGGGTAGTGCAGTGGTCTTTGGGTAGTGTAGAGAGTCGTGCGGGGGTATTGTTTTAGAGTTTAGGGTAGTGCAGTGGTCTTTGGGTAGTGTAGGGGGTTGTGCGGGGGTAGTGTTTTAGGGATTAGGGTAGTGCATTGGTATTTGGGTAGTGTAGGGGTCATGCGGGGGTAGTGTTTTAGGGTTTAGGGCAGTGCAGTGGTGTTTAGGTAGTGTAGGGGGTCGTGCTGGGGGAGTGTTTTAGGGTTTAGGGCAGTGCAGTGGTGTTCGGGTAGTGTAGGGGGTCGTGCTGGGGGGAGTGTTTTAGGGTTTAGGGCAGTGCAGTGGTGTTCGGGTAGTGTAGGGGGTCGTGCTGGGGGGAGTATTTTAGGGTTTAGGGTAGTGCAGTGGTGTTCGGGTAGTGCAGGGGGTCATGCTGGGGGTAGTGTTCTAGGATTTAGGGCAGTGCAGTGGTGTTCTGGCAGTGTAGGGGGTCATGCTGGGGGTGGTGTTTTAGGGTTTAGGGCAGTGCAGTGGTGTTCGGACAGTGTAGGGGGTCGTGCTGGGGGTGGTGTTTCTGGGTTTAGGGCAGTGCAGTGGTGTTCGGGCAGTGTAGGGGGTTGTGCAGGGGGTGGTGTTTCAGGGTTTAGGGCAGTGCAGTGGTGTTCAGGCAGTGTAGGGGGTCGTGCAGGGGTGGTGTTTCAGGGTTTAGGGCAGTGGTGTTCGGGCAGTGTAGGGGGTCATGCTGGGGGTGGTGTTTCAGGGTTTGGGGCAGTGCAGTGGTGTTCGAGCATTAAGGGGGTCGTGCTGGGGGTGGTGTTTCAGGGTTTAGGGCAGTGCAGTGGTGTTCCGGCAGTGTAGGGGGTCGTGCAGGGGGTGGTGTTTCAGGGTTTAGTGCAGTGGTGTTCGGGCAGTGTAGGGGGTCGTGCTGGGGTGGTGTTTCAGGGTTTAGGGCAGTGCAGTGGTGTTCGGGCAGTGTAGGGTGTCGTGCTGAGGGGTGGTGTTTCAGGGTTTAGGGCAGTGCAGTAGTGTTTGGGCAGTGTAGGGGGTCGTGCTGGGGGAGTGTTTTAGGGTTTAGGGCAGTGCAGTCGTGTTCGGGTAGTGTAGGGGGTCGTGCTGGGGGAGTATTTTAGGGTTTAGGGTAGTGCAGTGGTGTTCGGGTAGTGTAGGGGGTCATGCTGGGGGTAGTGTTCTAGGGTTTAGGGCAGTGCAGTGGTGTTCGGGCAGTGTAGGGGGTCGTGCTGGGGGTGGTGTTTTAGGGTTTAGGGCAGTGCAGTGGTGTTCGGGCAGTGTAGGGGATCGTCTTGGGGGTGGTGTTTCAGGGTTTAGCGCAGTGCAGTGGTGTTCGGGCAGTGTAGGGGGTCCTGCAGGGGGTGGTGTTTCAGGGTTTAGGGCAGTGCAGTGGTGTTCAGGCAGTGTAGGGGGTCGTGCAGGGGTGGTGTTTCAGGGTTTAGGGCAGTGGTGTTCGGGCAGTGTAGGGGGTCATGCTGTGGGTGGTGTTTCAGGGTTTAGGGCAGTGCAGTGGTATTCGAGCAGTAAAGGGGGTCATGCTGGGGGTGGTGTTTCAGGGTTTAGGGCAGTGCAGTGGTGTTCGGGTAGTGTAGGGGGTCGTGCTGGGGTGGTGTTTCAGGGTTTAGGGCAGTGCAGTGGTGTTCGGGCAGTGTAGGGTGTCGGGCTGAGGGGTGGTGTTTCAGGGTTTAGGGCAGTGCAGTAGTGTTTGGGCAGTGTAGGGGGTCATGCAGGGGGTGGTGTTTCAGGGTTTAGGGCAGTGCAGTGGTGTTCGGCCAGTGTAGGTAGTCTTGCTGGGGGTGGTGTTTCAGGGTTTAGGGCCGTGCAGTAGTTTTCGGGCAGTGTAGGCGGTCGTGCTGGGGCTGGTGTTTCAGGGTTTAGGGCAGTGCAGTGGTGTTCGGGCAGTGTACAGGGTTGTGCTGGGGCTGGTGTTTCAGGGTTTAGGGCAGTGCAGTGGTGTGCGGGCAGTGTACGGGGTTGTGCTGGGGCTGGTGTTTCAGGGTTTAGGGCAGTGCAGTGGTGTTCAGGCAGTGTAGGGGGTCGTGCTGGGGGTGGTGTTTCAGGGTTTAGGGAAGTGCAGTGGTGTTCGGGCAGTGTAGGGGGTCGTGCTGGGGGTAGTGTTCTAGGGTTTAGGGCAGTGCAGTGGTGTTCGGGCAGTGTAGGGGGTCATGCTGGGGGTGGTGTTTTAGGGTTTAGGGCAGTGCAGTGGTGTTCGGGCAGTGTAGGGGGTCGTCTTGGGGGTGGTGTTTCAGGGTTTAGGGCAGTGCAGTGGTGTTCGGGCAGTGTAGGGGGTCCTGCAGGGGGTGGTGTTTCAGGGTTTAGGGCAGTGCAGTGGTGTTCGGGCAGTGTAGGGGGTCGTGCAGGGGTGGTGTTTCAGGGTTTAGGGCAGTGGTGTTCGGGCAGTGTAGGGGGTCATGCTGGGGGTGGTGTTTCAGGGTTTAGGGCAGTGCAGTGGTGTTCGAGCAGTAAAGGGGGTCATGCTGGGGGTGGTGTTTCAGGGTTTAGGGCAGTGCAGTGGTGTTCGGGCAATGTAGGGGGCAGTGCAGGGGGTGGTGTTTCAGGGTTTAGGGCAGTGGTGTTCGGGCAGTGTAGGGGGTGGTGCAGGGGGTGGTGTTTCAGGGTTTAGGGCAGTGCAGTGGTGTTCGGGCAGTGTAGGGGGCGGTGCAGGGGGTGGTGTTTCAGGGTTTAGGGCAGTACAGTGGTGTTCGGGCATTGTAGGGGGTGGTGCTGGGGCTGGTGTTTCAGGGTTTAGGGCAGTGCAGTGGTGTTCGGGCAGTGTAGGGGGTCGTGCTGGGGCTGGTGTTTCAGGGTTTAGGGCAGTGCAGTGGTGTTCGGGCAGTGTAGGGGGTCATGCTGGGGCTGGTGTTTCAGGGTTTAGGGCAGTGCAGTGGTGTTCGGGCAGTGTAGGGGGTCGTGCTGGGGTGGTGTTTCAGGGTTTAGGGCAGTGCAGTGGTGTTCGGGCAGTGTAGGGTGTCGGGCTGAGGGGTGGTGTTTCAGGGTTTAGGGCAGTGCAGTAGTGTTTGGGCAGTGTAGGGGGTAGTGCAGGGGGTGGTGTTTCAGGGTTTAGGGCAGTGCAGTGGTGTTCGGCCAGTGTAGGTAGTCTTGCTGGGGGTGGTGTTTCAGGGTTTAGGGCAGTGCAGTAGTTTTCGGGCAGTGTAGGCGGTCGTGCTGGGGCTGGTGTTTCAGGGTTTAGGGCAGTGCAGTGGTGTTCGGGCAGTGTACGGGGTTGTGCTGGGGCTGGTGTTTCAGGGTTTAGGGCAGTGCAGTGGTGTGCGGGCAGTGTACGGGGTTGTGCTGGGGCTGGTGTTTCAGGGTTTAGGGCAGTGCAGTGGTGTTCGGGCAGTGTAGGGGGTTGTGCTGGGGGTGGTGTTTCAGGGTTTAGGGCAGTGCAGTGGTGTTCGGGCAGTGTAGGGGGTCGTGCTGGGGCTGGTGTTTCAGGGTTTAGGGCAGTGCAGTGCTGTTCGGGCAGTGTAGGGGGTCGTGCTGGGGCTGGTGTTTCAGGGTTTTGGGCAGAGCAGTGGTGTTCGGGCAGTGTAGGGGGTCGTGCTGGGGGTGGTGTTTCAGGGTTTAGAGCAGTGCAGTGGTGTTCGGGCAGTGTAGGGGGTCTTGCTGGGGGTGGTGTTTCAGGGTTTAGAGCAGTGCAGTGGTGTTCGGGCAGTGTAGGGGGTCTTGCTGGGGGTGGTGTTTCAGGGTTTAGGGCAGTGGTGTTCGGGCAGTGTAGGGGGTCTTGCTGGGGGTGATGTTTCAGGGTTTAGGGCAGTGCAGTGGTGTTCGGGCAGTGTAGGGGGTCTTGCTGGGGGTAGTGTTTCAGGGTTTAGGGCGGTGCAGTGGTGTTCGTGCAGTGTAGGGGGTCATGCTGGGGGTGGTGTTTCAGGGTTTAGGGCAGTGCAGTAGTGTTCGGGCAGTGTAGGATGTCGTGCAGGGGTGGTGTTTCAGGGTTTAGGGCAGTGCAGTGGTGTTCTGGCAGTGTAGGGGGTCATGCTGGGGGTGGGGTTTCAGGGTTTAGGGCAGTACAGTGGTGTTCGGGCAGTGTAGGGGGTCGTGCAGGGGGTGGTGTTTCAGGGTAGTGCAGTGGTGTTCGGGCAGTGTAGGGGGTCATGCTGGGGCTGGTGTTTCAGGGTTTAGGGCAGTGCAGTGGTGTTCGGGCAGTGTAGGGGGTCTTGCTGGGGGTGATGTTTCAGGGTTTAGGGCAGTGGTTTCGGGCAGTGTAGGGGGTCTTGCTGGGGGTGATGTTTCAGGGTTTAGGGCAGTGGTGTTCGGGCAGTGTAGGGGGTCTTGCTGGGGGTGATGTTTCAGGGTTTAGGGCAGTGCAGTGGTGTTCGGGCAGTGTAGGGGTCTTGCTGGGGGTAGTGTTTTAGGGTTTAGGGCAGTGCAGTGGTGTTCGTGCAGTATAGGGGTCGTGCTGGGGATGGTGTTTCTGGGTTTAGGGCAGTGCAGTAGTGTTCGAGCAGTGTAGGGGGTTGTGCAGGGGGTGGTGTTTCAGGGTTTAGGGCAGAGCAGTGGTGTTTGGGCAGTGTAGGGGTCGCGCTGGGGGTGGTGTTTCAGGGTTTAGGGCAGTGCAGTGGTGTTCGGGCAGTGTAGGGGGTCATGCACGGGGTGGTGTTTCAAGGTTTAGGGCAGTGCAGTGGTGTTCGGGCAGTGTAGGGTGTTGTGCTGGGGCTGGTGTTTCAGGGTTCAGGGCAGTGCAGTGGTGTTCGGGCAGTGTAGGCGGTCGTGCTGGGGCTGGTGTTTCAGGGTTTAGGGCAGTGCAGTGGTGTTCGGGCAGTGTAGGCGGTCGTGCTGGGGCTGGTGTTTCAGGGTTTAGGGCAGTGCAGTGGTGCTCGGGCAGTGTAGGGGGTCGTGCTGGGGGTGATGTTTCAGAGTTTAGGGTAGTGCAGTGGTGTTCAGGCAGTGTAGGGGGTCGTGCAGGGGCTGGTGTTTCAAGGTTTATGGCAGTGCAGTGGTGTTCGGGCAGTGTAGGGGGTCGTGCTGGGGCTGGTGTTTCAGGGTTTTGGGCAGAGCAGTGGTGTTCGGGCAGTGTAGGGGGTCATGCTGGGGGTAGTGTTTCAGGGTTTAGGGCAGTGCAGTGGTGTTCGGGCAGTGTAGGGGGTCGTGCTGGGGGTGGTGTTTCAGGGTTTAGGTCAGTGGTGTTCGGGCAGTGTAGGGGGTCTTGCTGGGGGTGATGTTTCAGGGTTTAGGGCAGTGCAGTGGTGTTCGGGCAGTGTAGGGGGTCATGCTGGGGGTGGTGTTTCAGGGTTTAGGGCAGTGCAGTGGTGTTAGGGCAGTGTAGGGGGTCGTGAAGGGGTGGTGTTTCAGGGTTTAGGGCAGTGCAGTGGTGTTCGGGCAGTGTAGGGGGTCGTGCTAGGGGTGGTGTTTCAGGGTTTAGGGCAGTGCAGTGGTGTTCGGGCAGTGTAGGGGGTCGTGCTGGGGGTAGTGTTTTAGGGTTTAGGGTAGTGCAGTGGTGCTTGTGTAGTGTAGGGGGTCGTGCTGGGGGTAGTGTTTTAGGGTTTAGGGTAGTGCAGTGGTGTTTGTGTAGTGTAGGGGTCATGTTTTAGGGTAGTGCAGTGGTGTTTGTGTAGTGTAGGGGGTCGTGCTGGTGGTAGTGTTTTAGGATTTAGGTTAGTGCAGTGGTGTTTGGGTAGTGTAGGAGGTCGTGCTGGGGGTAGTGTTTTAGGGTTTAGGATAGTGCAGTGGTGCTTGTGTAGTGTAGGGGGTCGTGCTGGGGGTAGTGTTTTAGGGTTTAAGGTAGTGCAGTGGTGTTTTTGTAGTGTAGGGGGTCATGTTTTAAGATGCAATGCTCCAATACCTGACCAGTCTGCACTACATAAAACTGCAAAAAAACTAAAAATAAAAAGTGTTTTGCACATTTTTGTCATTGGGCTATATGTGGGCTACATCTGGGTAATATTTGTGCTACATTTGGGCTCTTTTTTCACTGGTGGCCATCTTGGAAGACTTCTTTGTTATGAAGTTTCCTAATTTCTTCATTTACTGCAGTCTTCTCAGTAGGAAATGCTTTCAGTTTTTTACTTTGATTCCATCAAGAAGGCATTCAGATGTGTCTCACATCTGCCATAAATTCAGAATGTTAGCACTCTAGTTGCTCATTAGATCACTGGAGTAAAGCTACTGCTCACCAGGGAGTTAACTGGTAGTCTGCTGCTGGTATTGAAAGTGATTGTTTCAGTCTGCATGTCAGAATTTTCTAATGAAATAGAAGAGGATATGAGATCTCACTTAAAACATGCCCTAATTTTTCTTTCTGCAGCACTAACCATAATTTCTATTTCAAAAAGAACCCCTCATTTTGTTCCTTTTTAAATTAAATGTTTTAAGTGTTATCGGTTTATTCCAATCAAGATGGCTTCAGGTGTGCCATACTTTTGTCATAAGTAAGGCTGTTAGCGCTCTAGTTGTTCTTTAGAACACTCTGGGAAGCTGCAGTAGAACACAAAGGCATCAACTGGCAGGCTGCTCCTGTTGAAATATAACAGGAAGATATTTGAGATCACACTTGAAATATGTCCTAATTTTTCTTTCTACAGCACTAACCATAATTTCTATGACAAAATGAACCCCCTCATTTTGTTCCTTTTTAAATTAAATGTTTTAAGTGTTACCAGTTTATTCCAATCAAGATGGCTTCAGGTGTGCCATACTTTTGTCATAAGTAAGGCTGTTAGCACTCTAGTTGTTCTTTAGAACACTCTGGGAAGCTGCAGTAGAACACAAAGGCATCAACTGGCAGGCTGCTCCTGTTGAAATATAACAGGAAGATATTTGAGATCACACTTGAAACATGTCCTAATTTTTCTTTCTACAGCACTAACCATACTTTCTATGACAAAATGAACCCCATCATTTTGTTCCTTTTTAAATTAAATTGTTTAAGTGTTACCAGTTTATTCCAATCAAGATGGCTTCAGGTGTGCCATACTTTTGTCATAAGTAAGGCTGTTAGCACTCTAGTTGTTCTTTAGAACACTCTGGGAAGCTGCAGTAGAACACAAAGGAATCAACTGACAGTCTCTGCCCTTGTTGGATGTACATGTTTTACTGAGAATGTCAGACTTCATTCTCACATGAGTGAGAAAGATAATGTGAATTTACAGAAAATATGCTCTCATTTTAGCTTCTGGAGCACCTTCCAAACCTCCATGGGACAAGCATGAGAAAATAGTGTTCTCTCAAACATGATTCATGATATCCCAGCAGAAGGTTTTTCACATGGTAAAATCACCTTAGAATACACCACAATTCCTAAAATTAGTATGGTACCATCAACAAATAAATTCTAATGTAACTAAAGCCTGTTATCACCCTTTATAGTTCTCCTTTTGGTGACCCTCAAAATCTTCTATTCACTACAATGCATTTCAATGAGGTACTATCATTTATATTGGTCCCAAGATGGCTGCCAGCAATTCCAGGATGAAGTGCTGACATCCAATCAGATCTCACGATGACATGTGTGGTTAGGCTCCGCCCAGATATATATGTGACTTTACTTTTGATTTTCTCAGGAACTGCTCAACGGATTTACACCATTTAAGCAAAAGGCACGACACTGAACCAAGGGCTACCTCTTTGCCAAATTTGGTGTAATTCCGTTCAGCAGTTCGGGCTGTAGCTGCGACTAAAGGTTCCTATGGAAAAATGAATGGGGAAAACGCGTTTTGGGACCCCCCTTTTTTCTCGGCCCCCGCTTGACGTATCACCCCGAGACTTTCAGGATAGGAGCGGACCGGAGCGCCCCAACAAGTTGGAAACTTTCGCGAAGATTCGTCAACCGGCGCCAACGTTATTTCAAATAGAATGTCGCGGATTTCCTATGGATAATAGGTTTTAACTATAACTATCTACTGGCGACCGCCAGTAGATAATACACATGCTCACATACATATATATATATGCACTACAGCTCTCTTTTACAAACTTCACAGCGCTGCAGGTAACAGTTTGGGTTATTGACTTATGTGGGATGGTTATATATTGTGAATGGCTAATTGTACTTTTTTAAATTTAGTTCAATACTCAGTGTTGTCTCCTCTGCTAGCCAATGAAGCCCGCTCATTTGGATGTGGATTGCCACTTGCCACCACTGGCTTGGGTGTATGTGACTGTGGCTAGCTTCTGAGCCCACTATAGCTTGTGATTGTTGAATACAGAATGTAAAGTGGGGCTTCCATCGTCTATGATTGCAAGTTATCTCAAGCCAAGTGTCAGGAGCTACATTCTGATACATCAAGGAAAAGGAATCACAAAATTACAAGTCCAATAATGCAATGAGCATCCCAGGACTGGGTGAGATAGCCACAAGTCGCCATGAGAACCGGAGACCTCTGATCACTATGGGTTCCCTTCAGAATGCAAATATGTGCCTCTGTGCAAAATGTGCATTTTCAAATCGAGCGGTCATCTCTGCCCACAAGGGTGCGCTCACCCGCATGCGCTGAGCAATGTAAATAACACTTGATCAACTTTGTGTATAAAGGCTGTCTAGCGACTGAGCAATTATCAGTTTTTATGCCTGAATATCCTTTTGGTACCAAATTGTTTTTTTTGTGAAACTGGTCAATAGTATACAACTCACTCAGAGCCACCCAGGAAACAAACACCTTAGCGCACATATGTAGAAACGTATTGGAAAAAATATTCATAATTTCTTAGGATTTAAGTTTATTTGCTGATATCAGTGTCCAATGCCTCTCATACACTGTTGAATATTATGGATTGATCTATTTATAAATCCCCAAATTTATGCAGATGTGCAGCTACAGTAAAGAGAGAGAGAGAGAGAAAGAGAAAGAGAGAGAGAGGTGCAATAATCAGACAATATTTAGTAGGGAGGACTGAGATTTAAATGTATTTATCTTTGTTGCACAGTCTCCAGCTAAACCACTAAACCTAGTTAACCCGCACTGAGTTTATTCTGCAATGGGACATCTTTATCGGTGTTAGGATTCATCACAACGTAGGGTGCAACAACCACCTTCTCTATACACATGTGGACATGCTGTTTTCTAATTTGCTGACACTTTTTTGTTGTCTTGGAAGCCAGAGGCAACAAACGATGATGTCTGGACAGGTGCTTCATCATGCTCTCATTTGTGCTGGCGCTGTGGTTTGATGATTCTTTATTTTTCAATTAGAAGACTTAACATTGGCAATAACAAAACACTTTTAAACTGACCTTAAGTCAAGCTTGCACACTTGTGTAACACTTATGAGCAGAATGATCTAATTTCGCAAGCCAGCAAACCAAATTGGTATGGCATTTGCTTCTAGCCTTTTGACTTTGTCAATGCTTGTTCTGTTTTGTATGCACGTATGCATGTATGTGGTATTTCTATAGTGTGAACCAAGCCTAAAGGTAGCAGGGCACTGCACAGGATCAAATACACCCAGAAAGTAAGTCAATGAATGATAGTAGAAGTGGCTGGTTTGTGGACTGTTGTTGCTTTGTTCTGTAGGGTTCTTTAAAGAGCTGCATCTACAGCTCCTTACTGGAGTGGAGCAGTGTTGGGGCGGTCCTGATGGATACAGGGATGTTATTTCAGATCCTGGATACATAAATGGAAATGCCTTGAGCCTCGTTTTGTTCTATTTTTACACTGCTTAGTCTGCAGTCTGATGGTGTCCTGGCTGCAGGTGTGCTAAGAGCCACCATAGATGGTGAGTTCGTCTGCAAGATAAGTGGGGGTGCTGGGCATGACAGCTTTGTAAATATTGCAGCTGGTTTTAAGATAGTGATGATGAGCAAGGGGAGCCATTGGATATCCATCAGCATGGAGTTGATGTAATCATATTCCTTCACACCCTGGATGAGACACGCAGCAGCACCTTAAAGGGTGCCAATGTGGAATCTGGAAGGTAATGGATCAGGGCATTGCCGCCATCCATATAAGCGAGTACACAGGGTTTGAACAGCAGTTCTGAAGTCATTTTCTCAAAGAAACAGTTTCACTTTCTTTTAGAAATGGAGCTGATTACACACCATTTTTGTTTGCAATGTGTTCTTTGAGGGTGAGGCTGTTTTCCAGTGTGAATCCAAGTGACATGCTATTCAGTGAAACGTGGTGGGGTTCAAAGATGTGAAGGTTCATGTCACCGAGCCAGGTATGTACTGTTTTCTTGTTTGTTGCTCATGGCAAATAACTAACCCTGGGCGGTGAACTCCGCTCCGCTAGCGGAGTTTGCAGAGTTTTCTGCACTCCGCATTACGCGGAGATCGCGGAGTTCTGAAAAAACCCTGCTTCGCGTTGCGGAGCGGAGTTTTTTTCCTCGCTCACGTTCGTCAACGTCAAGTTGGCGACCGCGAGCGAGGAAAATCAAACTCCTGGCGAGATTTTTCCTCGTTCGCGATCATCAACATCAAGTTGGCGAGTGCGAGCGTGGAAAATCAACATCCCGGCGAGATTTTTCCTCGTTCGCGATCGTCAACATCAAGTTGGCGAGTGCGAGCGTGGAAAATCAACATCCCAGCGAGATTTCTCAACACGGGGGGGTCAGGTTTCTCATTGCGAGTGGTCGCGTATGCTTGCGACCGCTCGCGTTGAGAAACTGCCTGTTCGCGTTGAGAAAGCTGCTGCTCGAGTAAAAATCTACTCGAGCAGCAGAAAAGGAAAGCTTGCGCTGTGCATGGTGCCGTTCGCAATGAGTGCACAGTGCGGACAAGCATCCGGCACTGTGCAATCACCGCAAACGGCATTTTTCTATTATAGTCCGCCGCTCGCGGAGCTCTGCGTAGTGTGACAGAGTTTTTTTTGCACTTCGCAGTGTTCTGCGTAGTGCAACTCCGCGAACTCCGCCCAGGGTTGCAAATAACAGCAATTCTGTCTTGGTTGGGTTGAGCTTCAGGTAGGCTCTGGACATCCAGGTGTGCAGGGACATTTTAATGCGTGGGCAAACTGGGCTGTCACCCAGAGCCCCAGCCTTTCATGGGGCCCCCTGATAGAGCCTGCTCTGATCTGCAGAGTCTTGCTCCAATGAACTTGAATATTTCTTGAAGGGATTGCTTTAAATACTGTTGTCCTTTAATTTATTTTTCATGTTGGTGATGTGTGAGACAAATGTTGTGTTTATGTTTCACGCAACAGCCATAGAAGAAAGTTTGTTTTAGATCAAAACAGGACCTCACTTATGAGAAACGGGAGGGTGTCAGAGAGATTATTTGCAGTAATATTAATGAGCTGCTTCTGTGTTACAATATTGAAAGCACATCATTATCCCTGAATATTAGATGTAAACACATTTAGAATTTGGATGAGTGTACCTGTGCAGTGTCAGTGACCTGGCCAAGAGAGGGCATGAAAGAGCTAAAACCGGATCATATAGTCAAAGCTGAACCCGAACAGGGGCCCCCACAATTTGTTTGACCCAGGGCCCCCAAAATCCTTAAGATGTCCCTGCAGGTGTGAATGATGTGTAGGCAGTGCTCAAGGTGTTGGATGTCTGACGCAGAGGAGAATTTCACGTAGAGTTGTGTATCATCAACATATTGGGATGCAATTATCTTTGAGCAGAGCTCCCTGTAGAGGATGACGATGACAAGGGACAGTATGTAACCCTTGGGGACATGGATCTTTTAGAATATGGGGGTGCCCATGGGAACAAACTGGCGGTGGTTCGAAAGGGAGTAGAAAGACCAGTGAAGGATATTGTCAGGGAACTCCATTTCCATATTTACCATAGGTTTATAAAACATTGTTGGATCTGCCAGGCCCTCACCAATATTGAAAATAAAAATATTTTTTGGGTCTCAAAAGTACATATTGCCATAGAAATCCCTGGAACAGAATGGAATGACTTTGCATGTGGATGTGCTTCTTGTGAGGGAAGAGAATGCCATCTGTCACAGTGAAGTTAGCCAATGGCTGATGGGAGCTGACCCATTGTCACATACTGTAGGGTTTATGAGCAGAAGAAAAATATGAATGACACTACAACAGATCATTAGCTGATGTGGGCTTTCTGAAAGCCCCTGCGATTTAGTGGATGTTTTTAGATGCTGCACTTTATGCATTTTTAAAATGGCATCCCAAAGCTATCAGGGACACTTACAGGTTATAGAATTGTATTCTAGAATGGTCAACTAAGCATTTTATCCTTGTGAGGTCAAATAAATAAGTGTTGTCAAATGGAAAATCATTGCTCCTATTATTAAGTGCCAACGAGCAACACCGCTTCTAGAGGGCTATGGTAGATGTAAAATCTTTTTGGTGCAATAATAGTGAACTGCAATTCCTAATCTGTATACCTTCACTTCTATTTCTACTCATTTAGCTCAATTTTTTATTACCTTCAAAAGGAAAACTTACCTTGGCAAATAAGAAAGATTTACATATTGTTTCTCATCACCATTTTAAAGAAGGTAGATCTTCTCATTACTTAATCTACCCTTTTCATACAGAAGACCCCCCCCCTCACCCGCCGGGAAGGCATGTTAGATTAAAAGTGGTGACCCATCTCCGCTGCAAGATGTAGGGAAAAGTAAATGTAACTATCATTGCAACCTGAGTACGGATAAACTCCCATAGTAAATCATGCTAGTTCCTGCTACAACACCAGTGTGCTTTTTGCAGGATATGGTTGTCCTTGCAGCTTAGTGTGAGGGGTGCTAAAGCCCATAAAGCGAGCACTGTGAGCACTAAGTTTAGACCCACTCTCTTTCACAGTTAAGGACTGACTGTTATCTTAAGTAGTTGAAGAGCTGCAGCAGCGCCATTTTACCACCGTAGACAGTGGTAAACCGTTGCTTGTCACATGCGCTTTGGAAGGCTTGTGCTGCTTTTTAGCTACAAATGTGGCAACAATTGCTGAGATAGCTAAAATAAACACTGAACATAAAGCAGTAATATAGAAATGGCAACATAACACAGTTAAATGAAAAAAGGGCACATCACAACAAACTTTCAAAACAGAGCGCAACACAATTGTTGTACAAAACAACAAAATCATAATGCAACAATGAACAAAACAATAATACAGTAATGCACTAAATACAAAAGAACACATCATCACCACAACAAAATGGCACACTTCAAAGGTGTACAGAAGTTATTGTCACAGCTTACCATCTCCAGAATCCTGCTATCATAATATGGTAGTAAAAGATGTTCGAAGGAAGCACTGCTTTAACTAACCACCAAGGACATGAAATAGTACCAGTCAAAAATGTTTTGTGATACGGCCCATAGAATGTACTTTTCAACAGATAGGAAGCCTCTGGGAATGGCAGTGTTTGTGCTCTTTCATGCTCTGGTACACAGTTATACCTTTATTTTGTAATGGAGCTTAATACGTAATATAATAAAATCTAAGCCTGTCATAAGTGTCCTAAATCACTCTCCATAGGGAGTAATCTACTGCATCTCTTTGTATACTGGATCCATTCCTCTAGACGTTTGTCCACACCACCTAGCAGCGGCCCGTGCTGGTAAGAGCTGTGGGGCCGGGTTGGGGGGGGGGATTTTGACAGATGACAGCGGAGAAAAATTAAATAAATAATTAATTTTCCCTCGTCGTTGTCTGTCAAAATCCCCCACACCCGGCCGCACTGCTCTTACCTGCACGGGCTGCGGCTGACCACATACGCATAACGAAGTTAGCACCAAAAGTTGCTTTTTAAGTCACTAATAATCCATCAGTGCCTTGTCTTATGGAACCTAACTGCAGAGCACCAAAAACTTCACACAGCTCATTCAATATCACTCCCCCCATTACCCCAATTCATCCAACATCCCTACCAGATCACAAGAATTTAGAACAAGTAATGTTATTGCTAACTGCACTATGTACTATATGCTTCTGTTTTGTTTGCTCTTATCTGGTGCAGAAGTAAAGCAGACCAGGACACATGAAAGAAAGTTAGTTCCTTTATTTTAAGCTTGTTCACCAGTCGGACAGCCCCACACTACAGCAACCCCAATGCAATGGCCAGCACTGACCCATCAGAGAGCATCAACATTTGAGTCACTGCAGCACTGCAGAAAGAGAACCAGCGCGAACAATATGCAGCCATAATACACAGCTTACCAAAGTAAATAGCAATGACCAATCTATACTACTACAATGGAAGCGAAGTGTAGTTCATGAAACATGTGTGGGTTGGTTGCTTATTTTATGGAAAAAACACATTAAATGCATAAAATATTGTAATGAAACTGCATAAAAGATTGTGAAAACGTTTTTGGGAATGATTAAGGAACTCAGAAATCATAAAGACTACAATATTAATAACAAAACCTTGAAGCCCTACATCTGATCTGTTTAATGATCCAGCCTAAAGAGGGTGATGCATTGCTTACTATACACTCGGTACAACACACACCAGTGCTTGCTTGAAAATTCATAATGAAAATTCCTAAATAAGTATAAAATAATTCAATGCTACGCTTTTCTTCACATTTTTTCACTGAGTGGGATCCAGGCATGGTGCATTAATGTCGTTTTGGTATACTGGAGGGAGGAAGTTGGCTAAACAATCTATGGACAGCGTGTTAAACCACTTCTTGCTCTCATGAGTTGTTGATATGGGTCAACACACCACAGAAGATCAGCATTATGTGATGTGCCCAGCTGCACTCACCTCGGTGGACGTCGTCTAAGCTCGCCTCAGTGAGGTCAGGTAGCTAGTCTCCACTTCGCAGAAGGTACCAATTTAGAGCCATTTTAAAGTGATGCGTGGACAGCGAGTCTCAGCACAGACCATCTCCCTCCTTCTCACTCCCAGCTCGTACTAATGGCTGCCCGTGTTCAAGTATTGATTTTAGATGTAATAGGTATTTAATATAAAAACAAAAAGCCCTTTGTGACCTTAGAAGTAATGATGGACTAGCTAAAAAAAAAGGAATGCTGGAATTAATTCTGCTGAGTTAATCTAATGGAAAGATTAAACAGAAGTATAAAATTCTGTTTATCAGCGTGAGGAGGTAAGATTTTGTCCACATGAAGGGAATCTAGGTGACCACCTGCTCTCATTTTTCATTAAAAACACTGATGAATGTGCCTCTCCACGCTTACCTATTCAGTTCTTTGGAGAGTGGTGGAATTTCTGTTAATCCTTCTGCTAGATTGCAGTAAACAAAATGGTGCTATGGGATGCATCCTAAAAATAAAATGATATGGTCCTCAAACCTATCTTAGATTTAAATACTGTGAATTGTTCTTCATAATTTCAGGTCAAACTGTAGCTCATGTCAGATTGGGGTAGTGGATTATTTGGTGAGGGTTGCATGATGGAACAACGCATGCCATTACCATGCATGCCTTTACAATGCCCTCATTACAACAAATGCATCTTTTTCACGCATGCCCTTGCCACAAAACCTTTACCATGCATATGCCTTTACCACGCATGCCTTTGCAACAAATTTTGCTGTAAAGGCATTCACGGTAAAGGCATATGTGTGGTAAAAATTTAAGAGGTACGTATAACCCATAATGCCTATATATATATGTATGGGTGAGTGAATAGATCTGTGAATGGCTGGGTGTTTGAGTGAGTAGCTCTATGAAGGAGTGAGTGGGTGTGTGAGTACTGGTATGGGTCTGTGAATGGGTATGTGAGTGGTTGTGTGGGTGTCTAAGTGGGCATTCAAAAGGTTCTATGGGGTGTGAATAGTTGTGTAAGTGGTTTTGTGGATGATGTCATCAGTGATGCCATTTGAGATGCCATCAGTGATGTCACTGACCATGTCATGAGTGATGTAATATGTGAGATCATAACAGTGCATTTCGGGCGTAAGTTATAGTTAGTTCAGGTAACTAGAAGCAGAATTTCACTGGTTTTGTACGAATGAAATCTGTGCCTAACTATAACATCCCTGTAACCTTTGCTTTTTTGGTGATTTTCTAAGGCTTTTTTAAAATTCTATTTCCTAAAAATAACATCCCTGAAACATTTGTTTTTTTCAGTGAATTGCTAAGGTTTTTTTATATTGTATTTCTAACTATAACATCCTTGTAACTTTGTAACCTTTGGTTTTTTAAGTGCATTTCTATGGTTTTTGAAATTTTATATTGTAGGTAACAATTCTGGGTAATTTTTGTTCTTAATAGTGATTAACTATACTTTTTTATTTTAATATTTTGTTCTAAGTTGTAAGTTGTGAGAGTGATTATATGATACTATGCATTAGTGTGTAAGTGGGAATATGAGTATGTGTGTGACTGATTGCATGTGTGAGTGGGAGCATTTCTGTTTGAATATATGTATAATTGAGTGCATAAGTGTAAGTATTTCTGTAACAACTTGTTTAAAATGGTACTTAATATGTTTTTAAAAACACTTTGTTGTAAGTTGTGTATAGTGTAATTCAAGTTTTTACCTGACGCGGCCCTTCACATATGGTACGCGACTTACTGTAGAGAATAATAATATATATATAGAGAGAGACTTGTAGTATTTAGTTTGAGATTAGAGGATTAGTAATACACTAATTAAAAAAATGTTGGAAGGAGTAAACATCTTGTTTATAGTGATGTATATTCATTTTAGGGAGTCGCAGTGCGCTCACGCACCTTTGTGGTTCGTATTTCCGGCATATGACTGTCCATGAGCGGGTGCATGACCCTATGAGTGGATTTGTGAGTGGGTGTGTCAGTGTCTAAATGGGTCTTGAGTGGGTGTATGGCTGTCTCTGAGTGGGTCTGTCAGTGGGGGCATAAGTCTTTGAGTGATCTGTATGTGGGTTTATGAGTCTGTCAGTGGGTCTCTGAGTGTCTGAATGACTGAATTAGTAGTTCTTGGAGTGGATGTGGGAGTCTCTCAGTGGCTCTCTGCGTGGGTGTATGTGTCTATGAGTGGCTCTGTGAGTGGATGTGTGACTGTCTTTCTTAGTCTGTGTGTGAATGCATTAATGTATGACTGAGTGTTGGCATGTATATTTTTTATTATTTATTTCTGCAAAGTTAGTGACCCCACCACGACAGAGTTGCGACTCCTCGTGTGTGGAAAGAAAACAATTTACAATTTTTTTTAGCTCATAAGGTATGCTTCATAAACCCTTACAATACAATATTGAAGTCAAATATTGGAGTCAGGGTACACCTACCCTGACCTCTTCTGTACTTCTTAACACTTCCATATATCCCCCGGGACCAGCTCCTGCTTCATGAAATGGTTGCCCTTTAAAAAAAATTATTTATTCCACTGGGGTGGGAGACTCTACCAGGACTATACAGGGGGCCACGCTGGGTGCCGTGATGGTATCTTGACCCCTACTACGTGGGGAAATAATGACCTCTCCATTCTAAAACTCAAAACGGACAACTAACACACCCCTTCAATACACCTATGGGGTCAAGGTACTCCTACCCTGACCCCTTCTAAGTTTTTTTTCCCCTTTAAACAATCCTCCACAAAATGGTGGCTATAAAATTTTCCACAGCTTGCGCCTAGCCAATTAAAGCACTCCGCCTGTCGCTTGGCTTCGCGTAGCACCGCTGTTAGATTAGGCTCGTTGATGCTCATGTAATGCCATGTATAAGTTAGCATTCGCTGCACCATTTTCTTTTTTAGACTCCATTTTGTGTGATGTTCGAAACTAATCTTTCTAGTTCCAAGAAATACCCTTTGCTAAGTTTTGTTTCTGCAATAAAGAACTGTTGGTGCCAGTGCATAGCTTTCCCACTAGATAAAGGCCCTCTCACACCTGTCTGGCAGTTTGATTGCAGCGCAGGGTGAAACGGCCTTGAATTGTCCTGGGTTGTGCAAGATACGAGAGCAGAAACTTTTTTTTGTTTTTTTATAACCCTGGGCGGTGAACTACGCTCCGCTCGCGGAGTTTACGGAGTTTTCTGCACTCCGCGTTATGCGGATCTCGCGGAGTGCAGAGAAAATCCGCTACATTTTTGCTCGCTTGCCTTCCTCAACGTCAAGTTGGCGACCGCGAGCGAGCAAAATCAACATCCCGGCGAGATTATTCCTCGTTCGCGATCGGCAACATCAAGTTGGCGAGCGCAAGCATGGAAAATAAACCTCCCGGCCAGATTTCTCAATGCGGGGGGGGTCAGGCTTCTCATTGCGAGTGGTCGCGTATGCTCGTGACCGCTCGCGATGAGAAACTGCCCGTTCGCGTTGAGAAAGCTGCCGCTCGAGTAAAAATCTACTCGAGCGGCAGAAAACGACTGCTTGCACTGTGCATGATGACGTTTGCAATGATTGCACAGTGCGGACAAGCATCCAGCACTGTGCAATCACCCCGAACAGCATTTTCCTATCGCACTACGCTGCTCGCGTAGCTCCGCGTAGCGCGGCAGAGTTGTTTTACCGCTTCGCGTAGCGTCGCATAGTGCAACTCCGCGAACTACGCCCACCCTTATTTTTTTACTGTCCAGCTACATCTGCTTGGAAAATTCCACTATAGGTGTGTTTTTAACTAACCATGCAGTGTACATAATGTATCTTTATGCTTACTGTTCCTCAGTTCCCTCTGTAGTACTCTTACGAGATTGTGCAGAGGAAGCCCCACTCTGAGCGTATACAAATAAATGGTTACTGGTGTATATTCTGCACTGGTTCTCCGACTCTTCATTTGGTATGGAAGGGTGAGAGGTGGTCTGTGGTGACCCGGGTGGCCCTAAGCGGGTCACTTCCTTCACTGCGATCGGAGCCGCGAGCCGTCTCCATCCCTATATATACAAATTTGGATTTTCCTTAATATTTCAAAAACTACTGAATGGATTTACACCAAATCATGAAAAGGCAATTCCCTGAACCAACATCTACCTTTCTGCCAAATTTGGTGTAACTCCGTTCAGCAGTTTGAGCTGTAGCCGTGTCTAAATTTCCTTATTTAAAATGAACATGGGGAAAACGTGTTAATAACCCCCCTTTTTATCACCCCCGCTTGACAGATCACCCTGAAACTTTCAAGACAGCAGCTGAATGAAGCACCAAACTAGTTTTGCAAAGTCACGAGGATTTATCAAATGACGCCAAAGTTATTGGCAAATGAAAAACGTTCTTCCTATGGAAGCTAGGTCCTAACTATAACTAACTACTGGTGACCAAGTGATGTCACTGAACATGTCATGAGTGATGCAATATGTGGGGTCAGAAGCAGTGCATTGCGGTGGCGTAAGTTATAGTTAGCTCAGGTAACTATAACTGCTGAATTTCTATGGTATGTACAAGTAAAATCTGAGAATAACTATAACGTCCCTGTAACCTTGGTTTTCTATTTCCTAGCTATAATGTCCCTGCGAATTTCTATGGTTTTCTAACTGGTAGTTGCGTTTGCCTCCGACCAGCTCTCAGGAATCCTGCTGTGTCGGACTTCCATGAAGTAACAGGAGGGCTTCTTGGCCCCCATGGACCCTCAGCATGAATTATGACGTCATCCCCCAATCAGAAGTGTGCCAGGAGGCGCATTTGCAGAGTGGTGGAGAAAGAGGGCAGGGCCTCCAACCAGCTCTCAGCAATCATTCTGTGTGGGACTTACTGGAGCCAGGTCACAGGAGGGGTTCTTGGCCCCCAAAGACCCTCAGAATCCAAGGAGACTTCATCCCCCAGCCAGTAGTGCACCAGGAGGCGCATTTGCAGCATGGTGGAGAAAGGGGGCAGTGCCCTTGACCAACTCACAGCAATCCTGCTGTGTGGGAATTGAGGTAAGAGGAGGAGGTCTTGGCCCCCAAGGACCCTCAGCATCCAATGGGACTTCATCCCCCAACCATCAGTGCACCAGGAGGCATTCGCAGAGTGGTGGAGAAAGGGGGTTTGGCCTCCGAAGACCTCTCAGCAATCCCGCTGTGTGGGACTTACAGGAGGTTACAGGAGGGCTTGCTGGCCCCCAAGGATCCTCAGCATCTAAGGGGACTTCATCCTCCAACCAGTAGTGCACCAGAATGCATGTTTTCCCAACAAATTAGAGATGGGGAGGGGGCCTGCGTGGCCCCCTCCCTGTGCCAAATTCGGCCCCAGGGACCCCATCCCCAGGGCTCAACCAATTGGAGTAGGGAAGAGGGGCTGTGTGGCCCCCCCTCCCTGGACCAAATTCGGCCCTGGGAACACCATCCCTGGGGCTTGGCCTCTTTACTCTGGGTGCCACTAGGTGTACAATGGGACCACGGGGAGCCTCAAGGCTCCCGTGGTCCCTGCCAGCTCCCCGCCTTCTGCTGGAGCCGGCATTGCTGTGACAGAAAGGGTGCTGCTGAGCAAAGTCATCTTTTCATCTGTTTCTCTGCACGCTTATTTGCATGCAGAGAAACAGATGAAAACTTTGCTTTCCGCAAGCCTGAGCTGTTTGTCAGCTCCAACTTGCAGAAAGCGGAGCTATGTTTGCTTTTGCTTGGTGGGAACTGGCAGCTCCCACCATGCAAAACCAAACAGCTATGTCCCGGTGGTGGGCACCCTGGGACATAGCAGAAGCTGTCCCTGGGGTGTGGCGGTCCCCAAGGCCATCCATAGCTCCAGGGAGGTGGTGGTCCCCGGGGCCAGGGGTCTCCGATGAACCCCCTACATTAATGTATTTCAGCCCTGGGGAGGTCCCTGGGAGCAGCAGGGGGGGCATGGGCCCTCCTGTATATTTGATAAATTGCCTCGGGGAGGTGGTGGTCCCCAGGGCAGTAGTGGGCTGCATGAGCCCCCATGCATTCATATGATAATTAGCCCCGGTGGGGTGGCAGTCCCTGGGCTGCGGGTGGGCCAAGTGTGCGCACACATTATTTTACATATGTCTCAGGGAGGTGGCGGCCCTCAGGGCTGCGGGTGGGCCTTTTCTGAAATCTACCTCCAACATGATTTTGGAAACTATACATCCTTGTCTCTCAAAGGAATAGATACAAACAGTAGCTACTAGAAAAAAATCGCCCACAAAATAAAGGGAGACAACTAGAAACGTAAATATCAACCATCAGAGGCTGCCAACAGACCTGAACCATTAACATAATGGTTTTTTAAATTTTAAACAAAACTTTTTTGACTATTTTTGCACATTTAGTGGTGTTCTTTTTAAAAAAGAAAAAACTATCTTTCAGGTCACGAGATGGTCTAACCCTTGTAAAATTTAAGCCTTTTTAGATCATATTGCACTTGCACTTTATTGAACTGGCGACTGCCTCAGACAGGATACATAGGATGGTGACAAGCCTCTAAAAAACCCAAAGCGAAATTCCGACTAAAACGCATTTATGCCGGGATATCTTTAGCTTATTTGCACAGTTAACATTGCCACTTTATACAAAAAGATTGTGTTTTAACAAAGTCAGCGTTTTAACATCAATTTTTTATGAATACTTATTTAAAAAACAATTTTAATTATTTATTCATTTTTGTGGAATTTACAAGGGTATTGCTGCTACATTATGTAATATTTATTCAATATTTATGTATTGTGCAATATAATTTTGTGTATTTATACAAATCATGTAAATTGTTAAATGAACAGCATGTTCAAACCCAGGTTAAAATAATCATGTAACCAGTCCACCTAATTAATTGGACAAAATGGATCAATGTGAAAAAATTGGGTTTCAAACTTTTGTCATCAAAAGTATGTTTTCAGTGTCTATGGGGCGGGAACCAGTACTTGCACCAATTTACACTGTCACTTTAAAAAGGGAAAAAATGCCTGATAGCGTTGTCATGTGATCAAGGTCCGCTAGGACCGAAACGCGTAATGGCCGACAGAAAATAAACAACATATGCACTAAATCGTGGTCCGTGCCTGCTTACTGCATCGGGAAGGGTGACTTTCGGCGAGCAGCACGTCTTGATATTGAGGCTGGAGAGGCTTCGGCCAGTCTAACACGGACCCCCGTTCATGAAGAGGCGACGACATTTGGAAACTACTATTTCCGGGTCACACGCCGGAAATATTTGTGTTTGAAGTCTCCGAAAGGAATCACGTCGTCGGCCCCCCCGCGGCTAAGGAAACTGACTGACTGCCTGAAAACGGACTCCTTGGGCGCCGAGTCGGAGGACCCGCCGGACGAGGATTGAACGTTGGAAGGTAAGACGTCAAAAGGCATTGCGGGGTGAGCGGTGTGCAAAAGTGAAAGTAGGAGGAGCACACGAGAGAAAATCATCCTACAAACATCACTGTTATTGAACTATATACTAGACCAAAGATGTCGGAAGACACGCTGAGGGTCCGGGAGGCGGCAGCCTCTGAAATGTTTGGCAATATACCGACTAGTAACGTAGTAGCAAAGGAGAGCAATACTATGGCAAGTTCAAGCTGCCACAACATTAAAGATAAATTTCGAGCACTGGAAAAGCTAATGCGCGCAGAACAGGGCAAATGGTGGGAGCACAAATCCCTACATCGCTAACTTGACGTGGGGAGGATCCTGAGGGGACTAAGGATCCTAATAGCCCCCAGCTATGACCAACCAAATCCCGAAATGATGAAAGACTGGGCACATTGTAATCTAGAATCATCAAGACGCCTAGTAGAAATTTTGGTAAAATATGCAGAAACTGACAGGGTGGCATTGCAAGAAAAAATAGATACACTCAATGAGGAGATTACCAAACTAAACAAAGTTGATGAGGAAAAGAAACTCAGGGATGAAATGACAATGCAATTACGAAAAGAAGAAGACAAAATCAAGGAACGCAAAGCTTTCAAATTTCACCGAGACAGGGTGGACTATGAGACAGGACGCATCTTCACATTCTCTAGAAAGTATGATATAATGAAATCGAACAAAGCAAAAAGCCAGACCGAACAAGGAGCAGGAGCAGGTGCATCCACCAGCAAAGACAAGTATGTTTACACCTCAAACTCAGACTTAAGCTCTAACGTGGAAAGCGAAGTCGAATTGGAAGGACAGCAAACAACAATAAATAGAACTCTGCCAAAACTATCCCCGGCAGAAGAAATGAATTTTTTAGTCGAGGAACGGCGAGCGACACTCTGCCCGAGGACGCAACAGAACGCCAAAGGAAAAAGCGAAACCACAGGCGGAGGGAGAGGAGAAAAATCTGCAGAAAGACAAAACAGCAGCAAAAAACGAGGGAGGGGCTGGTGGAACCGCAAATGAAAGATAGTGACACGGCAGCCAAAACAGTGATCAACCTGACTGACATTGACCTCAGTAAAGCAGAAGAACAAATTCTGGCACTGGGCCTCTCATATTGTCCTGAGTCAAACTTTAATTACGCTAACACCAGGATGGACATTTACAGATTTGTAAGGAAGCTAAAATTAATGAAATATCATGCAATGTCCAAAGACAAACAAAAATACCAAGAAAAAACAACGGAATCAGCAACATGCCCCAATGATAACTCACAAGGGCCAACAAGTAGTGGTGACTCAACCCTCTTGAACACATTAATGGAACTCCAATGGGAAGCAACAAACACATGCCCTTCAAACAGCAGAGAAAATATCCAACACGGCTCCCCATCGGGATACACATCAGCACAAGATGGAAATGTATACGCACAAGGAACCAACGTGACAAGAGTGGTAACTCCATTCAAAAAGAAATCCAATTTTACGCCAATACTGCCAAGGGACAGTATAGACATCTTTAGTGACCAAATAACCACTGAAATTAAAAAAATTTATTTCAAGATGCAGCACACTAAACAAAAATGGAATCAAAACACTAGACAATACAATCAGCTGATCACCAAATTGCAAAAAAACAACAACATCATTGTCAGAAATGCCGACAAAGGGGGCAATATTGTCCTCTGGGACAGAAAAGACTATATGCAGGAGGCCATGGTCCAGCTCAGCAATAGAGAATGCTACAAAGTCAGCAACATATGGACATTAAAATCAATATATGAGGACTTCTATGGCAAAATACTAGCTTGGAAAAGCGCAGGAATCCTGACACCAGATGAATACAAATTCATACGAAAAGAGAACCCTGTAATCCCTAATATATACTTCATCCCAAAAATCCACAAGAACAGTACAAAACCGCCAGGCCGACCCATAATCTCTGCACAGAACAGCCTACTTGAAAATGCAAGTCAATATATCGACTATTTCCTAGAGGAACATGTCCAATCCCTACCAACCTACATCAAAGACACCAGTGACTTTTTGGATAAACTGCAACATTTTGAGTGGAAGGACAATTATCTGCTAATGTCATTGGATGTAGTGTCCCTTTATACAAGCATAAAGCACAGGGACGGTATAAGGGCACTAGAACACTTCCTAGGCAGGGGTCAAACAAAATTAACACCACACTGTACAATGTTAAGCAATATGACCAATTTTTGTCTTAATAATAATGTTTTTTTATTTGACAAAACATTGTACCAACAGATGCGTGGGGTGGCGATGGGGGTCAGCTTCTCCCCCAGCTACGCATGTTTACACATGGGCTGGTGGGAGGAGTTGGTCCTTGGCGCAACTCACAGGCACTATATGGACAATAATGTAAAACTGTTCTTAAGATTCATTGATGATTTGTTTATTGTTTGGGATGGGTCAATGCTAGAAGCCAACAATTTTCTAAGAGACATTAACAACAATGATCTCAACTTAAGCTTCACGTCCACCATCAGCAACAGCTCCATTCATTTCCTAGATGTTGAAATTTATATTCAAAACAACAAGTTGGAAACTAGATTATTCAGGAAAGAAACAGCAGGAAACTCAGTCATCCACTCTAGAAGTTTCCACCCCAGACATCTTGTCAACAGTATCCCCTATGGGGAAATGCTGAGAATCAAAAGAATATGCAGCAGCCCCACAGATCTAAAGAAAGCACAATTAGAAAGCAAAAAAAGATTCTTAGCAAGGGGGTATAAAAGTAGGACCATTGATGCAACCACAAAAAAAACCCAGGGCTTAGACAGAAATGTCCTTCTAAAACCAAAAGCTAAAGATGACATAAAACAAAAAGAAACCACGCAATTAAGGTTAATCATGGCGTACAGTTCACAACACAAAACAATTAGAAACATCATGCAACAAAATTGGCCTATAGTGCTCAATGACCCCGTCATAGGTGGCAGCTTGACAAACACCCTAGGCATTACATACAGGAGAGCACCGTCCATGAGTGGAAGCCTAGTGAAAAGCAGCCCTAAAGTCCTTGAACAACAAAACTGGCTATCGCTCAGGAAGGGCTTCACAAAATGCAAAAGTTGCAAAGCGTGCCAACATGGCATTAACAAAAAAACATACAAAACGCCTTTCAGTGACAGGGAAATAGAAATTTCTCGTTCCCTGCACTGTAAAACTGATCATGTCATCTACATTTTAGAGTGCTCATGTAACCTCAAATATGTGGGAAGTACCAAACTCCCGGCAATTATGAGAATTTTACAACACATCCGGGCCATCAAAAATCATGACCAAACCTACCCGGTGGCGAGACACTTTCAGGAAATACATAATAGTGATCTTAGCCATTTCTCATACTACCTCATAGATTCTGTCCCAAAAAACAGAAGGGGAGGAGACAGAGAGGGAGCACTGCGAAAATTAGAAACAAGGTACATTTTAAATTTCGACAGCAAAAGCCCGGGAGGTCTAAACACCACAGAAGACCTTTACACATGCATTTAAGCAATGTCCTACCCTAATTGAAAATAACATAAAAAAGACACACCTTTTCTGTAATCTACCTCCAACATGATTTTGGAAACTATACATCCTTGTCTCTCAAAGGAATAGATACAAACAGTAGCTACTAGAAACAAATCGCCCACAAAATAAAGGGAGACAACTAGAAACGTAAATATCAACTATCAGAGGCTGCCAACAGACCTGAACCATTAACATAATGGTTTTTTAAATTTTAAACAAAACTTTTTTGACTATTTTTGCACATTTAGTGGTGTTCTTTTTAAAAAAGAAAAAAACTATCTTTCAGGTCACGAGATGGTCTAACCCTTGTAAAATTAAGCCTTTTTAGATCATATTGCACTTGCACTTTATTGAACTGGCGACTGCCTCAGACAGGATACATAGGATGGTGACAAGCCTCTAACAAAACCCAAAGCGAAATCCGACTAAAACGCATTTATGCCGGGATATCTTTAGCTTATTTGCACAGTTAACATTGCCACTTTATACAAAAAGATTGTGTTTTAACAAAGTCAGCGTTTTAACATCAATTTTTTATGAATACTTATTTAAAAAACAATTTTAATTATTTATTCATTTTTGTGGAATTTACAAGGGTATTGCTGCTACATTATGTAATATTTATTCAATATTTATGTATTGTGCAATATAATTTTGTGTATTTATACAAATCATGTAAATTGTTAAATGAACAGCATGTTCAAACCCAGGTTAAAATAATCATGTAACGAGTCCACCTAATTAATTGGACAAAATGGATCAATGTGAAAAAATTGGGTTTCAAACTTTTGTCATCAACAGTATGTTTTCAGTGTCTATGGGGCGGGAACCAGTACTTGCACCAATTTACACTGTCACTTTAAAAAGGGAAAAAATGCCTGATAGCGTTGTCATGTGATCAAGGTCCGCTAGGACCGAAACGCGTAATGGCCGACAGAAAATAAACAACATATGCACTGAATCGTGGTCCGTGCCTGCTTACTGCATCGGGAAGGGTGACTTTCGGCGAGCAGAACGTCTTGATATATATATATATATATATATATATATATATATATATATGTAGGTAGGTTATAGTTAGAACCATGTTTCCATAGGAAAAGCATTTTCTTACTTGCCTATAACTTTGGCACCGTTTGACGAATCTTCACAAAATGTTTCAAATAAAATGGCCTGGTGATTTTTGTTCCACATGGAAAGTTTTGGGCGATTCGTGAAGTGGGGGCTGAGAAAAATGGGTTTAAAAAAAAGGTGTGTTTGGCATGTTAATTCCCATAGGGCCAGGCAACACGACTACAGCCTGAACTGCAGCACAGAATTACACCAAATTTGGTATAAAGGTAGATTTGGTTTCACAGATTGTGCTTTTTGTTATTTGATATAAATCTGTTAAGTAGTTTTTGAGAAATGTAAGAAAATAGAGTTAGTGATAACTCTGGCCACGACGACTTCACAAAAAAAAATGAGCTTGTGCAGGGAAATTCAGAGCTCTGATTGGCTGTCAATACTTCAACCAGCAAGTGTTGGCAGCCACCTTGGGACTCGGCTTCAAACAAGTTTAAAAAACAAATGCAAATAAAAGAGAAGGGGGCAGGGTAGGAATACCCTGACCCCATAAATTTGGTCCAGGGGTCCCTAAGAGATCTCAACAGACCAAAAAAGCATTTTTTCTTTTTAAAAGATTGCTGTAAAATTGCGATATTTGCGAATTTGCAGCCCAAATAAAAAAAGCAAGCGCCGGCTTCCACTCTTGCTTTTAAATAACCCCCGGGTGGGCCAGGTCCCGGGGGCATATCATAAAAATAGGAGGGTGTGCATGGGGCCCCCCTCCTAGAGCTTATGACAGCCCCGGGAACTGGCACTTCCCCGTGGAACTTCTTATTATGTATACGGGCGGGCCCAGCCTACCTTTAGCCCTGGGGACTGCCACCTCCCTGAGACACATGTAAATGAATGTGGGGAGGCCATGCAGCCCCCCCACAGCCCTGGGACCACTACAATCCTGCTGCACTTTATAATGTGTGCAGGCGAGCCCACTTGCCCTTACCGCAGCCCCGGAGATCGCCACCTCCCTGGGGCATATGTAAAATAATTTGGAGGGGCCCCTGCCCCCACAGCCCTGGGGCAATCATTAAATTGTATGGGGAGTGCATAGCCCCCCATGCCCCAGGGGCCGCCACCTCCCCAGGGCTACAATCAAATAATGAAGGGGGTTTGTCGCTGACCCCCAGCCCCGGGGACCATGATCTCCCTGGGGCAAAAACAAATGCAGAGCCATAGATGGCCCACTACCCCCCAGGACCGGCTCCTGATACCTCCCAAGGTGTCACCCTCGGGAGGTAGCTGTTTGCTTTTGCTTGGTGGGAGCTAACAGCTCCCATCAAGCAAAAGCAAGCATTACTCCACTTTCTGCAAGCCAGGGCTGTCAAACAGATCTGTGACTGGGGGGTGAGTGTCTGAAAAGTTTCAGCGCTCCATCCATCATCTCCTTGTGTTTGCTTTGTTCGCCCTAAGTTGGCAGGGTATGCCCAGACGTGGGTCCCTTGCTCACTTTGCCACTGGATTCAAGTTAGCCTGGCTGATGAGGGGTGTTACCCCGAAACCGGTCCGAGGATGCTTGGTTCCGGTTCAGGGAAGACCTGGCTTGGCAGTTTGGGCTGGACTGTTCCCATGAGGCAGAGGGTCCAGACTGATTTGCATATAGCTGGGTCTGAACTGAGGTGGGGAAGTGAGCTAAAGAACGATGATGGATTCAACCCAGATCTGTGACTGGGGGTGAGTGTCTGAAAAGTTTCAGCGCTCCGTCCATCATCTCCTTGTGTTTGCGTTGTTCGCTCTAAGTTGACAGGGTATGCCCAGACGTGGGTCCCTTGCTCACTTTGCCACTGGATTCAAGCTAGCCTGGCTGATGAGGGGTGTTACCCCTAAACCGGTCCCAGGATGCTTGTTTCCAGTTCAGGGAAGACCTGGCTTGGCAGTTTGGGCTGGACTGTTCCTATGAGGCACAGGGTCCAGACTGATTTGCATATAGCTGGGTCTGAACTGAGGTGGCGAAGTGAGCTAAAGAACGATGATGGATTCAACCCAGATCTGTGACGGGGGTAAGTGCTTAAAAAGTTTCAGCGCTCCGTCCATCATCTCCTTTTGTTTGCTTTGTTCGCCCTAAGTTGGCAGGGTATGCCCAGACGTGGGTCCCTTGCTCACTTTGCCACTGGATTCAAGATAGCCTGGCTGATGAGGGTTTTGAACCCGAAACCGGACCCAGGATGCTTGTTTCCGGTCCAGGGAAGACATGGCTTGGCAGTTCGGGCTGGACTGTTCCCATGAGGCACAGGGTCAGACTGATTTGCATATGGCCATGTCTGAACTGGGGTGGTGGAGTGAGCTAAAGAATGATGATGGATTAAACCCAGATCAGTTGACTGGGGGTGAGTGTTTGATTTGCTCTAACGCTCCATCCATCATCCCCTTTGGTATCGCTTTGTTCACCCTAAGTTGGCATGGTATGCCCAGACGTGGGTCCCTTGCTCACTTTGCCACTGGATTCAAGATAGCCTGGCTGATGAGGGTTTTGAACCCGAAACCGGTCCCAGGATGCTTGTTTCCGGTCCAGGGAAGACATGGCTTGGCAGTTCGGGATGGACTGTTCCCATGAGGCACAGGGTCAGACTGATTTGCATATGGCGATGTCTGAACTGGGGTGGTGGAGTGAGCTAAACAATGATGATGGATTAAACCCAGATCAGTTGACTGGGGGTGAGTGTTTGATTTGCTCTAACGCTCCGTCCATCATCCCCTTTGGTATCGCTTTGTTCGCCCTAAGTTGGCAGGGTATGCCCAGACGTGGGGCCCTTGCTCACTTTGCCACTGGATTCAAGATAGCCTGGCTGATGAGGGTTTTGAACCCGAAACCGGTCCCAGGATGCTTGTTTCCGGTCCAGGGAAGACATGGCTTGGCAGTTCGGGCTGGACTGTTCCCATGAGGCACAGGGTCAGACTGATTTGCATATGTCCATGTCTGAACTGGGGTGGCGAAGTGAGCTAAAGAACGATGATGGATTCAACCCAGATCTGTGACGGGGGTAAGTGCTTACAAAGTTTCAGCGCTCCATCCATCATCTCCTTTTGTTTGCTTTGTTCGCCCTAAGTTGGCAGGGTATGCCCAGACGTGGGTCCCTTGCTCACTTTGCCACTGGATACAAGCTAGCCTGGTTGATGAGGGGTGTTACCCTGAAACCGATCCCAGGATGCTTATTTCCAGTTCAGGGAAGACCTGGCTTGGCAGTTCGGGCTGGACTGTTCCCATTAGGCACAGGGTCAAGACTGATTTGCATATAGCTGGGTCTGAACTGAGGTGGCGAAGTGAGCTAAAGAACAATGATGGATTCAACCCAGATCTGTGACTGGGGGTGAGTGTCTGAAAAGTTTCAGCGCTCCGTCCATCATCTCCTTCTGTTTGCTTTGTTCGCCCTATGTTGGCAGGGTATGCCCAGACGTTGGTCCCTTGCTCACTTTGCCACTGGATTCAAGCTAGCCTGGCTGATGAGGGGTGTTACCCAGAAACCGATCCCGGGATGCTTGTTTCCGGTTCAGGGAAGACCTGGCTTGGCAGTTCAGGCTGGACTGTTCCCATGAGGCACAGGGTCAAGACTGATTTGCATATAGCTGGGTCTGAACTGAGGTGGCGAAGTGAGCTAAAGAACGATGATGGATTCAACCCATATCTGTGACTGGGGGTGAGTGTCTGAAAAGTTTCAGCGCTTCGTCCATCATCTCCTTGTGTTTGCTTGGTTCGCCCTAAGTTGGCAGGGTATGCCCAGACGTAGGTCCCTTGTTCACTTTGCCACTGGATTCAAGCTAGACTGGCTGATGAAGGGTGTTACCCAGAAACCGGTCCCAGGATACTTGTTTCTGGTTCAGGGAAGACCTGGCTTGGCAGTTTGGGCTGGACTGTTCCCATGAGGCACAGGGTCAAGACTGATTTGCATATAGGTGGGTCTGAACTGAGGTGGCGAAGTGAGTTAAAGAATGATGATGGATTCAACCCAGCTCTGTGACTGGGGGTGAGTGTCTGAAAAGTTTCAGCGCTCCGTCCATCATCTCCTTGTGTTTGCTTTGTTCACCCTAAGTTGGCAGGGTATGCCCAGACATGGATCCCTTGCTCACTTTGCCACTGGATTCAGGCTAGCCTGGCTGATAAAGGGTGTTACCCAGAAACCGGTCCCAGGATGCTTGTTTCCGGTTCAGGGAAGACCTGACTTGGCAGTTCGGACTGGACTGTTCCCATGAGGCACAGGGTCTAGATTGATTTGCATATAGCTGGGTCTGAATTGAGGTGGCGAAGTGAGGTAAAGAATGATGATGGATTCAACCCAGATCTGCGACTGGGGGTTAGTGTCTGAAAAGTTTCAGCGCTCCGTCCATCATCTCCTTGTGTTTGCTTTGTTCGCCCTAAGTTGGCAAGGTATGCCCAGACGTGCGTCCCTTGCTCACTTTGCTATTGGATTCAAGCTAGCCTGGCTGATGAAGGGTGTTACCCAGAAACCGGTCCCAGGATGCTTGTTTCCGGTTCAGGGAAGACCTGACTTGGCAGTTTGGGCTGGACTGTTCCCACGAGGCACAGTGTCAAGACTGATTTGCATATAGCTGGGTCTGAACTGAGGTGGCAAAGTGAGCTAAAGAACTATGATGGATTCAACCCAGATCTGTGACTGGGGGTGAGTGTCTGAAATATTTCAGCGCTCCGTCCATCATCTCCTTGTGTGTGCGGAGTTGTAGCAGCGGCAGTGCAGAGGACCAGGGTCCCTGATGCTGGTCGCGGTCAGGTCTTTGGACGGGCGCAGACGGGCTTGCCTTTGCCGCGCCAGTGGCGCACCTGCTGCGTGCTTCCTAGTGAAAATGAAGGAAAGAGTGAGAAGTGAAAAGGATAAAAGGAGAACAGTGACAGAAGGGCAGAACGAAGGAAAGAGGAAAAGGGGGACAAAAGGAAAGAGGCAAGAGAGGCAGAGGCAGAGCAGCAGAAGAGCAGAGTGCTCTCTCACTGGACCACCAGGAATGAGGCTCAGGCAGGACCCTGCGGGTGGAGGAGGGCCTCGAACACCCTGCAACAGAGCTCAGGGGACGGGCAGCCCTTAGTGGTGGAGCTGTGCGGGCGGAGAGCAGTCACACTGACCAGGTCAGTGGTCTTGCTCTTCTTGCCGCGCAGCGCCTGCCATTAAGTAGGGATCGGGGAGGGCGGGTCAGCTGGGAGGCAGGAGCGGTAAGGACACAATGGAGGGGGGAGGGGCTGCGGGGGCAGTAGCGGCGGGGGAAACAAAGAAAAGAGTGAGAAGTGAAAAGTGAAAATGAAACAAAATGAAGGAAAGATTGAGCAGTGAAAAGGAGAAAAGTGACAGAAGGTCAGAACGAAGGAAAGAGGAAAAGGGGCACAAAAGGAAAGAGGCAACAGAGGCAGAGCAGCAGAAGAGCATAGAGCTCTCCCACTGGACCACCAGGGATGAGGCGCAGGCAGGAGCCTGCGGGTGGTGGAGGGCCTCGAACACCTCGCAACAGAGCTCTGGGGGCTGAGGGGGCAGCACTTATTGGTGGAGTTGCGCGGGGGGAGAGCAGTCACACTGACCAGGTATACATGCTACACTGTGCAGGAACGTGCTGCAAGGGCTGTCACAGTGGCGGTCTGCTGTTAAGGCTCTTCTATGAGCCTAACAGAGCTGCCTCCATGAGACCACCGCAGCACCGCCCGTCTGCCCTGGATTACACTCATTATTTGGCAGGCGGGTGCACAACAGGCTTGGTAGTCCTCCTGTCAGCGTGGCGGTGGCGGGCCAACAGGAGGACCACCAAACTCATAATAAGGCCCTTTATACTTAACTGCAAAATACTTTCATTTATATGCAAAACTTTTACCACGCATGTGCCTTTACCATTCATGCCTTTACAACGAAATTAGTTGTAAAGGTATGTATGGTAAAGGCATATGCATTGTAAAATCCTGCGTGGTAAAGGCATGTGGGATTCAGACGTCGTTGTAAAGGCTGTTTCCCTTTGGTGAGTGATACAGAAAATGTATCATCACTTTAAGTAAAAGAAAGCTGGTCACAGATACGATGCAGTAGATTTTATAAAGTACTACAAATCACCATGGAGCTGGATTGGCTTAATGTCCTATTTGTTACACGGCTGACCTTGTCGAACCACCAAATAGTAAATCTAGTCATGTTTTCAGGCTTCCCACAATGAATATGCATGAGGACAATTTATAGGTTAGAAATTATTTGTATATGTTTGATCATTCTGAAAACCTGAGAGTATATTTACCATTTGGCGGATAGATGAGACCAGGACTAATTTGTTTTTCATTTTCGAGATCACAGAGGAGGAAGAATGGTGTTTTGGACTGTAGAAAAGAGTGGAATATCTTTCCAAAAATGACATTTCAATCTCCATTACTTCAAATATGTTATTGGGTCCACAAAATGGAAATTTGCCCTTTAGTTATAAACGTTTGGGAAGGGATATCTGCATCACTAGTGGTTAAAATAGAAATTGTTGCCTCACAGGTATAGGCCGACATTTCACTTCTTGATCTTGGAGATCACTTATAAGGACAACACGTCCATCTGGTAAACATTGGCAGCGCTGCTTTCTCCACATTGTGACTTCTAGCCTGATGAGTAGAGATGTCAGTGGGAACCTTCAGGGGTTCATGCTCCATAGCTACACTGTGCATGTAGATTTTATAGTAACAGCAATATAATCAGGCTTTTCACAGGGATGTTTTCAGAATCCAAAAAAAAAGAATTATTAAACAATTTTTCTCCCAAATGCTCGGATTAGAAATTTGAAAATTTATGTATACAAAAAAAAATCTTATAGGTATAAATCTGCACAGATGGACTCTCAGTTGGTTACATTAGATGTATTTACTAGCATTATGTCTCCCTTAATGTTCATTAAAATAACAAAGTTAAGACAGGGCTAAATTTCACTTACACCAAAGAAATTTGTGAACTTTCTGACATTCACCTTTTGCAATGTTGTGTATTTTTTTTAAAGCTGGAGCTCTCCTCGCATAAAAAGTCTTCTGAGATACCAGTGAGAGAGTCGATTGCACACAAAATATTTCCCCAAGAGACATTTTCTTCTCAGACTTGTCAGACTTGTCTTCTGCCAGAATCTAACTAGACTTTTGTAGGCAAGGTATGCGTTTTCATAAAAAAAGCCCTGCGAGATACCACAAATTACATTTCGCCATGAAAGCCTAATTTCACAAAATTTTCATGCAATTTCACAAAATTTCAAGAGAACACATTGTGTGCTTTTACAGTACTCTACTGCGAGTATGTGTCGGTCCTGTGCAGATCAAATGAGATAAACCGAAAGGAATGTGAATTCTTCTCCATCAATAAGATGGTATTGGTGAAACCTCTGAAGCATTCCTTATCCTCTAACTAGAAAAACGTCGGTCTTGTTTGTATGAGAAAAAATATGCACTAAGGTGTGGTGCTGGTTCCTTTAACTTTGATCGGATACTCGGGTCTCCAAAAAGATCATAAAAATGACTTCTCTTGTAGTCAAAGGAAGGGAGTGAAGAGATGAAGAAGAGGTTGGATTCATGGATGCAGAGATGGAGAGAAGGATGAAAAGAAGGATGGCCAGAGAATGGAGAGGTGGATTGATGCAGAGACGATAGGGAGGTGGATTTAAAGGTTAATGGAGAGAAGTTGGATGATGGATGGAGAGAAAGGTGAATCCAGAGAAGGATGATTGGATGGAAACAGAGAGTGTGATGGATGGAAGGACAGATTGATGGTTGGATGGATGGATGGATGGATGGATGCATGAAAGAAGGACGGATGATGAAAAATTAAGTAACTAAAGGTGGAAAATGATAACGAATGATGGAGAGAAGGAAGGATGGGTTATAATAAATAAAGGTGGAAAGGATTGGTGGATGGAAAAGACAGAAAGAAGGGTGGATGGATGGGTGAGTGACTGGCTGAATGCATGAATGGTAAAAGGACATAATGTATGGAAAAAAATGAAGAAAGGCAAGATATATAAAAACAAAAGAAAGAAGGACAAAAGACTGACAGAGGGATGAAGAGAGGGAGGGAAGGAAATTTAAAAATTTCAGAATTCTCTCAAGGGGCGCACTCTCCTGAACAAATGCCAGATTTGCTAGCTTCACCCCTATGCTGAGAGCTATTTGGAATACAGCTCAAAGTGGAGGTAATTTATTTTTCTTCTTACTCCCTTGTTCAACCCTGTTCATAGTGAAAGTAGGGAAGAGAAATGCCGCGAACAAAAACAGAACTAAGGAGAAAAGGAACATCTGAGACAAGAACAAGCCAAAAACAGCAAACATGCTTAATCAGCCGTCGTGTTAAATAACATACGGTGGAACCATAGAACCAACATTACAAATAGTGTGTGTGATGTAAAGATATATCTGGATATGTTTCAATGTCCAATATGAAAAAGGTTCTACCTGTGGTACAACGAAGGTTGTAGGGAGTATCTTTACAGTACCCACATGACAATTGTCCCTAAAATGCAGAAGGGTTCTTCCAAATCATCAAATACTGGAGTTTTAATGAAGACCATCATGGTCTACCCAGGTGTTTTCGGGAGCAGGCGCTGTCAGAAATGAAGGCAGAACAGGGTGCATAATTTCAGTGACCTGTCAGACACCATTCTTGGGATCATCTGCATTGTGCTCATGTCATTCCTGATGGCTTGCCTGGCACAGGCTCCTCCATTGGAAAGACCACCTTCTACCCCCTTTGTAATAAGATGGGAAACACAGAGGAGGGTGGACAACGCTTCTGCCATTATGCGGCGAAAGTTCCATGTCTGTCCTCTCATACATATGCACTAAAGTAATCCCTGAAGTAATGTCCATGAAAGCGACAAACAATGGTAAAATGAGAATGTTGGGCTTCATTCAGGATTGGGGCCAAAGATAAAGGTGCAATCCAAGAGTGTGAAGGAAGTTTGGAAATAGATATAATGTTGTCTTGGACATAAGCAAGGTAACATTTCCTCTGCTCATCAGAAGTCCCCTGCAGTTAGGATCTAGTAACAGGGGCTGGAGTAATCCTATCAAAGAGGACGGAGTGGAAATCTACAATTCATGCAGCTAGTTAAACGTTTTTGGAGTAGTCCTGTGTAGGTAGCACAATGGATGACCATGGGTCTCAATAAACACACTGCGGGGCAGGTGCTAATGGCACTCTGCGTTATTTGCATTGCATGTCACAGTTTGGTGTTAGAGGAGGGGCAATCAAGCCACTTTTGTAGTACCATATATCCTTTTCGACTTCTCACACTTTTCATGGTATACCTCCCTAATTCCCATGTGGGCACGACCTACACAAATCTGTGCTTGAAGCATGTGTCCATTACTATACATGCTTAGAAGTTCACAGACCCCTCAGAGAAGCTCAAGATGTCAGCCCTGAAGAAAAAGGTGGCAGAGGTTTTGTGCCTTCTGAGGAGAGGAGTTTTTTGAGAGAGCACAGGGCTAGAGTCCAACGCAGTCAAGAACATACGACTTTGTGTTGAATCAGGAACCTAGCCAATGAAGAGTGGCCTGGCAGCACCAACAACAGTGGATGCAGTCATAGACTGCACCTCCTGATGTACCCCCAGAATCCATCAAACAGAAAACCTCCACAACACCCAAACACATGCATGGTCTCTTTTGTCTGTCGCTTCGGCTCTACTCAGCAAGCAGACCTACTGCTTACAAAATATGTAGGGTGGACTTGGGGTCCACCTCTTTCAGCCATTGACTTCTTCAGCCATATCACATCCTGGCTCAACCCAGTGGAGTATTTATCTCTCACCTAATGGTACAGGCTGTTTATGTGTATCCTTCCACCTCCACTCAAGTTCTTGCATTGAACTTTATGAGCAACTACTTTACAGCTTTAACCCTCTCTGCCTGCTGCCCCCCTCCTGTATTTCTAATGCTGCATGTGTTAGCATATTAAATCCAAACCCATTAGCTTTGCTAAAGCTTGATGCTTCTGCTTTGCTCTTGTAACTCTTATTTATATGGCATTTGTGTTTCAAATACATTGGCTATAATGAAGCAGGTTTCAGAGTAGGTTTTGGTGGCAATCGTCAAATAAGCTAACAGTTTGAAGCCTGCCACAGAACACAAGAGCCTTAATCCTCTAAAACAGGAAATTCACTTATGTGCCTATTTCAATATTTTGTATCTGGTAGAAATACTGGAAGCACAGCAGATACTGTTTATGTCACAGGAGAAATATTTGCCTTTCTTATATCAGCTCTTCACAAGTTTCCACAGGATGGAGATGGGGATGAAAGGACAGGTATCACTGCCCACACTGTTAATGGGGACCAGAACGAAAGACCATTTCACATCTGAGACTAAAGCCCAGATTTACTGCTCTGGATGCGAGGCAGCGCTGTGTGAAAAATTGCATTGTTGCATTGCACGAAAGACAGAAAATAGCGCAGCACAAGATTTGGTAAGAATCGCCTGCCAATGATGCCACTGGAGGGGCTCACGCTAAACCTCGCTCTGTGGCGCAATGGAGAAGCTCCACTATCTAGCCTAGGATTTATAGTGGAGGTAAACCCTACAGTACAAATCCCTAGGTGCAGACACCAACACAGCGATGAGACATGTAAGATGTTTTCATCAGGGTAGACCACATATGGTGCATTTAGGTTTCTTAAGATATAAAGAGCTTTACCACTTGCTTGGACCTGGTTTTCTTTGGCTTTAGGATACGGTCAATGCCAGATCATGCTCTTTTAGCAGATCCGACTTTTAATAAAAATCTAAAGCTGTTGCACTGGCTTGCCCCAGACACACTGCCTTTAAAGCACTAGAAGTGGGATAATACAAAGGGGCTTGGATGTAACGCGAGGGTGAGCTTTCAGCACAAATAATTCTGTGTGTGGTAGATGTTCCGTCTCTGCTCTTTGCAGCACTTTGCAATGGTTCATGATGTTTTGTGTTGCTTAGAAGCACCCAAGCGCCAGCACAGATCCTCAGTAAATCTGCCTTTAAGTTTCAGGGGTTGCTACGGATATTATAGGGGTAGCAGTTGTGTCCCCTGATGAGCCTTAAATGACATATCTCAGGGTAGGTGGCCTTTCAAACAGTACAAACCTGCACAGTTTGCATGACAGCTTTATGTGTAATACCGCTAAGCAGCACAGGAGGGTAAAACTATACCTAGAATGTGGTCACCGAACTACAGAAAAGTAAAAAAATTGTATTACCTAGGACAGCATCCACATCATAAGGAGAATGCCTACCACGTCTACCCTTAGGCAACACCCAGCTGCAGCTTCCATGCCTGGCATCTATCATCGTGGAACTTCTCATCTTCACCCCTAGAGCCATGCGGCACATCAAGGACACAATCAACACTTGAGGCTCAACCATCACTCTTCACTCCAACATCTAAAGCCCTCCTTCCAATACAAAAAGTCAGGGCTTTAAGTGGAATGAAAAAAGTGGGGGTCCTTAAAAGGGGCGTGGCTTGTACAACTAAGGGCGTGGCTTTAACATGTAAACTAAAATTCCCCCAGAGTGGCTCCCTACACACACATTAACATAGAATCCGGGCTGCAACTGGCATAGGTGACCATTGCTCTGTGCGCATTGCAGAAAGGCGAAGGATTGGGTGACCATCTATTCTTAACACCTTTTTGATCCACTGACAGACACTGGGAGAAGCTTGCCCTGTCTTCAGTTACAACTCAGTGACCCATTAGAAACGCATGAATGCGACTCAGTTCAAAGCCTGCACTATACAAGAGTAAGGCTATCTGAAATAAAACATATTGTAATACAACATCCTGGAATAAGCAAATACTCTTAGGGAATGCAAGATTAAATAAAGCATGTAAAATAGAAACAGAAATCGATCACTGTTATTGGTTGTAGAGTTATGGAAATGAATACAGGGCCCGAAAGGAACCCGTTTTAATGTCCGATTTTAATTACTAGCAGGTCTGAGGCCCGGAGGGACGCGGCCCACTTAAAGCCCTGCACAAAGCCTTCACAATGGGGTGATCCTTGCGATACTTGGGTCCAGTCAGCTGCAACGGACTCCCCCTCTAAGACTTCCGTAAACTGCAAAACCCAAGTCTTCAAAACATAGCCACGGCTCCCCTGTTTCCCAGCATCCTAGCTTTTATTCATTGCCTAATCACCTGCTGAGAAAGAGTTGTGTTGTGTCATTGAGGTTACAGTGTTCTGCACACCTATCTAAAACAAAACGTAATGTAACGTGGCATGCCATGACAGAACACTTTGCTGTTATTGCTCATCTCTATCTTGTAGCCAACAGACTGCATTAATTCGGGTGCCATTTTTAACCACATTACTTCTTAACGTCTTGTTGATACCGGGTCTCCTTACTAGCCTTGTGAGTTACTTCAATTGTGGCCTGAACTGTTCTTTACAGTTCGGCTGCCATTTCAACTCTGAATCAGTCAATGTTTACAATATGTTCTTCACTTACTCACAACACAAAGGAGGAATATATGACTGGAAATCAATCTTGCAAAATGGCGGCCTTTCCTTTCAGAGTGAGATGCGCTGGTCGGCGGAGAGAGGTCTGTAAAAGAATAAAGATGCCTTACAGATCATTTGAACGCGGCGTCGTTTGTGAGCAGGTGCCGTTGTGCTTGGAAGCATGCAGGCGATTGCTCTGGAGGTTGCAATCTTTTTTGTGCGTTGGCACCAGGAGGTAGATGGTTTTTTCTGCTTCGCAGTGGTTGGTGGAGCGCAAGGCCTCAGTTGTGGGAAGTGGCCTGGGCCAACGGCTCTGACCCCATAAAAGTGAATTGGAAATGCAAGCACGATTAACTCTCGAAAGATTTATGTGAAACGAGCCTGCGCATCACAGCAGTGTTATAAATACATGATGCCCTCTGCCTGGAGACCCTGAGTGGGTCAGTCAACATTCTTCAGAGTAGATTCCGTAAACAGCTATTTTAGGGACAAGTAATGATTCATATAGTGTAGTGCGGATTTTTGCTAAGAGTTGCGTTTGTACTGCACAAAAAAGCATAAGCAAATCTCCATGAATCAGCGTGCATGGCTCAGAATGTGGCTGTTGGAAAATGAGCAATTGTGTGCCCACTGCTTAAGAAAAGCAACAAGGATATGCAAATATAGATGGCTCTGGCAAGGACTTCACTTCTACCCTCTATGGAGGACCTCCTGATACAGTTGGGGATTACTACCCACCTGGCATCAATGTCAGGGTGTGCAGAGCACCAGGTGGTGAAAGGATGCACTGTAAGCACAGATGAATTTGACCAGGCCACCATGTTGTTTCAGCCTGCACACCATTATGTTTGGTATTTTACTAATAAACCCTAAAAGCAGGCATTTGCTAGTGAAAAATAACAATAATAACCCTGACGCGTAGTGACGAGATGGGGGAACTATGGAGCACATGCATCAACCTAAATACCGGTCGCAAACGAGCCGATTCGCAGAATCGGCCCCTTTGCGACCGGTATTTAGGCAATTGGGATGTATCAACCCAAAACCCATTCGCAATATAGGTAATCACTAATTTTGCGATTACCTAATTTTGCGAAGGCTTTTAGGGAATCACAAATTGCGATTCCCTATTTGGGATGCATCAAGCCTTTCCTAAATGCGACTTTGTATTTAGGAAACTCTAATTACCATCAACTGCAAGTTGATGGTAATTTGCAAAAACTTTGAAAAATACACAAAAGTGCACTTTTCAAAGTGCCATGTGGCGCGCACATATGCCCTTAGGGCATATGTGTGCGCCACATGTGCACACATGCCAAATTTGGGGGTGCAGCATGGTGGCCTTTAAGGCCCCCTAGCACCCTTCAAATTGCATTCGCAATTTGCGAGTACCTATTTGGTACTCGCAAATTGCGAATGACTTCCCATTCATTCCTATGGGCCTCTAGACCCATAGGAATGAATGGGAAGGCATTCCTTAATAGCGAGTCGCAATTTGCGAGTCGCTATTAAGGAATATGTAAGGATCACAATTTTTTTTGCGATTCCTACATGCATAAGTAATTACGATTCCTAAATAGCGATTTCTTAAAAATCGCTATTTAGGAATCGCAATTCCTTACTTTGATGCATGTGGCCCTATGAGTTTAGTGAAGCAGGAACCCTGGTACTCAGTTTGAAAACAGGGCCACCTTTAGCACTAGTGGAGGCCGGTGCGACAATGTTTGTTGGCGCCCCCCAATTACCACTTCCACCACGGATTCCCTCACCACCACCCTTTAACAGTACCAAAGTCTGCATAGCCAGTCTCTCTCAGATGCATTTAATTAGTTATATAGCGCCACTCATAACAATGTAGGGTATCAGAGCACTTTGCATTACACACACATTACGAAGAGACAATCATACGTTTGTAAATCAGTGCATAGGAAATGTTACACAAGAAAGAGGCTTACAAGGTGTAGGAGTGACATATCATCCATACTGGTAAGCAGTATAGTTTAAGAGTGCTTGGACTAGAGAAGCACAAACTCAGAATTTAAATACAAACTAATAATAAGAATCAATTTCTACCCAAACTAACCCTTTTTGCAACATTAATCTATGCTCTGATCTATAAATGTTAATAGCTCACTGTTCTATATTAGGATTTTAACTTATAAATTGGAAGTAACAAAACGTTGGCCCTTTTAAAAGCAGTAACCAACTGACCTATTTACATAATATGCACTTTGTAATCTGCATGGTACACGTTCATTGCAACAGGCATATTAACCATCTGGGCTACTTTATAGTGAGTCAAAACCTCAAATAGACAAAACTCCCATCTCTCTCCAGGAAGAACATTAATAACAGGAGTTATCTTGACATTGTTTTTGTTGCCTGGAAATTGCTGAAGGAGAGGACTGGGGCAGTGGGTGCTTAAAAACCATAATAAACTTGCAAACACAGCCCCCTCCTCCCCCCCGGAAGTCATCACCCGGTGTGGTGGCACCAGTGGCACCGCCCTAGAGACGGCCCTGTTTGAAAAAAAGTGTCAACACCTTTAAATTACAAAGTTTTATACTCCTTGGCACACAGGGTGGTTCGTCATCAGTTTAGGGGTCTATATTGTTGTTTCACAGATTTGAGGATGTCCTTCGACCTCGCTAGATTGCTTCTGTGGACAAAGGTGCACAATTAAGGATTGATCCTGGAATCTTGACCGTGATCAGATTCCTGAGGACTGGTACCTGAGGCAAGTGTACATTTAGAAACACTGGTATGTGTACCAGGAGATGCCTAAGAGCAGTGGTTTGAAACTAGGTTACATCTCAGTGGTTACATAGAATATCAAGTACAAAATAATCTGGGGCCAAAATATCATGGACTGTATATCGAGAAACAAAATATCACGAAGGTAAGTGCACAACGGTATGTATATATTTACTATACCTATATACATTGAAGATATAGATGTTTATATATATATGTGTGTGTGTGTGTGTATATATATATGTGTGTGTGTATATATGTGTGTGTGTGTATATATGTGTGTATATATGTTTGTATATATGGGTATATATTTGTGTGTGGCGGTCTGTGTATATATATATATATATATATATATGTATATATATATATATAGATATATACAAAAAGAGTTGCCTCTAGGTGGGATGCACTCCCAGGTGGAAATTACGCCAAAGCAAGGGCACACGCCATGAACAAAGTCCTTTTCTGGTTTACCTGCCAGACGCGTTTCGGGCCAACGCCCTCTTCAGTGGCAGACCATGTGACGTGCCGGCATGCGGCAACCACCAGTAAATCCCCATAATAATTATGCTCAGGTGAACCACCTGAAGCAATGCTTCCTGGGACTGGTGGTTCAGTAAAACCTAAGTGGGTCGCCGCCGGCACTCACATTAAAAAATGTCTTAAAAGGATTGCCGATGTTCGCGCCGGCACCCCTGCATATAACAGGCACCTCCTGTTCCACAGTTAGCTGCCCCAATAAAGCAGCCGCGGACCCGCAAGTGTTTCGCGGTGGTGCAATCCCGCGACCAGGCAGGCCGCTGTACAAAATACAAAAAGAGTTGCCTCTAGGTGGGATGCACTCCCAGGTGGAAATTACGCCAAAGCAAGGGCACACGCCATGAACAAAGTCCTTTTCTGGTTTACCTGCCAGACGCGTTTCGGGCCAACGCCCTCTTTAGTGGCAGACCATGTGACGTGCCGGCATGCGGCAACCACCAGTAAATCCCCATAATAATTATACTCAGGTGAACCACCTGAAGCAATGCTTCCTGGGACTGGTGGTTCAGTAAAACCCAAGTGGGTCGCCGCCGGCACTCACATTCAAAAATGTCTTAAAAGGATTGCCGATGTTCGCGCCGGCACCCCTGCATATAACAGGCACCTCCTATTCCATAGTTAGCTGCCCCAATAAAGCAGCCGCGGACCCGCAAGTGTTTCGCGGTGGTGCAATCCCGCGACCAGGCAGGCCGCTGTACAAAATACAAAAAGAGTTGCCTCTAGGTGGGATGCACTCCCAGGTGGAAATTACGCCAAAGCAAGGGCACACGCCATGAACAAAGTCCTTTTCTGGTTTACCTGCTAGACGCGTTTCGGGCCAACGCCCTCTTCAGTGGCAGACCATGTGACGTGCCGGCAAGCGGCAACCACCAGTAAATCCCCATAATAACTATGCTCAGGTGAACCACCTGAAGCAATGCTTCCTGGGACTGGTGGTTCAGTAAAACCCAAGTGGGTCGCCGCCGGCACTCACATTCAAAAATGTCTTAAAAGGATTGCCGATGTTCGCGCCGGCACCCCTGCATATAACAGGCACCTCCTGTTCCACAGTTAGCTGCCCCAATAAAGCAGCCGCGGACCCGCAAGTGTTTCGCGGTGGTGCAATCCCGCGACCAGGCAGGCCGCTGTACAAAATGCAAAAAGAGTTGCCTCTAGGTGGGATGCACTCCCAGGTGGAAATTACGCCAAAGCAAGGGCACACGCCATGAACAAAGTCCTTTTCTGGTTTACCTGCCAGACGCGTTTCGGGCCAACGCCCTCTTCAGTGGCATACCATGTGACGTGCCGGCATGCGGCAACCACAAGTAAATCCCCATAATAATTATACTCAGGTGAACCACCTGAAGCAATGCTTCCTGGGACTGGTTGTTCAGTAAAACCCAAGTGGGTCGCCGCCGGCACTCACATTCAAAAATGTCTTAAAAGGATTGCCGATGTTCGCGCCGGCACCCCTGCATATAACAGGCACCTCCTATTCCACAGTTAGCTGCCCCAATAAAGCAGCCCCGGACCCCGCAAGTGTTTCGCGGTGGTGAATCCCGCGACCAGGCAGGCCGCTGTACAAAATACAAAAAGAGTTGCCTCTAGGTGGGATGCACTCCCAGGTGGAAATTACGCCAAAGCAAGGGCACACACCATGAACAAAGTCCTTTTCTGGTTTACCTGCCAGACGCGTTTCGGGCCAACGCCCTCTTCAGTGGCAGACCATGTGACGTGCCGGCATGCGGCAACCACCAGTAAATCCCCATAATAACTATGCTCAGGTGAACCACCTGAAGCAATGCTTCCTGGGACTGGTGGTTCAGTAAAACCCAAGTGGGTCGCCGCCGGCACTCACATTCAAAAATGTCTTAAAAGGATTGCCGATGTTCGCGCCGGCACCCCTGCATATAACAGGCACCTCCTGTTCCACAGTTAGCTGCCACAATAAAGCAGCCGCGGACCCGCAAGTGTTTCGCGGTGGTGCAATCCCGCGACCAGGCAGGCCGCTGTACAAAATACAAAAAGAGTTGCCTCTAGGTGGGATGCACTCCCAGGTGGAAATTACGCCAAAGCAAGGGCACACGCCATGAACAAAGTCCTTTTCTGGTTTACCTGCCAGACGCGTTTTGGGCCAATGCCCTCTTCAGTGGCAGACCATGTGACGTGCCGGCATGCGGCAACCACCAGTAAATCCCCATAATAATTATGCTCAGGTGAACCACCTGAAGCAATGCTTCCTGGGACTGGTGGTTCAGTAAAACCCAAGTGGGTCGCCGCCGGCACTCACATTCAAAAATGTCTTAAAAGGATTGCCGATGTTCGCGCCGGCACCCCTGCATATAACACGCACCTCCTGTTCCACAGTTAGCTGCCCCAATAAAGCAGCCGCGGATCCGTAAGTGTTTCGCGGTGGTGCAATCCCGCGACCAGGCAGGCCGCTGTACAAATTGCAAAAAGAGTTGCCTCTAGGTGGGATGCACTCCCAGGTGGAAATTACGCCAAAGCAAGGGCACACGCCATGAACAAAGTCCTTTTCTGGTTTACCTGCCAGACGCGTTTCGGGCCAACGCCCTCTTCAGTGGCAGACCATGTGACGTGCCGGCTTGCGGCAACCACCAGTAAATCCCCATAATAATTATGCTCAGGTGAACCACCTGAAGCAATGCTTCCTGGGACTGGTGGTTCAGTAAAACCCAAGTGGGTCGCCGCCGGCACTCACACTCAAAAATGTCTTAAAAGGATTGCCGATGTTCGCGCCGGCACCCCTCCATATAACAGGCACCTCCTGTTCCACAGTTAGCTGCCCCAATAAAGCAGCCGCAGACCTGCAAGTGTTTCGCGGTGGTGCAATCCCGCGACCAGGCAGGCCGCTGTACAAAATACAAAAAGAGTTGCCTCTAGGTGGGATGCACTCCCAGGTGGAAATTACGCCAAAGCAAGGGCCCACGCCATGAACAAAGTCCTTTTCTGGTTTACCTGCCAGACGCGTTTCGGGCCAACGCCCTCTTCAGTGGCAGACCATGTGACGAAACACTTGCGGGTCCGCGGCTGCTTTATTGGGGCAGCTAACTGTGGAACAGGAGGTGCCTGTTATATGCAGGGGTGCCGGCGCGAACATCGGCAATCCTTTTAAGACATTTTTGAATGTGAGTGCCGGCGGCGACCCACTTGGGTTTTACTGAACCACCAGTCCCAGGAAGCATTGCTTCAGGTGGTTCACCTGAGCATAATTATTATGGGGATTTACTGGTGGTTGCCGCATACCGGCACGTCACATGGTCTGCCACTGAAGAGGGCGTTGGCCCAAACGCGTCTGGCAGGTAAACCAGAAAAGGACTTTGTTCATGGCGTGTGCCCTTGCTTTGGCGTAATTTCCACCTGGGAGTGCATCCCACCTAGAGGCAACTCTTTTGTATTTTGTACAGCGGCCTGCCTGGTCGCAGGATTGCACCACCACGAAACACTTGCGGGTCCGCGGCTGCTTTATTGGGGCAGCTAACTGTGGAACAGGAGGTGCCTGTTATATGCAGGGGTGCCGCGCGAACATCGGCAATCCTTTAAGACATTTTTGAATGTGAGTGCCGGCGGCGACCCACTTGGGTTTTACTGAACCACCAGTCCCAGGAAGCATTGCTTCAGGTGGTTCACCTGAGCCTAATTATTATGGGGATTTACTGGTGGTTGCCGCATGCCGGCATGTCACATGGTCTGCCACTGAAGAGGGCGTTGGCCCAAAACGCGTCTGGCAGGTAAACCAGAAAAGGACTTTGTTCATGGCGTGTGCCCTTGCTTTGGCGTAATTTCCACCTGGGAGTGCATCCCACCTAGAGGCAACTCTTTTTGTATTTTGTACAGCGGCCTGCCTGGTCGCAGGATTGCACTACCATGAAACACTTGCGGGTCCGCGGCTGCTTTATTGGGGCAGCTAACTGTGGAACAGGAGGTGCCTGTTATATGCAGGGGTGCCGGCGCGATCATCGGCAATCCTTTTAAGACATTTTTGAATGTGAGTGCCGGCGGCGACCCACTTGGGTTTTACTGAACCACCAGTCCCAGGAAGCATTGCTTCAGGTGGTTCACCTGAGCATAATTATTATGGGGCTTTACTGGTGGTTGCCGCATGCCGGCACGTCACATGGTCTGCCACTGAAGAGGGCGTTGGCCCGAAACGCGTCTGGCAGGTAAACCAGAAAAGGACTTTGTTCATGGCGTGTGCCCTTGCTTTGGCGTAATTTCCACCTGGGAGTGCATCCCACCTAGAGGCAACTATTTTTGTATTTTGTACAGCGGCCTGCCTGGTCGTGGGATTGCACCACCACAAAACACTTGCGGGCCCGTGGCTGCTTTACTGGGGCAGCTAACTGTGGAACAGGAGGTGCCTGTTATATGCAGGGGTGCCGGCGCAAACATCGGCAATCCTTTTAAGACATTTTTTAATGTGAGTGCCGGCGGCGACCCACTTGGGTTTTACTGAACCACCAGTCCCAGGAAGCATTGCTTCAGGTGGTTCACCTGAGCATAATTATTAAGGGGATTTACTGGTGGCTGCCGCATGCCGGCACGTCACATGGTCTGCCACTGAAGAGGGCGTTGACCCGAAATGCGTCTGGCAGGTAAACCAGAAAAGGACTTTGTTCATGGCGTGTGCCCTTGCTTTGGCGTAATTTCCACCTGGGAGTGCATCCCACCTAGAGGCAACTCTTTGTATTATATATATATATATATATATATATATATATATATATATATATATATATATATATATATATATATATATATACACATACACACAAACTCTCTCACACACACACATATATGAATAAGTTGAGGTGGATTTTTGCCCTGAGTGAATTACATTGTATTCCGATTATGGCATTACTTTTGATACAAAGCTGACATGCCAAGAACACTGTGAAAGCACAGCAATAAAACCCAGTGCCTTCGTTACATTTAAAGGCAAATATGGGGTTCTTGATTTCTTTCTACTAATTATGCCTTATAAAACAACAATTCATATTATGTATACTTCATGCAGCTGCAACTCGGACCTGGTCATGAAACCTGTTCCCTAATTTATGAAATAACTTGGAAAGTAACACATTAGGTTAGGTTAGACCCTTAAGGCAGGATTATTTATTAATTTTTCCGGAGTTTTATATAGTGCAAACTTGACCCGAAGGTATCGGGTATCAGAGCACTTTACATAGCACCAGTTGTGTTACATGAGGACACATTCATTTTTTTGTTAGGCACAGGGAGATTAAGTGATTTGCCCAGAATCACAGGATGTTCAGCATCATTGCCGAGACTTGAACCAAGTTCCCCAGATTTGAGGTCGACCGCCCTAGCCGTTAGGCCAACTCCTCTCCCCAAGAGGAGTTAGGACAGAACGAGCCTAGTAGAAACATGTCCCGGCCTCACACACCCAAAGATCTGTCCTGTGTCCCCCAAAAGCGCACACTCCCAGCAGAGCTCTTCTGCAGTGTCCTTTTTTGTAGTTTTATTTTTTGTATAGCACAAACTCAGCTCAAGGGATTTGTAGCGTTTTACATGAGCACCAGATTTCATTAAACAAGGTCAGATCCATTTTTTTTAGGTTCGTGGAGATTAAGTGATTTGTCCAGAATCACAGGCTGTTCAGCAGACGTCAGCACTCGAACCAAGCTCCCCAGTTCAATAGCCGGAAGCTCTGGCCATTAGGCCACATCTCCTCCCTTGATATCCTCCCACATCCCTGGGTTGCCACTGTGTGGCAGCCCTTACTTATAAAGCCTCTAAGAACATTCACACTTTTGTCACACAGACACACAAACACACACAGTCAACCAACCAGTAGGACACCTCAAAGTGTTGTCATACAAAGTGGCTCAGCCTATGCGCTGCCTTATCACCTCCTGGTTACTGCTAAGGACAATAAACTCACACAGAGGACCAAGGACCGGAATTAGAGGATGTGAATATCTGTCATAGAGTAGTCTGTCCTTTTTGAAGAGTATATGCGACATTTGTCAAAAAGCAGCAGTTGTCTTGCCCCCCATATTCACAGTGTACATGTCTGAACACTCTAAATGGTGGACAGGGGGATATACGTCACTTATTTGTTGATGTCTGCATCTGCCAGACTCTAAATTAGGCCCCAGTTCTTCACATAGACAAATGCATAGCAGGAGAGAAGAACCCCCTACAGCCACATGTGCTGGGTAGAAATGCTGTCTCTTCAGTCTGCTATGTACAAGTGGGCGCAGCTGTATGGTGTCTTCCTGTGCCCTATGGGACACATAGCCATAGCCAGAGAGAAGGTCTAACGTTAGAGCACAATATGTGTTTCCCATAAGACAAACTCTTACTGTTCTTATTCTAACTCCTCAAAATGATCAAAGCTGAGCATCCTGCATGTCTGTAAAGGAAATATACCCTCTTTACAAGAGCAAATAGAAAAGCAGAGGCAGCTAAATTGATTCAGTACCCAACCTGCCCTAAAATCCTTTAGGGGCAAGCATGGATGCTTTGCAAACATTCACCTTCTAAGACAATAGGGGGCAGATTTACAAGAAAGTGCCGCAGCGCGGCACCGCAAGCCCTTTGGCTGCGCCACGCTGCGGCACTTTCAGAGCACATAAATGCGACATATTTACAATGATATGTCGCATTCCTGTGCTCTCCCCTGCGCTGGCGCACAAACAGCTGCCATGCGCCGGCGCAGGCACCCTTGCACCATGGTGCAAGGATGCCTGTTCATGCGGAGATTGTTTTTGTGCAGGAAGGGGCACCTTCCTGCACAAAAACAATCACTACAGGCATTTTCCTCTTTCAATGCGTGCTGTAGAATGCAGCACGCATTGAAAGAGGAAAAAAACGAGGAGAAATGAAAACATTTCTCCTCGTTGCACCTCGCTATGCCACCCCTAGGGTGGCTTAGCATACTGACACATTTCCAGGTTTACGATTCCTCGTAAATCTGGAAATGTGTCTGGTTCCATGGGTGTTGCGTGGGAACCCCCACAGCAACACCCATGGAACACCCCTTTCACGCAAAGTTCTGCGTGTAAAGGGGCCATATTTACAAGGACAGGAAAAGCCACGCAGGGTGGCTTTTCCTGTCCTTGTATATATGGGGAAGAGAAATGTGCTGTCAGTGCGTCACAAAAAGTGACGCACTGGCAGCGCAAGGGGCTTGTAAATCTGCCCTTAGGTTGTGTTTCCTGACAAATATGCACTTCTGTGTGAGACACAGAAGTGCATATTTGTCAGAAACACAACCTAGGGGCAGATTTACAAGCCCTTGCGCTGCCCTTGGCCGTTGCCTGACACCATATTTTTATTTTTGGTTGCCGTATGCCTGTGCTGATATTGTGAATTCATGCCCTTCAGGCAAAAGGCATCTAATTCTAACAAAATTGATCTTTGATCATCAATTCCAACTCTTGATATCTCGAATTGGTGCTTCCTTAACAAAATCTGCCTCTGAGTTTAGATTTGAAGCAAATCAGCTATCAATTAATTATTGCTCTCCTCCATAATGTGCACTACTTTGTAAGTTAGGCCTTCCCCGAGCTGGTGACTCAGTGACCACCACGGCCCTCCACATAAATCTGAAGAGCTGTTACACGGCAGGAATATCCCAGGAACACTGAAGGATTTAGCATCTTGCACTTTGCCTGAACTGCACTTTGACTGAACCCAATAATGCAAATGCAGTACTAGACATCAGGAAATGTTGTAACTGGATGGAAGCCTCAGTGAGCTAATGTGACAACCACAAAGGTCTTTGCGTAACCTGAGGTTGCCTATTTGAACCCACTGCTGTGATTGGCAGATGATGACTCAGCCTTTTACCCTTTGAAGGTACTACAGGGTGGCAAGGCGCTAGGGTTTCCAAAAAGACGTTAGTATTATTATTAGCGTCTGCTAGTTCATGCTTAGGATATATTTTTGGGTATGGCACATTGAGCCTTTGGAAAATGTAGCCTTAAAAAATTCTTCAGAATTGTTGAAAAAATATGTCAGAGTAGGAATTGCTATTGGTGCATCATTCGATCAGGAGACTGAATCTGAGCATCAGTGCCTCTTTATTATTTAATGTTTAGATTGAATCTGGCTAGAATTGTCTTAGTGCCCTTGATTGGAGAAAGCAGCTCAACACTTGATGTAAACTTGCATAGTGTTTTGCCAAAATGTGGACAACATACACCTACATAAAATACATGGAGAAACCTTCTGTAACCAGAGAAATCTTCTATAACTGGATCTTGTACATCTAACTTTTTCAGAAAAGTTCTTACATGATAAGAGGGTACACAATCGCAAACATTATATATAGTGAAGCATGGATGCACCTACAGAACAACACAACTGGCAACAACAGCTGCACCATCACACCTTTGTTTTACTTCTTTTCTCACCAATGCTTCACAGCATCGTTAATCACTACTGACAAAGCTAATGGGTCCAAAAGGCAAGAACTATTGGCTTTGCAAGTGCTTGTTACTATTATTGCAAGGGGTGTATATTCTTCAAAACCTAGCATGCACAAAGTAGATTGTATTTCATTGTAGTTGCAAATCTGTGATATGATTATTTTAGCAGTGCAAACTTGTAAGACTATATTGCAGATATAATGCATCCAGCAAAATATCAAACTTCAGTTTCAGCTTGGTTTGTCCTGAATGGTATTGCATGTATGTGTATACCTGAAACAAATTTGGAAATCCCCATAGGTCTCGCATATGTTCCTATTGTGTAACTTGTGCAAAGCTAACCCAGACTGCATTTCCCATTTTCTATAATTCGCTGCTTGGTACTGACCTGTACTAGGCGCCTGTGTTTCAGCCAGTGCTTAAATTGTGTTAGTGACGTTTGTATACTTTTTTTTTTTTTAACTCTGTTTATTGGCATTTTCAACACTACATTACCATTGTTGCAGAGTGTTACATACATTACAAATGCAGTCCACAGTTCCATCTTAGCGATACTTTGCAAACTTGTACGTCCATTAATATCCAGCTTAACACAACCTTTATAGACATGGATAGTTTGTGTCCCATTACAACCACCGTCGGCCCCATCTCCCCACAACTCTCGCGTTCCATCCCTATCAGTGTTTTGTGCAATTCATGGAACCATATCTTCTGCCGTCGCTTCCACTGCCATCGTTCTAAGTAAATACCTGGTAAGTGGGTCCCATAAATCACGGGGGCGGGAAACCAGCGGCAACAACTCCACGTAAATATTATATTGCTCTTGGCTATAAATGAGATCCTTTAACCAATCCTTAAATTTGGGGGCTCTGCCCCTCCCCCATCGGCATGCTATCCTACGTTTGGCCATGAGGAAGCATAACGCCAGGAACCTCTTAACATTACCCCTATATGTAGGGAGATATCCCAATAGACCCATTTCGGGAGTGATAGTGAGTGGTGTCTCAATCATTTCTCCTATGGCTTTCCCTACCTCTGTCCAATATTGTACTATAGGCCCACATTCCCACGCCAGATGTAGAAAACCTGCCCTTTCCTGTCTGCATCTGTCGCATCTGTCATTCTCTCGGAGTTTGAATCTGTGTAACTTGACAGGGGTATAGTACATTCTGTGTAAGAACTTAAAGTGAATGATACGAAACCTGCTGCAAGCAGTGATGCGTTCTGTCTGCTGACAGCAGAACTCCCAAACATCCTCCGTAAGTGGGTGCCCCAGTTCCTCCTCCCATCCCAGTCGCGCCCTCGTTGTGTTATGTGTCCCTGCCCCTATGGACCCCTTGTAGATGCGGGAGACAGCGTGTGCAGCCCCTGCACGTATTATGTGATGCAGCGGAAGTAATGTGGGGGGTTCTTCCGGGAAGGCGGGGGTAGCCGCCCTCACGGCGTGCCTCAAACGGACATACAAGAAGCGATCTAATGCCGTGGGTGTTATATTGTTAAAAAATGCGGATTCCGCTTTAAACTGCCCTTGCTGATACATATCGCCCCATGTGTGTATACCCATGCGGAAAAGCATGCGCTTACAAATCCCTTCCTGCGTTACTGGCAGATTATGTTGATCCTGGATAGGGAGTAGTGGGGAGTAGAGCACGGTGACCTGGGACCGTTTGGCCAGAGCCCGCCAGGCGTTATTTGTACAAGCCACTGTGGAACCCCTACCTTCAGTATTCCCGCTCGCTGCCCCAAGAAAGCCCGACAGTGACAATGGCTCCATAGACCCCCTCTCCACCGCCAAATGCGTCATGAAGGGCGGAGGATTGAACCAAAACGCAGCGAAATGTGCTTGAGCGCTAAGATAATAGAGTTCCGGGTCAGGTGCCTCGAACCCTCCCTGAGTAAATGGGAGTGTAAGAGTGCTCCACTTAATTCGTGATTGTTTCCCTCCCATGCTAGGCGTATGAGTTGACTTTTAAGTCTAGTGAAGAAAGGGCGTCCCGGGGAGTAAGGTATATTGGTGAATAGATATAAGAATTTTGGCATGATGACCATCTTCATTAAGGCTATTCGGCCGGCCATTGAGAGTGGGAGTGCTATCCATCTAGTAATGAGGTCCTCTACCTTATCCAGTGTCACTCCGTAATTAGTGCGCAGCAGTTCATCTCTATCCCTGGTGACCGTGATACCCAGGTATCTGATCTCGTCGTCACTCCATAGAAGCGGATAGTCCATGGGGAACCGGTTAGTGCAGTTCGTCAGTGGCATGATATGGGATTTCCCCCAGTTAATGGTTATGCCTGAATAGGCCCCAAATCGTATAATTTCTCGTATCATGGGGTTTAACCCCTCTGCCGGGTTACGTATGTATAACGTAATGTCATCCGCATAAAGCGATATTAACACAGGCCTAGTAGGGTAGTCCAGTGCATATTGCTTATGATGTTGTCGAAGCATAGAGGCTAGCGGCTCCATAGCTATTGCGAAGAGCAGGGGTGAGAGTGGACATCCCTGCCTCGTACCTCTTGTGATATTAAAGGGGGGAGAGCGGTCACCATTCAATAATAGGGAAGCACACGGTTGATTATATAACAGTTTAATCCATTGGAGGAATCCCGGAGGAAATCCCATGTGCGTTAATACTGCAATTAGGTATCCCCATTCCAAGGAGTCAAACGCTTTGGTGGCGTCTAGAAAGACCGCCACCACCTGTTCATCCTGGTCAATCCCTTGCAGGATGGAAAAGAGGGTCCTCAAATTATGCGAAGTTGCTCTACCTGGTATGAATCCTGCTTGATCTGGACGAATTAATCCATCCATCAAGAGGGTAAGCCGATTTGCTAGAATTTTCGCAAGTATCTTGGCGTCACAGTTGATCATAGAGAGTGGCCGGTATGAGTCCGTGGAATCAGAGGGTTTTCCCGGCTTCAGCAATGACACCAACATCGCTTCTCGCATAGTGCGTGGGAGTATTCCCGTTTGAGCCGCCTCTTCATAGACGGACTTGAGAAAAGGAGCCAGCGTATCTATATAAGTTTTGTAGAATTCTATTCCTATACCATCTGGTCCCGGTGCTTTGCCGCTATTGATTTGCATTATTGCCTCTCGGATTTCATCAGTTTCGAAATCTGCCGCTAAAAATTCCCTCTGCCGGTCGCTGAGCCAGGCCAGTTCCACCTGCTGCAAGTATTGCGGAGTTTCCCCCTGTCGCTGGGCGCGTGAGGTGTATAACGCACGGTAGTGTGCAAGGAAGACTTCAGTTATAGCCTCTTTATCTCTGCATTCCCTCCCCTCACTGTCACGTATGACCAGGACGTGATTAGCAGTTCTAGGGGGGCGTATGGTTTCGGCTAGCGCCCTACCGGGGCGCTCTCCCTCTCCATATCTCCTCGCCCTATGGTATTTTCCTAGGAAGAGACATTCCCTTTCCGCATCAGCCTGGTATTGTGTTATAGCCTCTCGTATCTTTGCATGCACAGGTCCAGTGTGTATCCCTTGGGCCTCCGTCTCCCACTGTCTGATCTGACGCTCCAATTTATTGATGGTAGTGCGGATATCCCTGAGGACTCCCCCTGCCTTGGCCATACAATGCCCTCGGATGGTAACTTTCAGGGCTTCCCACACCGTGGTGAGGTGCTCCACCGATCCCACATTAAGTTTCAGGAATTCGTCCAACGTGTCCCCCATTTCAGTTCTGAACACCGTGTCAAGAAAAGACGTCGGCTGAAGGCGCCACTGCCGAGTCGGGGGAGAATATCCCGGAGGTACAATGGTCATGAGCACAGGGGAGTGATCTGAATATGTGCGTGCCAAATGACGGGAGTCCAGGGCGCGCACTGCAATATCTTGCGTTACCAGCCATAGGTCCAATCTAGACCATGTGTTGTGCACCGCTGAGTGAAATGTTCCCTCAAGTCGCGTTGGATGTTGGTGCCGCCACACGTCTATCATTAAATTGTCAGTAAGGATTTGCCGTAACTGGCGTTGCGCTCGAGTGTAGTGGTGCGGCAGTGGGTTGGAACGATCCATTGTGGGATCTATCGTGAGGTTAAAGTCTCCCCCCCAGATAATGTGAGTAGAGCCCAGACTGACTATGCGCGCCCACAGCGCGACGAAGTAGTCCTCATCGTCCACATTGGGCCCGTAACTGCATACCAGCGTGACTGACGCCAATGCCAACCTACCCCAGGCGACGCAATATCTGCCCTGCGGATCAATTGCGGACCCCTCTTCAATGTAGGGTACGGACTTTCTAATAAGTATAGCCGTGCCTCTAGAGTAGGCAGAGTACGAGGAAAAGTATCTATGGGAAGCCCATCTTGTGGCGAACTGTGGCTGCTCATGGGGCCGTGTATGCGTTTCTTGTAACATGGCTATGCCAGCCTGTTGCCTATCCAAATACGCTAAAATATGTCGCTTCTTCCTGGGATCTCCCAACCCTCGTACGTTCCAAGTAATGAGTCGTATTCCTGCGATGCCATTATCTACCTGCCCGTCTCCCATCATTTAGCTCCGAAGGTGCATCTGGCCTGAGTAAGTGTGTTTCACTGGCTGTCTGTATTAGTATGTAATGCTTGGAATACAATAGGACTTTGTCATGATGCAACATTCCTGTAATGCCCACGTTATCCCCGTTACAGTCCTCCCACAACGGCTTCCCCAACTTGCCGTGTATACTACCCCCCCCCATTTCCCACCCAAACAAAACAATATGAACATTCGTATCAACATTACCCACAGGGATCGTTGTGTGCACTCGCATTCTGAAGCAAGTGCCTTGGGGTTTTTTGAGGGTGTCCAAGAACGTGTTATGCAAATGCTTTGTGTTAGCGCATATACTATAACCCTTGACATACAGACATTATTAACTTGCAATGTCACTTTCCCCGTGGTAAGATTACAACTAAAGACAACAAGAAATAAACACCTCACGTATGAGGTAAAGGGGTACTCCCGTAGAGACGTGTGCCCTAGGGGGCGTGGCGTCTCCTCCCACGCCGTAGTGACAGGTGCGGGAGGGGGCCCTGGAACTACGGTACACTGTCCGGCGGTCCCTCGCCATCTTGACTCATAGTCTCATTGCTAGGGTGCAGTGCATATTTTGAACACAATGAACAGTACCTGCAGTTTGCCACCAACGTGTGGTCTGGCCTGTGACAACAGTTCTACCTGTATGGAACGGCCTGATTCACCGGGTGCCATCACCTTCAGACGTCGTCTACTTGTGTCGGGTCTTCTCTATCGGCTGATGATGAGCTTCCCGCTTTTTTTTTTGCCATTACAGTATTTTTAAGGAAGTCCGCAGCCTGCTGTGGGTTGGCGAAAATACGTTGTTGACCGTCGTGTGTGATCCGTAGTCTGGCGGGATAGAGCATTGCGTATTCCACCCCTTCCTGCTGGAGTTTCTTCTTTATGGTGACAAATTTCTTTCGCGCCTCTTGCACATTCAAGGTGAAATCCGGGAAGATGGAGATGGCGTTATTTTCAAAGACGACATTTTTGAGTTCTCGTGCCTTGCGCAAAGCGGCGTCCCTGTCCCGGTAGTTAAGGAGTCTTGCTACTATGGGTCTGGGCGGTGCCCCCGGCGGCGGTCTGGGTGCCAGTGTGCGATGCGCTCTTTTGACTATGAGCAGTCTGGAGAATGCCTCCTGACCAAAGCAGGTAGTCAGCAGGCGTTCCATGTACTCCTCCATCCTGCCCGTATTGGTGGATTCTGGTATCCCCGTCACGCGAATGTTGTTCCGCCGTGAGCGTGCTTCTATGTCTTCGTTCTTTGCTGCGATCACTTTTAGCAATTTGTCCATTTCGGTGATATGTCCCGATGCCTGCGCGTGGTCGTCCTCTAGGGTAGATATGCGTGTTTCAGCCTCCTTAATCCTGCCATCCTGCTTTTCAAGTTTTTGGGTAATGTGATCTATCCTGGCACATATAGTGTCCATTTTACCCTCTACGGAGGCAAAACTGTTTTTCATTGTGTGGAACAAAGTCTTCATGTCCACTTCTTCTGGACTGTGGGCCTCCTGACTAGGAAGTTCCGAGTCCGCCTCCGGCTGTTGTCCCCTGGGCGTCTTGCGTGTCTCAAAGTTAAGTTTAGGCTGTTTGCCGTCCGGTTTTCCCATGGTGATGGCTGACCAGGGATGCTGCGGGTGTCGGTATGAACTCGGTGTTTCCCAGGCGTCGTGGGCCGTCCCCCGTAGTGGATAACTTTCCGTAGGCCCCAGCCGGTATTTGCCCTGTTCCTTAATGCCGTGCCGCCAATGGGCGGATGTGATGTCCAGTCCGCGTTGGCTTATCTGTCAACCTGGTGCTGGGACGAGGCTCCCCCCAGGTACTCCAATATACCTGATATTTGCTCACCCCAGCTTAAAGGGCCCTCCACTCCCACCAGTCCAATCAACACGCAGCCTCTAGTAGCAGCGGCCTGCACTACCTACATCAGCAGCGCAGGGTTTCTTGTATGGCCTCGTGCGTAGTGGGGGGGGGAGGAGGGGCGGCTCCGGCGGCCATACACGCAGGGATCCTACTGTTATGTGCGTGGAGGAAGGTCAATTCCTGTGTCTGCAATTCACTGGGGCCTCTTGTGACGTTTATAAAAAAAAAAAAAAAAATAATAATAAATAAATCCTTGGGTGACACAGGTATTCAGGCCTCCTCAGCAGAGCACTTATATGGTGAGCAGTTTGCCTGGCCTGCTCTACGGATGTTCATCTGTCCCCCCCGGGGCCTCTCCCCACAGCTCCGTCCTTTATCAGATCTCCCCAGGGTACCGATCCTCCCAGTACCTCCGCATCTGTGGCAGTCTCGTGTGGGGCAAACGGCAGTGTCTCCAAGTATCGTCCCACACTCTACTGTGACGAGGGGGGAGCAGCGTTCAAGCTATCCTCTCCCCTATCGCCAGGCTTACTGCTGTCCAGCCGAAAGGGAGGGGGGGGCACACCCGCCAACGCGGGAACTGCGAGGACCGCCGCGCGTCTTCGCGGCCTACCTTCCGTCTGCTGGCCGCAATCCCCGGCCTCACGTAGCTGCGCCCACCACCTCGCTCACCTCTGTCTGTTCGTGCGGGCCGCTCTACGCATCCAGCGCGCCACAGCACCGCCGCCTTCCCCGCAGGCCCGTCCGGCCACAACCGCCTCCCGCTCCGAGCGCCTGCCGGGAGGGGGACCCCGGCCCAGCAGTTCCAGCGGGGTCGGCAGCGAGCCCCAAGCGCTCACAGCTGCGGCGGCCCCGCCGCGCTCCGTCGCTCAAGCGCGGCTCTCGTTATCGGCAATGGCCCCCAGCAGGGTTTTGTCGTCGCCAGGCAGTTTCCTGTTGCAGTTGCTGGTGTAAACGGCGATGATTGTCACCGGATTGAGGATAAATTATGGATATTGTCTTCCAGGGCTGACAGAGCCTCGCTAGCAAGCGGCCATCTTGTCAGCCCGCCCCCTAGCGTCTCCCGACGTTTGTATACTTTAGTGTGTCATCCTAAGTGGGACGTGTTAGACCTGGCACCATTGGCGTGGGTCTCCCTTCCATTTTTTTTGCTGTTGCCTCCTGTGTTTTGCTATGTTTTTGATGGTCTAGATGCTTTGGGCACTTTGCCACTGCTGTTCAGTGCCAACGTGCAAGTGCTCTCTTTTGTAAATTGTGTAATGGATTAGTGACTCCATGATTGGCCATTTGATTTACTTGTCAGACCCTAGTACAGTGCACCATGTGTGCCCAGGGCCTGTAAATCAAATGCTGCTGGTGGGCTTACAGCACTGGTTGTGACTCCCACAGAAGCAGCTTGTAAAATGTGGCTCAGGCCTGCCATTGCAGAGCCTGTGTGCAGTCTGGGACTGCCATGTCGACTTGGCAAGTGCACACACTTGCCAGTCCCTAAACCTTCCCTTTTCTGCATGTTAGTCCCCCCTAAGGTAGGCCCAAGGTACCCCTGTGAGCAGGGTGCATTGTATGTAAAAAGTTGGACATGCCCTGGTGTGTGTGGCATGTCCGGATAGTGAATTACAGCCAATTTCGTTTTTCACTATTGCAAGGCTATCTGTTCCCATAGGCCAGAATGGGCAGTTTGATTATAACATCTTATAATCCTAACTGACCCTAGGAACAAGATCGGAAAGTAAAGTTTAGTATGCCTGAACTCAGAATGTTAAAATACATCTTTTAGTGTGGGTGATTTTTACATTCTGTGTTTGAAAATACCACTTTTAGAAAGTAGGTATTTTCTTGCCTAACCACCCAGTATGCCTCTGCTAGGGTTATGTATTCCATGTCTGGTTTGTGAGTGACAGGGGGCTGGAGAGAGCCTTGGCTCCAGCAGTCTGATGGGTCAGGGCTGGGCTGAATAGACCCTACATTGAATAGAGAGTAGGGGGAGGAGATTTCCTTTCAGTTGCCAGAGTCTACATAGAATAGAGAGTAGGGGGAGGAGATTTCCTTTCACTTGCCTGAGCCTTCATAGAATAGAGAGTAGGGGGAGGAGTTTTCCTTTCAGCTACCTGGGCCAGGTCTGCTTTCAACAATGCTGTCTCCACCTCCTGCCAGGAAGCTGCACCAGGGAGGACAGAACTGGTTTTGACTAGGTACAGACACTCTCTGCCTTCAGAGAACAAAGGATTTAGTAGTATAAATATTGGGGCCCAGACCCCAGAACTTTAGATCACTTCTGGGAAATCAAGAGGAACCTTTGCCAAGGAGAAGAAACCAGAGAAGCTGAAGGAGGATTACTGCCCCTGTGCTGTTTGCTGTTTGGGGTTGGCCTGCAGTGGTTACTTGTTGCCAAGGAAAGGAGAAAAGGACTTTGCTGTTGCTTTGTCATCTTGAGGAAGATCTCCTATGGCTTGAAGCTGAGCTTGCCTCCTGTTCTGAAGTCTCAGGGACACAAAGACTTCACCACCAGCTCCCCTGAATCTCCTTGCTGGGAATTCTGCCTGTAGAGAGGTGCCTGCTGTTGTTTTAGGACCTCTAGAGACTGCCTGTCGCTGGGAGCTGGAAGTGCGACGCAACGAGGAAGAAGCGTGTCGCCGCCGCAGCTGTTTGCCGTCGCATCGCCGGAGAAGCGGGTCGCATCGCCGGAGAAGCGTGCCGCCACCGCAGAGGGTGCCGCCGCATCACCGGAGAAGCGTGTCGCAGGGCCTGTCGCGGCTCAAGAAAACACCGATCTCGCCGCACGGCCATCGGGCGTGCACGCATCGTATCCAAGTTGTCGCATCGCATCAAAGACGCCATTTTGTCGCATCGCACTGGATCATCGCATCGAGGCGCCATCTTGTCGCATCGTACCCGGAACGCAGTAAAAAACTGACGCATCAACTCCCTACACAGTAAGGAAGCAACGCATCACCTCCCCTGCGCTGCAGTAAGGAACCGACGCATCCACTCCCCTGAGTGTAAGGAACGGCGCATCACCTTCCCTGCGACCCTTTTGTTTGTTTTGCGTGACGCATCTGAGGTACTTTGTTGGAAAAGTGTCGCATTTACAACTTGCATTGAACTGAACTATTTCTACCATTTGAAAGTCTTATTTTTAATATTGTATTGTGGATTTCTTGTCGTTTGGTCTTGTTTAGATAAAGAATACTTATTTTTCTAAACTGGTGTGGTGTCCATCTGTAGTGCTTTCACTGTGTTACTGTATGTGTTCACAAATGCTTTACACACTGCCTCTGAGATAAGCCTGTCTGCTCGTGCCAAGCTACCAAGGGGGTGAGCAGAGGTTATTTTAGGAGTGTATCCCCCTTACCCTGACTAGAAGCAAGGGTTCCTATTTGGACAAAGGTGCAAACCATTGCCAACTAGAGACCCCCATTTCTAACATTGGGGGTCAGCGGTGAGGATTTGGACTTGCATTTGTGACTTACATATAGTGATTGGTGTACACTACTAGTGAGTGCAGACCATTACGCGACCACATACATTTTTGGTAGACTCTTTTCCTTGGAACTTCTATTTTTGTTGAGAACTGCCAATTTTCTTTCACCATGAGCAAAGCAGCATCCATTGCACCTGCAGATTTTGATTTTCACTGTGCCACAACTCAAAGCTGTTTGCAAAAAATGTAAAATCTCCATGAAGGGCCTCACCAGAAAGGAGGAATACCAAAAGGCGCTGAGGGCCTGGTTAAAAGCAAGGAGTGCCAGTGAGCACCCTGAAGATCCTATGGTGGAGGGGGAGGATTTAGAGGAGCAGCAAGATGGGCCATCGGGCCTGGAAGGGGGGAAAGCGCCTTCCAGAGTGGGCAGCAGTGTTTCTTCAAAGGGCCCTACCCCAGAAGAGCTGGAGGACAGGGAGAGGGGTAGAGTGCATGCAATGGAACTGGCCAAGCTCAAGGTGGGGAGTCAGAATGACATAGAAAAGGGGAAATTGGAGTTAGAAAATAAGAGGTTGGCCTTGGAAGTAAAGAAGATGCTTTTAGAGCATGAGAGAGTGGTGAGGGAGCTGGAGCTCAAAGAAAAGAGTTTAGAGATCACTCACTCTGGTGGCAGCACACCGTCAGTGCCTGTAGAAAGTAAAGTATACATTCCCAAAGAGTTTATTAAGGACTTTATGAAGCATGAGGACATTGGGCAGTGGTTTAAGGCCTATGAGGTAGCCATGAAGTGCCACCGGGTCCCTGAGAGAGATTGGGGAATGGGGTTGTGGAACCGCTTTACGGGTGAAGGAAGGGAAACCTTACTAGCTCTGCCCACTGAGGATCAGGTGTCCTATACCCCCATGAAGGAAGCCTTGGTAGCCAGGTATGGATTGACCCCAGAACTTTATAGGCAGAAATTTAGAAATTGCAAGAAGCTGGAGTCTAGTACCTGGGTGGAGTATGTGTCTTTTTTTTGCAGAGCATTGGATGGTTGGGTGAAGGGTAGCAAAGTGAATGATTTTCAGGCGCTCTATGATTTGGTTGCATGGGAGCACTTGTCCAGTAATTGTTTTCCAGAGCTACGCCAGCACCTGATTGACAGTAAGCTAACTGTGCCCAGAGAGCTTGCTGTGGAGGCGGACCGCTGGGTCAGTACCAGGGTCCACAAGGGTCATGTGGGAGACTTCGCCAAAGGTGGGCAGGGTCCCCAGCAGAAGAGTGGGGGGACAAGGGTAAACAGAAGGAGTTCCAGAAAGGGCCCCAAAGTAATCCCCAAGGGAACCAAGGGAAAGGTTCCCAGCCTCCCGCTGAGAAAAGACCATGGGTCCCGCTAGGTAAGACTGTGCAGAAGGGTACCAAAATCTGGTTTAGCTGTGGTCGGGAGGGTCACTTCAGGGGAGATCCGAAGTGTCCCAAACCAGTTACCACTGCATCCACTGGTGCACCACCCCGGCAGATGGCTAGTGTAGCCCTGGGGGAGGAGTTGGGTGCCCAAGGTGGGTGGGGTCCCGCAGAGATGTCCCTAGTCTCTTTAGGAGACAGTGAGATGGTCCCTAGGACTCAACTGCCTGATAACACTAAGAAGTACAGGCAGTGGGTGACCATCAATGGCCATAGGGTGGAGGCTCTGAGAGACACCAGAGCCAGCGTGACAGCTGTCAGTTGTCGGCTGGTGTCTGAAGAGCAGGTGATCCCTAATGCTTTCTTCCCTGTAATTGCCGGTAGGGGTATTCAAGAGGACCTGGGGCCTGAAAGAGTGGCCCAGGTGCCTGCCTTAAAGAGAAGAGGCAGGGAAACTGGCCCCCAAAGTTCCCACGGTCCAGGAGGAGGCAGACCTTGAGGGGGATGCCCTGGAACCTACAGGGGAACAAGTAGCTGAACTGGGGGACCTGCCTGTGCTGACCCATTGGCAGCAGGAAGGAGGCCCCTCCAGGGAAGAGTTCTGCGAGGAGCAGAAGAAGTGCCCTTCTCTTGTGGGTTTGCCGCAACAGGCTGCAAACCAGGCAGCAGGTGATCGGTCTGGATCACATTGGATTTACTGGGAGAATGGTCTCCTGTATAGCGAGCCTAAGGTTGCTGTGCCTGGGTTAGCCCATGTGCTGGTGGTACCCCAGCGCTTCAGAGCCTTCCTACTGGGTCTGGCTCATGATGTGCCTTTAGCAGGACATTTGGGGCAAGACAAGACCTTTGAAAGGCTTGTCACCCACTTTTATTGGCCCCAAATGCGCAAGAGTTCAGATACTCATTGCAGGACCTGTCAGACTTGCCAGGCAAGTGGTAAGAATGGGAGGAAGCACAAGGCTCCTCTCCAGTCTTTCCCTGTGGTCAGCACCCCCCTTTGAAAGGGTGGGCATTGACATTGTGGGGCCTTTGGATCCCAAGACAGCCATGGGCAACAGGTTAATCCTGGTCTTGGTGGACCATGCCACCCGGTACCCGGAAGCCATCCCTCTCCAGACTGTGATGGCCCCCGTGGTGGGTCGTGCGTTGATGGGGATTTTCTCCCGTGTGGGGTTCCCCAGAGAGGTGGTGTCAGACCGTGGTACCAACTTCATATCTAAGTATATGAAGTCCCTGTGGCAGGAGTGCGGTGTAACCTATAAGTTCACCACTCCTTACCACCCCCAAGGTAAAGGGCTGGTTGAGAGATTCAACCAGACCCTGAAGGGCATGATTATGGGTCTTGAGGAACCCATGAGGCGTAAGTGGGACGTCCTCTTGCCATGCCTTCTGTTTGCTTACAGAGAGGTGCCACAAAAGTCCTTAGGGTTCAGTCCCTTTGAACTATTGTATGGTCACCCTGTAAGAGGACCTCTCTAAGTTTGGTGAAAGAAGGCTGGGAGAAAGCTCTCAGTAAACCTCCCCAGGATGTATATAGCTACATGCTGGCCTTCAGAAACCAGACTAGGCGTTTCAGACAACTCGCTCAGGCGAATCTGGAAGCCAGCCAGGAAGAGATGAAACGTTGGTATGATCAGAATGCCACTCTCATCGAGTTTCAGCCTGGACAAAAAGTTTGGGTCATGGCCCCAGTGGAGCCTTGTGCGCTTCAGGATAAGTGGACCGGACCATTTGAGGTGGTGGAGCGCAAGAGTAATGTCACATACTTGGTGGATTTGCAGTCTCCTAGGAACCCTTTGCGGGTCCTGCATGTGAACCGCCTGAAGCCCCACTTGGAGGGGTCTGAAGTGGGCATGCTCCTAGCGACAGATGATGGAATGGAGGAGGAGACTGAGCCTCTTCCTGACCTCCTGTCTGCAAAAGAGCAAGATGGGTCAGTGGATGGTGTAAACCTCTCTAACTCCCTGACCCCTGAGCAGCAGGAAGACTGTAGCCAACTGTTGGGACAGTTTCCTGATCTGTTCTCCCTGACTCCCAGTGTCACGGATTGGTGCGTCCATGATGTGGACACTGGGGACAGTCCGCCTGTAAAGCACAAAACTTACAGAGTGACTGACAGGGTGAGAGCTTGCATCAAGGAGGAGGTCTCCAAGATGTTTGCATTAGGGGTGATTGAGTCCTCTAACAGCCCTTGGGCCAGCCCGTGGTCTTGGTCCCAAAGGCTGCTGCGCCTGGTGTCACACCCGAACTCCGGTTCTGTGTGGACTACCGAGGACTCAATTCAGTCACCAGGACTGACACGCACCCCATCCCCAGAGCTGATGAGCTCATTGATCTGTTAGGGGCTGCCCGGTACCTCAGTACGTTTGACTTGATGTCTGGGTACTGGCAGATCGCCTTAACTGATGGGGCAAAAGAGAGGTCAGCATTCTCCACACCAGATGGGCACTACCAATTCTGGGTTATGCCCTTTGGGATGAAGAATGCCCCTGCCACCTTTCAGAGGTTGGTCAACCAGCTGTTGGCTGGACTGGAAGATTTCAGTGCCGCCTACCTGGATGACATTGCAGGGTTCAGCGCCAGTTGGGAAGAACATCTGCGCCACTTCTGGGAAGTGTTGATGGCGCTGCGGAGGGCAGGCCTCACGATCAAGGCGAGTAAGTGCCAGATCGGGCAGGGTTCCGTGGTGTACTTGAGACACCAGGTTGGGAGCGGCCAGGTGGCGCCCCTACAGCCCAAGATTGATGCCATCCTGGCTTGGGAACCCCCCAAGACCCAGACAGAGGTGAGAGCCTTTTTAGGACTCAAAGGGTACTACAGGAGGTTTGTCAAGGGCTATGGCAGCATTGTTGCCCCCTTGACAGAGCTGACTTCCAGGAAGCAGCCCAAGAAAGTGAACTGGACTGATGCCTGCCAGAAAGCTTTTGATGCCCTGAAATCTGCCATGTGCATGGCGCCCGTGCTTCAGGCGCCCAACTTCTCAAAGGAATTCATTGTGCAGACAGATGTTTCAGAGCATGGTGTGGGGGCTGTGCTTTCACTGATGAATGAAGAGGGCCTAGACCAACCCGTAGCCTTCATTAGTAGGAGGTTACTCCCACGGGAACAGAGGTGGAGTGCAATTGAGCGTGAGGCATTTGCTGTGGTCTGGGCACTGAAGAAGTTGAGACCATACTTGTTTGGGACTCACTTCCGGGTTCAGACAGACCACAGGCCCCTCAGATGCTTGATGCAGATGAGGGGTGAGAATCCAAAGCTGTTGAGGTGGTCCATTTCCCTACAGGGGATGGACTTCACGGTGGAACACCACCCTGGTACAGAACACGCCAATGCTGATGGTCTGTCCAGATTTTTCCGCCTTAGTGAAGAGAACTCCCAAGTGGGTGGGTAGTTCTCCCCACATTTCAGCTGGAGGGGACACGTGTTAGACCTGGCACCATTGGCGTGGGTCTCCCTTCCATTTTTTTTGCTGTTGCCTCCTGTGTTTTGCTATGTTTTTGCTGGTCTAGATGCTTTGGGCACTTTGCCACTGCTGTTCAGTGCCAAAGTGCAAGTGCTATCTTTTGTAAATTGTGTAATGGATTAGTGACTCCATGATTGGCCATTTGATTTACTTGTAAGACCCTAGTACAGTGCACCATGTGTGCCCAGGGCCTGTAAATCAAATGCTGCTGGTGGGCTTGCAGCACTGGTTGTGCCTCCCACAGAAGCAGCTTGTAAAATGTGGCTCAGGCCTGCCATTGCAGAGCCTGTGTGCAGTCTGGGACTGCCATGTCGACTTGGCAAATGCACACACTTGCCATTCCCTAAACCTTCCCTTTTCTGCATGTTAGTCCCCCCTAAGGTAGGCCCAAGGTACCCCTGTGGGCAGGGTGCATTGTATGTGAAAGGTAGGACATGCCCTGGTGTGTGTGGCATGTCCTGATAGTGAATTACAGCCAATTTCGTTTTCCACTATTGCAAGGCTATCTGTTCCCATAGGCCAGAATGGGCAGTTTGATTATAACATCTTATAATCCTAACTGACCCTAGGAACAAGATAGCAAAATAAAGTTTAGTATGCCTGAACTCAGAATGTTAAAATACATCTTTTAGTGTGGGTGATTTTTACATTCTGTGTTTGAAAATACCACTTTTAGAAAGTAGGTATTTTCTTGCCTAACCATCCAGTATGCCTCTGCTAGGGTTGTGTATTCCATGTCTGGTTTGTGAGTGACAGGGGGCTGGAGAGAGCCCTGGCTCCAGCAGTCTGATGGGTCAGGGCTGGGCTGAATAGACCCTGCATGGAATAGAGAGTAGGGGGAGGAGATTTCCTTTCAGTTGCCAGAGCCTACATAGAATAGAGAGTAGGGGGAGGAGATTTCCTTTCACTTGCCTGAGCCTTCATAGAATAGAGAGGAGGGGGAGGAGTTTTCCTTTCAGCTACCTGGGCCAGGTCTGCTTTCAACAATGCTGTCTCCACCTCCTGCCAGGAAGCTGCACCAGGGAGGACAGAACTGGTTTTGACTAGGTACAGACACTCTCTGCCTTCAGAGAACAAAGGATTTAGTAGTATAAATATTGGGGCCCAGACCCCAGAACTTTAGATCACTTCTGGGAAATCAAGAGGAGCCTTTGCCAAGGAGAAGGAACCAGAGAAGCTGAAGGAGGATTTCTGCCCCTGTGCTGTTTGCTGTTTGGGGTTGGCCTGCAGTGGATACTTGTTGCCAAGGAAAGGAGAAAAGGACTTTTCTGTTGTTTTGTCATCTTGAGGAAGATCTCCAAGGGCTTGAAGCTGAGCTTGCCTCCTGTTCTGAAGTCTCAGGGACACAAAGACTTCACCACCAACTCCCCTGAATTTACTTGCTGGGAATTCAGCCTGCAGAGAGGTGCCTACTGTTGTTTTAGGACCTCGAGAGACTGCGTGTCGCTGGGAGCTGGAAGAGCAACGCAACGAGGAAGAAGCGTGTCACCGCCACAGCTGTTGCCGTCGCATTGCCGAAGAAGCGTGCCGCCGCCGCAACTGTTTGCCGTCGCCTTGCCGGAGAAGCGGGTCGCATTGCCGGAGAAGCGTGCCGCCGCCGCAGAGGGTGCCGTCGCATCACCGGAAAAGCGCATCCCAGGGCCTGTCGCGGCTCAAGAAACCACCGATCTTGCCGCACGGCCGTTGGCGTGCACGCATCGTATCCAAGTTGTCCCATCGCATCAAAGACGCCATTTTGTCGCATCGCACCGGATCGTCGCATCGCGGCGCCATCTTGTCGCATTGTACTCGGAACGCAGTAAGAAACTGACGCATCAACTCCCCACACAGTAAGGAATCGACACATCACCTCCCCTGCGCTGCAGTAAGGAACCAACGCATCCACTCCCCTTAGTGTAAGGAACGGCGCATCACCTTCCCTGCGACCCTTTTCTTTGTTTTGCGTGACGCATCTGAGGTACTTTGTTGGAAAAGTGTCGCATTTACAACTTGCATTGAACTGAACTATTTCTACCATTTGAAAGTCTTATTTTTAATATTGTATTGTGGATTTTTTGTCATTTGGTCTTGTTTAGATAAAGAATACTTATTTTTCTAAACTGGTGTGGTGTCCATCTGTTGTGTTTTCACTGTGTTAATGTATGTGTTCACAAATGCTTTACACACTGCCTCTGAGATAAGCCTGTCTGCTCGTGCCAAGCTACCAAGGGGGTGAGCAGGGGTTATTTTAGGAGTGTATCCCCCTTACCCTGACTAGAAGCAAGGGTCCCTATTGGACAAAGGTGCAAACCATTGCCAACTAGAGACCCCCATTTCTAACAGGACGTGTATGCCCAGACGTGGGTTCTGTGCACATTGTGTCACTTGAACCAAGTTATACCTGGCTGATGAACCCTAACTAGGGCAAAACCGGCCCTGGGCTGCTTGTGCTTCAGTTAAGGGAGGACCTAAACAGCATTTACAACACGGTATGAACCACACATGCCGTTACATCACAAGCGTTACAACGAATGTGTCTTTACCAAGCATTACTTTACAATGAATATAATTATAACGACATGCCTTAAGGCAAGCGGCAATGGACTTCGAAGTCCAATGCTTTCCCTACTATTGAGCAGACAGGACTTGGAATAGTAAATTATACCTCTCCAAAGTCCAGCGCTTTCCCTAAGGCATGATGTAACGATGTGCGTGGGAAAGGAATGCGTGGTAAAGACACATTTGTTGTAATTCCTGCGAAGTAACAGCATGTGTGTTTATGACATACAACCGACCTGGATTGGCAGTTTGGCCTGAACCGTTCCCATTGGAGCAGGGTCAAGCCTGATTTGCATATGGCTGGCTCGAAAGTGAGGTGGCATGGTGTGCAAAATAACAATAGAATGGGATGCAGGCTTGAGTAATTATCAGGGGCTGATATTAATTCAAGCATTCCATTCATCACTTTTTTGTATACTTTAGTGTGTCACCCGAAGTGGGATGGGTATACCCAGACATGGGTCCCGTGCACACGATGTCACTGGAAGCAAGCTTTACCTGGGTGATGAGCCCTAATTAGGGCGAAACCAGTCCAGGGTTGCTTGTGTTCAGGTTCAGGAGGACCTGCCCTGGCAGTTTGGACTGGACTCTTCCTATTGGAGCAGAGTCACGACTGATTTGCATATGACTGGCTCCAAACTGAGGTGGAATGGTGTGTATAATAAAGATGGACTGGATTGCTGGCCCGAGTAATTACCAGCAGCTGAGATTAATTCAAGCATTCCATCCACCACTTTTTAGGTCGAGCCTAGAGGCAGAGCGCATGCGCTGCTCTGTGAGGCATGCTGTATTCTATCTGTAATGAATGAACACGCCCACCACACACCCACCACTTTTGATTGGTTGCTCGGCCTGCCTTTGCAAACTCCGTAGTTTTCATTGATGAATAGTGTAGATTTGTCCCGCCTTGTGAATGTTTTGTTCCCACCCCGGCGACTGCCCATGCTTTGTGAATTCTTTAACTATGGGCCATATGTGCTGTTTAAATGCACTGCTTTTTTCTCTCCGCCCTCTCCTCGCTTTGACATGGCGGCGCTACTTGCAGTTCACTTAATCTGCCCATTCCTTCTTTCTACTACACCTCCCGCCCCTATAAGCTTTTTTTAGGCTGCTTGTGTCTTCGCTGGAGCTTGTTTGGAAGGCAACCTGCATGCCCGAAGCCATCCCGGCTCCGTGCTCGTTGGGCATTTTTTAACAGCGGTCCGCACGTTTGCACCTTAATTAAGGTGTCTTACTTCCACACTCAGAAATGTATGCATGTGCTGCAACCAGTTTTCCATACATAGGCACCAACTACTAGTATAGCGCCACAGCGGGCGCCTTGTCTCAGCACTGTAGAGAACACTCACATCCGCCCTCTTTCTTAACCCCCCGGCTCTCAGCACTTCAGGCAGAGGCATCGCCTGCTGCAGCATTTCCACTCGGCTCGTGCCGAGGATGTGGCACTGTGCTGTGTGCTCCTCGGCAGTGTGTATATCCGGACAGCAGACATGTGCCGGGGACAGCAGACATGTGCTGGGGACTGCGGGTGTGCTCTCTGCTTGTTTGAGATGATGCTCCCACAGGAGGAATTGAGAGCCGAGAGTTGGTTTTGAGCAAGAGGACCTAGGAAGTTGGGGCGCTGCTGGTGGGGTGGGTGATGTAGGTGGTTTGAGACACCCTGTATCGTGACTGAAATCAGGGATTAGGAACTTGGGGGCATATCAACAAAGAATAGCGATAAACATCGCTGAGCAGGCTTAGCGCGGATTAGCTTAACGCCGGCTATCGCCGGATTTAATCGCCGAGATATCGCGTTATTAACAACGCATATCTCCACAGCGATATTAAATCCGGCGATAGCGGCGAAATCCGCGCACATCGCAGGAAATCCAGCGCTACAACGGAAGCGATCAGGTAATCCTTGCTAATAGGGAGATGTGGATTCAGCCATAGAATCCACCTCCCATCATATGTATAGCTAAGTCTGCTTTTTAGCAGACGTTAGCTTTCGGCGTTATCCGCGGTTAGCGCGGATTCTAACGTCGGAATTGGTGTCCTGGGGCAGCTTGTTGATAGGGAGTAGTGCTGTAACTCCTTTATTCCCGTGTTGTGTTAGTAGGAAACGCCCACTTTGCATCTCATTAGAGATGCAAAGCGAGGCGTCGGTAATAAGGCTGCTAACATGCGCTAATGCATGTTAGCACTGCCTTGTAAATAGGGCGAAAGCATTATCTCCGCTTTTTTGGCTTTTAAAGCCAAAAAAGCGTAGATAAGGCCCTTGATAATATGCCCCAAGGTTTTTTTACTAATACTCATTCCAGCACAGCATTGCAGGTCCATAGTGCTGTAAATGACTCCAACGTCATCCTACCATGTTTGCCAGTCCTGAAACATGAAGGGCAGAACTGGCCCGTCCGCATCTCATCTGTGAATTCAGAAGCGCATATTTAACTCCCGGAGTCACAGGCAAGGTTGCTCTGTCGGCTGATGCACCAATATGATCATTCGGGACTGCAGTGAAGCAATCTGCCTTCATGGAAACAAGAGTCAGGGTCCTGAGTTTGTACAGCTAGGACATATGCACTGCTCTTAGATCATCACAGATCAGGACCCCCAGACCGTCACAACTATGGGATAGTGCACTGCCTCAAGATAGAAAGCAAAACTTGTTGGCATATGATGCGTGGTCTTCAAATCAAATTCAAACGCTTCTTGAAATATTATTTGTTTGTCACGGTGTTGTGACTTTATCGGACTGAGCAACAAAAGCTCAGGGTCAGGGCTAGTAACCCTGTTATTCCTAAACATCTTGTTTCGTTCTCGAACATCACCTGCCGGGGGCCATTGCAGAGCAAATCATTGTGTCCAAGGTCAGAGCGCCGATAGCAAGAGAGACAAAGGAGCCGAATGCAAGGTGAGGCAGGGCAGAAACATGTATGTATGGCAGTGTCCGTGTGCAATAATCAGTCGCCATATGTGCATTATTAATTTCAGTTTTCAACTATCCTTTACTCCCGTGCAATCAGGGTAATAATGAATGCTGTACACACTCCTCGATTTGCAACAATTTGATCATATGTTAATTACTCCTAATGTGGAGCAGTGAGGTACTGTGCATATGCCTCGACGTGCAATGTTCTGCCCCTGTGTGTCAACCTCTGTCTAGTACAGGAGTCGTGTGTTCAAGGGCTGCAACGAGCAGGAGTACAGTAATGAGCAAACCCACGTTGTAGCACTTCAATCATATGCATGACCCCCTCCCCAGTGTATAGCCCTAGTCATTTCGGCACCCCTGTGCACACTCTAACCCTGTTTACGCGGCCTTACTGCAGCACCAGAATTGCATGGTACTCTTCAGTGTGCAGCAGTGGGCATGTGTGAATGAGCATCATCGCGCACGCTGTGGCCCCCCGTTTGCAGTAATTTAATTTTATTGCATGGTTCTGTGTTTGAGTTTTCAGTCTGCAGCAATGGAATCATGGCTGCGAGCCTCTCTCTGCTGCAATTGGATTGTGTGCACGCAAATGGTCATTCAGCATGCAATAGCGCATGTGAGCCTGAGAGGGACTGCAGTCACGTATATGGCCCTCATTGTGCAGCAGTGGCAATGTATGCATTTGAGTGTTGTGGTGTTGTGTGTGTGCGCTCGCATGGGTGAGCAGCAATGGAATCGCAAGTATATGACCGTAAGTTTGCTGCAATACGATTACATCTTCTTGGACCTCAGTTCTGGTGCTCACATTTTTATGGTATAACACTGTAATCGTCTTGTGCATGAGTGTGTGTGCAACATGTGCATTGTATATGCACGAGCCTTCGTATTTGGAAATGGCAATCCTCATCTGTGTCCAGAATGGCAGTCGTTGCTTGTGCATGAACCCGTGTGTGTTCTTGATCATTGATGTGTAACGGACAGAAATATGTACTTGAACCTCTTGTGTAATCAGTGCAGCAGGGTCGGATTGGTAACGCGGGCACTCGGGAAATGGCTGAAGAGCCGGCAGCCGAGTTCCAGCTGTGGGCTGCTTTTTTGGGCAGCTTGGGGGCTGTCTGTGCTGTTAGGATGCTGCCAGCGGCCCAGTGGGTGCCTGAGTGGCCTTTCTAGAGGTAGATGGGCGGAGGTATCACTCCCTTTCTCTCGCTGGGCCGGCCCATTAATGTATGCTGATTAAGCGGGGGAAGAGGGCCTGAGCAGAAGTGGTCTCACTTGCATGCATGTGTGGCTCAGCAGTGAGAACTAATCTGTGCATTTTTTTTTTTATCTAAGTCAAGTTAATAAACATGCCCCCCACCCCATTTCTTTTCATAAAACTTGGCTGAAGCAGTGTTTTGCAGAAAGGCAATACGCAAATATGGGCCACTTTTTTTTGATGTGCCCGGGACGATTTTTGATCCCAATCCAACCCTGATCAGCAGACATTGTGCGTTCATAGACACGCATATGCCTCTTCTGTTTATGCACGACTTGTTGGACACTGCTCGTTACCTTACATCTCTCTGCAGTTACACTCACTGGGCTCGACGTTCAATCATCGCCACAAAAATATGGCCGTTGTCATTTGTATTTGAGCCCAGGGCTCTCATTTGAGTCTGGGCGTGTTTTTAAAATATATTAACACGTGAATGTGTGGCAAGTTCCGCTGCACAAACATTTTATACACGGTGTAGCTAAATACACTTTAATAGACGAGCAATTAAAACTCATAGTTTTTTTGTTCTTTGGAAAGTGCAGCAAATACATTGATAAAGGCCAGGCTCTGCTACATTGCCCATCACTGCACAAAGGTTGTGGTGTGCAAGCCCCTGCGTCTGCCAAAACTTGTACAGACCACACGTAGTGTACACTGCGCACTTCTACCTGGGCCACCGCAAATCTAACAGACTGACCCCAGGAGCATCCGGAAATGTGAGTTTAGGCAAAGTCCCATCGTCAGTGTGCGTTAAACGTAAAAGCAATTTAGTAATCCTCTGTAGGTCATATCGTAATTGTGCTCATACACCCCGTGTGCAATAATTGCCCCAGTGCCATCTCTATGTAGCCCGTGGTGAGCAGCATTTGGTTAGAGGCATGGTCCTTCATCCGCAACCGCAGTCAATGACCAAAAACAGGATATATGACCCAAGTGGCCATCACTTCTGAAGCAGGCAAGCAATATTGACTAATGTGGTAAAATTCTGTGCGCTCTAAAGTGACCAACATTTCACACAATACTATGTGTCAGTCTCATTCACCAATGCTGTCGAATGAATGCCTTGAGAGTACAGGGGGTCAGGGACCAGCACTGCAGACATTCTACAGATATGATTGCGGACCTGTTGTGCACCTGAGTTACAGCGGCCAACACTGCAGAGATAGTAGGCCTGTGAGTTTTAGTGATCATCATTTGTTCCACAGTGAAATAATCGTACGCATTTATGCCTAAAGACCGGCGCTTCAGAAATATTAAGTTCGATATTCCACTGATTAATACTGCAGGTTCTAGCGCTGCAAGTATTGTGTGAGCCCCGGAAGCCGGCACTGTATATTTATCTCAATCCAACAACATATATTGCAGGCTTGTATAACTCTAAATGACCAACACCGCAAACTTGCATTATTGCCCCACAGACAACATAAATCACGGCACGTATGTATGTACAGTGACTAGAGCATTTTGGCATGTTAAATCCGGCAGGACCAAAAACTCAATACGTATCTGAGCAACCAACTTTTCAGAAACAAAATCCCTGGGCTGCTGTGCCTAACACTTCAGAAATCACGGTGCCGCACTGCAAGTTGTGTGTGAGTCATATGTTGTAGCACTGCACTCGTATGTGCAGGAGCCTCTGGGTGCAGCACTGGATCACCCTGTGTAAAATACGATGCCCAGTGAATTCTAACATTATTTTAAAACTTAAAGCCCATTGAGCAAACACATTAAATGTTCCATGCGTACAATCCTTCGTGTCTAAAGCTTGAGATGTATCCACATTGAAGTAAGTGTTGCGTGCACTTCAGTCAGTGTCCTACAAGCATATAGTATTGTACTTCTGTTTTTATAGTGGTTCATACCCCTGTCTAGGTGGTGAAGTTCATTATCCTATGGGTAGCACACTCTGGGGGATATTCACAAGAACGTGCGATAAACATCGCCAAAATAGGCTAACGCAATTTCTCATATCGCCGTCTATCGCGGGAAAATAACTCCGTGTCAACGTCGTATTCCCAACACGGCGGTAACATGCAATAGTATCCCGATAACGCCTCAAATGTCCGCGATACAACCACCGCGACAACGATAAAAAAGGAAACCCGAACGTGAAAAAAGTTGCGATGGGCCCAACCGCGATAAAAAAGTCGGCGACAAGCAGCGCCAGGCTTGCAATTCCCACGTCAGGCAGGAAAAATCACCATAAAAGCAGCAAAAAAACAACAACAAAAAACACATAACTGCGAAGCACAATGAAGGTAGCAGGAGCAAGTACAGAGGACAACCCGGACCCCACAAGCCCCACGGAGGACCAACCTGGGACCTTGGGTGAGGGAAGGGCAAGGAGAAGAAGAAGAGGAAGACGTGGTTCAGTCCGCAGGAAAACAGGATCCTGATTACGGAGGTGATAGAACACCATCAACATCTGTTCGTCACCTACACTGTGTCATTGGCAACAAAAAATGGAATATGGCAGTCCATCGTGAACAAGGTGAATGCAGTCGTAGTGCTGAGGAGGACAATGGACGAGGTGAAGAGGCGCTGGAATAATGTGAAGCGTAAAACCAAGCAGAAACTCGCAGACAACCGCAAAGCAGCAATGCAGACTGGGGTTGGGAGTCCTGCGCCACAGGAGGAGCTGGATGAGATGGAGGAATTGGTGTCCACAGGCATCATTGTGGAGACGGTGGCAGGAGTCGGGGGACCGGACACTGCTCAACATGACCTGACACAACAGCAACAGGGTGAGTAACCACCAGGGACTGGGGGGACGGGGGGAGATGGGCACAATGGCACACATGCACAATGGAGTATAGCACACTGCACAACCACAATGACTCTGGATCATGTCCCTGATCTCCTTGCCATACTGCAGCACACATAGTAACAGCAAGTAGTCCCCCGTCCACAATGTGCCGAGAGGGGGCCCCCCCACACATCACCAATTTCACAACAAACCCATGCATATGTGCTGAACCCAGCAAAGCTGCGGATCCGTGATCCCCACTGACAATGCAAGTGACACTGCATGACGATGAGCATGTCTGCAGGCCACTCATCATGACATGTTGCACGCCACGACACCGAGGTGGCTGAGTGTGGTCCACATCCGGATACGAGCAGGTCACACACTGACACATCCACGTGCACAAACAACCCCTGACGGCAACAAGACATCTGCGGACAAACCATGCCCAAGAGTCCCAACTCCCACTAAGAGCCCAATTTACCCAAGTATGCAACATCTCAGCACTGCATAAGCACAGAAGTCAAAGGCACACCGCCTGAAATGGAGTAGGCCAAGCAAAGTCTGAGCTGCAGGGGCGACTCTCCCACAATGCAGCACACACACAAGAATCAGAGCACATCAACATTGACAACAATGTGGTACAAACTGCAACACTTTCACAACAGAACAGAGGACACAACTGCTGCCGCTTGTGTGTAGAAACTTGCCAATCACATTTGGCTTAGCAGGAAACTGTGACATGATAATGGACAAGTACAACCCCACATCCCTGATGGTGCACAAATGTCCACTGTCCCGCTTCAAATAGGCAGCACATCCTAAACAGTCACAATGTACATTGTCATGCAGTCTGTTTGGAAACTTGGCCAATGCGTGAACATACATGGAACACACTGTTAAACTGCATCTCCCCTTTACATTGCAGAGGGAGAATCATCTACTCCTGCAGAGCAGACCGAACACCTCCTCACTGATGACGAGGCTCCCCACCTTCGACACCGACGCCCTCCAAGAGCTCATGGACAGCCTCAGCACCCCACCCCCAGGAGCAGGGCAGCCCAGCTGCATCGAGGAGACCCCACCCCCTGCACAGACCACACAGCAGGAGGCACCCACCACCCCGGCTGTCTCCCAGGCCCCCCACGAACAACACATGGCCTTCCAACGCCGTGTGTTAGAGGGCCAGAAGGAGATGGCTGATCAGGTGCGGGTGGGGTTCGACCTCAAGGCAGCCAAACTAGATGCCATCCATGGGTGTCTACATCCCATCAGGGACCACTTACAGTCCCTAACGGACACCCACAGTCTACTCCATGGTATCCAACGAGCCCTGGCTGACATCGCTGGAGTCCTGACTCGGAGACAAGAACACCTGTCTGGTCAGAGTGGCTCCAGCGATCTCAGCCGGGAGATGGGACACATGCGGAGGCTCATGGAGGACATGGTGCGGATGGAGGTGGAAAGGATGGCTGCCACAGCTGCACATCAGCGAGATGTAGCTTGGATCTACCATGCCCTGCAGATCCTCATCATGGCATTGCTGCCACAAGGCCTGGCGCAGATGAATGCTGCTGCTCCTACACCATCCACATCTCCGCCCCCTGATGTGTCAGTGACCCACAGTGCGGCAGACATTCCACCTCCGGCACCTGATGTGTCACTGCCACACAGTGCGGCCGACAATCCACCTCTGGCCCCTGATGTGTCAGTGCCACACAGTGCTGCAGCCGAAACACCACCACCGCCAGGTGAGGCACATCACACATCAGGGGACGATGATGTGGATGAGACTGCCGTTGTGGTAATGAGGAAGCAGTAGCATTCATCTCCGCCATATGGCCTGTTTCGGCTTGGTTCGGCCCTTTGCATCATCACCTTCCACTGTCCCCCGATACACTCTGCGGCACTCACCTTGGACCTCGACATGGAATGCCGTATACTGTTTAGTTACCAATGACACAGCAATCAGACTGCGGACTGAACTCTTCCTCTTCCGATGAATTTGTCCGTCCCTAATGGACTCTGGCTGGCCCTCCACGGGGCAGCAATGTCAAGTGGGGTGTGCATGGCTCTGTACTGCTCCAGCTGCTACACTCCAATGAATGTGAATAACACATTCAAATTCACACAGATGTGTCATGTCTATGAACCTTCAAGTATGACAGTATGGATGAATGTCGGGTCACTGATTCCCCCTCACGTCCATTTTGCACATGTTGTGGGGCTTGGGTCACATGGTGCGACATTGCCGATTGCGGTCCGGGTGGCGCAGCCACTACAACGGAGACACACGCAATGGTTACTTCCTTGACCAGGCCAGAACTGAACCACGCCCAGAGCCACGGGCTCATTGTTCACACCCCTACGCTGGACTGGAATACGCCAGCCCAGCCCACTCCGCTTACGCTCACAGGGGGTGATGACACAGCTACATGTCCCAGGTCTTCCCCGTAGTGATCTGCTGGTCACTGGTCTAGTTGTCAGCATGCCACAGCCACTCCCTGAGGGCTGGTTTACACCCACACCACACCCATCCAGCACAGGCGTCACGAGACATGTGACCCTGACAATAAAAGGGGCCCACCACAGCGCATCCCCCACTGCCAGAGGTGACATGATGGCGTCCGCACCACAAGACTCAATCATGAGGGGGCCGTGACTTGCGTTGCACTGAGTTAGTGGCACCCGATGGCCTGCGTCCGGCACGGGCCGTGGCGATGACTTGCGTTGCACAGAGTTAGTGGCACCCGATGGCCTGCGTCCGGCACGGGCCTACCGCCACGTGGCGATGACTTGCGTTGCACTGAGTTAGGCCCACCTGAAGAGCTGAGCGGGTGTGCAGCCTGCGATGATGCATTGGCCTCGATACGGCGTCCAGCAATTCAAGGCTCGAATTGAACTGTGAGCCCTGCTGGACCGCAGTGTACGCGCAGACAGCAGTCAGCACACACATGACTCCGCGGTGCGGTGCCGCAGGGTGTGCTGGGGGCCTGTGGCGCGGAATCCAGCGATCGGCTGAGGAGGTTGCTTCGGCATGTGGAGGGCCCTCTTGGAGACACGCGGGTGGCTGCAGGTGAGCTTTGAGGCTTGGGTGCGCAGGGGCGGGCAGTCATCGCTGGGCGGTGGACCGGTCTGGCGACCAGGGCTGGGGTGCAGCAGGTGCACAGGATCGCACAGGCACCACCGGTCACGGCAGCGGCCACGTGGCTGGGTGGGGGGCGCCGCCCTGGCAGACACGAGACAAGATGTACGCAGGTTGGCTTGTGACGTAGTCACCTCGTCTCCAGTGTGAATACGGCTGTTGAATGTGGTCGGGCACGTGTGTGTTGGCCTATGGTCACGATATGGCGGACACAGAGGCACACACAGTAGTTACTGTGGTGGCCATCCCGGAAGTGGAACACGCCCAGGGCCCCGGGCTATTCATTCGCCACATACGCCGGCCAAGGCCGCTCCGCTCAGGCTTACAGGGGGGGACCACATGGCTACATGTCCAAGGTCTTCCACACTGCCTGGGGTAACCTGTTTGCGCCCACTGTCCACTACACTGCAAAAACCAGCAGTAGATGTCCACATGGACCTGTCTGTGCTCTGCATACTGCAGTCTGTCCAGCACATCTCCGCCACACTTGGCATTGTGTCCTTTCTTATTGCTGGGTCACTTGCCTCCTTCGCACATTCTTGGTTCCCACCTCTCCCCACATTCTGTAATTGTGTGGCAGAGGGGCTCTGCCTTTGTGGATGGTTTGTCTACATGTCTGTCCCCTGTTACCACGGTTACTTGTGTTGTCGTGTCCGGTAGTTGGGCCTGTTGGTTGGCATGTTGTGTGTGATTTTGTTACGTGTGCTCTCCCACAGTTGTGAGCTGTGTGATTGTGGAGTTGAGGTGTGTGGTGTGTTCAGTTAGTACTTACCAATGAGCAGTGCATTGCCATGGGTGCCATCCTGGAAGCGCTGGTTGATGATGGACTATCGGAAGATGTATGTATCATGCACACTTCCTGTGAAGTTGGCGACGACATTGGGGAGCTGTCCCCGGTGGTCCACTATCGCCTGCACATTGATGGAATGTGTGTGCTTTCTGTGGCGGTTATTGTGTGCAGGGTCGGCAGGGGGCACATGCGGTACATGTGTTCGGTCAATTGCCCCCGACACGTGCGGTAAGGCAGCTATGGCGTAATTCCCTTGCATGGTCTCCAGCTGTTCATGCACAGCGTGGGGGAAGTGAAGGTGCAGGGGTATCAAGATGATACAAACCGTGATGTTTACAGGTATGATGAATCCTGCATGATGAGACCGTAACAGATGTTTGTGTGGTCGTAACCTTCCTTTTCTTTCCTGCGGAGGTTACGAGCACACTGATCCAGCGCTAACAATAAAAATTCTTCTCATATATAACTCGGTCATCCAGGTACAACTATCTCTCCAATACACAGACTATATCCATATGACGGAGGGGCCCATTGACACCGCATATACATTCACTTACTCATTTATTCCCTGGATTACCTCCGTCCTTAACCTAGGAGAAAAACAGTATAACGATTTGCTGGAAGGAGACGGGATACCTCTTTTTAACACAACATAATGTTTCTCATTGCTTTTAAGGTATTCCGCTCATTGGTCGATGGACCAACTAGTAGGAATCAGTTGATGGTGATTAAGACCAGCTCAATCACAATAAACTCTTTAACATTTTACCTTAATTATTGAGCTAAAGAATCACTGAGTCATTTGTTTAAAGATAATAAAGTTTATATAAAGTTTTAGAAACAATGCATAAGTTTAAGTTTATCACTCAGATTATTACATTTATCATTATTATAAGAATAAATTGAAATTACAATGCATACCTATTTGATGGAAGATAAAGTTTGTTACAGCAAGAACTTCAAAAAGATCTATCTATCTGTCTTGGAAAAATCTAATAGCTCTAAATGAAAAATCTATCATGAATAAAAAGGTTCTTAAAAAGCAGCATCTTATACCTAGGGAAAATAGCAGCAGCAGCTTCGATCATCCGCAACAGCAGCTCAGCACCCGCAACTCATCTATCAGCAATCTCAGCTCTCTCCTCTCCTAACAGTACGCTCGCTCATCATCATCAATAATAATAACTAATACTAACAATACCAAAACCCCTCCCGGAGTAGGTCTTCTTATACCCTAATTCTCGCTTACTAAATAAAATGTTGCCTCTTTATGGCGTGATTCTCTCTCATTGGTTCATTCAAGTCCATATACATTTTTATCAAACTTCCTTGTCTTAACCAGTTCTTTGTGGAATGTCCATGCTTGCATCGTTTCCCACAGTTCATGACATTACTCATCAGTTTCGATCAGTCCAATTTGTATCAATTTCTGTTACTTCTTAGATTCAATAGTTCCGTTTGTCCATTTATTCATTTTGACTTCTCACGCTTCTTGCTGATCATCTTGGCACACATTTGCTCTGTAAGGTCACAATAGCCTTGACCATACTTCCATCCTAGGCTCTCAGCACGAACACGTGGTCATTCTTTTTCACAGCCTTTCTCCTTTTTCCACACGGCTTCTTGCACATGCGTACTCTAGCTCATGGCGGCCATTTTATATCGCTGCTCAACAGGCCTAAGCGCACTATTTTCAAAGATAAACAAAATATTGTTAAAATAAAGAATATAAACCTTTTCGTTTCCCTCCCGTCTTTCTACGTACCCCAATTAGGTATTACCTAGCAAAAAGCAACATATAAAGCCGTCCCTTACTTACCATCGCTTTATTTTGCCACCACACGTTTTATTTTCAAAGCACAAATCATGCGTTTATTATTTTATTAGTACGCAAATATTAGATTATGTTAGACACGTCAACAATTATAAGTAGATTAATTTGCACACAAAATAGCGTATTACCTTTAACCCTTCACATGTAACATACATTGTTGGTTATTTTACTTAAACGAACATGTTTATTAATTAATTTACGTAAATTATTAGGAGGTTAAACATTTTTCATTTATCCTGCTCCATCAACTCCCCCTTTGGTGATTTTTAATATCACCACAAAACCCAAGTTATACAATTCTCTCAGACAGCATATTTCTTTTATCCGTTTGCTTTTGTTAGTTTACACAACTGTATCCCTTTCAACTTGTCTCTTGGTCTTCTTGTACATGTTCTCTTTTATCTCTTCTAGCTCTATTTCACCCATTTCTCTCTCTCTCTCCTTGTTTATCATGTTTTCTTTTTCTATTTTATTCTGTCTTCTTCTTTTCTTTATACATGTAATTACAAGCTTCAGCACTAAAATTATTATTATTATCATGGTTGCTATTATTATAACTTTCCCTATTATTAATCCACTCATTCTTGTTAACCAATTTATTACTGAAGAAAACCCTTTACCAAGTTTTCCAAATGCACTTTCAACCTCCAGTGGAACAAGTTCTTTGTGCAAACTTGTAATATTCTTTATATACTTTTGTATATTTTCACTTTTATCTGGAATGTAAGTGCAACAATGTTGGACTTTCAGCATTCCACAGACTCCACCCTCTTTTGCCAAAAGAATGTCAAGGGCAAGTCGATTTTGCATCACCATAGCTCTCATGGCAACCATCTCGGTATTTACCATCAAGAACCCTCCAGCAGTATCTGTAGATAAACGATCTACCACTGTGGATAATTTCCGAATTTTAAATGCATTCAAAGATATTCCCACTGCTGGTATCAATGCACCAAAAATATCACCTACTATTTCTGAAAAACTTTCCCTTTTTCTACGTGTAAAGGTATTTATCATTTTGTGTGTTCCTTTCTCTTTTCTATCCATATGAAAAATCTTTGGAAAGACCAGGCCTAAATAACATGACCCATACCAATGGTCCGGCAACCTGTAATAAGCCCTATTACCGCAAACATAATAGATCCCTGGAAATATTGGATCTTTTCCCCCTTTGAATCCCCATCCGCCTAAAATTTGATAATTGTCATGGCAAATACTGGAACCCACAAAATAATTGTCATATCTTGTTTTATTTCTTCTAATGCACAACCTTCCCTGTTGGGGCCAATCCAGAGTCATAGCTGCATTTGTCTTTTTCTTGTCATGATTGTCTTCCTCAAACGCCCAAAGAGGTGTTTTTGTCTCTTCTATCACTTTTCTTTGAAATTTCACTCTTCTTTCTTCAACCATCTCTAAAAATACTTTTTCTTCCTTCTTTAACTCACAGGTAAGGTTGTATTTAACTATATTATCTAATGTTAAAATCTTATCTTCTATAAAATATTCACCAAACGTTTTTCCCTCTTTTATTTTGTTTAGCTCGGGAACTACAGAAACTTTCGCAAAAATCTTATCTATGTCAGTGTAATAATATTCTAATCTACCTGTTTTATAAAATAAACTTGCTAAAACACTACATGTTATTCCATACGTCAAAGGAAGGTGATGATAAGTCACACCCTCTGCTACAGACGCAGGCAATTGCATACAAACATAGCAATCTCTTACATCCATTGTTTCTACATACTCATATAATAATTTAGTAAAAACATTCTTAGAAAAATCTGTTATTGATTTGTCTTTATGTAATTCTGCACTACTTTTTAATATAACTGGTTCTTGATTGTTAGCTCCTTTTTCTTTCTCTGTGTTATTAGAAGTTTCTACTACAGCTAAACTAATTGGAATAGTGATTGCTAAAACCACCCATACTGTCATTAATAATCCTGTACAAAAGAAGCACATCTTACACCATCTACTTAAAAACTCACATTTACATTTTCTATCTCTAGTATCCTCCATTTTGTTTTATAACCTTATTTATTTATTTTCAAGAAAATTGTGTCACTACACCTCAGAAATGACTTATTAGCCACTCTGCACTCCAATGTTTTGTTTTTGCTTGGTACTCTCTTTTAATTCTTTTCAGAATTCTTTCTTTGTCAAATCCAGTATTTTGTCAAGTCCGGTAGAAATTTGTTTAAATTTCTTCAAGTTTGTTGCACTTCACCTTCACCCATTAGGTTTCTTTGTTCTGGGTTCTCGTGAGTGTTCTTTTCTTCTTTGATATCAGTCAAAGCAAGATACAACCATTCAGGCGATCTATACTTCGGATTTACCTTCTTTACTCTTTTCGTTTTCTGCAAGTGTTTTCCACCTTGTTTTTCTTGCTCTTTCTGACTTGTTATTTCATTCACTTGTTCAGCACTTTTTCCATCTAACCTTATGATCCTGTATCTTAATTTTCTTACTTCGTTGGGCCAATTGTCTCCTTTTCTTGACCTTTTTGCCTCACTTCCTTTTTCCTCTCTTTCTGTTTTCCAATTCCTTTTTCTTGACTCTAGTTTTTGGTTTCTTTCTTCTCCACTTTCTTCAGACTCTGTTTCATTTTTCTCTTTATTGTCTCTTATTTTGAATCTTATAATTTCATTTTCTTCCTCTACTTGTGGTTCTTTTCTTATCTTCCTTCGTTCACCTACTTCTGTCCCTCCTCGAGGTTCTTCCGAATTTGTGTCAATCTCTCTATCTGCTTCTAAATTTCCCTGTTCTTTTGTTTGGCTATCTGTCCCTATTGCTCCTCGGGGATCTTCCGATTTTTCTAACTTTCTGTTTGAAACTCTCCCTTCTTCATCTATTAATATTATCTCCGAAGGATTTTTACCACAACTTGTACTTGGTTGCTCACTGTTACTATCTTCTTGCTCAGTTTCTTCTCTTATGCTTTCAAATTTCCAATTTCTTTTCAGAATTTCCTCACAATCCGAATGATCTGTATCAGATTCTGAACTGGTATCTGATATTTCCAGATGTCGACTCACATGTCGATCTTCAGGTTCTGGAACTTCCACTATTTCCTCTACTTCTTCTGTCGTTGCACTTGTAGTTGGGTCTTCCAGATGTCGACTTACAGGTCGATCTTCAGATTCTGGCACCCTATTCGGTTCTTCTTCCGTTTCTGATGCTGAACTGTTATCCAACACTTCCAGATGTCGACTCACATGTCGATCTTCAGGTTCTGGAACTCTGATGGTGTGACTGGCATGCACCCAGTGTTTTACTCCTGCACATTTGACTGCAGTGGTTGTCACCAGGATCACTTGTCGTGGTTCGTCCCAACGAGGAACCAAACAGTTTCTTCTCCTGTGGACTTTTATGCGGACCCAATCTCCTGGATTCAAGTCGTGAGCTGGTTTTCTTTCAAGAGTAGTAGCATCCGGTCCAACCTGATGAAACACAGAACGCACCACATCAGCCAATCCTTTGCAATAATCCAGCACCAGATCATCAGTTATAGTCAGTAGTTTGTTGACAGGTACATGTGCTTGTCTCATTGCTCGTCCCATAATTATCTCATGGGGACTGAGTCCAGTTTTCCTTTCCGGAATACTTCTGATTGTCATTAAAACTAATGGCAAGGCATCTGGCCATTTGAGTCCTGTGGCTTGACACATTTTTCCTAACCTGTTCTTAATTGTTCCATTCACTTGCTCTACTATTCCAGAAGCCTCTGGTCTGTATGCACAATGCAGTTTCTGTTTAATACTAAGTGCTTCACAAATCAGTTTAATTAATTCATTTTGGAAATGTGTTCCTCTATCTGTTTCAATCGTGACTGGAAAACCATACCTCGGAATGAATTCTCGCAGCATAAGTTTTGCTACCGTGATTCCATCATTCCTTCTGGTCGGGTATGCTTCCACCCAACGGGAAAACAAACAGACGACTACGAGGACATACCTTAGTCTGTTGCTCGGGGGCATTTCTATAAAGTCCATTTGCATTCTAGTGAACGGACCTCCTTCTCGTCCTATTGTTCCTAGACTCACTACTGTCTTCCTTCCTGGATTTAACTGTTGACAAATAAGACATCTTTGACAAAGACTCTCAGCTATGGCTCTGAATTTTGGATTATACCATGTTTGTCTAAAAAGTCTGATCATTGAATCTCTCCCAATATGGGCTTGTCCATGGTACATCCGTGCCATGTCAGAAATCATGCTATCAGGCATAACTGGTCTCTCATCTCTGTAAACCCAAACATCATTTTCCTCATGTTTTCTACATCCTGCTTTTATCCATGTATCTTTTTCCTCATCATCTGCTGCTTCCTGTAACTGTCTCACCTCATCCCATGTCTCAACAGGGTTAGTAAAAAGCAAAGGACAAGAAATATGCTCTCTTTCTCGGCTCCTGTTCAAAGAGACCACATTCTTTGCACAGTACTGTGCAATCTCGTCAGCATACTTATTGCCGACAGTTATGTAGTCTTCCCCATTTTTATGTGCATTGCACTTTACAACAGCAATCTGTTTAGGCAGCTGTATCGCCTCAAGCAATTTTTTCACAAAATCTCCATTTCTAATTGGCGTTCCTGCAGACGTCAAGAAACCTCTTTGTGACCAAATCTGACCAAAATCGTGCACCACTCCAAAACCGTATTGGCTATCTGTCACAATCGTAACCCGCACATTTCTTCCCAACTTGCAGGCTTGAATCAGAGCTATCAGTTCTGCGACTTGGGCAGACCGTATCCCTTTCAGACAAGATGCTTCCATTACAGTTGCTACTGTGCAAACTGCATATGCTGCACTTAGAACTCCATCATTCGTTCTCAAACATGAGCCATCCACGAATAGAATATAATCTGATTCCTTTAAGGGCTCATCTCGTATGTCTGATCTCGGTTTTGTACAATATTCAAGCACATTCAGACAATCGTGATCTACTTCATCCATTTCAATCACACTCTCTTCATCTGGCAATGATGTCGAAGGATTCACATTCATACATCTGTCAATGGTCACATTATCTGCACTCAAAATTACTTTTTCATACCTAGTCAGCCGACTATGTGTCATGTATTGGGTTTTCGTTCTGGTCAAAAGAATTTCCACAGAATGGGGAACATATACTCTCAGTGGATATCCCATCACTATGCCTTCACTCTGTTCCAGACTCACACAAGTAGCAGCAACTGCTTTCAAACATCCAGGCAACGCTTTTGCTACAGGGTCTAAAACAGCTGAAAAATATGCAATGGGTCTTTTCATGGTTCCATGTCTCTGTACCAAGACTGAAAATGCACATCCATCTCTTTCACTGCAATACAACTCAAAGTCCTTCTCATAGTCAGGCATTCCCAATGCTGGAGCTTCACACAATTTCTTTTTCAGCTCTCTGAATGCTTTCATTTCCTCATCATTCATTTCAAAAGGATCTTTAACATCCTTCTTTGTCAGTTTTTGCAACGGTTTGGCGATCAACGAAAAACCGCTTATCCATTGTCGACAATATCCAACCATTCCCAGAAACATTCTTACCTCTCTTTGCGTCATTGGAGCTCTCATTCCTTGAATCATCTTTATTCTTTCAGTCGTTACCTTTCGCACTCCTTTCTCAATTTTATGCCCTAAATATTGGACTTCTTGTTGACAAAACTGCAATTTTGATGGGGACACTTTATGTCCTCTTTTGGCTAAATGATTCAGCAAAGCAATTGTATCATTGACACATGCTTCCTTCGTTTTTGATGCCACCAGTAGGTCATCAATATACTGAACCATCACTGACTTTTCTGGCATTTTTAAGTCTTCCAATGATTTCTTTAGAATCTGATTAAAGATTGAAGGGCTTTCTGTGTACCCTTGAGGAATTCGGCACCATGCCAAAATACGCTCTCCAAACCTAAACGCAAATAATGGCTGGCTATCTGGATGCAATGGAATAGAGAAAAATGCATGACATAAATCAATTACTGTGTACCATTCTGCTTCACGTGGAATCTGGTATAGAATCACAGCAGGGTTCGGTACTATTGGGCAACAAGGCACTACAATTTTGTTTACCTTCCTCAAATCCTGTACAATTCTATATGTTCCGTTTGGCTTTTTCAGTCCCATTATTGGCGAATTACATGGACTGCTCATGATTTCTTTTAGAATCCCTTGTTCAACCATTTTATTTATTACTGGCGTTATTCCTTCAATTATTTCTGGTGTCAATTTATACTGGGGCGTATTTGGGTAACTCGTTCCCTCTTTTACGGAGATTTTAACGGGATCTACTTCTTTCATTAATCCTATATCTTCTCCTGTAAAGTCCCACACTTCTTCCTTCACTGTCTTTTTCAGTTCAATTGGGATTTTCTCTGCATCAAATACAGGAAACAAATCATTTACTTCTGGTTCTAAATTCACCAGTGTCATTTTATACAATACATCTTCATCTGGGGTCTGAAATGCAATTCCATCTGGAGTACAATAGATAGTGCAATTCATTTTGCACAATAGATCGCGTCCTAATAGGTTCACGGGACTACAATCGCATACCACAAATCGGTGCATTTCACTAAATGGACCAATCTTTACCTCCACTAATTTAGTAAGAGGCGTCTTAATTTGCTGATTTGATACTCCAACTACTTGGATATGTTCACCTGAGAGAGGAAGGTTTGGAATTTCCACTGACCTAACAGTAGAACGGGTAGCTCCAGTGTCCACAAGGAATGTTACATTTGCACCATTCACTTCTCCATCCACAAATGGACCAGACTGATCTACCTCTAGAGTTGCGCCAAGCACGCACTCTTCCCCCTCTCCTAGGCACCGTCAGAAGCTTTCATCCGTTTCATCCTCATCCTGTCGTAACCAATATTGAGAAATGGCAGCTGCACGCGGCAACTGTGTTACCTGCTCTCCTCCGTAGAATCCTGTTTCTGCACTGAATTTCTGTTGGTTAACACTCTTGGGAAGTGGTGGTTGTGGCACCTGACTCTGCTGAGTAACTACCTCACTCTGCACCTGTGAATTTAATGATTGATTTTCCACATTAAGTTTTGGAGGAAATTTACACTCGTTTCTCCAATGCCCTAGCTTTTCGCAGTTGTGGCATGGCCACTTTTTCTTTGCCTCATCTATGCTCATTTGTCCTTTTCCTTTACCTATATTTGGTCGAAATCTAGCCTATCCTGCTTCATTACCTGTATTACTCAATTGAGCTTCTTGTTTCTCTGCAACTTTCACCTGTGCCCACATGGCTTTTTCTTTCAATTTACGCTGTCTACTCTCAATATCATCACTGCAATACTTAGCATATCTCAAAACTTCGTCGACTGTGCTATTCTGCCAACAAATCATATGCTGTTTAATCATCTCACTTATCTCTGGTTTCAACCCATATACAAATCTATATACAAAATGACTCATATCCTTCTCATTTAGTGTCTCATAACCACTATACTGTTTGAAAACTAACAACAGTCTTTCATAGTAAGCATGCACTGATTCTTTACTTTCCTGCGTTGTTCTGTCTATTTTTACCCAATCTGTTTCTTTAGGTGGAATCTTATTCTTCAAAAAGGTAATTACTTGATCGTACTTTCTCATCACTTCTGGTCCTGGCGCTCCTGTTTTAGCATCCCTTGGATATTCTACAGTTGGCCAATCAATAGTAATCTTACATTCTGTCCACAAATCAGCTGGCACTACTATATCAAACAATCCATCCAAGTCTATCCACAACACCTTTGAAACTTTAACAAATCTCTCCACTTGTCTGTACCATTCTACTGGCTTCTCTCTCAACTTTGGGAAATCATTTGTAAATGACAGTATATCCTGTCTAGTCCATGGAACATGCACATAACTACCTCCTGGAGTTTCTCTCATCGGGTACTCCCTTACAACTGGTTCCTTATCTGTTACTGCAAAAGCCAAAGATGCTTTATCTGTTACTTTCTCGTTCTTTTTTATCCATCTACTTCTCCATCTATCCACATCACCCCATTTTCTCAGTAAAACAATTAATTCTTTTATTTGGGTCAATCTTCCTGATGTGTTCAGATTCTCTATATCTTTCTCACAAAAATCTACTCTATATGGTTTCTGCAACGTTCTCACTTTTGCAAATTCTACTCCCAGTTCACTTGCTGTCTCTTCTAATTTGTCATGTAAATTTCTAGCTCTCCATGTAAGACTTTTGCACAAAAACATAATCTCATCATCCTGATAATTTTTTAATTTTTCTGTACCAATCGTTCCTAAAATCAATTCTTCCATGTCTATTTTTAACCTAATTACATCTAATGGTTTTACTTCTGTTTCTTTCGTTTTTAGCGTTTTCATCCATTCATTTAACTCATCTTGATTCGGACCTACAGCCGTACTATTTAATTCTATCCAATTGTTACTTCTTTCTGGTGTCCCTGATGCAGACTCCGTTACCATAGGTATTCTCCTGAACTCATTCTCATTTATCGTCAAATTAGTAGGTGGGCTTGGTATATAGGTACTAACCAAATGGTGTGCACCTTCATTGTTCAGTTCCATCCCTTCTCTTTTTCTTTGCAAATGTGAATTCATGGGAATCACTAAAGAACGTTCATCAATTTTCTGATTCTCAAAAATTGGCATTACTGGACCTATCGTTACTGGTACAGTTACAGCTTCCATATTCTTTGTCAATTCTCTTATTTTCTCAGTCAATTCTCTTGTGGTTTTTGCTAATTCAGTTGCATTGTCACTTTCTATCTCTTCATTCTGTGAAGTTTTTAATTGATCTTGTGACCTATTTATCTCATCTCTTCGTTCGGGAATTTTATTCCTCCCAGTTTCCATTAGTGGTGCATTAGGTGTCACCACCGCAGAAGTCTGTTGGTATGGAGGCGGGTTTCTGTTTAAAATATCTTCCAGCAATTCATCATCCGTTTCACTACCACCATACCCATACTTTTCTATAACTACATGTTTCTTTTTCTCTGTACACTTTCTCTTTGCTTCTTCCTCTACTGTAAAAGCTGGAAACAAACCTCCTGTCATATTAGCACATCTCCAACGCTTTATTCTGTCCTCATGATTTACTCCCCATAACCTTCCAGGCACAAACTCATGATTCTTTAATCCTCTGAATCTTTCTCGTTCATACATCTCATCTTCCCATTCAGTTAAAGCTTCAAACTGTGTCGGTCTAGGTCTAGGTTCTAACATTGCCATCTTCTCTCTCAAATTCCGTAGTACAGCTACATTAAATGAACCATTCTCAGGGAAAGCCAATGCTCCATCATTCTTGGTATATTTTGTCCAATTTTCTAACCATATGCATGTATGATATCCATATTTCAGCATCATGTGCGAAGCTGGTGATTTCGGCGGAGGAATTACTTGTCCCTCTCTAGTCACTACCTTTTTGTCTTTCTTAAAGAAGTTCTTAACTTTCGACATCCATGACGTTTTCTCTCTACCATATTCATAATACGACACGATTCACAATCGCTTTCTCTCCTCAAACAATCCGCAATTCAACACTGTTCTCTATGCGTTATTCCAACCAATACTAGCGCGACTCACACCAACACTCCAATCACAGCAGTTTCTGTCTACAGCGCACTGTCCAATCCCAGCGCGGCTTTTGTCTACGTCAGCTCTGCTCCTGTTTCTGTATGACTAGCGCACTGCCCAATCCCAGTGCGGCTTTTGTCTACGTCAGTTCTGCTCTTGACCCCTCCTTTACAAAATGTATCGGCAATTTCTTTTTCAACAATTCTTCGTTAGTTACAACATTTAAAAAACATTTCCATTGTCTGATTCACTAAACAAAAGAGATAGTTTTGTCCATTTACACAAGAATTCTGTATTTTCCAGTAGGCAGCGCTTACCTCTACCCTACCACAGAATTTTCCTGTTTCGCCGATAAAGTAGCACTTCCCTCTACCTTACCCTTCTTTCAAGCAAGCGGTAAACCCGTTTCTCTGGGGATAAAACACATGTGGAGACTATACTGCTCCTGAGAATTAAGGCCAGAGTTTCACAAGAAAACCGATCACTATTTCACTTACACACCTTTTATGCGGCAAATGTCCCTATCATAACACAACCTGTGTTATCACCAATATGAACTCAGACAATGCACTATTCCATGTGACTTCTCTTGCCACACGTGTTCCACTTCCTACTTCCCGGAAGCGTGAAAACTTACATATAACATAACGCGACTCAACATAAAGTGTTAGACATGAACTTATCAATAATCAATAATCACTAATCAATAATCAATAATCACCAAACTAATCTATAGTAACCATAACTCTGCTACCAAGAAATCTGATCCAGCGCTAACAATAAAAATATCTTCTCCTATATAACTCGGTCATCCAGGTACAACTATCTCTCCAATACACAGACTATATCCATATGACGGTGGGGCCCATTGACACCGCATATACATTCACTTACTCATTTATTCCCTGGATTACCTCCGTCCTTAACCTAGGAGAAAAACAGTATAACGATTTGCTGGAAGGAGACGGGATACCTCTTTTTAACACGACATAATGTTTCTCATTGCTTTTAAGGTATTCCGCTCATTGGTCGATGGATCAACTAGTAGGAATCAGTTGATGGTGATTAAGGCCAGCTCAATCACAATAAACTCTTTAACATTTTACCTTAATTATTGAGCTAAAGAATCACTGAGTCATTTGTTTAAAGATAATAAAGTTTATATAAAGTTTTAGAAACAATGCATAAGTTTAAGTTTATCACTCAGATTATTACATTTATCATTATTATAAGAATAAATTGAAATTACAATGCATACCTATTGGATGGAAGATAAAGTTTGTTACAGCAAGAACTTCAAAAAGATCTACCTATCTGTCTTGTAAAAATCTAATAGCTCTAAATGAAAAATCTATCATGAATAAAAAGGTTCTTAAAAAGCAGCATCTTATACCTAGGGAAAATAGCAGCAGCAGCTTCGATCATCCGCAACAGCAACTCTGCACCCTCAACTCATCTATCCGCAATCTCAGCTCTCTCTTCTCCTAACAGTACGCTCGCTCATCATCATCAAGAATAATAATACTAATAATACCAAAACCCCTCCCGGAGTAGGTCTTCTTATACCCTAATTCTCGCTTACTAAATAAAATGTTGCCTCTTTATGGCGTGATTCTCTCTCATTGGTTCATTCAAGTCCATATACATTTTTATCAAACTTCCTTGCCTTAACCAGTTCTTTGTAGAATGTCCATGCTTGCATCGTTTCCCACAGTTCATGACATTACTCATCAGTTTCGATCAGTCCAATTTGTATCAATTTCTGTTACTTCTTAGATTCAATATTTCCGTTTGTCCATTTATTCATTTTGACTTCTCACGCTGATGCTGATCATCTTGGCACACATTTGCTCTGTAAGGTCACAATAGCCTTGACCATACTTCCATCCTAGGCTCTCAGCACGAACACGTGGTCATTCTTTTTCACAGCCTTTCTCCTTTTTCCACACGGCTTCTTGCACATGCGTACTCTAGCTCATGGCGGCCATTTTATATCGCTGCTCAACAGGCCTAAGCGCACTATTTTCAAAGATAAACAAAATATTGTTAAAATAAAGAATATAAACCTTTTTGTTTCCCTCCCGTCTTTCTACGTACCCCAATTAGGTATTACCTAGCAAAAAGCAACATATAAAGCCGTCCCTTACTTACCATTGCTTTATTTTGCCACCACATGTTTTATTTTCAAAGCACAAATCATGCGTTTATTATTTTATTAGTACGCAAATATTAGATTATGTTAGACACGTCAACAATTATAAGTAGATTAATTTGCACACAAAATAGCGTATTACCTTTAACCCTTCACATGTAACATACATTGTTGGTTATTTTACTTAAACGAACATGTTTATTAATTAATTTACGTAAATTATTAGGAGGTTAAAATTTTTTCATTTATCCTGCTCCATCAACACGGACTTCTGTTACAGTATGTTTGGACTGGATTCATCGTACCTGTATGCATTCCGGTTTGTCCAAGTGCAATACACTGTGCCAGATTACGTTTGTGACTATGAGGACGCTTGACCATTGTCACCATTTCTCCAACAGGTTTCTGACTACTGATTTCGGGATATGGAATGGTATTGGGGAGTTCCCGCAGCATTTACAGTTTTTGGATCCACACGTTGCCCTGGTGAAGTTCCCCGTTGGGAATGGAACGCGTTGGCTGAGCTTTTCGTCTTGTTGTTTCTGTATTTGTAATAAAGTTCTGTTTTTCCACTACCGTTGACTGCTGGACTTCATGACCTGGGGGGGAGGGTCCGGGGGGTGGTTGCGCTGGGTGTTGTGGCCTTCTTGGGTCTCCAGACTGCATGAACATTGTCTCCATGGCATCTGTTGGTCTTCAGATGTGGCTCTAGGCTGGGCTCCCTTTCATGCTGCAGGTTGTCGTCCTGCTTAACACCAGTGAGAGGCAGGTGTTGAATACCTGCTGCTAACGTGCCTTATCGCCTGTTTTCGGATCGCATCGCTGATCTGGCTGCTCGTTGGGAATGTTGCGAAGTGGTGTTTTCGTGTGTTTTTGCACGGGAACGCCTACTCTGCATATCATTAGCGTTAGTTGTCACTCTCATCTGTGGCGCTGTGTTTTGCGGCAGCTATCGCGGGAAAACTGGCGATGTCTGCAGTTTGCACCAGCTTGTGAATGGGGCGATAAGTCTATCGTCACTTTTGCGGCGCTAAAGTGCCGATAAATCGGCGATGGCTCCTTGAGAATATGCCCCTAAGTGTATACCCCCAAGACATTTTTAATGCATCTGCGCCACAAATTTTTCTACAGTGTTGTGCTTTGCACATTGTACCAGTGTTAAAGTGCACACATTGTTCAGAGGGTCTTACAGTTGCTGTCCCCAGCCTTAGAGTGCACCCTCTTGCCACGCTGCTCTACAACATAGCTTAAACACATTTGCAAAGACAATAGCTCTGGCTAAACATTTATAAGGTCCCAAAAGCGAGACCTATTGGCTATGCCAATGCTTGTTGTATATTTTGGTGGTGTACAGTGGCATTAGTTTTTGGGGACTGGAACTTATTTTTCATCATTAGATTTGACCCACACCCAGAGAGCAGAAGGTAGAAAAGATGGAAAGAAGGAACAGCAGATTTAGAAAATAGTGACAACAGGAGAAACCAGGAAGAAAAAGAACCTGCCAAAGGGAGATAGAGAGACAGGAATTAGAAAGTGGCAAAGAAAGAGGCAAGTGGTGGAATCAAGACTATACAGCATTCCCATTCGGCATCCTCTGCTTTCGGCTGCAGGCTCCCAAGCAAATCTTTGCCCACTTGCACTTATTTTTTTATGAAGTAGGCACTGCTGCATTCTATGTGGCCACTAAAGACTATAGGCATTCATTTGTTACATATGGCAGACAATAGATTTTTAAATATAATCAACATTTGCTAATAGTACATTTATCAAATTTATGCAGTGGAATTTACCATGTGGGCTTGCTTATAAATATTATTATTAATTACACGGGTTCTGGAGGATTCTGGCAATGTTTCCCAAGCAGACGTGTTAGGAAAGCGACATACCATAATCCTTTCTCCAGTGAATATACTGGTTGAGAGAAGTTTGATGCACAGCAGGAGAAAAGGGGAGGGGCAAACTGACAGAGTGGTTGTGTGAATATGAATGTTCATGTATCTCAAAAGAGATAAACAAGCAGCGTTCATATATCTGAGCAAGTGCTTCCTTGGCAGTTGATATATGCCTCTGACACTGACCGTATCGCTCTGATAAATCAGAAATGAGATACTGCACCACCATTTGCCATCATTTTAAAAAACACTCTATAAAATATAAATATTATACATCAAAGAATTCTCAGTTTTGCCTATGCGTTTTTTAGGTAACTAGTAATTCTGTTTGTTGCTGTCAGTTTATTGGTCAAAAATTTAAGAAAAGAAGCTATTTCATTTTTTTTCTAAATGTAATTTATTTTATGGACAGACCAAGATCAGATTGAGCAATTTGTGGCATTTATTTTTGAAGTAGTTTCTTTGGCTAATATTCGCCTTGTGGTTTGCTGTGCACCTTGAGTGAGTTGATACAATTACATCGCTCTGTTGCCGCACACATTTGTCCCCTGATTTCCGTCAGCTACCTAGTTTCTAAGAGAATGGGTGCTTTGATGCAACTAAGTCTAGCCTGACCAGAAGGTTAGGCCCAAAGCTCATTCCAAACGCCCAGGTAAAATGATGCCCTCTCACAGATTATTTGCAATGTGCGTGGTCAGGTTGTTCATGGGTGCAGTTTTATTGCATCAGTATGAGTTACAAAGCTTGCAACGGGGCAGTAATGCCACATGTTTTCCCATTTTCAGAGTTGCAAAAAGGAATTTAGCAGTTTTACCCACACACATTTTGCTTCTTTTTCCCTGATGGAATTTGTGGGGGGTGGGTGAGGGGGGACCCCCAATTTTGTGCAAAGTCTGCAGACAACTCATAATCCAGACTTACCAGCTCGAATCAGGATAAGCATGGCACTCAGAATTAGGCCCAAAGAGTTAGAATCTGTTAATTTATGACCCGGGTCCCCGTACTGTGATCAAGTTTCACTTAATTCCAACCTGTGATTGGTCAAATTAAATGTTCCTGAGTTGAAAAGGACTGACTCAACTATTTAACCGATGTTCAATGTCCATCAATATTGGCCACTTGATTAGCATTCTTGAGTTGACTGATATTTCTTTTAAGACCAGGTTTCCAATGTCACCTTTGATCAAATGGAAGCCATTTTGACTTTGCCATTCAAATATTGTTTTCAATTCTCTGATTATCCAAATTCCAATTTAGAACAGAGAACAGCAAAAACAAAAGGAAATTATTGAGGAGAATGACTAAGGGCTAATAAAAGACGAAGCGACGTATTGTGAGGCCGGAACGGAGGCTCTGTCCCTGCGTGGGCGATGAGTGGGTATCTGTTTAGTTGCGGCTGTCACCGAGGGGAGTGGGGCGGCCTCGCTCCTTGCATATTCTCCAAGTGCGCGGCGGTGAATCAGCTCCTCTCTACTTTCAGGCCAGTGTGGCCGTCACTCTGAATTATTTTCAATGAGCACTTCTATATCTCGTGTCAGTTCCCAGTTCGAACCCATCACCGGCGGTGGAGCCGGCGACGTGACGGCCATTTTGATGAGCTTCCCGCGCATTGCTATTAACCTTTCCTTTTTACCAGAGTTACCCCTTTGTCCTGCTGCAGTTTGCCGGCGCTGATAGAAGCAGCTGCCTGTGTCCAAAGAGGAACTGCGCATTTGCATTTTTCCGCTCTTGAACCGAGGAGGGTAGTGTGAGAATCGACGTGGATTCAACCACCCCCCACCCCCGCCCTCCATCCCTTGAAGTCATTGCTGAGGAGTGTATTTTTTATCTAATTTTACTTGATGGACCGACAGGCCTAAGCATGCCACCCTTTATGATCTGTGGAAATATTTTTAGCCGCTAAAAATGATTAGATGTGATACAATTAGGGGGGCATAGAGGAGGTGGGCGAGTTCTGGCCCGTATCGCTGTCGTCTGACATTAAGGGCCTGTTTATACGCTGATGTACATTTGTGGAACATGCTTCACCTTTTCACGCCTTGGAGACATAAGTTCAAGTACATATTTCATGTTTGCCTGTCTTCCAGACACACAGCATTGGCGCCGTTCTTTCTGAGGTCTGCCCTTTTTTTTAAAATATATTCTAATTTATATATCATCTATACCTCACATATGAAAATATAAGAACAACTGCGATGGAAATTAGTTTAATTTGAAGATACATGTGTGGCACTTTTATATTTGTTTTCAAGACCGTGGACGTTTCCTGTGAATTATTATTATTTTTTTTTTAATTCTTACAGGTAACGATGTATTTTTTTAAAAAATGTTACAATCAGCCCATAAGATAAGCTCAGCTTTTTCACCAACACTCGGTGCTGTCACCTGGTGTGAGCTGCAGGTCATGAGTTCGAGTCCAGTAAAAAACACTCCTCTTTTCATCTTTGTAAGGTCAAAAAAATGAGTAGTCTTAAATTGCATCTATGTAGAGTGATTAAAAATGTAAAAACTGTGACGTGAAGTGCGCTCTAATAAGCAAGTTAATCTTAATAAGTGATACTTTTCTCTTGCAAAGGACCAGTTAGAGTACAGTCAGATGTGACATTCGGTGCTCACTGCGTAACACGGTCCTCACATAGACTCCCAAGCTTGTAGCCAGAAGTGCACACGCCAACTAAGGGTTGGCGAGTGTAGCCGCTGCTACCCCTGGCTAGTCCTTTGCTACCCTAATACTGCCGTTGTCTCAGGGGTCACGAAGGCAGTGATGAAAACAGAAAATGAACATGGCTGGAAAAAGCAGCTCATTTCTGAAGTTTTCATTGTTCTTTCATTTTGTCCTCAGTAGTGAACAGGAGGCTAAGAAAGGGACAAAGGCTTAAACCCAGGATGTCATCTAGGGCAAAGAGGTGCACAATGTCTCTTCTGCTGTCCCTAGCATTTTGGTGAATTGACGTCCATGCCGAGAGACCCCATTCTAAACAGAGCTTCTTAGAGTTCCTCTGTCGCAGTGGGTACACCCAGGGCTTGAAGTGGAATGAAAAAAACTGGGGAGTCTCTCCAAGGGGCGCTGCCGATGTAATTAAGGGAATGGCTTAAAAATACTTAAGCTAAAAATCTGTGCTTAGCATAGTGTCCCACCCGACTAGTATTTTGCTGCTTCCGTCATTGCATCCAGATATATAATACAACAAGTAACATTGCACCTACAATAAGCCAGAACTATTGGCTTTGTCAATAGTTGTTATTTGCATGAGATAAATAAGCAACAACTGTGGCTTGATTGTATAGAATATTGAAAATTCTTCGGTTCTGAAATGGTGAGACTGTGAAAGAACTATAACCAGTCTCTTTGAAGTTTTAATAAAAGGTAGTCAAGGGTGGTACTGCTGCAGAGTTAAGTTTTTTTTTCACCCTGAGAGTGAGGTCAAAAATGGAAAGCCTGATAGGGACCCGTCTCAACACCTGCTTTTTAGAACTGCCGGTGCTGAGCACTGGCAGGACCCGGCCCACTTAAAGCCCTGGGTACACCTCTGGCAGCTCACCTTATCCTTTTGTCCGCTCCACTTGGATTCGTCCCCCCACCTCTTTCCCTCAAGCTGCCATTGGTGGTGACAAGTCTACCCACATTCTTTCCTCCAAAACCAACACCCCTATCTATGGCATGATCACCATGACCTCTTGCAGAAAAGCATAGGGTTTCACGTGCCGCCGAGTGACCATTTTCACTCTAAAGATAGATTTTTTGGTTGTTATTTATATGACCATAGGGACAAGCAATCTTCACAAGCCGCACAAGACAATAACAATGCAAACTATTAACCAGCAAATAACATCAATTGCCCCGATAAATATTCTAACTGTACTTTAAAAAACACACACCAAGGGCCTGATGATTTGCACATTGACTGGTTTGCGAATGGGCATGCAATTTGCAATGCGACTCATGTACTGCTATGTTTCATTGCAAAAATTCCATTCGTAGGAAATCGCAGTATGATCAGAATCATTAATATTAATTAGGCAGGTCGTAATATGCGACCCCCTGTAATTGGCAGGGAATGCCGTAATTCAGGCTTGCACTTAACAGCGAACCACCATCCCTGCATTTGCGTTCCCAAACAGGAAACATTTTCTGTTTTTTGTCAGCACCTGCCCCCTTAATGGACATGGGCAACTTTATAAAAAATGTTTCTCGCATGGCAACACTTCAAAGGGAACAGGCAGTGGTTTGCAGAATAACTTGTCTACTCCCACAGAGGTTAACAATACGATTCCCAAAGCTTCCTCTTTGCAAATCAGTTAGCACACCAGCTCGAGGGTTGGTAACTGATCAATGGTTTGCCACTGCAATTGCAGTCATCAACCACTAATGCATTCCATTAAAAATGGCAAATAAGAAATGTTAATCTCTTTCACGTGCCACTCCTATTTAAGAACTTGAGCTAGAAAAAAAATTCTGACTCCTAATATGGCTTTGATATAATTTAAAAAGGTGTTTTGTGGTCGAAACCCTGTTTCTTTGTGAATTGCAGGGTTGGCAACCGTAAAACACCCATGGACATAAGGCCCCTAATTCATTTATAGCATGGGGCTGACATAGTGCTTCATACCACACTTCTGTCATTTCTAAATGCACAAAAACACGTTTACATGAAGCCTGGGCGGAATTCGTGGAGTTCTGCGGAACTCCGTGAAGTGCAAAAAAAACTCTGCCGTGCTACGTGGAGCTCCGCGAGCAGCAGAGTGCGTTAGATAAATGCCGTTCGTGGTGATTTTCAGTGTCAGGTGCTTGTCCGCACTGTGCAATGATCGCGAACGGCATCATGCACAGTGCAAGCAGGCGCTGCTTCCTTTCAGCCGCTCGAGTAGATTTTTACTCGAGCGGCAGCTTTCTCAACGCGAACGGACGTTTTCTCAACGCGAGGGGGCACGAGCAACGCAACCACTCGCAATGAGAAATATGATCGCCCGCGTTGAGAAATCTCACCGGGAGGTTGATTTTTCACGCTCGCGCTCGCCAACTTGATGTTGACGATCACGAACGAGGAAAAATCTCGCCGGGAGGTGGATGTTCCTCGCTCACGCTCGCCAACTTGACTTGACGTTGACGAACGTGAGCGAGGAAAAAAACTCCGCTCTGCAGAGGGGAGTTTTTCGGAACTCCGCGAGCTACGTGTAACGCGGAGTGCGGAAAACTCTGCAAACTCGGCAAGTGGAGCAGAGTTCACCGCACAGACTTAGTTTACATATTGCCTCTGTAAATTGTATTACGTTTACTGGCCTTTGAAAGGATGAAAGGCTTCACTGTGCCTTCCTACCATCTTAATCAAACAGAGGGTGAGGCAGGGCTTAAGACCATTAGGGGGCCTGTAAGTTCTTCAGGAATATTATGAGCATTCAGCGATCTTTAGATTTCCTTTTATACAATACATTGTGTATTCTATGGGTGCCAAGTCGTCCGATGCCATATATGGCACCTTCGGCCAAGTCTTTGTTGGATAGGCCTTCTGGTCCTGATTTGCTCTTAGACTCCCTCTCGTTGAATCGACATTTGCACCTGGTATATTAAAAAATAACATTGCTTGCAGCTCATGCATCAACGCAATAAGTTAGTGCATGTGCTTCAAGGAGAATAATACCAAAGTATCAAATATCACTCACTAACTCATGTTTCCATGTAGGAGGCACCAAGGAACTATAAGGGGGGCCCAGAAGCCCTCACAGCAGTCACACACTTCACTAATCCTTCATTGGCCCTTCAGACCCTCATGGGGTGTGGGGTACCCGGTGCCCCTGCAGCACAATTGCTCTAGCTGCGCTCTTTGTGTCACTCTAGCCCCCCCAAGCCTTAGTTTAGTGGAGGGCCGTGGACGCACTCTGGGGAGTGAAGTCTGTCATTCCCCATGGCAGCCGTTGGGGAATGTTCAATGAGTGCTCCTATAAGAGACCCTGATATCCTTGGTGACGCACAAAACTCATTTTTGGAGGCGCTTCTCTATGAAATATGAGAGGACTTTGGCAGTGAGGAAAATTTATCGTTCAGAGTGCTCTTTGCTTGTCATTACCCTCCCTTCATTTTTTTATTGTCTGAGCGCGTCTGAACTTTCTGCAGAACACTTGCTGACAGGAACAACAGCATTTTTTTTTCTCAGCTGTTTCACCGCCTTGGCTGCATTTCATTTCCTCTGTGCAGGCTGGGCCCCACTTAAAGAATAGAATTTTTTCATCGGCCCTTTGCCTTGTTTTTTTTTTTCTTTGGCACTTTTGCCTGAGGAGCCTGCTGGGTCAGTGGGAGAGCAGGTTGTGCAGCTTCATTCTTCAAGGGCCGTAATGTGACTCTCTGGTCCACATGCATTTTTGGCAAACTTTTTTGCACCTCACCTGTTCTATAATAGCTGGGGTCACTTCCTCAATAGTTTGGGAGCTTTGGCTGTGCTGCGCCTTGCCCCTTTTCAGTGATTGTAGAGACTTTTGTGCCTCTATATATCAGCAGAACTAGTCTTCTTTATTGAATTAAGCTTCTGGTATTTTTATATTTTTGCTTATTTATCTTCATCTCAAGAGCATTGGTTTCACTTGCAGTATTTGCTCTGCCTGCGTCCAACCTTTTTTCTTCTTCTTTCATCACCATGGCTGAGGACAGCATTTCCCTTCATAAGAACGGATTCAAGGCAACTCATCCTCATCTGCCCGCAAGATGGGTGCGCGGGATGGAAGCAAGCACCTCAAACAAGACCCGGCTTCTCCTCATAAGTCACCCTTCCCAATCACAATCGAGGATTTGATGGACGAACTCAAAATGCTAAAACCATTTATCTTAGAAACAACCACTACTCTTCAGCGATTTGATGATAAGTGGTCCTCTCTTAATTGCAGGGTTTCTGATCTTGAGCTTCAATCAACTGAATTTCGAGACATGTCGTTAAAAGTCACTGCCGTGGCTAAAGAACTCGAGACTCTTAAAAGGCACACCAAGGATTTCAAAAATCGCAATCGCCTGAACAATTGTCGCGTTTATGGAATACCAGAGGGGGCAGAGGGAGTTGACATGATTGCTTTTCTTCAACCAAACCTGCCCAAGATAGCGGGTCTTGATAGCAGTTCTCCTCTGAACATCCAAAGAGCTCACCATCTGGGACCTAAAATCCATAATGCCAGCTCTGCTTCCAGACTCAGGGGAATCATCATTCTTTTTTTTCAATATACTGACCTTATGCAGGTTCTCTCCGCTTCTAAGAAATGAAAATAGATGATCTGGTCTGGTCACAAGATTTTTCTTTCACAGGATGTGTCTTCGGTTACTGCTGCTCATCCTAAAGAGTTTTTGAGTTTACGTCCATCCTTACGGGCTATGGGTGCCAGATGTGGTCTTCTACATCCATGCACCTTTAAGGTCACCTATAAGGATAGAGCTTCCTCCTCCTCCTCTCCAGCTCAACTCAAGGACTTCATTCATCTCCAAAGAAAAGAGGCCATGGACACTAGCGGAACATGATTTCCTGTCACTTTTTTGTTTTGGATTGTTGTCCTCTTGTTTCTTAATTCAACACCTTATCCTCTTTTTCCTGCCCAGGTCCTTCGTCTGTTATTGTCAACCATCACTGTCTCCTCATTATTCCAAAGATGTCTGGTCCTCCCTTCTTGAATGGTTCTTCCAGAGTATCATCCTTTGATGGGTAAGTTGTCGTATTTTTGGTGCATGGTCTTCAGTTCTTTCCGGAGTCCCTGTCTCTCCTCCTGTTTTTCTCCTTTTCCCTATGTTTCTCCGGTCCTTTCCTCCTTTTAATCTTAGTTTCAAAATCTCGGACCGGCTGCTTCTGGCTGGCTCATCTTTTATCGTGTATCCCATTGCTCTCTCTTTAACTCCTTTCATCTTTCTGATACTCATCTTATGGCTTGAATCTCTTGGATTCTCATTCATGCTATCCTTCTCTTCCATCTTTTGGGTCTTTTGCAGACTCTTCCCCCCTTTCTTCCTGTTTTTTTTTCTAATCCCTCCATTCCCTCCCCTTCCTCCTTGCTTTTTCTGCCTTTTTTCGATTCCTTTTCCTCTTTATTTCCTTTTTCATTTGTCATTCTATTATGATATCTTATGGGTCTTCTCTGGGCCTACACCTGTCCCTTCTTATTTTTTCCTTTTTTGTGTTCCTTTTCAGTTTTTTTTTACGTCATACATCCAAGTTTTATTGGTACATTTTGGATGGTTTACAGTAATTACACTTGCTGTTTTGGTGTTCTTAACTTCTTGTTTATAGTCTCTATATATAGGAGGCTTTTCTTCTCTGTATTTAATGTTGTTTTACATTTTTTATGAATAGTATCCAGATTATTTCTTGGAACGTTAAGGGCCTACACCGCCCAATTAAGAGGCAGAGGGTTCTTACTTACCCTTCCAGGTTATCTTGTCATGTTGCCATGCAGCAGGAGACTCACCTTCTTGAGAAGGACATACATATGTTAAAGAGAAGTTGGGTCGGTTATGTTTATTGTTCTCCTGTAGTCAATCATAAAAATGGTGGGGTTATTTTGTTTCACAAATCTTTAAATGTTTCTATTTTACAACAAGAATTCGATGTTATTAGAAGATGGCTCGTTCTCCTTGCCAATGTTAATGGTTATTCTTATTCTTTCGTTAATGTTTATGGACCTACTGAGGTTGATGCACCCCTCAGGGATTCTCTCTACCCCAAATTAATGTCTATACTGAATACCAAATTGATTCTGGGGGTAATTGTAATTAACTTATGGATCCTTTTTTAGATCGAAAATTTAATTTTAAATACAATCCTAACAACATCCAGAAGGTCTTCTAAAGAACCATAACGCATAGAGGGTTGGTTGATGCTGGCAATTACATAACCCTGACCTTTTAGAATACTCTTTCTTCTCTCCTACTCACCATTCCTCCTCTAGAATTGATTATATTGTTTTGGATAAGAATATTTCACAATATCTCACACACTCTGAGCTAGGCCCTATCCTTATTTTGGATCATGCTCCTATAATTATTGATTTAGAACACAGTAACTCCTGGACTCGCTCTAACAGATGGCGTTTTAACAACTGGCTACTACAGGATCAGCAATTTGTTTCCGGTTTTGAGCAATTAATTCCTGAATGTTTTGCCATATTGGCCCTGACATTCAGTTCCACCATTTCTGGAACTCTTTTAAGGCTACAGCTTTGGGGTATATCATTAACTATGTTTCGGGTAAAAGAATGTGGCCGCCAAGGAGACTTCCACTCTCTTACAACATATAAAGAAATTGGAACAAGTCCATCATTCTTCCTCCCATAAAGATGTTCTAGATCATCTCATCCAAGCCAAACTTGATTTCAATAGGTCTTCAGTCACTAATGCTAATAAAGTTTTGTTAAAAATAAATGGCATGTACTTTAGCGCTTACAACAAAGCAGGTAAGATGCTGGCCATCTCTTTAAAAATTAAGAAACAGAAATCTAGGATTGAAGTAATACTTGATGCTTCCGGATATAATTTGTTTAAAGATCAGGATATTATGTCCAATTTCGTAGAATACTATACTCTTCTTTATACTGAGGATACTCTGCCCTCTGAGGATCTCTTGCAATCTTTCTTCCATTCTATTTCAAAATCACAATCCCATTGCTAGACTTCTTCCCGCTGGAGGCAGAATTCTTCCTGGTGGAGATTCGCACTGCCATTTCTACACTCCCAAAATACAAGGCCCCACGGTCCTGATGGGTTTACAGTCGAATTCTATTTTAAATTTTCTTCACGTTTGGTCCCTCACTTGCTCTCTTTCTTTTAACACATTCTCTCTATGGATACTAAAGCTGGCTCTTTTACGGAAGCTATGATTTGTTTGATTCCCAAAAAGGATAAGAACTTAGCGGAATGCAATAATTATAGGGCGATCTCCCTTATTAACACAGAATGCAAACCTTTCTCCAAAATGCTGGCTCTGTATGCTAAAGTTTTGATCCCCTCTTTAGTTGGTATTGAGCAATTGGGTTTTGTTAAGGGTCTTAAAATCTCTGACAATTCTTGTACCTTCTTAAATATTATTCACAGCGCTAACAAGTCTTAGTGCCTGATTACGAGTGTGGCGGTCGTAAGACCACCACACTCGCACTAGTTTGTCTGCCGCATTACGACTTTAAAAGTCGTTGCAGTGGAGGACCACTGGCTGTGGCAGGGAACAGTCGTTCCCTGGTGGTGGCGGAGCTGTGCCACAATGTAAGATGCTCAGTGGGACTGGAGCAGTCCAGCTGAGCATATTACGAGTTCCGCCACCGCCTGCCATTTCATGGCGGGAGCCTCACCATGGAAAGGTTGTCAGTGGAGGAACAAAAGGGGCCCTTCCGGGCCCCCACGCCTCCCGCCACAGAGTTAAATTCAGGGGGGCACAACATGTGCCCCCCTGTCTGTATTCCCCCAAAAGTTCCAGCACGGCATGGACGTCACCGTCCATGCTGTGCTGGAACTTTTTTGCTGTTCCCATTGCAGTGCCTGTTTTCCAGGCACCGCCATTGGAAAGGCATTGGGCCGCCCGCCTTACACAAGTTCAACTCACAATAAGGTGGGCGGTCCTTGCGCAGCTTCGACGCAGCTGTGTCAGTGGAGAACCGGTGCAACTGCACCAAAGTCGTAATTAGGCCATAAGATCCCTTTGGCTGCGGTCACCTTAGACGCGAAAAGGCATTTGACCGTGTTAATTGGGATTTCCTTTTCAGCGCTCTTAAATGGCATGGTTTTGGCCCAGACTTCTTACATTATATCAAAGTATAATACTCCTTTCCCTCCACTTCTATTTTCGTTAATGGTCTTCAGTCCTCATACTTTCCCCTCACTAGAGGAACCAGGCAAGGTTTCCCCCTTTCCCCATTATTATTTGTTTTTGCTTTAGAACCATTTTTAGAATCTTTTTGTCTTTCTCAAACCCTCATTGGTTACAAACATAAGAATTTGCATGTTGAACTTACTGCTTAGCTGAAGACATTTTACTTTATGTTTCTCATTCCTCCACTTCTATCCCTGAGTTTTTTTGTCTTCTATCTCGTTACTCCTTGGTGTCCGGATATCGAATTAATATTGATTAGTCGGAAATCATGGCATTTAACAAATTTTGTCTTAAGGACATGTTTAAAGATACCAGTTTCCTATGGAATTCCTCTAGGATTAAATGTTTAGGTATTCTTTATTCCCCTTACATTAAAGAGACACTTAAGGCCAATATAGCAGCGTTACGGTCGAAAATCACTACCCTTTCCGCCAACTGGTCTCTACTTCACTTTTCTTGCTGGGGCAGATTAGCCACCATTAAAATGATGTTTTTGCCCATTTTTAACTTTTACTTACAAATTCTCCCTCACGCCTTTTCCTGTTCTATTGATAATTTACTCTCTAAATTCTTATAGAATAAGGGTCCGGCTCCAATTTCTTTATAAAAACTTAAGAAACATAAAACTAATGGTGGCGTTTACTTTACAGACACTTCACAATATCATTCTGCCTTTGTTCTTAAGCAGATTTGGTCTTCCTTAGATTTCTCTAATCCCTCTCCGGGTAACCATTGGCGATCTCTTGAAATTTCCCTCATCTCTCGTTTTTCCTTCCTTCAATTTGTCCTTATTTCCCAAAAACCCCGGCAAATGTCTTCCCCCTTGTTGAAACCATTCTAGCAGCATTGCTAAAATGTTAATTTCCTGGGTATATTCTCCTTCTCAACTCTTGCTCCCATCTGGCATAATTTGGCTATCACAGTATCTAACAAAGTCATTAACTGGCCCTCTTGGCTTGCCTCAGGTATTACCTCCATCTCCCAACTCATTTCTAATGACCAGTTTATATCCTTTGAGGAACTATGTAGTCATTTTCATCTTCCTCTTACTCATAGAAATAAATATTCTCTACTTATTGATACTCTTCGCACTAATATTATTACTTCTTCCTTTATTGCGAATAACTCTTTTGTTGATCCTATATTCCCTCTCACTTTTTCTACAGAAGTCAAAGCTGCTTTTATCTACAAGCAGATTTCAATTCAAGACCAAGATAGGGCCAAAACCGAAATCGGACTCGCTTGGGATGGGAACAAGATCTTCAGACCTCAATTTCAATCACTTTATGGAATAAATTGTGGCATATATTCTTTTTCAATCACTTTAAGGACTAAATTGTGGCATAGAATACATTACACTTCTCGCTCTGCAAGTACGACTCAGACTATGTTTTCTTTCTACAATAGGCCGTTCTTAACTCCCTCCATTTTAAAAAAAATGAAACTCTTACCCAATAACAATTGTTGGTCATGTGGTTCTTCTGCTGGAGATTTTCTACATATGTTCTTTCTTTGTCCAAAACATTTATCTATTTGGCGGTGTGTTTGGCATAAAATTTCCCAACTGTTCTCAGTTTCACCTCCTTTTCACATTGTTAATTTTTTTTACTGGCAGCTGTTCGGATATTTGGTCAGGTGATAATATTAAAGGTTTGTCAGTGGATCTTCTTCTGGCGGGTGCCTTCCAAGTAATTACCTCAAATTGGAAATTTTTTGACAGGCTATCTTATTTGTCATGGTGGAACTTAATTTGTCATAATCACAGATTGGATACCTCTCACTCGTCTTCATTAGGCATGGTCCTCAAGTGTGATTTAATTTGGCTTCCCCTGACCTCCTACCTTTCATGCCCTTTCTCTAGCAATGTTAAAAAAGCTGAGGTTGCTAAACCTCCTTGACTTCAATTATTTTAGATCTTTCATTTTACCCATTTCAAGCCTCATTTTATAGCTCTCTGCACACCTCTTTTTCTCACTTCTCTTTCATTTCCTTACCATTCTCTTTTTCTTTATTAGTCATTGATTGTTTAGATTTTCCTTTCCCTCTTTTCTCTTCCTTCCCCTCCACATCGCAATGTATGAAAACTTTATAAAAGGTTAGTTATAATTTACTGTGACTTTGCCTTTTTAATTTTTTTTAATTAGATTTGTTTTTATTTGTATTATATTTATTATAAGATTTCATGCTTATTTTATTCTTTTTCCTTTCCTATTATTGATTTTTAGAAGGCATGTCTCAATACTGAGTTTACTCATAAATGTTGCTATTTTTTACTTTGGTTCTGTTTCAATAAAGCATTTTTAAACTTTAAATGATTTTGAATGGCGGGTATCTTTAATCTCATTCCTACAATGCTAAACAGGAAGTTGAAGTTTCAAGTCCCCAAATGCAACTATATATTGGCTAAACAGTCAAGACTGGACATATCATGGCTCCACTAGACAACTACACAGAGTAACACTACATTTTTTATTACAAGGACTTTCAGACATTTAATAGTATTTGTATCTTTTAATTTTCAGTGCTAAAACTTAAGAACGCACAAATTATGAGTACAAGTGAAACAGTGCTGCATTACGGTGCAGCAGGCTAGGGCACAATGATGACACGCATTGCAAAAAAAGAGCCCTATGTCCCCCAAGTATGTTCAAGCAGCCTTTGTTGGTGACCACTTTGAACACACTCTCCAGCACTCCCTTTTCTGATTCCCTGTACTCTGTGCAAGCCTGGCAGGGCTTTGATGGTACATCCTGCATTACTCGTTCTGGCACTGGAAACAATTATCTTCCAGAGTCATAACTCCTGGCACACATACCACCTCAATGTACTGAAGATGTCAGCTCTGCCACTATCCCCATCACTCTTTCCCTGGCACCAGGTCCCATGGCTCAGAAGGGACATCTGGTGCTCTCCCCTCTGTCAGGCTAAGCATTATCATTGCAATGCTGTTCACAGAAACACTATTTTCAGGCACTCTTATATTGATGCAGTTATCACTAGACTTAGCGGCCGATTACGATCTCGGTCAGAAAGCCTTCAACCTTAGGTCAGAGGCTTTCTGACCGAGATCGGACCTTAGGTTGAAGACTTTCCGACTGAGATCGTCGGTTTCACTTCTAACCGCCCAATTACAATTTAGGCGGTCGGAAGTGAAACCGGCCAGTCCTTCCGGCTGGCTTCTGATGGGCTCAAGGAGCCCCTCAGCCAGTTGGAGACCAGCCCGTAATCCATATGGATGGTGCTTTACGCTGTCCAGATTACGATGCTCGGTTTCCGGCAGTCTTTCCATGCCGGGCTTTCCGACATGGAAAGTCTGTTGGAAAGCGAGTTTGGGGGCCCCTAGCAGGGCCCCTTCAACCAGTGGCCTGTGGTTGGTGGTCGAGAGGCCACGTATGGTGCCCCCATGTTGATCCCTGCACTGTGTGGCAGGGATGAACACAACCTCCCATTTCCCTATGGGAGCTTGTGCTACGGCCGGTTTACGGCCATAGCACATGCTCCCATAGGGAAATGTGAGTATGCAAAAGCACCATGTGCGGTCATATCGTGATTAGGTGGTTGGGACCGCCGACCAGAGGTCGGTTGGACCCGTATCCGCGATGGTTGCTTCCGCCCAACATCGTAATAAGCCCCATAATTGTTATGGTATTTTGTTAGGCTCTGTTATGTTATATATATATGTACATGCAGGGCTACTGAAATTATGCTACAGGGGAGAACTAAAATATGGACAGAGTTGGCCAAATTATGCATCTGAAAAGGCACATTATATGGCTTAACCCAGCATATATTGTATTGTTATTACTTCATAATTTTGTCATTTTTACAAATGTTAGCACTGGGCAAAGGTTGCACCTAATTAGTACCAGTTTAACACTAAGGTTGGGCAGTGGACTCTGCTCCGCCAGCAGAGTTCACAGAGTTTTTCCCACTCCTTGCTCCCTTTGGAGAATGGAATTTCAGCAAAAAACTCAGAGAGGAGTGGCGGAGTTTACCCCCCACTGCCACTTTCTCAAACGCTGCTGCTGCTCCTGGCTAAGATTCCCTTTGCCTTCCACCTTGCACTTCATGCCACCCACTAGCAGCAGATACAGCCTGACAAACCCATTGGCCTCTGAAGACATGCAGGGTAAGAAAAACAATGGGTCCTGATCAGCTCAGCTTTTGGCATCAGAGCTTCCTCTGCGGCCCCTCTCGAGGAGCCACATGCACCGTGTTCTGGGATGGCCACGAGAGGCTTGTGCATACTCAGCCTAGGTAATCCTCTATGGCACTTGAAGGGTTGGGCTGTCCCCCAGCACTGTACACCCCTGTTTCCTGTCCGTTCTGAGCCTCTGTATTCATGCTAACTCCTTGTGCTTCCTCCCAGAGACAAGATGTGGCTGTTGCCTGTGCAGATCAGTCGTCGCTGCAGAATTACACTCCATTCCAATCAGTGTGGGGAAGAAGTGAAATACGTTCAATATACAAAGAGCAAGGGTCATCATGAGGATGGCAATCCTGCTCTTGAAAGTGCACCAAGCAATTGCAGTGCTTTTATAAATAAAAAGCTGGCACGTGAAAGGGGGGAGAACTTTATTTTAAGATAGGGAGAGGCAGAGGTGACAAGGGCATGCTGGAAAAAGCTACCACCTCAAGATGGCAGCAGAACCATTAGAAATACACGACAGACCGGCCGCAGCAGGCGTGTCCATCTTTTATTTCCATTGCTGACTTATCCCCCTCCATTGCTGTGCTTGATCACATGATCATCAGTAAACCGGTTCACAGAGGCCTCTGCTTCGTTCAGAGATCCAGGCAGCGCTGAGACCGGTGCATCTGGCGGCGTGAGTGTGCCTGCTTTTTTAGGGTGAGGGAGGGAACGAGGTGTGTCTGTGGCTCTTGTATTGTGAATGGGAGGGTCTGCATTGAGCCCAAAGTGCCTCCTCCCAGGTTAGGGGTTATTATAACTTATTAGCCTAATACTCCGCCCGCATGAGGAACTCAGCGGAAATTTCACAGAGTTTTTCAGTAACTCAGTGGAATTCCGCGGAGTCCAACTCCGCAAGCTCAGTCCAGGCGTATTTAAAACCCAAATACAGCAATAAACAGCTGAAAGCAAGGTGAACAGTCAACCTTTGCAAAAGCTCTTCCACTGCACAGTAACACCTGCCAACACATTTATTTGTAACTTTTGATCCGGAGCTAGAAACATTTTTTTTTAAACTCTGCAAATTATGCAACACATGATGGGTTATAGGGCTCATGTGGAAAATTCACAAATATTCAGAAAAAGCCACAGTTATAGTCTCGCATAATTCCAGTAGCCAAACTTATACGCTGCATATCTTGAAAAAGGTACAATTTCACATTGCTAAATTGTTTGTGTGTTTCTTGTGAAGAGTCTGGTCATGATTGTAATTTTAAGCTTTAGTATATAGTAAGCATTGTGAGGATCTTCAGTGCGGAGTTTGGACAAAATATTGATAAAAAAATATTGGGAGACTGAAATGGCGGAAATTAAATATTGTGACACGGAAATATTGTGGCGTACAAATATATTTGACAAGAATATTGTTTTTTTTAAGTAAGTAAGATCGCAGTAAATAATATTGATGTTTTTTATATCGTTTTCACTAATTTAGTTAGTGGGGATAGTACATTTTAACCCTCCAAAATCCAGTGCTTTCCCTACTGTTGCAGAGAATGGAGTGGGAATGGTACAATTTAACCTTTCAAAGTCCAACACTTTGCCTACTTTTGTGTTTACTGGAATGGGAATAGTAAATTTCACCACTCTGAAATCCTATGCTTTCCCTACTGTTGCACAGACTGGAGTGGGAATAGTAAATTTTACCCCTCCAAAGTCCAACACCTTCCCTACTGCTGTACTGTCTGGAGTGGGAATAGTAAATTTCACCCCTCCAAAATTCAACACTTTACCTACTATTGTGCTGTTTGGAGTGGGCATAGTAAATCTTCCCCCATCCAAAGTCCTGCACTTTCCCTACTTCTATAGAGACTGGAAAGGGAGTAGTGAATTTCACCCTTCCGAGGTCCATCGCATTCTCTACTGTTGCACTGACTGGAGTAGGAACAGTAGATCTAACTCCTTTGAAGTCGACCACTTTCCTTATTATTGCGGTGACTTGAGTAGGAATAGTAAATCTAACCCCTCCAAAGTCCAAAACTTTCTCTACTGTTGCATAAAGTAGAGTGGGAATAGTATATATAATATTCTTAGACTTTTCATAATATTGGTTACATAGAGTTTATAGCATTAATTGTTTAATTTTTAAGATATTTGATATTATTTGTTTCTATTTTTAATTCATTTGAATGTTTATAATATTTTTTCTAAATTTTTTTATTGCATTTTTCAATTCGTAATATTTTATCTATTGTCTTCTTTAACTAAAATATTTTTTCTAATTTAGGGGCATATTATCAAGGGCTTTATCGCCGCATTAGCGGCACTTTTTGCCGCTAAAGCGGCGATAATTTTATCGCCCTATCAGCAAGCTGTCGCTAACAGGCGTTAGCGACAGCTTTCAGGCGTTAGCGGCAGCGTTTTCCATCGCCTTGCATGTCAGCGATAATTATCGCTAATGACATGCAAGGAAGGCGTTCCCTACTAAAAGCGACTGAAAACAGTCGCTAACACCACTACCCCCTATTAGCAAGGCAGGCGAAGCGATAAAATAATTCACGCTAAGCGCGTTTATCGCTAGATTTTATCACCTGCTAGTGAGGATGACTTACCTGTTTGAAGTATAGGAGGTGGATTCTAATGCTGAATCCACCTTAGCGTTAATGCGAGAATATCGCTGGTTTCCCAGCGATATTCTCACATTTTGTCGCTATCGCTGGAAATATTATCGCTATGGAGATAAACCTTACTAATAGGGTGTTATCTCAGCGATAATTTCCAGCGATAGGCGGCGTTAAAAGAAAACGCGCTAAGCGCGGTTAGCAATAAATATCGCACTTCCTTGATAATATGCCCCTGTGTTCTTTATATTTTTATCGTTTTATTGTATACGTATCCAGTAAAGAAGTGACTCATACAGATGTACTTACCAAAGAACAAAAATTAATTTCCACTACAACGTTTTGGCTCCTGCCTTCCTCAGGTAGTACAAGATTGTTTGATCAGTGGCTGCACAGCTGTCACTGCTGGATTTTTAAAAAAAGCATCATGAATGAAGATTCCATTTGGAATTTGAAATCAATGCAGTCCTGAGATCTATTGAGATATACAGAAATCAGGTGGTGTTATCAGTGATGTTTAGTCCATCTGGATGCAATAATTTTAAATGGTGCATCCAGAACGTTTTCTCTGGAGTCTAGTAGTTCTTCCTTTAAGACATGTGCGACAGGGAAAATCTTCAAATCTGATAGCAAATGGTCCACAAGGGTAAAATGATTGACTACAGGCTGGTCAAGTTTCTTATTAATTATTGCTGATTTGTGGTTCCTGAATCGTGTACGGAGGTCATTCACTGTTTGGCCTACATATTGTTTTTTATAGCTTTGACGTTGTCACTGAATCGCATAACTAATTCATGTTGAGCGGCATGTAAGAGGCTGTCTTATTCCATAGGTCCTTCTCATAACAGAACTAGTTACTAATGATGATTGTAAAAGGTATTCACATGTGATGCACCTTTTAGAATCACAGTAATGAACCCCTGCACTTGTTACAGCTTGCTTGATTTCAGTTCTCACAATAAGAGATCATAAATTCCAAATGGAATCTTCACTCATGATGCTTTTTGAAAATACAGCAGTGTTGGGGTGTTGATATCTACCTAGGTACTATATTTGTTCAGTTATGAATGGGCGTGAGCTGTTCTCTCTAACATGTTGTGTATTTTTTGTGTAATGTCTGCTGTATGCTTTTTTTGTTTGCAGAGAGTTGTGCGTAATGCACAAGGTAGAAGGTTGTGTTAGCTTTTAGTGCTGTATGATTCCCATGATTGCTTAAAGGCATATTTGAACTCTACTTGGCACATATGTACTGGGACAGAAATGTCCCATTCATGACTCTGGAGAGAGTACGCCCCTACTCTATGTTGTTCTACTGGTAAGCTGATGGGATGTCAATGCAGGCTGTGTGATTTTTTACCTCAGTGAACACAAAAGTCAGGCAGTTTTAGTGAGGGTCTCCCTCTTTACAAAGATAGCTTAGAGCCTGGCTGTGAGGTCACGAGGAGCACACGCACTGCACCCGTCACTGAAAGAGTGGCTACTGCCTCTCAGAAGTCTTTATGGAAGGAGCAGTGGTGTCAGCATTGAGTGACAGTGGTAGGGTATTTACAATTGCATTCTTCACACTCTTTACTCTGCCATCCTTTTGTTCGAAGTTCCAAGCAGCTACAGTGTTCCCCCGGACCTCCGGATGTCAAAGAAGCTTCTTTCTGAGCTTACCGCTGCCAAGGGTCGTTGGCAACCATCAGTCTGGCAACCACCCCCTTTTCCTGACACTGCACCTTGAGGTAACTCCGCAAAACCTACATCTGACGTCAGCAGTGGCATCTTTGTTGACTGTTTTGCATCCGTTCCCTAACCAGCACCGTATAAGCGGTAAAACCAGTTCTCATGTGGCTCCCACTTCAGTGCCATGGACAGCCAGGACAACTCTGCACCCGGGCTTCGCGGGCCAGGTAAAATCGAACTGACTGTCATGGCTTGGTCCTGGGACCCGCCTCAACTTTACACTCCATGGGTTCCACACAACTCGACCTGCAAGTGAGCGATTGTCACTACACTTTTTCCCGTAGACCGCAATGCAAAAGTACGGCAGTAGTGATTGCTGTGATATATGTTTTCTTCTAAAATCCATAACTCTGGTTATATGTACCCAATCTTGTTTGTTTTGATGTCTTAATATAAAAATCTTTTTTATTTTTGTAAATTTGTGTCAGATTTCTATCGAGTCGTGTCAATTATCATCCATATTGGTACTTGTAGGAAGGTAGGATCTGACTGCATGGTTACCCCCACTTTTTTCCTGGTGTTTTGTTGGTTTTTGACTAGTCTGACTGGGATCCTGCTAATCAGGACCCCAGCCTATCTGCTTTCTCCTTTAAATTGCTATGCATGTCCTTTGTTACACTCCAGATTGGATACTGGGGCACCCCTATAAGTCCCTAGTATATGGTACACATGTACCCAGGGCATAGGTACCCCAGAGGCCTCCCATGGGCTGAAGCATGTATTATGCCACTCATGAGAGGCCATGCAAAATGGAACTACAGGTGTGCTACTGCAACCTGTGTAAGCTGGTGCTTGCACCGCTTACAAGAGATATAGGTTCACTATATCTATATATATCACTACACTTAAAACTTATAAGTCACCCCTATAGCAGGCCTTACCAATCCTGAAGGCAGGGTGCTGGGTTTTAAGTGAGAGGGTGCTCTTGCATGAGCAGGGCCCCTCTGCAGACTTCGGAGACCATTCTCCCGGGTTGTCTGTGATGCAGCCAGACATATAGGTAGAGGTGCATTATAACCACGCGGTAAATGCTATCTCGAAAACGACTGCAACAAAATATGTTGTGTTTGGTATCAAACACCTTGGAATCATACCTCCACACCAGTAACTGGTGTGGGAGGTATGATTCCTCCCCTCAGAACCAAGCTTCTGGGGGTACCTAGTATACCGGTACCAGCTTTCTCGATCTGGACACCACAAAAAGTATGCTGCCAGCCACAGACATGATTCTGCCCTCCTGATGCTGATCCAAGCTCGAGGAGGGGAAGGCAGCACAATAGGCATCCTGTCACAGGGAGGTGTGACCACCTCCCAGGCAGGATTTAGTGTATTGGGGCTGGTTGGGTGCACATACTCAGTGCCAGAAAGTCTGCACGAGGGGCACATTTGGTGTCCCTGTGCATAGTCCAGCTCAAACCAGTTCTGGGAGCCATTTGCTCCTGCTCTGGCACGAAACTGGACAAAGGACATGGGAGTATCCTCTAGGCCTGGGAGGTGAACTTCGCTCCGTTCGCGGAGTTTGCAGAGTTTTCTGCACTCCGCGGAGCTCGCGGAGTGCAGAAAACTCCGCTTCGTGATGTGCAGCGGAGTTTTTTTCCCGCTCGCGAACGATAAGCTCGCGATCGCGAACGGTAAGTTCGCGAGCGCAAGCTGCCGCTCGGGTAGAATTTCTACCCGAGCGGCAGGAATACCAGCACAAACTGCAGTTCGCACTGCACTCTGCCACTCGCGGAACTTTGCGGAGTTTTTTTGTAACTTCGCGGAGTTCCACGTAGCAAAACTCAGCGAACTACAGGCCTGGTATCCTCCCCACTGTCCTGACCCTCCCCTAGGAGGGTCCCTAGAATCTGTCCAACACTTCCCCTTGGGTATAAAATGGGTTACCTGAGTACAGGACATTAGATTTTACGTGGACAAGATTCTACAAGAAGAAACCACTAAGCTTCGACCGTCTGGACACGCTGGACTTCGCTGGACCTCCATTGGGCTCGACTTGGTCTCCCTTTCCGTCCAAAGCCTCGTCTGTGTCCGTGCTCCATACAGGCTTGGTGCAGGACCCTGTGGACCTCCAAGACATCAGAAGAATCTCCCTTAGGGTGAAGGAGTCACTCCCCTGCGTTCGCAGGCACCATAATGCATCTGAACGGTCTGCTGATCCTGAGCTCCTGCAAACTCCGAAGGCTCCAGCAACACAGGAGGAGGGTTCCGAAGGTATCCAAGGTTGAGCTGCCCTCTCACCGAGTTTGAGGCCAGTATCCCTCGTGGGGACAGCATAATCCGTACCTCTGTGCACCACGTTCATTTGCAACAGCACATGCTTGTTGTTGTGCAACAATTCCATGCACTGGGCTAATTGTAGCCCTGACTCCAGCACACCTTTTCCACAAAGAACTCCGGCCTCTTCATACTCTGTGCTCTGCTAGCTGTTGTTCTGTGAACTTGCCTGAGGTACCCTTGCGACTCCTGTGCCTCCGGCCTGTGGGTCCACTTGAGGGTCAACACTGCTTTAATTGGGCTCCTCTGGTTGCTCCAGGCCTGCCTTGACTCCCCTTGCTGTGGTGAGTCTCCTGGTCCTTGCTGGGCCAGATCGACACCGAACTTGACCATCTTCGTGGGTTGCCGCTGCCAAAGCTTGTTGGTGCTCCAGCCGGACACCAACCCCTCAGCACTCGACATCCTTTGAGGGACAGCTCACCTCTGGCTCCTGGTTGTCCTAGACATCTCCTGGTCCTCGCAGCAGAAGAGTCAAGATCCCCGTCAATGCACCTGAAGCACCCGACATCGGTGGGCATTCGTCTACCAAGCCCCTGGTCACTCCAAAGTGACCCAGACTCTGTCCCCTCTGCTTTCAGGTTCTTCTCATCTAGAATCCACGTTTGGATTCCATCGGACATTCTTCTTACTTCCAGCAGTGGCATTTCTTTGAGGTCTTCCATAGAAAACAACAAGGGTTTCCGACGCCACTTCGTACCTATGCACCCGGCTCCTCTGGGATAGGTAACTCTGATACAAAGGTATCCACGGGTGGGGTGGCTCTCCAACCTCTTAAGTTCCAAGGGAATTCCTCTACATCCACTGGGAAGGGTCCTTAATCTTTAATTTTCCAACCGCGACTTACCCATAGAATTGTTCGGAGCACGCGGTCGTGTTCTCACTCTGCACCCGTCCTCCGTGGGGTCCCTACTTACTCACCTTGGGTGGTTCCTTGGGGTCCCAGCAATTCTACACCTTCTAGACTAGGTCTATTCCCGAGTCGTGGTTCTTATACCACTATTTTAGTATATGGTTTGATCTCCCCCTGGAGCCCACTGTGTATTGTGCTATTTACGATTGTTTCTTTGCAACTGTATTACTTGATTTATGTCGTACCCTTGTGTAGAGGATACTAGAGAGTGTTATATATAATAAATACATATTTTTATAACTACTGTGTGGGTTCCCTTTCATTTAACCAATACAATAAGGTTGCATTCTGGTAAAACAAACTGCTTAACATTCCTTCAAGACTTAGCCTGAAGGCTGCTCTCCATAGCTACCACTAGGATAGCTTTCTATAAAGGTTATCTTTAACCTAATCACCATAAGTGTTGTTTGGACTGGTGTAAGGTGCCCACTTTAATTAGTGGACAGCATATACCAGGCCAACTTCTCACAGTACTCTGAAATGCTTAACACATGTTCCTCTAGTAAAGCATGACTGCTCTTTGCCACTCTACCAGGACTGAGCTAAGGACTTATTATTGTGAATCCAAAGACCATTTCTGGGGTATTGTGAGAGTATTGCATGGTGAAGCCTAACCAGCATCACAACATAATACTCCACCTTCCTACAATGGGCATCAAATCTCAGGAGGAATCAGGCCCAAAATACCTACAAAACTCAACTTCATCCTACACACTGAGTCAGACCCTCAGATCAAGCAATATAAAATTGATTGTTCAACACAACTTTACCAGAAAGTCCCATGGAGGACGCACAATCAGAATGCTAGACGTGTGCCTGTGAAACTCATGGAGTCTGTGCCTAACATCTACTAACCTTAATGTCCTTTAAGAGAAACATGAAAATCAGCCTTTTCAAAGAAGCCTATTTCACCTGGTGGATGTTTAGGGATCACCCATCCCTCTATCTAGAGGTCAGGGCCCCTTTAATGTACTACTCTTTGTCAGCATATACAGCATACTGTCCTAAAATCTGTTCTAGCATTCAGTTGCAATTCACCAGCTGAGGCTACATGAGAAGCCCGTCTTGTGTGACAGCTCCAGCACTATAAAGTGGTGACTTGTCACAAGCTATCGCTTTACAAATCAATTAAATATATTAAATAAGGAAATAATCTAACTGCAAGTCTATCTACATGCTTCTGGAAATTATTGAGAGTCCTTAATAGTAGCATTATTTCAAAGGGACTTGATTTGTAATGTATTCCTAATGATGAGAGTAGTCTAGATGATTAGACTTTTGGAATTCATAATATCGAAGGAAAAGAGCTTGGAAATGGTCATCAACCAACTTCACGATGTCAGTGTGAAAATGACAACAGGGAGAGAAGGGTCTGATCCATAATACACCATAATAGATCTATTGTGAATCTTTCATTTATAACCAGTTTTTCACAAGCTCATTGTGACATCAGACACATATGGAATCATAAACGGAACATGAATACTTCCAGTGAAATTCTACGAGAGTATCTGAATGGAAGTCTCCATGACTTTTCGAAGATATCTGAAGCTCTACCTTTCTCCCTTAAATAGCTAACCCACGGAATCATTTTCAGGGAGATTAAATTGTTGCCTAGGTCAATTCTGCCGCTTCTGCATGTTTTCCATGCTGGGCTACTTAAGCTTTTATTTCATGATTTGGAACTCTGAAGAGGTCCACATAAAATAAGAGCATGCAAAAAATAAAACACAAGAAATATCACAAAAAGCAAGTGAACGTCTTACCCCATGCAATACATTTGGATGAAAAATTCAGAAGAGCAAGATTCATGCTAAACTTTTTAGTACAAGTTTAAAAGACATGTAAAAAATGTAAAAATGTGGATACAAACCACTTCATTTGGAGGACTAAACATCAATTGCAAGGCCTCAGATGTTGTGTGCACGGAAGACTTCAGGAAAAGGGGTCTCGGCATCTTACAACGACTAAACAACAAGGTGGGGCAGACAAATGAAACATGCTTCAAGTCCTGGATACCATTTTGACAAAGATTACATATATTTGATGACCTGTACCACTTAGGCGTTAATACATTTAATGGAAGAATATGTAGTCTCATTCGGATCCAAAAGCATCTAACCCCATGGGGCATATTCCATGTCAAATATGGTTGTGAACTTTTTATAACAGAAGAGTTCATTAATACTTCATACCTCCCATTTTTACAGCAGGAGTTGGTATCCAGATGATGGGATAAATTAAGCGAAGCTTGTTTAAGACAGGCCTTTAATTGAGTTGGCGGTAAAGCGGATACCACGCTCTGGTCCAACTCAAGTTGGTCTAGCACATACTTGAAATTTCTAAAAAACAAAGATTTTTCTTTTTTTAGTTCAAAAATCTCCTTACATATAGAGTGCCTTGGGGAGGTATCATCACTTCTCAGTAGGCAAAAAGCCCACTGTACCACTCCCGCCAAGCCTTGGGCAAATGAACTTTTAATCCCAAATTCCAATATTAGAGCAGCAGTAGTCGCTAGTGTATTACATGAAGATAGTCTCTTTAATATTCGCCCTTCAGTCTTATCTAAAAAAAAAACATCTTGCCACAACAATTAAGTCCACCGCATATAGTAGAGTGAGTGGGATTTTAGCCTGGTACACAGATAAGAGATGGGAAAAATGTCTCCTACCCACAACATTATAAATGCGCCCAACCACTTGACCTGTGATTGCGCTAATACGATTTGAGATCTGATCTGAATCATTTAAAGTGCTACACCTGATTTTCCCTAAAAAGGTATAAGTTCTAACTCTTTCCAGTTTTGCAAACCTAAGTGCCATGACTAATTAGAGAGTTTAAATGCTTTCTTCCCTTGAAAACATAAGACTTTGCTTTTTGAGTAGTTAATTTTCAGATAATGCAGATCCGCATTTTGGTGTAACGCCGCTAATTAGCAGCTTAAACATTTGGGGGTTATATCAAGAATTTCAATGTCGTCTGCATATAGTAGGGAAGATAATGGTCGGCCCCCAATACTTGGAGGAAAGCCTGAACCTTTCAAAAGGAAACTGGGCAAATAAAAAATATACAAAGTAAATAACAATGGTGCAAGTAAACACCGATGCTTCAGACCATTTTTTGTTGGAAAGCCCACAGATCTCCACCTAACAAGACTTGACAGCAGATTGAGGAGTGCAGGGCAATAATTAAATGCAATAGGGTTCCAGGCATGCTCAGATTAGATAACTTTTTCCACAGGTTTGACGATCATTTTATCGAAAGCTGTGGAAAAGTCAATAAATGCTGCATATTCAAGGGAACCCCTGATGGTCGATGCTGGGCTACTCCAAAGTCTCAGCACAGTGACACAGCAATTTGTGATTTCAGTGTCTTACAAAACTGTAAATAAATAAATAAATAAAACATACATTTAGAGATGGCTAGCTATTTATAATGAGGAGCTTCCTGCCTTAGAGTTCCAAGTGACATTACAAACAACTTTACTTGCTTTGCCTCTGATATCACCTGTTCTTGATAGCCATGCATTATAATTCTTTTTGCTTTGAGCGGACATTCCTACACTTTAATCATTCAACATTCTAATACTGGAAAAACAGCTAGTTTTGTGTCCAGCCTGCTTAGATCAAGTCAAGACTCAGCAGCATCTATTTGGAGAGAAATAATTATTCACAGAGCTTATTAATCAGCTTTGAAAATGTTATTCCACTTTGCCTGTGTTTTGCACCTCCACTGGCTTGCAGGTGAACTCACAAAATAAACCTGAAGTTTTAGTTAGGGGTCATAATAGTGTTTTTAGGGCAGCTGAACATTATTTTAGTAATGCTTTTAGCAATCATCAATGATGCTTGTAATATCCAGCTAGTATAAACACTTCCTTAAATGAACAAAAATAAACTATGGCCTTAACCGCTTAACCGCGGCGGCAATTCCGCCGTGGTGCGGCGGTTTAGCGGAGTGGGCGGGGCCGCGTCGGCCAACGGACGTTCGCAGCACTACAGAGGTAGTGCTTGCGACGGCCGTTGGCCGACAGACGCACGCAACGGGTTAATGATGATGATACCATAAATGATGTCATAGAACATGTCATGAGTGTTGTAATATGTGATGCCATAAAAGAGCTTTTGTGTTTATGGTGTGTACATGATAACTACACATAGAATAGGATGCAGCCTTTTAAGTTGTTGTAGAACACCTTGTTGCCTGTGTCTAGGAAATGTACTCCGTCTTTTGATATATTCCATCCATGTTGAAGCGTAAGTTGTTATGGTATATAGAGCTCATGTTGTGGCCTCAGAGAAATGCAGAAACACCTTTATTGATATGTTTCCTGGATGTCTGTGTGGACAAAATTGGATTGAATACTGCCACTTCTGTCTTTTGCAAATTTTGGAGAATACCAAGGCAGCAGTATGTGGGGAACGTGACATTAATTTACCAAAGGTAGCCTTCATTAGGATTTCCAGTCCTACCCCAGTAATTTTGCCTAGGTCATTGCCACCACAGTGTATAATCATGAGGTCTGGATGTTGTCAATCCATAATGCTTTCAACAAAAGGCAGCAATTGATGCCACTTTAACCCTCTCTGGCCAACCCAAGAAATGTCTACATTAGGTAAACCTAGGTTCCTATCAATGCCATTCTTTCTAGCACTCTATCTGGCCCTAAACACAAAAATATGGCCAACAATCCAAACTCTGCCCATTTTGGAGACAAGGAGGTAATGGACACAGGAAAAGGCTGCAGCAGAATGAGGCAGTTTTGAAGATGAAAGACAGATAAAATGGAGGATAGCAAGCAAAATATAAAAGAACATATTTGATTGGATGGTGCAGAAGTGCAGGGAACTAAAATTAGGCAGTGGCTTTAACAAAAAAGTAACTACCTCTGTGATTGGCTTTGGAATAATAAAAAAAGTTATATTGTCTGGGATATGCTTGGAATTGCTAACAGTCAACAGCACCTGCTACGGCTAATGTGAAGCTAGTATGCTGTTTAGAGAAAGTCTTGAGAACTTTTCTCCTACTCGTAGGCAGAGACTACTGGAAATATGGTTACTATAGAAATGGAGGTAAAAGAGTATGGGGGAAGGGAACAAAAGAGACTGCAGTGTGAAACTGAAAAGTAGACTGGTGTACATAAATTGCTCAGTAGAGAGTGTATGTCTTGTAACTGACAATATTTTACAAAATGAGACATAAATGAAAAGTATTAACAGCAGATTGTTGAATGCTTTTAAGGGCGTCCGTGTGGATTTGTGGCCCCCTGACAAATTCACATAGGAGGCCACGCTGAGCGCTGTACTGGATCCGCAGATCCGTAAAAAAACTACCAAATTGGCCTTCATTATAGGAAACATGTAAAGGTTTAGGAAATAGTGATTGTTTAGGAGTGGTACAACAAAATATAAAAGATGAAAGGAAGTCTATGATTTGCTAAGTATAGGAGTATGAGTAAGAGCACATGGGGAAGCATAGCCATTATTGGTACTTTTCTACTGAGAGTGGAGAACGATTACCATAGTTCTGCCTCGAGATTTGCTGGGGAAAACAGATGTTAACAGATATTACACTTAATGTTAGACAACAGCAACGAGATTTTACAGATATGTTAACTAGGCTGTACTATAAAAAAATATATTTAAAAAAAGTGAGAGTGTATAAAAGCTGAAAGAAAATATGCAGCTTCTCGACACTACAGTAAATGCCAAAATAAAAAGGAGCTTAGATAAGAACATTAACTAAAAATATAGTGAGAAGCAAAGGAGGAAGAGGAATTGCTCTATACTGAAAATATAGTTATTTTATTAAGCCAGTATGAATGACTGTGTTAGAAATTAAATGTGGGTGCTTGCTTATAGTATGTAATTTAATGGTATGTAATTTGCACACAGTCAGGCAGGCACTTACACACCCAGTTACACTCCCACAAAAGAACTTATGTACCCACCACTCATATAGCCAGTGACTGACTGACACACTCAGTCACACACCCATAATACCATTCACATACCCATTTGCTCACCTATACATCCACTTACATAGTCATTCACACACCCATACAGGCACTGTCTCACCCACTCACACACCTATACCACTGTTCATGTACCCAGCACTCAGACAGTCAGTTACACATGCACTTACACACCCATACAACCAGTTATATACTAAGTTATACACTAAGTCACCCACCCAAACAGCCACTCACACACCTATTTTATAAAAACAATACAGCGACTCACACACCCAGTCAGATAGTGACAGAGGTACTTACACATACATCCACACACCCACACATACCTATGTATCCTCCACTAATAGAGCCACTTGCACACACAGTTACACACAGTTACACACCCAAACACTCACTAACACAGCCAGTTACCAATCAATACAGCCTCTTACATACCCATTTAGACACCCATACAGTCACTAACACACCCACTCACACACCAAAACAGCTACTTACACATCCAGTGACACACCCAGAAAGGCACTGATACACTCATTTACACATCCACTCAACCACTCACCCACCCGTACAGTCACTTATATACCCATTTATACGCCCATACTCAGACACTTACACAGCCTCTTGCACAGACATAACGACTTATGTGGCTACTCACTTACTTATTTTATGTAATCTCAAGTTAAATGTATTGTATATTTGCTTTTCAGACATCTACTTGTGTTTAAAGAGTAATGGAAGATGGAAGGATGAGGTGAAAAAATATTAAGAATTATGCTTCTTGACAGCATCCATAAACTGGGCCACAGATGATATATTAAGTTCAACTGGCATATGGCGTTTGGCACAAGGAGTGGCCATGTCCTGCAGTTTTGGTGAAACAGCAGGGATGGTAAGTATCTGGTCAACTGGTAAGGGTCCTACAGATGGTCCAACTGCTAATGATGATGATGCTCCACCTTCTCTCTCTCTTATCATCCTCTGATACATCCTTTTATGTATGAGTTTCAGGTGGTTTGAAACAGACGATGTGCCATGTGAACACTTTTTCAGAGTAGCTCTTGACAGTTTATTGCTGCATAGATTGCATTGGACAATTTTGGCGAGAACTTTCTTTTCTCCTGAAGGGATAGAGGAATATTTCAAAACGTTGGAGGAATTCTTTGGGCGTGGTAAGTCTTCTTCAGCTTTGTCCTGCTCTTTCCGTTCTCTACTATCTTCAGCAGAAGAGATCTTAACTTTCAAACTCTCTTCTTTTGATGAAAAGAGAAAAATACGATGGCGCTGTACTGTAGAGACTGTCTCCAGAGAGATGTGACATTGAAATAACTGATTTAGGGTATGATTTTCAATGTGGATGGGTGGCCAGATTTGTGGTGGCATTGCAGCGGATCTGCAGATCCATAACATGAATGGAAAACAGAGAATTGTTTTTATTTTGCATTTGTAAAAAGTTTAATAAGTTATACTAAGTCCATTTCAAAATTATTTGTTTTAAATTGTATAATAATAAATGTGTTAATAAATTGCATTTATAAACTTGTAAAAGTGTATATTACAGAATTGAACTTATAGGTGAAATTGTAGTACAGTTTATATACAAAAAAAGGTGAAATTCACTAAAAAACCAAAGGTTACAGGGACATTAGTTAAGAAATAGAACTAAAAAAAACCTTGGAAGTTCACTGAAAAACCAAAGGTTACAGGACGTTATAATTCAGATTTTACACACACAAAACCATAGAAATTCAGCAGTAATTACCTAAGATAACTAAAACGTACGCCCCCGCAATGCACTGCTTATGACCTCACATATTACATCACTCATGACATTATCAGTGACATCACTGATGACATCTCAAATGACATCACTCATGACATCATCCAGCAAAGTAAACTTCAATATACTTCATAAAATACCATTTACATTTGTAAAAGTAAGATATACAGCACAGCGCTCACTGTAACCTTATCAACTACCACACTCACATGTCACATAAGAGACAGTTCTCAGTGGATAGTCCTGTGTTTTCAAAACCACTACTGTAAACACTAATGACCAAAGTAAAACGTCTATCTGTATAGGCTAGTCTATTGCAAATGCAAACCACAACAACACCATTTGTGAAACTGGAAGGTGGCTTTAGTGCAAATGTCAGATTTACACAAACCTCTACAACATACAAACAGCAGGGATGTGTTAGCGTGCAGGCCACTGTGTGACAAACCACTAGTAAAATGATTCTTTAGCCTGGAGAAAATTGTGAGCAGAGATGTGATGATGATGATGAGGACATTTGTAGAGCGCATGAATACCCAGAGGCATCTTGGCGCTGTACGTGACCAAGGACCGAGAGCCCAACTAATTGCTGAATAGCCAGGTTTTTAAAGAATTCCTGAAGGCTAATCAGGTAGTGGCAGATTTCAGATTCAGAGGGAGATTAATCCATTTTAAAACAGTGCTGATAACAAAGCTCTTGCCTCCCCAAAGGCACGTTTAGAGGAGGGAATGACAAAGTTTCTAGAAGAGCTAGACTGTAACGTTCTTCTGGGAGAATACCATTTGAAATAAAATATATTTATAAACCTGTAAAAGTGTATATTACTAAATTGAACTTATAGGTGAAATTGTAGTACAATTTATAAAAAGGTGAGTCTGTTGTAAATATCTAGCACACTGAGCCATTACCCTAGAAAAAGGTCTTAGTGTACAGATGAATTTATTGCAATCTACTACTACAGTCATTCATCACAAAGGAGACAGGTCTAAGGAAACTGGTCAGTATGTCATAAAACAGAACTATATACAGCCATCATTGTGGAGAGAAGTCTCAATGAACAACTTAAATTGTCACAAAGCACAACCATACACATACATCAGCAGGGGACATGTGTCAGTGCAGAGGCTAGTTTACTGATAAATAGTACACCCACTTTAAAAACGGGATTATAGATCAGATGACATGTTAAAAATAGCATCACTCATTACTAGTACAGAAACAATAGTAATTTAACTTATACAGTAACTTAGAATACATATTTATGTCTCAGAAACTTTTATAGAAAACTTACACTCACTGGATGATGTCATCAGTGAAGCAATTTGAGATATCATCAGTGATGTCACAGGCCATGTCATGAGTAATATGTGAGGTCATAAGCAGAGCACTGAGGGGGCATAAGTTATAGTTAGCTTAGGTAACTATAACTGATGAATTTCTATGGTTTTGTGTGTGTGTGTAAGATCAGAACCTAACTATAACTTCCCTGTAACCCTTGGTTTTTTTCACTTTCTTTTTTCAGTGGATGTACATATCCACAAAAAAAAAGTGAAAAAAAACAAGGGTTGCAGGGACGTTATAGTTAGGTTCGGATTTTACACACACACAAAACCATATAATATATATATATATTATATGGTAACCTGCTGGCGGTCGTCAGTAGGTAGTTATAGTTAGGACCATGTTTCCATAGGAAAAATATTTTTTGACTTGCCCATATCTTTTGCGCCGGTTGACGAAACTTCACAAGATTTTCTCAAAAAAGTGCCTGGCGATTCTTGTTGTGCATGAAAACTTTCAGGGTGATCCGTCAAGCGTGGGCTGAGAAAAAAGGTGGGGGTTAAAAAAAACATGCATTTCCAATGTAGGAATTTTAGACATGACTGCAGCCCGAACTGCTGAACGGAATTACACCAAATTTGACAGAACAGTGGCTGTTGGTCCAGAAAACTACCTTTTTGTAAATTGGTGTATATCCGTTCAGTAGTTTTGGAAATATTAAGGAAATTCAAATTTGTATATATATAGGGACGCGGATCCTCCAAACACCCAAAAGCCCCCATGCTCAAATCTGATTTGTTGTCAACACTTCAACCGGGAAGTGTTTGCAGCCATCTTGGGACTTGGCTTCAGCCGAGTCCCACAAAAAAAGTTTAAAAAAAGAAAGTGGTAGGCTAGAAATACCCTGATCCCCAAGGCCTCTTGGTGGGGGGGGTAGGGGTCCCACAGGGACCCCGCAGAGCAAAAAAACCCTTTTTTTAAATTTTCTGCGGGAGATGCAGAGGATCTGCGACTACCACCGAAATCTTTTGAAAAACAAGTACTGGCTTCTGCGCTCCTGTAATGTAGAGCCCCCAGGTGGGCCAGGTCCCGGGAGCATGAGCAATTATAGAAAGAAGGGAGGCACACAGACCCCCCTTCTACAGCTAATGAAGGCCTGGGGACTGCCACCTCCCCGAGGCACTTTAAAATATGTATGTGGGAGGGACAACGGGGCCCACCCGCACCTCGGGGACCATCATCTCCCCAGGGCAAATTAAGTTAAATTAATGCTCGCACGGCCCCTCAAAGCCTCAGGGATCGCCACCTCGTTGGGGCACTATAAAAATATATATATGGGTGGGCCTGCTGGTCCCGCCTGTGCCCCGGGGACTGCCACATCTCCGGGGCACAAAAAAAAATATATATAGGCGGGCCCACTGGGCGCCCCCGTCCCCCAGGAACTGCTACCTCCCTGGAGCAAAACATATTAAATTAATGCGGGCCAACATGGCCCCCACCGCAGCCCCTGGAGCTGCCACCTCCTTGAGGCTTTGGATTGTAATTGGGGCTGCAGAGGCTTTGGATTGTTCGGAGTCTGTCAGCGAACAATCCAAAGCCTCTGCAGCCCCAAATGTAATTGGGGCTGCAGAGGCTTTGGATTGTTCGGAGTCTGTCAGCAGTGCAGTGGACTTTTAAATGCAAAACCAGATTTGCTCTCTGAGGCCCACTGGAGGGCTGTGAAAATGTGTTTATGATTGTTGTGGCAAATTACAGAACCCACTGAAGGGGAAGAATCGGCGTTACACACTTCAACTCCCAGCATGCACTAGTTTCATAACTCACCTGAGAGGCCCACCGGAGGGCAATTACTTAATCAGCATGCAGAAAAGGAGAGAGGGTGTGTCACTGCATCTGTGATTTTCCAGCAATGCCTATGAAGAAGGAGCAGCCAGCTCCGAAATGCGTCAGGCTAAGAATGGAATCCGAGAGGAAATGCCAGTTTTGAAAATTAAAGGTTTCTGCTGAATCGTCCTCTGTGAGTGCGTCTTCGTGTCAGGGCACTTTTGGGAACACATATATATATATATGGTGGCAACTGACTCTGACTAACCAGGCCTAGAGCCAGTGCTATGCTAAAAGACACTTAGAATACAGTGAAAACACCTACATACACTAGTGAACACTATGCGTTGGGGTACCCCTGTGATTGGCATGACCTCCTCTGTAAGGCTCTAGTACATAATAGGGCAGGGGGATTAAAACTACCTCTAAGTCAGAGGTGCAGAAAGATGCTTCTTTAAGTAGTAGTCACGTTTGCAAAGTGGTGGAGAAAGGGTGCTGGGCCTCCGACCAGCATTCAGGAATTCCGCTGCGTAGGACTTACAGGAGGTACCAGGAGGGCTTCTTGGCCCCCAAACTCCCTCAGGAGTAAATTGGACTTCATCCCCCATCCCGTAGTCTGCCAGGAGGCGCGTTTGCAGAGTGGTGGAGAGATGGGGGGCATGGCCTCCGAAGACGTCTTAGCAATCCCACTGTGTGGGACTTACTGGAGGTAACAAGAGGGGTAGTTGGCCCCCAAGGACATCCTTGGGGGCCAGCTACCCCTCCTATTACCTCCAGTAAGTCCGACACAGCAGCATTGGTAAGTACTCATAGCAGGCCATGCCCCCTTTGCCCACCACTCTACAAACGCGCTCCCTGGCGCGCTCTTGGATGGGGATTGAAGTCCCCTTCGCTGCTGGTGGTCCTTTAGGGGCCAACTAGCCTACCTCTTACCTCCAGTAAGCCCCACACAGTGGGATTGCTGAGAGGTGGACAAAGGCCACGCCCCCTTTCTCCACCACTCTGCAAACGCGCCCCCTGGTGCGTTCTAAGTTGGGGGATTAAGTCCCCTTGAATACTGAGGGTCCCTGGGGGCCAAGTAGCCCACCAGGTACCTCCAGTAAGCGCCACACAGCTGGATTGCAGAGAGGTGGTCCGAGGCCACGCCCCCTGTTTACATCACTCTGCAAACGCGCCTCTTGGCGCACTGCTGCTCGGGGGATGAAGTCCACATGTGTCCTGAGGTCCTCAGGACACAAGAGGACCTCATCTCCCCACCAGCAGTGCGCCAAGAGGCTCGTTTGCAGAGTGGTGTAAAAAGGGGCGTGGCCTCGGACCACCTCTCTGCAATGCAGCTCTGTGGCGCATACTGGAGGTACCTGGTGGGCTAGTTGGCCACCGGGACCCTCAGTATTCAAGGGGAATTAATTCCCCAACTAACAACGTGCCAGTGGGCGCGTTTGCAGAGTGGTGGAGAAAGGGGGTGTGGCCTCCGGCTAGATGCGGGCTTTTTTTTAAATATTTTTTTTACAAGGGGGGCTGTGTGGCCCCCTTCTTTTACTTTTTTGGGGCCCTGGGGACCCCATCCCCCAGGGCCTGACCCCTTTTTATAAATAAAAAAAAACAAAAAAATCGGGAAGGGGGCCGCGTGGCCCTCCTCCCGAGGCCAATTTCGGCCCCGGGGACCCCATCCCCCGGGGCATGGCCGGACTTTTTTTTATTTACTTTTTAAATTATTTGGAGGGGGCCGCGTGCCCCTCCCTCAAGCCAATTATGGCCCCGGGGACGCCATCCCCCGGGGCCGGCCTTTCCGTTTAAAAATAAAAATGTAATTAGAGGGGAGGGGGGCTGCGTGGCCCCCCTCCCAGGCCACTTCTGGCCCCGGGGACCCCATCCTCCGGGGCCTGGCCTCACCGTTGGGGACCGTGGGGGAGCCCTAATGCCCCCACGGTCCTGCCGGCTCTCCGCCTCCTGCGGGAGCCGGGATTGCTTTTCTACAAGGGGAGCTGCTGACATGCAGCTTCCCTTGTGGAAAAGCAATCTGCTTTGGTTTTTGGAAGCGAGAGCAGGGTTTCCTGCTGTCGCTTCCAAAAATCAAAGCAGTGTTTGCTATGACAGGGCGGGAGCCATGCTCCCGCCCTGCCATAGCAAACAGCAATGTCCCGGGGGTGGGCACCCCGGGACATTGCAGGAGCCGGCCCTTGGGGGTGGCGGTCCCCAGGGCCATCAAGGGCTCCAGGAGGGGGACGCGTGGCCCCCTCCCTTCATTTCTAAAGCCCCGGGGAGGTGATGGTCCCCGGGGCAGTGTGGGGGGGCTCGAGCCCCCCACACTAATTATTCATTATAGCCCCGGGGAGGTGGTGGTCCCTGGGGCTTGGGGGGCCTGCGAGGCCGTCCACCCTTATTTTAATTATGCCCCGGGGAGGTGGTGCTCCTCGGGGCTGCGGGGGGGCCGCATGCCCTCCGCGCATAAATCATAAAGCCCCGGCGAGGTGACGGGCCCCCACACCATAAATAGTATTGCCCCCGGGACCTGGCCCACCCGGGGGCTTTTTAACAAACGAAGCGCGGGAGCCCGCGCTTTGTTTTTTTTTTATAATTTCGTCCGGATTCGCGCACCCAGCGTGAATTCGGTTGAAATTATTTAAAATAATGCTTTTTTGGGCCCTGGGGGTCCTAGTGGGACCCCCTGAGCAGGGCTAGGGGGTCAGGGTGTTTCTACCCTGCCCCCTTTTCTTAATTTTTCACTTTTTTCCCCTTTTTTCTTGTGACTGGGTTACCGAGTCACAAGATGGCTGCCAACACTTCCTGGTTTGGAGTGTTGGCAGCCAATCAGAGGGAAGCTCGTGCCCGGGAGGGTCCGCGAACCCTCCTCGGTGCTCAGATATCTATATTTTTATTTCTTGAATTTCTCAGCAACTACTGAACGGATTTACACCATTTTAAAAAAAGGTCGCTTTCTGGACCAAGACCTACCTTTTTGCCAAATTTGGTGTAATTCCGTTCAGCAGTTTGGGCTGTAGCCTGTTCCAATTTTTCCTATGGAAATTAACATGGGGAAAACGTGTTTTGGGACCCCCCTTTTTTCTCGGCCCCCGCTTGACGAATCACCCCGAAACGTTCAAGACAGGACCTGACCCAAGTGAACCTTTTTTCTGGAAAATTTTGCGAAGATTCGTCAAACGGCGCCAAAGATATTGGCAAAATTAAAAATGCTTTTTGAATAGAAACGAGGTCCTAACTATAACTACCTACTGGCGACTGCCAGTAGGTAATATATATATATATATATTTAATGTTGCCCCCTTTGAGCTCCAAACTCCTTTGGTTGTGTGAAGAGCAGGGTTTGGAGCTTAAACGGGTTGGAACGCAGGGCCTGGTCACAGGGCAGGCACTGTGGCCAACCAGGACATGGCTGAAGGGCAAGTGGGGCGTGGGGTTAGATGGTTATAAGGGGTTGGCTGCAAGGCCTGGCCGCAGGCCAGTCCCTGCAGCCAACCCCCACCACAAATGGCCGAAGACTGTACATGGTGCGAGGTTGGGTGGTTATATGGGGTTGGCCTCACGCGGCAGAAGGCCATGCGCAGCGGTGGTTGGATTAATGTATAGTAATTAAAATTACTTTGCGTTAAAAAAAACATAGAAATTCATTGAAAAAACAAAGGTCACAGGGACATTATAGTTTGGAAACAGAATTTAAAAAACCTTAGAAATTCACTGAAAAACCAAAGGTTACAGGGAAGGTATAGTTAGGCTCACAATTTACTCGTGAAGCAGCAAAACCAGAGAAATTCAGCAGTTATAGTTACCTGAGCTAACTATAACTTATGCCCCCGCAATGCACTACTTATGACCTCACATATTACATCACTCATGACATGGTCAGTGACATAACTGATGACATCTCAAATGACATCACTGATGATATCATCCACAGAACCACTCATGTCTCCATACAACCTCTCATACACCCACTCACACACCTAGACAACTATTCACATACCCATTCACAGACCCATACATTTACTGACACACACACTCACTCACTCATACAGCCATTCATATAACAACTCACTCACCCATGCAGCCACTCACACAGCCACTCATAGACCCATACAGCTACTCACACACCCACAATACCACTCACACATCCACTCACAGACCCATACAGCCACTCATGTATTCACTCACACAGATATACAACCACTCACATACCCATTCACACACCCACACAGCCACTGACACAACCACTCACTCACCCATACAGCTACTAACAGAGCTACTCACTCACCCATACAGCCACTCACACATCCTTTCACACATCCACAGCACCACCTAAATACCCATTCACACATTAATACAATCACTCACGCGCCCACTCACTCATCTATACAGCAACTCACACAAATATTGTGCAAAACAGCTACTCACATACCCACTTACTTACCAATATACCCAAACAGCCACTCACTTACCCATACATTACTTATACACCCAGTCACTCACCCATAGAGTCATTCACACAGCCACTCAGTCATCCATACAGACATTCACAGTCACTCACCCACCCATACAGCCACTCATACAGTCACTCACTCACCCATACAGGTATTCACACACCAACTTATTCACCCATACAGCCACTCACACACCCATACAGCCACTCAGACTCCCACTCCCACACTGATACAGTCACAGTGCCACTCAGATGACATATATTAGAAACAGTATCACTCATTAGTAGTGCTATAAGAGTAGTAATTTAACTTATGCAGTAGCTTAGTATATATTTTTAACTCTCAGAAACCTTTATAATACACTTAGGGCCCAATTATAAGTTTCGGCTGTGTGAGGGTGGGAGGTATTCCACTGCCACAGCCCTGCACCACCGAGACTCGCCGCCTCCCAGATTACGACTAAAAAGTGGTCTGGTGGGCGGGCAGTGTGGGAGCCTCATGGCAGTGCCCTTGAAAAAGTCCATGCCATGCAGGAACTGGTGTGCATGCACACAGGGGGACACATGTTATGCCCCCTTGTGTGCATCTACACGTGGAGGAGGCACAGGGGGCCCCCTTTGTTTCGTCTCTGCCACAGTGTACATGGAGGAGGAATCTCCATGACACCGCCGGCAGAGGGGAAACTCATAATATGCTTGGTGGGACTGCAATGGTCCCACTAAGCATATTGTGGTGTCTTGTGGTTTGTTGCCTGCCTTGTTATGTTGGCCTAGGCCTAGCTGCCATGTTGCTTTTCTTTGCGCGCGTTACACTGAGCCAGGGCTCCCTCGCCCTTTGCTCTTGCCAAGTTCTTTTGCGCTGTCTGCACTTTCTGTCTTTCACCTTTTCTCTTGTTCGATTTGGGCTCAGACTGCACAACATGTACAAGGTCGCATAACAATGTATTTCGGTTCTTCCTGATATGGCCAGTCTCGTGCACCCAGACATAACATTAGGCGCAAATGACATGAACCTTAGTGTGTCTTTAATACTGCGGTTTTACTGGCGCTTACGACACTTGGAGGAATCCTTTCCAGGGAGAAGAGCTGTGATTGTCTGCTGATGTAGTTCTGCATCTAGAGACCGAGGTATGAGGGTTCGCTAGTCAAAGCCCAGAGGTCTTCTATTTTTATAATAAACTATCTTACTGCACGTGGAGGGTGGTAATGTTATTTAGACATTTGTCCACTGAGTTATGAAATGCTTTCCCCGTTTGTATTCTATGGAATTGTAACCATGCTGCTTATATTATTCATATGCATTATGCTATTAGTGCTGACACGTGTACTGTACCTTAGAGCACGTAAGTTGAAATAAATATTTTAATCTACCCTGTGTCTCTTCATACGCGCATTGTGGACAAGTACGAGTGAGTGACGAAAGAGTGTTCTTGCTTCTGCGAGTCCTGAGATAAAGATACCGTGTTCTGGGTTGTCCAATCATTGGTGCTTTGGTACTAATGGGATGCTAAGCTAGTTGGGTTGGGGTTTTGGGTGCTACGGGATATGGTAGGCAAACCACTGTATTCCGGGGTCCTATTATCCTGTGCATAGCTCTGTGTATGTGCAGAAACCTTATGACATGGCGCCCAACGTGGGGCAGCTTATCTGCGAGATGCTTGAGTAGTACTTGTGCTTGTCCACAAAACCCTCACGTACGCTTCCGGAGGCGCAAGTGACGGTGATACCTCCTATATTGAACGTTTTATAGGTTCTTTCAAGGTTGAAGTTATTAAAAAAGGTTACATAAATAACCCATTTTGTGCTCCCTGTTAGGTTGTCGAGTACAATTGTTTAGTTATGGCTGGTGTGGCGATAGCTGCACATAGCCGAGGACCACTCCGAGAACACCTAGGTGTATACGGAGTGCCCGATGCTGGGGTCGAGTTGGTCTTTGTGGTTCAAGCCGATCCGGCTTATCACTTTGAAGTGTTTTACACTTGGATCACTTTTGAGGCGGTGGATGCAGGTGATAAGCTGTTTCATGAATATAAACCCACCGCTATTCCTGCTGCCTATCGACCCTATACTAATCTTGAAGTGCCTCTCACGGCTTGGCAGCACCGTGTTTGGTTTAATGGCGCCCTCCCACAACCAACTACCGCAGTTCGTTTAGGTCCCTTATCCATTGAGGGGGCCACTTGGCCTGTATTGGCCGGGTATACCCCGCATCCAAATTATCTGGCATTACCGATTGTGGATCTGCGCACTATGCATACCGAACTGGTGCGAGTGCATCAAGCCTTAGTGACATACGTTACAGGTAGCCTCCATGGAGCTGCTCCTGTAGTCGCTGGCCAACCAGCTGTTGCAGCTGGAGTGACCATAAGTCCTGTCATGGTAAATTCTGTGATGGGCAAACGTCCACAAAATAAGGACGATTATCCTTACTGGCTTGCAGAAAAGTTCGATCAGATAGAAGCGGTGTTTCCACATACATCCCCGGTGGATAAACACCGCATCCTTACGATAAGTTTGCCAAAAGACTTAATCCCCGATTTGACATCATGTGAAAACTGGGGTAAGGTATTCGCAGCAGTTTATTCAAAATGTTTTGGTACTCCTTCCATGACGGTTCTACCCTCTGTAATTAAAAAAGTACAGGACGAACATGGCCCTGAAGCGGCTGTGGAATTAGGGATGAGACTAGTGGGAGTGTTTGATGTAGTAGCTGAACTGATCCTTGGAAATGTCAAGGGCGATGCTATGAACTTTCAAGTAGCGAATGCTTTGGCTTTGGTCCCAGAGTTGGACAGGCCTCGCGAATTACCGAAAATTATAGCCCGGGCTTATAAAACAATTGGAAGAAATAGCCTAGGCAACAAGCCTTTTGTAAAAATGCAAACTCAATCGCAACCACAAATTACACAAACAAAAAGTACATCTGAGAAAGATGATAGACCAGTCTTCACTAAAAAGAGTTGGAGACAGAAAAAACAGGGTAAGCAACAAAAGAAGCCGGGGTCGAGAGGCGATTCCCCAGTTTCGGTTTCTTCTGAACGTACTTATGATTTACGTGATAGGTCGAGAATTAAATCACCAGAAAGGTTTCAGAGCTCTGATACGCGTTCTCCTCGTTCTTCACAGGCCCAGACGTCGTCACAGGCTGGTGGAGGAGGACGGCAAGATAGAGGAAGGGGCCGAGAGGCTCCCCAGGAGCGAGACCAACCTCGACAACAAGTCAGAGGGAAAGCAGAAGACTTTCACCTTTCTCGACCGCAATTTCAGAAGAAAAAAGTTGCCGCTGTAACAGCGAAATATGCCACAGACCGTGAGAACGAGACTCCTGAATTGGACGTGGGCAGTGACCCTCCTAGACAGCGCCGCGGAAGTTACCATAGTGCGGGAGGCGCTACGTCCTCATATGGAGGCGACAGCAACTGAAACATTCGTTACTGTAGAGACAGCTGACACCAGAGTGGCACCCCCTGACAGACTGTACAACATAGTCATCCAAATTGAAGGTGATATACCGCGTGAAATAACAGGGATTTTTTGGGAAAATCTAACCTCTTCATATGACATTTTGTTAGCAGAGGTGGATTGGCCACCCCCATTCGTTCTCGCTGCACATGAAGGAGAGGAGGTAATCCTTCCAAGCTTTTCAAGGCATGTCCCAAAAGACAAAGCTGAAGCACTTGCAGCTGAGTGGGCTGTGTACCTGGCTCCAGCGTTATACCGCAATCATGTGGGATGGGATGTAGAATCACCTCCCCATGCAATACCTTTGCGGTCACTACCGCAGCCACAACCCCAATATCCCATCAAACGGCAGGCAAAAGGCCCCGTCTCCGAAATTCTGACACAGTTGGAATATCAGGGAGTAATCGAACCATGCGTATCACCTATGAACAATCCCCTATTCGTGGTTTCTAAACCCGATGGATCGTACCGCTTAGTTTTGGATTACCGGCATTTAAATTCTCATTGTCGAAACTTTGCGGTGCAGAATACACACAGTTCTGCGCTTGTAGACAGTCTTGTTCGTAAAAAATACAAAACGACACTTGACCTTTCAAACGGTTTCTACACGCACAACCTAGCCCCGGAGAGTGGTCAATGGACTGCATTCACATCCGGTGGTAAATTATTCCAGTTCCGGCGTTTACCCATGGGCTACAAAATAGTCCGGGTGTATTCGCCGCCCGTGTTGTCTCTTTGCTAGACAGCATAGACCAAGATGCATGTTCGTACGTTGATGACATTTATCTGAAGGACGACGAATTATTTCCGCATCTGTCCCGTGTGGACCGCATTATTCTTGAATTTGCGGAGCAGGGTTACAAATTTAACTTTGCTAAGTCACACATTGCTGAATTTACCGTTCTGTTCTTGGGCTATGAGCTCAACAACGAAGGTAAGGGCTTAGCCCCCCATTTCTTGGAAAAATGTGCACATTTGTGCCCCCCAAATACTCTGAAGAAACTTCAGTCTTTGCTGGGTTTTCTGAATTTCGGGCGTACTTACATTCCCGAATATGCCCAGCGTATCAAGCCTTTGTATGCTTTGATACAACCTACTTATTCAAGGTCTTGCTGGCTGCCTGAGCATACCTTGATTCTGCAGTCTTTGCAGACAGACCTATTGGAGTCTAAATATCTTTTGACTCGTGATAACCACACAAACCTGGTGATTAGAATAATTCCGGGGCGGTGGGATTCACGTACTTAACCTTTAATGAAGGTGATACAGTGCCCATCGCATACAAGTCGCATCTGTACACTTCCGCTGAATTACGCTTTACATCTGTTGAAAAAGTTCTAACTGCAGTGCAAATGGCGATTCTAAAAGAACGCGCACTGGCACAGGGAAAGCGAATTCTGGTGGTAACACCCTGTCCTGCCCTAGAGGCAGTAACAAAGGCAAGTGTACCGAACTCAAAAGCAATGCATCCCCGTTGGATACAATGGGCTACATCCTTGACGTCATCAGACGTCACCTTTATTTTCGATTCTTCTCTTCAGACTCAGGAGTTCTTACAGTATGAATTCGTTCATCCTCCTCCTCTGTTTATATTGCCGCTTGAGGATTACAAATGTGTGATCTACACAGATGGTTCGGCGCAACCGGCCACTGGGTCCAAGCACGCTTATTCAGCTGCATGTGCTATTGTTGCGGGTTCCTTTGTAAATGGAACGTTCAAATCCTCTGTAGTGCACACTCGCACACTTGGAGATAGTACCGCACAATTGGCCGAGCTGCATGCATTGCTACTTGCACTTGAGTTCGCTTCTCAGGATGAGACAACTCTTATTGTATGTGATTCATTCTACTGTGTACAGTCTTACAATGACAATCTGTTTTTCTGGTCGAAAAATGACTACAAGGACGCAAAAGGGAGCACAATTAAGCATAAAATGCTTTGGGTTCGAGTGGCAGAATTGCAACAACGTCTGCCCCTCACACAGGTGGTTCACACCTTAGGCCATCAGCGGGTGGGCGCACACGCTATTGGTAACGATCTGGCAGATGAAGCTGCCCGTTCGGCAGTAGTCACGTGTTCAGTAGCAGCGGTTACCAGGTCCATGTCTAAAATTGACTCTGTTATTCTAGCAGCTATTGCTGCAACAAAGGAAGGTGTTAATTACCCTACAGGTTTTCCTTCCAAGTATTCTTACAAGTTAAGTCCCGAACAGGTTCCTTATGTAACAATACCTGACGTTGGAGATCGGCTGATCCCCAACGCGGACCGCAGGAGTGCCTTGATATCAGCTGCACACGAAGGCATGGCTTCTGCTCATGCAGGTGTGTCAGCTACAGTTTCCATCTTGCAGCAGCGTTATTGGTGGCGTGGATTGTATAAAGACACCCGTGCTTTTGTGCTTTCCTGCGACGTTTGTCAACAGATTAAGCCTTCCACGGTAACACGCCCTCCACAGACCCCGCTCTGCATTGCTAACAGACCCTTTGGGTGTGTTTACTTGGATCACTGCGGTCCATTCTCATCAGACACTGCCTATAAATACATCTTAGTAGCAGTGGACTCGTGCACACGGTTCCTCTGGGTCTGGCCACAACGTAGTGCTGACGCTCGAAATGTAATCAGGGATTTGCGTGTCTTTGTGGGAATTTTCGCATGCGGCACCTTCCATTCGGACCAAGGTCCGGCGTTTGCCTCTAGGGCTTACAAGGATGCAATGGCTTCGCTTGGGGTGCGGGTGAAATTTTCGTCTCCGTATAGGCCTGAGGGCAACTCTATCGTTGAACGAATGAACCGTGACTTAAAGCAATCCTTAACAGCTAGAGTTATAGGTACTGGCAGGAACTGGCTGGCCCACTTGTATACCGTTCAGCGTGCACTTAATAATCTCCCTAGAAGACCTCTGGGTGGGCGGACCCCATACGAAATGCTCTTTGGCATAAGAATGTTTGTGCCTGACCTTGAGGGTCCAGACATCGCGGCGCAATCCGCCAAGTTTGATGTAGATAATCATTCTGCTATGTTACAGGACTTACAAGAAGCCCGAGACAAACTTGCAACTACACATTTGCCTTCAACCACAGATCCTGCGTCTGCAGATTCCGGTAGCCGGCTGGCTTCCAAAGGTTGGAGAACTGGTTCGAGAGAAGGTTGAAAACAAAAAAGAATTCGGCCCCTCTTTTCGTGCACCGGTTCCAGTTCTGGGCTTGAAGGGAACACGTACAGTCATTTTACCACCGCTTCCTGGTCGCAAGGAGAACAGATACATCTCAGTGGAAAATGTCAAGCTACAGCGCCTGGCCGATCCTGAATAGTGTCACACCAGCGGTCTCTTGTCCTGCCATTTATCGGACATATGTTCGTGGCCCATCTACACGAACGGTCGCTGATGCTGTAATTGAGATGGTTGATTTGCCTGAATCCTCTCCTTTGCCTGAAACTATAATTGATCCCCAACTCTCCACCAACATCGACGAGGACGAGTATACCTATCCTGCATCTGAATCGGTGGCGCATCAACCAACAACGCCACTTGGCCCGACTCGTTATTCCTTTGATTCGGATTCCACTTCTTCAAAAGTCCCATCCAAGTTCAGTATTTTTGTATCCTGGTTTAGAGACAATTTTTTGATTCCACCCTGGACATACATCTGGTTGGTACTTTTCTTGATTTTTTTGTTCATGTCCATTGGCTTTGTCACAGTGTTTTTTCTACTAATCAATGGTCACTATTTACCTGAACGCTCTGCTGTAGACTATGTTTCTGGAACTTTGGCTCCTCATTCCTCGTCTCACATCATGAAGCGTGACCACACATTTGTGAACATTTCAGCTTTTCCAGTTGCTGATGGCATCGTATGGGATGCAGTGAACTATCAAATCCATGGTCCGACGGAAATTATTAATGTACCTAATGTCCTTCGTGTTTCAATGGGTGATGTAGTAAAAAATAACATTCATTCTGATGATTGGGATGTGCATGCCGTTGAAGCATTGTTTGCCGATTTAAAATATTATGCATCTTTTAATGCTGAAGATTTATATATGAATTCTGCGAATTATGCCGATTTGTATTGTTACCAACATTGGGGTAATCATTTTCTCCATAAGCCAAGTGCCCTGCGTAGTTCTGTTAACTACACCCAATGGGAACATTGTCCAAACCCCTTGCCAGGTAGCTCACAAACTCTTCGAAATAAGTTTACCTATTTTACTGATTTTAATCGGTCAAACCCCGCATCCTATTATTTTAGACTCAATACCACGTCAACTCAGAAAATTATGTTAACACACACCAAATTGCTTTATTCGGGTTCCTTTTTAAGTGCCCTAGCAGTGGGTGGTTATGAGTACTGGGAGGATACAGTAGATTTGAAATCTATTTGGGGCTCCAAGCCATGGCAGGTACAAGGAACCGAGGCATTGCACCGTGCTTGCCTTATCCCTACCCAAATTATGTTCCTAAATGATTCTATTTATCAGACTACGTGTTGGGGCTTAGCTACCACTAAACAATTAAACACGCCCTCAATTCCATCCCTGTCGAGTTTTCCCAATGATAGCTCACGTCTTAACCTGTCCCTGGCGACCCTACAGGCTCTGTTACAGAATAATTCGTTTAATGTTTCCGAAATCGATCTGTCACCCTGGTTGGTATGGCCTATATCATCTAATGCATGCCAAATGCGTTTTCACGACTCAGGTACTGGCTACACACAGGATAGGCCTGATCCGAGATTTACTGCTTCTCGTACTATCACTACATATTCTGTTGGTAAATTATGCAAACAATGGCTACAACATTCGTCCCTTGATTCTGTTAAACAACATTTGTCCCTCCTTTCAGGCACTATTGATCTGTCCGACTTTGTTTTGGGACCTCGTGGTCCCCGACCTAAGAGATTCATTTATGAAACGTATAATGAACTCTGGAAGCTGTCACAAATTGAAGCTGCTTCCCGTCTTCGGGAAATAGATCAAGCAAATTTGGAAAAGGTGCTTGCTGTTGTTGACAATAGTATTAATACCCTGTCTTCTCGCATTTACACTTTAGAGAATATTGTGTCCTCTGTTGTTGATATTGTACAAGATGATGTTTCTGTGTTATATCATGGTCAGAATCAATTGCGCTCAGTTATGCAGTTTGCATGGACTTTACAAACGCTCAAGTTAGGTAAAGTTCCTTGGCATTTTTTGAACACCTCTGCCTTGTTTCTACCTTTTAATTTAACTGACAAACAGCAATTCATGTCCATGAAAGATGCAACTTACACTTTATTACATATCGAAAAGATGGATCCTTTGCCGTTCTCTGTTGCAGAACTCGATTCTGCTGTGTGGCTAGTTCATGGGGTTATCGCTTTACCTTTTTCCTTGTTTGAATTTGACTCGTGCATGAAACATTATCCTGTGGGCCGTTACCAGCCCTTGGGCAGTGCTTTCCTGCATGAACTCTGGTCCTTGCCTTTCATGTATAAATGCCTTCGGGACGGCAAGGAAGTCTTTCTCACGGGGGAGTCCTGCGACTCGACTATGGGTCATTCGCTTATTTGTAAACACATTAAATTGCATGGCTCATGTAGCGTTTCCGCTCCTAATCTTGCTTGTGTGCTGAAAGGTATTCCTGCTCCTGTTATTTCTCCTACTTTCACTCTCCTTTCCAATGGTAGTTATTTACTTTTAAATAACGAAAACTGTTGTGGCCTGCAGGCTGGCATTCCTTACATTGTAACAGTTTCGCACAGGGTTGTTTGCTGCAAAAATGTGCTTTTTCCTCCCCCTCATGGCAAGGTTGATATCTCTATTTGGCCTTCCATCCCTACCATGGAGGCAGATTTCAATAGACTGAGCAGAATAAAGGCACTATTATTGAACGAGGAAGTTATGCTCACGTCCGCCCGGGAGACATTCATTCTCCAGGTGGCGAGCACCCACAGTGAATTACAGGCCCTTTTGAACACTAATCTCCCCCAACATTTTGGGGAGTTAATTCATCGTATTTTTAACGCATCTAACACTGAGGGTCTGGTACACTTTTTTAAAGTCGTGGGGTCTGGTTTGGTGTCCTCCTTCCAAACTATTTTTGGTGTCATCCCGGCATTTATTCATTCTATTTTTTCCAGCGTCTTTGGCGGTTTCCCGTTGATCATCGCTTTGGCGGCTGGTGTCCTGCTATTAATTTGTTTTCTGCGCAATGGCTGCTCCCCGATGGGACCTGCTCGATCCGGACCGCCTCCAGCTGCTCCGTGAGCGCCTTTTGGCTGGTTTTGGTGTCTTGCCATTGGCGACACTGAGTGTGTCATATACTCTTTCTTTTCGCTTTGCGTATTTCACTTGCGTGCAACCTGTAATGACTTGTGTCCGCTGTCCTTTCACCTGGACTTTGGATTATTGCCTCTCCAATTCGTCATTGTCTGTTCCGGATTTTGTTCAGTTGATGGGTCCCTTAGAGGCCCATGAGCAGGACTGTTCCGTTGCCGGCTATATGGCGCGTGCGGCTGCACTGGGGATTTTGGCGCAATGGGATATCTGGGCGGCTGCCCAGGATCTCCTACAACAAAGCTGTTTCGTTTATCACGCAAGTTGTCCCGCATTGCTTTTGGATGCTCCCTCTGCTGAGGAGCATTCCTGCTCTTTTGATCTCATGGATTGGATGGCATCTATGTTTTTTGACGATTCCAATGATGTCCTCTTGGAGGGTATGGCTTTTTTCTGCACTTACACTTTCATGGATTGACCTGTCCTTCGCCGTGTGGGCGCTCCCTGTGCTCAACTGGATGTGTTTTTCTCTCTTGGACCTCTGTCTTGGCCGCCGGACTGACCAGGGGAGGGTGTCTTGTGGTTTGTTGCCTGCCTTGTTATGTTGGCCTAGGCCTAGCTGCCATGTTGCTTTTCTTTGCGCGCGTTACACTGAGCCAGGGCTCCCTCGCCCTTTGCTCTTGCCAAGTTCTTTTGCGCTGTCTGCACTTTCTGTCTTTCACCTTTTCTCTTGTTCGATTTGGGCTCAGACTGCACAACATGTACAAGGTCGCATAACAATGTATTTCGGTTCTTCCTGATATGGCCAGTCTCGCGCACCCAGACATAACATTAGGCGCAAATGACATGAACCTTAGTGTGTCTTTAATACTGCGGTTTTACTGGCGCTTACGACACTTGGAGGAATCCTTTCCAGGGAGAAGAGCTGTGATTGTCTGCTGATGTAGTTCTGCATCTAGAGACCGAGGTATGAGGGTTCGCTAGTCAAAGCCCAGAGGTCTTCTATTTTTATAATAAACTATCTTACTGCACGGGGAGGGTGGTAATGTTATTTAGACATTTATCCACTGAGTTATGAAATGCTTTCCCCGTTTGTATTCTATGGAATTGTAACCATGCTGCTTATATTATTCATATGCATTATGCTATTAGTGCTGACACGTGTACTGTACCTTAGAGCACGTAAGTTGAAATAAATATTTTAATCTACCCTGTGTCTCTTCATACGCGCATTGTGGACAAGTACGAGTGAGTGACGAAAGAGTGTTCTTGCTTCTGCGAGTCCTGAGATAAAGATACCGTGTTCTGGGTTGTCCAATCATTGGTGCTTTGGTACTAATGGGATGCTAAGCTAGTTGGGTTGGGGTTTTGGGTGCTACGGGATATGGTAGGCAAACCACTGTATTCCGGGGTCCTATTATCCTGTGCATAGCTCTGTGTATGTGCAGAAACCTTATGACAGTGGCCTCTGACCACCGCAAAACCACCAGGGAATGGAGGTCCCCTGACAGTGATGGCGGTCCCAGGGCGGTCCAACTGCCTAACTAATAATGGGGTGTCCGGACCACCGGTGCAGCAGTGACTGGAACACCACTATCGCACCCCCGGGAGCCTGGCGGTCCTCGGACCGCCATACTCATAATCCAGTCTTAACACTCACTTGATGGTGTCATCAGTGATATCATCAGTAATGTCATTTGAGATGTAATCAATTATGTCATCAGTGTTGCCACTGACCACGTTATGAGTGATGGAATATGTGAGGTCATAAGCAGTGCATTGCGGGGGCGTAAGTCTTAGTTAGCTCAGGTAACTATAACTGCTGAATTTCTCTGGATTTGCACGAGTGAAATGTGAGCCTAACTATAACGCCCCTGTAACCTTTGTTTTTTCAGTGAATTACTAAGATTTTTTAATTCTATTTCCTAACTATAACATCCTTGTAACCTTTGGTTTTTTCGCCAGTAGGTAGTTATAGTTAGGACCTATTATCCATAGGAAAAGTATTTTTTGATTTGCTAATATCTTTGGCGCCGGTTGACGAATCTTTGCGAAATTTTCAAAACTAATGGCCCGCTCCGGTCAGCTCCTGTCTTGAAAGTTTCAGGGTGATTCGTCAAGCGGGGGCCGAGAAAATAGGGGGGTCCCAAAATACGTTTTCCCCATGTTAATTTCCATAGGAATTTTGGAACAGGCTACAGCCCGAACTGCTGAACGGAATTACACTAAATTTGGCAAAAGGTAGCTTTTGGTTCAGAAAGCACTCTTTTTTAAATGGTGTAAATCCGTTCAGTAGTTCCAGAGAAATTCAAAAAATAAAAATATCGATATCTGAGCACCGAGGAGGATTCGCGACTCCTCCCGAGCACAAGCTGACTTCTGATTGGCTGCCAACACTCCAAACCAGGAAGTGTTGGCAGCCATGTTGTGACTCGGTAACCAAGTCACAAGAAATCAGTACAAAAAAAGGTGAAAAACAAGAAAAGGGGGCAGGGTAGAAACACCCTGACTGCCTAGGCCTGCTCAGGGGGTCCCACAAGGACCCCCAGGGCCAAAAAAGCATTTTTTTAAAACAAATTGGCCGAATTTGCACTGGGTGCACGAATCCGGCGAAGAAAAAAAAAAAAAACACGGTCTTCCGCGCTTCGTTATCTGTAAGCCCCCGGGTGGGCCAGGTCCCGGGGGCAATGCCAAATTTATATAGCGGGGGCCCCCACAGCCCCGGGGACCGCCACCTCCCCAGGGCTATGCTAATTATATGCAGGGGGCATGCAGCAAATGCTACTAGTGGGCCTGCATCACTTATTGTGCCAACCCCTTTAGTAGCCCTTTAAACATGTCTCAGGCCTTCCATTGCAGCCTGTTTGTTCATTTATAAACTGACATTTCTACGTGGCAACATCAAGCTTTTGTCAGGCCTAAACCTTCTTTTTTAATACATATAAGTCACCCTCAGGGTAGGCCCTAAATATCCCACAGGGCAGGGAGCAGTGTATTTAAAAAGTTGGGCATGTGCTTTTTTAACTTTTTAATGTTCTGGTAGTGAAAAACTCTTACATTTGTTTTTTACTACTGCAAGACCTGCCTCTCCCAAAGGATGGCATTGGTTAGCTTATTACATTTAATAAGTGATAACTTTCAATTGGGAGCAGGTGGGAATATCGAGTTTGGTGTCTTAAGAATTGTAATTTTACACCATTTTTAATTGTAAAGTTAGGTTTTAAGTCACAATTATGAAAATGTCACTTTTAAAAAGTTGATATTTTGTTGTCCCAATCATTTGGTGCCTGCAGCCTTTATCCCTCATCACATCACTAGGTGTAGCTGGCAGTTGCTCTTTGTGTATTGCTTCCAGACAGTGAAACAAAGGGGAAATAGGTGTTGGAACTCATGGTCCACCTCTGACTTGATGAAGGGGAGTAGCTGTCACCTACCATACTTTCATATCACAAAGGCTCTGCCTGAGCACACTCACAAAGGGTTTGACACTAAACCTTTGTTTCCCTAGACAAGCTGGAGCCTGGACAGGGAGGCAGGATGGAAAGCTCCAGAACCTGCCCCTACTTCAAAGTGGGCACCAGTATAAATATTGGACTCTCAGATCCAACACTTTAGTTCACCTCTGGACCTGTGGAAGACTCAGAATGACTGCTGTGCAGCTCTGCACAGACTGCTACTCTGCTGCCCTGCTGTCCTGCTGTCTGAGTGAAAAGTACTGGACCAACATCTGAAACCTAGGACCAACAGAGTGACTCCAAGGGCTATTTAGCTGGCCTCCTGATTAGAGCCTCAGGGACAGAAAAGACTCCCACCACCTTGAACCCAGCACCTGGACTCTGTCTGCTGTGAGTCCTACCCCCCTCCCCAAGTGGTGTCATCCCAGTCCTGGACCCTTGGAATTGGATCTGAATGTGTTCTACCATCCCAGCTGTGGTCCTATTGGCAAAACCGATGCAGTGTAATGCATCTCCTCACAGCTCTGCTTCAGAACCTCTGCATTGTGACGGATCCCCGATGCTGAACCTCGCATCGCAGCCCACAGCCTCCTGGGAACCGCCACTGCGCGATGCATCCTCGACTCAAGCCTTCGCATCACAAGCCCCTCAGTGACATCATCCTCAATGACTACGCGGGACTCTGCATTGCAACCGTTCAGCTTCTTCGAAACCACTGCCGCGTGACGCATCTTTGATGCCGGATTTCACATAACAAGTCCCTCATCAACGGCATCCTTGACGATGACACAGGACTCAGCTTTGCAGCCCCGCAGCTTCCTCAGGGGTGCCGTGCACTACGCATCCTCAACGCGGGATCTGGCACTACTCCTAAAACCAGGATTTATGGTACTTTGTTCATCAAGCCTAACTGGGTCCCTGTATCCGGCCTGCGCTTAAACGCGGTAGACCTGAACTTGTGACTTTGTCCTTGTCTGCCGCGACCAGATAACCACAGTTGGCGCTTTGTGCTTCTAAAACCTGTTTTCACTTAAATATTTAAGATTGCATATCTCCGGTTCTACTTATTGGATTTTTGTTGTTTTGGTTTCAGATAATGTAATAAATTTTACTCTATTTTTCTAAACTGGTGTGTGATTTTTCTTGTGCTGTGTTTTCACTTTGTTACCTTTTGAATTGCTGCATAAATACTTTACCAATTGCCTCTAAGTTAAGCTAACTGTTTTGTGCCCAGCGACCAGAGGTTTGAGCACAAATTCATTTGGTGTTTGCTTGTGTTTCACCCTGACAAGAATTGTAACTCAACCAGTAACCCAATTTCCAAGAAAACCTCCTTAAAGAACTCAAAATGACGACGCATAGTCCAGTCCACAAACAGTCCACAAATCAGCCTCCCTATTGCTTGTTGACCTTATCCTTGCATTTGGCCCTGTACAGTGCTCAGCTGCATTTGGCAGCTGTACAAACACCACATGCATACATACACACACCCACACACCCACACACACACACTCGAACACACACATTTATACAACAGTTTAATAGCCCTCTAGTAGATTTGCCAGATGGTTTGAGTTTTACAGTCATAACTGGCCACAGTGAGGTTCAGCCTCTCTAATCATCAGGTCCAACATACAACTGCTTGTCATCCACTTGAGATTAAAACCCTCAACCCACCGCTAAAGATAATACTTGCCATCATCTATTCAAAGAACTTCAAATGTCACCCACTCAGGAAGCCGATCTTCCATCAATTAAGAACAAATGGTACAACAAGGAGCCACCACTTGGAATAAATTAGGCAAATCATTTGTTCCTCCCAACAACCATCTGAATACGGCATTCTTCACCACCGAATCATCGGTGTATGGAAGACTCCTCTGACAAAAGCTTGATGTTGCCAGGTAGAAATGGCAGTTTATAAATGAACACAGAGGCTGCAATGGCAGGCCTGAGACATGTTTAAAGGGCTACTTAAGGGGATGGCACAATAAGAGATGCAGGCCCACTAGTAGCATTTAATTTACAAGCCCTGGGTACACATAGTACCACTTTACTAGGGACTTAAAGGTAAATAAATGTACTAATTCTTTAAACTCTACCTTGCCATCAGTCACGGCAAGCACGTCATTTAAATAGCGCTGACTACTACTGATGAGGCACAGTCTAAAAGCAACATGAAGAACTCATCAAACTCCTCAAAAATGCAAAAAACAAAAAAACACTTAACTAAAAATGTTATTGTTTTTACAGTAACGTGGCCAGTTAATAGAAATCTAGGGAGACAGCTGAGGGATTGATGACTATAGCACCTAACTCATTGTGGAAGAGTTAATTACCTCCATTAGGTCAATAACTCCCCAGATTTCCCTCCGAAATGCTACACAGAGCGCATCCGATTTGTGTTTTTGGCCCGATGTAATTGCGCGCTAGCTCCTTGAGTAACTCGGCGCTACATGTTGCAGGTAGATACAGTACTCTTCACAACCAAGAAAGCTCAGGCTTCCGGGGTCGAAGTGGTAAACGAACACATGCAGAGACTCCCCCCCTTTTCCCTCCTCTGGCACGTGTCCAAAGATTACAAATACCACGAAATAATGTAATTCATAACCTCAGAGCTATTGACAACTGCTCTGCACACCTCTGAAAAACAGGCAGCGGCGGCGGCGGAGGGAAATTGCAGGTTTCACAAAGGAGGGGAAAGTAAAAGTGAAAGCTCCATAAAAGAAAGTGGAACTATTACAGAGCAAAACGCCAACTCATTACAAAACAGCCAAATAAGAGATAAATACAGCTCTGCCTGTAATAGCAGTTTACAAGGGAACATTGTATTGCAACATAACGGTGGCGCTATAATTTGCTCTAACAACTCCAATTATGTCTTTTATTGATTTGGCAACACATTTAATAGGAGGAGCCACACCTCTTGTGTTACAAATCATTAAAGGTGTTGAACGGTGTAATTTTAAAATTGTCCTTCCCCTGCAGATGTCAGTGTGACAGCATAATTTCTCCCCGATTTCTGCTATGTAAACAGCATGTCACTGTAATTTCCCCTTACTTGGGTAGAAATATTGTCAGCCTAGTTTTTTGTACAGAAACATCCATTTAATATTTTTTCCCAGTCTACTTTCCTAATTGCCATTTTCGTTTTCTCTCTGTTTTTTAAACCATGGAAAATAAACATGCTGTTTTTCCCATCTTCTAGAAGAACCTTAATTGCTACTTAAATCTTCAATATGCACTTAACGTCCAAGTTAAAACGCCTTTTCACCTTTGAATCTGCACCTCCGCGCAGATAGAAAATTCAGGTCTGGAGAAAACGTGGTGTATCACTTGGAGCGATTTTTATCCGTGCCTGTCTGTTTCAAGACCCTGTTCATTCACTGCTGTGACCTTCCCCGGGCGCCTGAAAAAAGACTTCTTTGGCAAGATCTATGTTTTTTCCCCTATATTTCTTTATTAATTCCTTTCGATGATTTTTTATTGTGTGGTCCTTTTTATCAGCTACAGGTGGTTTAACCAGATATCCTTAGTTCTTACTAAGATTGAAATGTTTAGTTTGTATTCTTACATTTTTGTAAACTGAATTGCGCCGCCACAAACAGATCAAGCGTTTTCTTTCAATGTTTACTGATATTTTCAATTCAAATATAATTATCTCATGTAGGCTGGTTTTGTATAAAGAACATCACCTGGATATAGAACAAAGCCTCATCAGTAGAGAGCACCATGATAGATATGCACTAGGCCTGGGCGGAACTCGCAGAATTTCACTCTGCGGCATTCCGAAGAGTTAGCAAAAACTGAGCGCGATTCCACGGAATTTCGCCAATGGGCGTGCTGTTCCTACCGTTCACGCTGTTTTGCGCACACCGGTAGCGCATTCCGGTTACTTATTTTTATCTTTATCTGTCTTTCTGTGTGTGTATTTACGTTTCTGTCTTATGGCAGAAGTAGGCAGCAGCGACGCCAGTACCACCTGCACCCCCTGTGGGCACCACCATTGTAAAAAAGTGCAGCCTCGCCCCATTGTAAGCAAGGCGGAAGTGGGCATACAAATCTTTTGGGTACAGCGCCACCTCCATCGTATGTTGGCAGCAGGTGGCAGGCCCGGCAGCGGTTACGCCCTGCGGGAGCATTGGCTGCTTTGGGGGAGAGTGCGATTGAGTGTGCACCGCAGAACAGGGGTGCAGTGCACACATCAGCAGCTGACGCACCACAGGGTGGACATCATAGACCGGGAGCAGGACATGCGCGGTGTCAAGGTTGCGGGGCTTGTAAGTAATAGTTATTGGTAGTCCCCGGGGCTGCGGGGGGCGCGCAGCCCCTCCGCATTCAATCATCATTTGCCCTGGGGAGATGGTGGTCCCCAGGGCACAGGGGCTGCCTAGGGCAACCCCCATATAATTTAATAAAATGTCCGGGGAGGTGACGGTCCCCGGGGCTTTAAGGCTCCAAGGAGGAGAGCCCCATGCGCCGCCCTCCTATATGTTATACACATTCCCCCAAGTCCTAGCCCACCTGGGGGCCGATTACAAACGAAGCGCGGGAGTCCGCGCTTTGTTATTTTTTTTCATTTTCATCGGGATTCGCGGATCCAGCTCGACTCTTGCTGAAATTTAAAAAAAACAAAAAATTTTGGGACCCTGCAGGGTCACTGTGGGACTGCCCCAAGAGGCCTAGGGGATCAGGGTGTTTTAACCCTGCCCCATTTTCTTTTTTTAAAAAGTTTTTCCTGTGACTGGCTTCAACCTAGTCACAAGATGGCTGCCAACACTTCCTGATTTAAAATTAACCCTGGGCGTAGGGGGCGTAGCGGGGCTACGCGGAGGTCCACAGAGTTGCAAACAAACTCCGTGGAACTCCGTGGAGCTACGCTACGCCACCTGCCTCCACCCCCCCTATTAACAAGTAAGTAAACATTAATTAAAAATACATTTAAGAGTTTTAAAACCACTTACCTCTGTACTGCGGCGTCCGCGGGCTGCCCTCCTCCTCTTCCTCGCCGTATCAATAATCCTTGTGAAAACTGCGCATGCGCATTTCTTGCGAGAAATGTGGAGGAAGAGGAGGAGGGCAGCCCGGGGACGCCGCAGTACAGAGGTAAGTGGTTTTACAACTTTAAAATTTATTTTTAATTAATGTCTACTTACTTGTTAATAGTGGGGGTGGAGGCGGGGGCTGGCGAACTCCGCTCCGCTGCGGAGTGTGCGGAGATTTGCCGTCTCCGCGTTCTCCGCGGAACGCAGAGAAGGCAAATCTCCGCACACTCCACGGGTGGAGTGGAGGTCTCCGCCGGGGTTATTTAAAATGTTGGGAGATAATCCGATCTCAGAACGAGATCGGAAGGGGTCACAGATTCTCCGCGTCCCTATATATATAACTGGAAATTTCTTAAAATAACTCAGTAACTACTGAATGGATTTGCACCATTTAACAAAAAGATCGGTTTCTGGACCAACAGCTACCTTTCTGCCAAATCTGGTGCAATTCCGTTCAGCAGTTCGGGCTGTAGCCTTGTTTAAAATTTCCAATGGAAATTAACATGGGGAAAATGCGTTTTGGGACCCCCCCTTTTTCTCGGCCCCCGCTTGACGGATCACCACGAAACTTTCAAGACAGCAGCTGAAGTGAGCGTCAAACTAGTTTTGAAAAGTTCCCGAAGATTCGACAAAAGACGCTAACGTTTTTGGCAAAACAAAAAAGCTCTTCCTATGGAAACTTCGTCCTAACTATAACTACCTACTGGCGATATATATATATATGTATATATGTATATTTTTTTCTAAATGTAAAAAGAAACATGTTTCGCCTGGTTAATAAGTGTGCATATTTATTTTCCATGATATGAATAAGTATATATAAAAACAGATAAAAACATGAGCTCCTGTGCTTCCTTAGTAATCAGCCCCAGGATGGGCCAGGTCCAGGGGCATTTTTATAAAGAGGAGGTGGGGCACACAACTCCCCCCCCTCCTGGAGCTTATTAATGCCCCGGGGACCACCACCTCCCCAGGGCTTATTTATTTTAAAATGGGAGGCCTCTCAGAACCACTGGACCCCGGGGACCATTAACTCCCCTGGGCCACATTCCAAAAACATATTGGGAGGCATATTGGACCCCCCCATTGAAGGAAGTGACCCGATTAGGGTCACCCGGGTCACTCGCGACCACCTCTCAGCCTTCCATACAAATGATGAGTCGGTCAGACAGTAGAGAATACAAACCAATATATTTATTCAGATACACTCGAGCGGAGCCCAGTCTGCCCAGTCTCTAAAGATTGCTGCAGAGGGACTGACATCAGCAAACATGGAGATACATTATGTACAATTCAGAACCGATGAAGGCACGCCCATAATGGAATTTTCCAGGCAGATGCAGTTAAACAAAGAAGTACAGAAGGATAGGTTTCGATTCTGAGGCCGGGCACACGCTATCTCCTACCCAAGGTCACTAGACTAGTGGGAGAAGGCCTCTATCTAGTGGGAAAGGTATGCGCTAATAAGAACAGTGTATTCATTAGCAAAGCAAGGCCCAACCTTGGAGAAACGAAAATTACCACAGGTCGTTTTCTAAACCTGGGCGGTGAACTCCGCTCCGCTCGCGGAGTTTGCGGAGTTTCCCGCACTCTGCGTTACGCGGAGCTCGCAGAGTTTTTTTCCTCGCTCGCATTCACCAACGTCAAGTTGGCGAGCGCGACCGAGGAAAATCCACCTCCCGGCGAGATTTTTCCTTGTTCACGATCGCCAACATCAAGTTGGCGAGCGCGAGCGTGGAAAATAAACCTCCCGGCGAGATTTCTCAACGCGGGGGGTCAGGTTTCTCATTGCGAGTGGTCGCGTATGCTCGCGACCGCTCGCGTTGAGAAACTGCCCGCTCGCGATGAGAAAGCTGCCGCTCGAGTAAAAATCTACTCGAGCGGCAGAAAAGGTAAGCTTGCACTGTGCATGGTGCTGTTCGCAGTGATTGCACAGTGCGGACAAGCATCCGGCACTGTGCAATCCCCGCGAACAGCATTTTTCTACCGAACTCCGTCGCTTGCGGAGCCTCCTCGTAGTGCAACAGAGTTTTTTTTGCACTTCGCATAGTGCAACTCCGCGAACTCCTTCCAGGGTTACCGTTTTCTAAGAAGAAAATAAGAATTAGTTTCGATCATGGTTCAAAATGGTGGCCAAACATAAAATGGTGCAGCGAATGCTAACTTACATAGAATAATACACAGATAAAATAACAAAAACATTTTCATTCCAACAGACCCTCCTTTTAGCATGAGCTAACAATTTTTATGAAATGATCAAAGAAAACATAACATTTCAGTATTCGGAGCAGGTCATATAGTCAGTATCAGGGATGGAGGCTGCAAGGAAAGATGTAGTCTCAAAAATACCTTCATCAATCTGCATCAAATCGTCAATATCTTTTGTATCATAATCGCAGTATTAGTATCATGAATTGATATTTTCTGTTTGGGAGTGAGGATATTGACACAATAGGAACAACAAGCTGGGAGACATTGTATGCAAAGGCAACATGTAAAGAAGATACCAGCAACCACAGCCAAGAAAGTGAGGATCTTCCAACCCCAGGATGTTAGCGTATTCCAAAACCACCGACAGAGTCCAAGTACCTGTCTCTTGGTGTATCTCAGCTGATATTCTAGGTAATTTTTGGATAGCGGAATAAACATTGGGAGCGTTATCAGGTATATAAACACAACAGCTACTTCCAATGACGCGACAGGCCCCTCCTCTATCTGCAAGTATAACGTCTAACACCATCCTGTTCTTCAAAGTGACTTATCTCGTAGCCTGGAGCTCAGCAGTGATGTTTGTCATTATCCCAGCAGTTATATTGATAACCCCTTCAACAACTCTTGTTAACTGACGAATTTGAAGGCTATTAGCCATGGGAACCCAAAAAGGTAGCAGGCCCTTCATAGCGTCTCCAAATTGCTGTGCAGTGGTGTCTGTCTGATCTATATCCTTTGTGTCAACAACCCTTTTGGCTCAGGTCAGGAAGGTACTTCTACGCTGCAGCTGATGATTTTTATGATAATTAGACAGGGCAACATACACAGGGGGAAGAAGGAAGGAGAGGTAACAGGTACCTGTTCATCCCCTCAGGAGCCAGACGTGAGCTTGTGACCCACAAACATAATAGACATTATGGGGCAGGACCAAAAGCGGACTATTAGTCGTATTCAGCTTGTAAGTAAAATTACATTTACTCTCCCCAAACTTTATCTTTCCTGTCCCCTGGACAGAAAAACTAGCTGTCGTATTGACCATGGACACAGGTATCGGCTTTTCTTCGGTAAGATTTTGACCTCGGAAGGATTGCAAGTACTCTGAGGTGTTAAACCATTTTAAATCAGCCATTTCCATTCTAAACCAACCCGTATCCTTCACCCTACGGTACGTTTTCAAACATGACTTTGAAGACAGTGTCCCTAGAGTTCCTTGTCCTGCTGGTCCTAGTGGGGTAAACCCTTGATAGAAGCGTAAATATTCATTCGCAGTGTAAGAATCAGTAGATGTTATATCCAAAGTAGAAAGATGAAATTGGAAGTACACCAACCAAAACAGTTCATACCAACCCTCACAGCTGCCAATATATGGCAGTGGCATAGACAACAGATTGTCACTCTTATGAGTGACCGAAGGGAGCCACCCACAAACCCAACAATTAGTCATATTGTAGTTCGCGAAGTAGCGCTACGCGAAGCTACGCAAAGTGCAGTTCGCACTACGCGAGCTACGCGTAGCACTACGCGAACTGCGTAGTGCACTGTTCGCAATGATTGCACAGTGCCGGATGCTTGTCCGCACTGTGCGATCATTGAAAACGGCATCTTGCACAGTGCGAGCTGTCTTTTACTGCCGCTCGAGTAGATTTTTACTTGAGCGGCAGCTTTCTCAACGCGGACTGGTAGTTTCTCATCGCGAGCGGTCGCGAGCATACGCGACCACTCGCAATGAGACACCTGACCTCTCCGCGTTGAGAATCTCGCCGGGAGATTTATTTTCCACGATCGCGATAGGCAACTTGATGTTGCTGATCGCGAACGAGGAAAAAGTCTCGCCGGGATGTCATTTTGCTTGCTCGCGGTCGCCAACTTGACGTTGAGGACCGCGAGCAAGCAAAAAATGACCGCTGCACTACGCTTCGCTACGCTACGCGTGTTTGCACTGTGCTACGTGCAATTCGCGTTGTGCGAAGTAGCGCAAACTTCGCAAACTACGCGAGCGTAGCGTAGTGCTTTGCCCAGGGTTACACATTATGAGCATGATGCAACATTTGTATACACAAATTGTCTGTATAGCACTGCCTATGCGCTTCTTTGTGTGGAGCTAGAGTAACGGAAATGTGCTCAGGGGGAGCGGGAGTTGTACCAACCAAGGAATGTACAGGAAATTTCTCCTCTAAAAACTAGGATATTCCAAATATTGTCATTAGTGCAATCACAACAATTAATATGCAAACTATTTTGCTCTTTGTCGACCAACCCCTCATTGAACGCGGTGGTGCAAATGGCTGTTCCTCCTCATCAATAGGCCGACCAAAGGGATGCATAATTAAGCAAGGAGAGAAATGCAGCAAAAATGATAGTAAAGGTAAGTGTTCCCAGTGTCCATCAGAGCCTCACTGGTAGAGGCTCCTATTGTTCATCAAACGTTGGCGCTCTTGAGCACCGGCGGTGGAGCTTGCTCAGTCCTAAGCTTGTGATGTATCCCACGCCGATCAGGATAATGTACCCCCCCTTCCAAGGGAGCACATTCAATTTATCCTGTCCAATGTCAAAAACAGTGCACAAATCTCACTTCACCCTAAACTAACTCCGTTGGTACTACAGCAAAGTACATCCTAACATGCACAGTCCATCCCTATCTAATCTGACTTCTCCTTTTGTGCACTATTCCTCAGCCGAGGACGTAGATTGTACCTGGTGACTCCAGGCACAGAGGGATCAGTGAAAAGGGGCTCCTGAATAGCTCGTATCTCCGGTGGAACTACTGCATTCAGCACTTCATTATTCTCCGCATCCGTTTGCGTCCAGGTCAGTTTAGCATCACTGAAGGGGACAAACTGTGGCACCTTCTCGCACTCAGAGTCCCCTATGCCGTCTTGATCCATTGGTCATAAGGCAAAGGCAGAGGCACCCTTATGCAATGAGTGCCATGCACCCAATTCTTTCGGCTAGTGACCTTGACTGCAGTACGTGTAGCCAGAAGGACCTGTTCCGGTCCCTTCCAGCGCGGCTCCAAACTCTTCTTCCGCTGGAAATTTCTGATGAGTATGAAATCCCCAGGCCGAATGTCAAGTCCGGGTCCCTCTGGTGTGGGAGGCAGGGACTCGCGGACCTGTTGGTGAATAGAATACAAATTTTCAGTTAACTGGTAAAGGTAATCACTCAATAATGGATACTCAATATCTGAAAACCACCGAGGATGCGGGACGCCCCAGACATTTGCCGGGCATCCAAACATGATCTTGTATGGTGACAATCCTGCCCTAGAATGTGCTGTTGTTCTTGTCGACAAAAGAGCTAATGGTAAAGCATCTGGCGACTGTAATCCTGTCGTCTCCTGAATCTTTGCCAATTTCAGTTTGAGGGTACCATTGTACTTCTCAACCAAACCTGCCGACTGCGGGTGGTTTGCAGCATGAAACTTCTGTTTTTATGTGCAAATCATCGCAAATTAGCTGAATGACCTTGGCATTAAAATGACTTCTGTTATCACTCCAAATCAAACGGGGCAAGCCGAAACGAGGAAAGAACTCCTTTAGGAGTACCTTCGCAGTAGTAACAGCTGTATTGTCTTTAGTGGGGTAAGTCTCAACCCATTTCCTGAATGCACAGACAACCACCAACACGTACTTCAAGTTATTGACCCTGCCTAATTCTATTTAATCTATCTGAAGGACCTCAAAAGGGGAAGTGGGTGATGCAAAATTACTGAGTGGTGTAGGGATACCTCTTCCAGGATTGTGCATCATGCACACCATACAGTATTTCACTAAATGTGCAGCTGTTTTTGAAATGTTGTCATTCTGCCATACAGGGTCTAACAACTTGCAAATACCTTTAGCGCTGATATGGGCTAGGCCATGGGCCATCGTGACTACAGGAAGAACATATGCATCTGGCAACATACATCTCTGCTTTCCTGACTTATCAATCCAACATCCCTCATCGTTCAATTGTGCTGTACTTTCTTGCCACATTGCTAATTCTTCTATTGTGGCCTCACTTTGTATCTCCTTGAAGATCTCAAGTGTATCTTCAAACATGGTGACTTCAGGCACCCACCTAGCGGAACCTGCTACAAACATTTTCTTCATTTAATCCGTGCCATTTCCTTAGCTGTCTGGTCAGCAAAAGCATTCCCCCTACCTACATCATCAGTAATTTTCCTATGGGTGCTACACTTCACTATTGCCAACTTCTTAGGGAGTGTCAAAGCAGACAAAAGCCTCAATATAAGGTAACCATGTTGGATCTCTGTACCATGGGAAGTAAGGAACCCTCTCTCAGCCCAGAGTCGCCCAAAATTGTGCGCGACCGCAAAGGCATACTGGCTGTCAGTATAAATATTGACAACTAGTCCCTCGCTCAATTCACAAGCTCAGATAAGGGCGGTTAACTCAGCTGCTTGGGCTGACTGATACGGGACTTGTGATGTCTCTACGACTGTACGCAATGTGGTGATAGCATAAGCAGCAGTTGTAGTGCCATCTGGTAATTTAAAACAAGAGCCATCAACATATAGTTCCCCTTGAGGGTCAGATCAGTGAACATCAGTCAAGTCTACCCGTCCCTTCGTCTCCTCCTTCGTCCGGAAGATACAATCATGTATATCAATTTCATCACTCTCAGAAGGGAGGGGCAGTAACGTGGACGGATTCAGAGTGGCACATCGTTTGATCATGTGGTGTTTCGCAAACAGGGTTAATTCATAGCCAGTCAGACGTGCACTGGTGAGGTGCTGTGACTTTGTTTTATTCAAAAGTGTATCCACAGCATGGGGTACCATGACCATGAGATCAGTATCAAGTACGAGCCCAGCCGAATGCCTTATCGAGACAGCCACAGCCGCGACCGCACTTAGACAACTCGGGAGGGCTCGTGCGACAGGATGAAGCACAGCAGAGAAATAAGCACATGGCCGTTGCTTATCTCCAAATTTTTGTGGTAAAACAGAAAGCACACAACCAGCCGTCTCATGGACGTACAACACAAACGGCTTGCTATAGTTGGGTGTGCCAAGCACAGGAGCCGAACAAAGTGCAGCCTTTAATTGCTCAAAAGACTGCTGACATTCAGGCGTCCAAGGCAGGGGCTCATGCACATCCTTAGTGGTTAGTGCAAGCAGGGGTTTGGTTAGTAAGGAGTAGTTAGGTATCCACTGCCTACAGTAGGAAGTGATACCTATGAAAGCACGCACATCTTTCTGAGTCAGTGGGATGGGCATTTTAACAATGGTACTGATGCGCTCAGGAGTCAATCTCCTTCCCTCCTTCGACAGTAGGTGACCTAAATAGGTGACCTCCTGTTGACAATACTGAAATTTAGAAAGGGAAACTTTATGTCCGTGGTGTGCCAAATGCAACAACAACTTAACTGTGCTGTCCCTACAACCTTGTTCTGTATCTGAAGCGATGAGCAAGTCATCGACATACTGTAGCAATACATCACCTGTGGGGAGCGACAAGGAATCCAACTGACCTTTCAATGCCTGACTATAGATACTTGGACTCTCTGTATAGCCTTAAGGAGCGCAACAGAACCTAAAACTTCTACCAGCTAGGGTGAACCCAAACAGATATCTGCTATCAGGATGAATAGGAATACTGAAGAACGCATTTTTCAAATCAATGACAGAAAAGAATTTAGCAGAAGAGGGAATCATTGTCAAAAGAGTGGTGATGTCAGGAACCACCAGAAACTGGGGAATCACTATTTTATTAACTTTGCGCAAATCGATCACAAAACGATAAACATCTTCATGGTCATCAGAGGAACCTGGGGGCGCCCTTTTAAGAATTGGAAGAATAGGGCTATTGCAAATATTAGCAGTGGTCTCCTCAACCACTCCCTTCCCAATCAAATCCTGCACAATCTGCAATAGGGCTCGCTCTCCTGCCTGCGGTATTTTATATTAAGGGATATAAGGTAAAATGGCACCATCCTTAACGAGTATCGAAACAGGCGATATCTGCAACAATCCCACGTCTGTGTCGCCTGTTGCCCACAGGGTGGGTGGCACATCTTTAAATTCAACAGGAAGGGCCACATCTTTGGACAGACACTGCTTAGCGCACACCACATCTGGACTCGTTGTCTCATAGACACCTGCTGGGGAACAATAAATTGTGGCATGCAACTTTTTCAATAAATCCAAACCCATCAAATTCTCACCACAATTAGATGTCAGCAAGAATGGCGAATCCACAGTGAAAGGGACAATGGTCAATGCAAGAGGTTTCGAAATGGGGCTTACAACCAGTACACCAGAAAAAACTACCGAAACATTATTATGGCCGGACAGAGCCACCCCAGGGACCATATTTCGTGAAACAGAACTTTTCGTCGCACCTGTGTCCACCAAAAATTCCTTAGTTGAACCTTGCAATTCTGCTGTTACATAAGGACCACGCTGGTCTACAAGTATCGGAACTGGTCCCCCACTCTGTCCCTGGCTGTCCAAGCTGTAAGACATTCCTGTCACTTCATCCACATCATAATCATTGTGGTAGTACTGTCCATCCCGAGGGTCATCAAAGTAATTATTATCAGAACGACCCTGCGAGGCTGCAGCGTTCTGAGCCCTGCCTGCCCCACTTGTTCCACGACCCTTTCCACGAGAACCTCTTCCTCTAAGGACCTCCACCTTCTGCAAGAGCAGAGGACACTCGCTACGCCAATGTCCCTCCTCTTTACAATACGCACACTGATTCGGACCCGGGGGAGTAGCGTTTGACTGCCTACTAGTGCGTGGAAGCTGTCGGGCCAAACCACCACGTCCTCTACCATTCCCTCTAAAAGCCTGTTACAACAACACCTTTGTCTTCAAATCCTTGCGCTTTTTCTCTGTCCTCTCCTTTTCCTCATTCTCCCTATGCTCATAGTACTGTGCCATATTCAAAATAACAGAAGGGGAAGAGGTGGACCATGTGTTTTCAGAAGCCTGCAATCGAGTTACAATCTCAGAAAGCAAATTAGAAACAAATCTGTTAACAAACAGCCGAACACCTCCTTCAATAGACAGATCCTGCCCACTGTAATCCAGGAATGTATCTTCAAACCGAGGGAAAAAATCAGACACGCTCTCATCTTTCTTTTGTCGACAAGCCGTTAACTTGTCCCAATCAACCTTCCTCGGTGGAATAAGAAAATGCATATACGTAATGATGTGGCCTGGCAAAGCAAGTATCTCTGCTCTTGGCTTATCACCTGGCTTCCGTTCCTGATCCCATACTTTAATTTGGTCCCATGTACCCTCCAACTCTGCAAATGGTCTTGAGTGTGCACCTGTCTCCAAATATCAACCGGAACCAATAAACCAAAGATCATTTCAATATCTGCAAGTGCCATTACTGTTGAAGAGGCAGCTTCAGTCAATTCTTTATAATATACAGTGGGATTCTTCCTTGGATCAGGCAAATGAGTCTTAAGGGACAAAACTTCACTCCTTTTCCACGGAGTGTAAACTCATTGTTCCTGAAAATGAGCCGCCACACCTGGTTTAATGACAATACTGTGCTTATCCGTTAGCTCTGGTATTTCGGGGTGATATATAGGGTGAACCTCCCGCATCGGATACTGAGATACCGTAGTGGGGCTCTTCTCAAGTAGCCTACCCCGGTAAGCAATCAATGTCGTAATACTGCCAAAAACTTGATCTGGCCCCATATTAGTGACATATACATGATCTTTAATATCATATATAATCTGTGGTGCTGCATCTTTGAAACACTGCTCTCAAAGACTAATCAGAGTAGCAGACATATGCTTAAGGGCATGGTGTTGTACAAAAGGCTCATAATCTTTCATCACGTTCCACACATCTTCCACACTGTAAATGGGATTACGACTCCACTGGGCAGCCTGATTAGCTACTACCCTTTTCTCTTCATCTCCCACATCAGATCGTAGTAACGGCCCCAAACGTTCCTTAAATTTCGTCCAGTCTCTATCCTCAAATCCACGTACTGGTGTCCCACTACTCAGTAATGTCGGGGGATGGGAGGCGTGGCTTGCAGCCGCGGAAGATGGCCACGGGTTGCTAGAGCTCCGCTAGCGGTCAGCGCATAGACCCGTCATCCGTCGCAATCCGAGGGCAATTCGGAACGAAAAATCGGAGATCTGCTGCACTGAGAACGGGGGCCGGCCGAGGACGCTTGGAGCGGCCGTTTTTTGACCGCTCGCGACGGAAAATTGCGAGTGGCGAGGCTCCCCCCCATATCAACAAAATGGCGCCCTGACGCCGCAGTAGCCGGAACCTGAGGCCGTTGACACTGGCCTGGAGGCTTGCCTGTTTATCGCTCAGTGGATCCCGGACCTGTGGCAAGCAGCGGCAGCGAGAACATACCAAGCGCTGCGGGAGGCGGCCCTGCAGACTGCCCGGTGAGTGCGGGCTTGGCGCGGCGTGACCGCGAGTGAGGATTAACGGCAGCGGGCGGCCTGACTCAGCGAGGCCGCCGTGAAGGAGGCGCCGGCCCGATTGTTAATCCTGCTCGCTGGGGGTGAGTTGGGCCCGTCTCACGGAGTGCAAGTGGATCCGGCCGACAGCAGCATTGGCCCCTCCCCCCCTGGAGTGAGAACCAGTGCAGGCTTGGGATTATCAAGTGGCCTGGAATTGCTGGAGAGAGCGAGCAGGGATCCGAGGTGGAAGGGCCTGGCACTCTTTGCACTGTAAGCTGTAGGCAGTGTTTAACGTTGTTGAAGGAGGCATTTGGTGAGACGGGGACCAGCCCTGAGGGGACTGCCTGTTGCTCATACGCTGTCCTGGGGCGGTGACCGGGCCAGAGGCGTGGTTGGAGACCCGGTTTCTCCCTGCATAGCTAAGCTGCACCTGCTCGCCTGGGAGGTCCCTCCTGCTATCGCATCTTGCCTGGGGCTTGCCAGGGACATGGGCCACAATAGACCACTGGGCCAGGGTCAGACCAACCAGATCGACAGATATACGGTGACCATGGGCAAGGATGACGGGGCTCCGGGTGGGAGCCAACAAGAGGATCCTGAAGCCACTGGCCCCGACCCATCCCTGAGGGACATACTGGCTGCAATTCGTGACCTCAAGGGAACATTGGAGCCCAAACTAGACTCTGTGACAGAGGAGGTCAACCTCCTAAGGGTGGATTTCAGAAAAATGTCCGACAAAGTGGCTGCGGCGGATTCGGGCATTGGGGGCTTACAGTCGAAAACCTAAAAGCTTGTAGAGAAAGTGGCGGCACTCACCAGAAATCAGGCTGACATCTTCGCCAGGCTCGAGGATCAAGAAGGGCGGGCCAGGCGCAACAACATTCGCGTGGTGGGGGTTCCGGAAGCGCTGGAGGGGCCGGCCGTGGACTGGTTCATCGAAGATCTGATATTGAACCATCTAAAACCCAAACGCCTATCCAATTTCTTCTCTGTTGAGCGTGCTCACCGGGCGCTGGGAGGTAGGCCTAAGCCGGGGGCCCCCCCATGCACCATCATTGCCCGCATTCTGAATTTTCGGGACCGGGACGCCATCCTGCAGTCGGCGCAGTCGTCAGGAGACCTTCGTCTTGAGAATGCCACGATTCGATTTTTCCCAGACTTCACCCTGCATGTCCAGCGCCAGCGTCGATCCTTCGAAGGGGTGAAGAGAGCCCTCAGGGAACAAGGGGTGAAATACATGATGCTCTTCCCTGCTCGTCTCAAAATTATGGATGGACCTAAGGCCTATTTCTTTGAATCGCCGGAGGAGGCCAATGATTGGCTGGAGGGTTGGCGCATAGTCGGAAGGAAGGGAAACCCCCAGAGATCGAACCAGCGACCTAGTGAGCAGGACACTGACAACACCGAGAGACCCACAGCGGGCAGTCAGAGCACCGAGAAGAGAGGCATGAAATAATCTGGGGTTGCGCAGCCACTGAGACTGTACGGTATTTCCTTTCCCCGGTCCTGACATCTCGACGAACGGGGAGGTATAGTTGGGAGGGGGGGCGATGGAGGTGGGTGGAGCCTCTGTCTCTAGGTGAGAACTGTTGGACTCCTATGTTGTTATGTTGTATTCCTCTCAGGGTGTCTGTATATAGGTTTTCCTGTATCATGTCCTTATATAGGCACAATTCGCCCTGCCCTTATATAGGCATAAAATCCCAGTCCTTATTTAGGCATTAAACCGTGCACTCCAAATACAGGCATGGTCTCCGACATCCATCCACCCTAACGTTACAACGAGTTCTTGAAGAACAGACCCTTAGGCTTCGGGAGTTTCCCTAGCACAGGACAATTGATTTCTTCAAGGACTCATCTATTATGCATGAACCGTTATACCTTAGGGGTTCATTCATGACGTCTTCCGCTGTCCGATTCAAGTCAATGCTAACATTGTGAGGTACCTCTCAGGTATAAATATACCTTTTCTAGCCCTTGTAAACTAGAGGAGACCTCGACTTCAGAGGAGCCCGTTTCCCGGCCTGACGCACTGAGAAGACGCTGTCATCCCTGCACGCAGAGAGTCCAGCTTCAAGTGATCTGACTTCCCTCGCGGGGTGTTGGAGTTCGAGTCTGGCAAGAGATTCCCACCTCTCTCATTCTTAAGGTATGGAGCTGACTAGAACCTAGAGGGACTCTTGGCATACTAGGCATACTAGGCGTAACATACTCTTAGTATACCATAGTAAGGAAAACTTCACCTACTTCATACCTCTCCCTACACCTAGGTTAGGTACATTGGGGTAGAATTAGCTTAGAACCGCATCGTATGAGTACTCGCATTTTTAGTCTATATTATTTATGAAAATGAATATCTGCTAAAGATCATGCTAGCGCAGTATTATTTATTTCTTCTGCTTACGCTGTACATTATTTATCTTGCATACTGTCTTGTGATCGTAACAGCACATTTAACTTACACGAGAAACAAGACTATTCAATAAATCTTTTATTGAAACGCCCGTCTATTCTTTCTGTGTAACTTTGAGGAAAACTAAGTATGCACGATTGAGCTGAGTGAAATAGTTATCTATTGTTTCCACGACACGTTCTGATTCTAAAGGGAAACAAAGTGGTCATGTTTTGCGGCTGCCAGAAACTACTCCCTTCTTGTTTATCAAGGAGTTTCTAGTGGCCTCTGAGCTAGCTGGCACAAGTAATTAAGTTTAATATACTCGATAGGGACATACCGACCTCAGTCCTATGTCAAACCTATAGGATATATTATTCCAATGCGCAGAGCCTATTAGGGAAATAGGAGCTACACTACATGGCACCCAACATTTGGTAAGGCGGTAATTCAACGCTAGATACTGAGTAACTCAGCCGTGCTTTTTTCTCTCAGAGACCCCTACCCATATACTCCAAAAGACATCTGGAGTGGGCAGGGTTAAGTATCCGCCACGGCTACATAGGGAAGTACCCTATATACTAGCTGTTTGGTTTGCTCAACGTTGAAGGATACAGTGTTCCAAAATATTGTGCACCTTATCTTTGTTTCCTTGAAACTTGTTCTACATTTTTCAAAAAACAAATGTCCATACACGGGGACGATGCCACCGGAAACGGTGGAACTACGGCTGATCCAGCCCTAGCAGCAGTTTTTAACATTACAGGTTTAATTGAAACCGAGGAGGGTGTTATAAACATCCCTCCAAACTTAAGAAGAGCCATCACTCTAAAACTCATAAAACACGGCCTACCACCGCTAAAATCTTTGAAAAGGTGATGAATACTCAACTGTCCAAGTACCTTGAAGATCATCATCTGTTAGACGACACTCAATTTGGTTTTCGTAAGGGCCATGGAACAGAGACTGCACTCATTAAAGCAGCTGAAGACATCAGAATCATTCTGGATCAGGGAGGCACGGCTGTTCTTATACTGTTGGATCTCTCAGCAGCTTTTGACACGGTCGATCACACTATTTTGATCGACCGTGTCACTAAAATGGGTATCCAACACAATGCAAGAGCACTGTTGACTTCCTTTCTCACCAATCGGACACAGTCAGTAAATTTTGGCACCTTCCAGTCTGCCCAATTGGCCCTCCCATGTGGTGTCCAACAAGGGTCATCCCTAAGCCCGACACTATTTAATATCTATGTGTCGGACTTAGCTAGAGTAATCAAGGTTCATGGGGTGGGCCTTACATCTTATGCCGACGATACGCAACTGGTGTTGACTATACACAATGATGGTGAAAAGGTAGCAGCCAACTTCCAAAAAGGTATGCTTGCAATTAGTAGCTGGATGACCAGCAACTGCCTCAAATTAAACTCTGATAAAACAGAGGTTATGACATTTGGCAAGCTATCTCCCATCTGGCCCTCCTCTTGGTGGCCTGTCTCACTGGGTTCCCCCCCACTCCCAGTCACCAGGGTTAGGAACTTGGGCGTCATATACGATGACAAATTGACTTTTCTGCCTCATGCTAACTCAGTGGTCTCAGCCTCATTCCACAAGTTACGTATGATAAAAAAGATTTTACCATTTCTGCCGCTGACTGCAGGGAAAACTCTGGTTAGTACACTAGTTATGTCTACTATTGACTACTGTAACGGGCTCCTTGTAAATGCCCAGAACAAAGTCATTCATAAGCTACAGTCAGTCCAAAACGCAGCCGCTAGGATGCTATCAGGAACCCCTAAATACAAGCCAATCTCTCATGTTATTCGGAAGTATCACTGGCTTTCTGTGAAGAACCGCATAAAGTTCAAGGCCTTGTGTATTGCTTATAAAGCCTCTCGTAACACAAGACCTCAGTTTCTAATCAGGGAGCTAGCGACCTACATTCCGGTCCGAGCCCTTCGCTCATCCACTGCTTTTCTGCTTAGGGTCCCACGCACTAAAACAGCCTCATGGGGCGATAAACGTTTTATAGTCGCCACCGCAAAACTTTGGAATTCTCTTCCACTAAAGATCAGATCTTCCCAATCTTTGCTAACCTTCAGGAAAATGACAAAGACCTGGTTGTTTAATCAGTAAGTTCCTCCGGTACATGGTATTTGCCTGCTGTCCTTAGCGCCGAGACACCCAAGGGTAATTGAGCGCTTTACAAATCTCATAAATAAATAAATAAATATCACCTAGAGGCGGTAGAGCAGTTTTCGTGATAGAGGCACACGAATCCTTTCAGACAGAGGTATTTTATTCATGGGTAATATTTCCTGAATCCAATCCAGTAACACACATGTTTCACTTCTACAAAGAAGATGATCCACCAGAGGAATATATTCCTTTCGAAGATATTGAAATTCCACTAACATACCAGGAGCATCAGCTCTGGTTTAAAGGCGCCCTAAAACATCACAAAAACATTACCAGGCTCGGTCCACTAGGTAGATCAGGAGCAACATGGCCGATTCTAGCCGGCTACACACCTCATCCTGACATTGAAGAGATGTCAGACGAGGAATTACTTACTCAACTCACACAGTTAATAAAAATCTACAGACAATTGGTCCAATATGTCATGCGGACTTTCACAGTCCAACCACCATTAACCTTTCCAAATCAGACCCCTCAATCGGGGAGTACACTAAAAATTACACCACAGACTCTATACGCAGTCATGGGCAAAATGCCCACAAAACGTGAGCAAATTCCATTTTGGATAGCTCAAAAAATGACTCAAATCGAAGCAGTATTTCCAAATACTAGCCCGTATGAGAAACACAGAATACTAACAATAAGTTTACCGATGGGGATCACACCACAACTGGAAGACTGCACCACTTGGGGCTCAGTCTTTGCTGCCATCTATACTAAAACACATGGTATTCCATCAATTGCGGTAATACCTGATGTCCTGAAACAAATTCAAAATGAATACGGGGCAGAGCCTGCTCTGAATTTAGGTATGAAATTACTGAAAAATTTCGACCAGGTCTCAACAATAATATTGTCTATTATTAAAGGGGAGGCAGCAGCAGTGTAGATCCACCAAAAATTAAGGGAATTTGATGTTACAGAACATCAAACTGAGCTACCCAGAATTATAGAACAATCCTATGCAGAATTAGGCAGAGATAGTTTGGGTGGAAGACCAGTGAAGCCAAAACTATCTGAAAGTCCTGAGAAGGACTCTATTAAACAAACTCCTACATCTTCTAAAAAGAAGTGGGAGACTAATAAACAAAATTCAAACGAGAAACGTTCTCAATCCTGAGGTAGGTCTCCTCAAAAGGAGCCCTCTGAAAGGAGGTATAACCTCAGGAATAGGGATAATTTGAGAAAACCTGACAGGTATCAAGATACTGATACACGTTCCTCTCGTACCTTTCAGATCTCGTCACAGACTTTGGAAAGAAGAGGACGGTCAGAACACAGAGAAGAACGCGTGAAATCCAAGGAAGAAAAGCACGCTCCAAAAAATAAAACAAAACCTCAATTCTGCAAAAAGAAAGTAGCAGGTCTGAAGATCAGACATGCCGAGAATACTGAGAACACAACTCAAGAACGGAGAATGGGCTCAGACAATGCTGGACAGTGCAGCAGAAGTCACAATAGCTCGCCAGAACCTGAAGGAACTTCTGGAGATAGTGGACTTGAATGAGTACATTACAGTCGAGACTGTAGACACAAGGGTTAGTACTCCGCAAAAGTTATATGAAATAACACTCCGGATGGAGGGAGACATACCTAGACAGGTGAAAGCACTCTTTTGGTAAAAACTTTTAAGGGGCTATGACATACTTCTAGCGGAAAAAAACTGGCCACCACAATTTGTCAGGGAATGCCCACACGGCGAGGACATTATTATGCCTGCCTTCTCCAACCATATTCCAATTCATCTAAAATATACATATGCCAGGAAATGGGCAGTAGCCCAGGCCCCAGCATTATATAAAAATCATGTAGGATGGGATGAGGACTCACCTCACCATAAAATACATCTGAAGCATGAACCCACTGCACAAAGGCAGTATCCAATAAAGCAAGAAGCTAAAAAACAGGTCAGGGAGATCTTAGATCAACTTGAATACCAAGGAGTGATTGAAACATGCACCTCCTCAATGAACAATCCTTTGTTTCCTGTCTCCAAACCAGACAACACCTATCGTCTAGTTTTGGATTACAGACACTTAAACACTTGTTCTAAAACTTTTGCAGTGCAAAATGCACATAGCACAGCATTAATGAATAACATTGTGCGTAAAAATATAAAACCACATTAGATATCTCAAATGGTTTCTTTTGTCAAAACATAGCACCTGAAAGCAGGTACTTAACAGCTTTCTCAATAATGGGGACCCAGCGTCAATTTTGTCGACTCCCACAAGGGTTCAAGAACAGCCCAGGTTTATTCTCAGCGAGGGTAACGGAGTTACTACAAATTTATGACAACGAGGCATTGTCCTATGTCGATGACATCTATCTGACAGACGATGACCTGGACAAACACTTGAACAGGGTGAGCACCATTATACTGGGATTCGCCTCTGAGGGCTACAAATTCAACTTCAAAAAGTCCAGAATTGCCCATCTCAATGTCCTATTTCTAGGATATGAGCTTTCAAGTGAAGGCAAGAGCTTGGCAGCTAACTTTCTAGAAAAATGTGCGCTGCTCCAACCTCCAAAAACGCTAAAAAACTTACAATCCATCCTGGGTTTCCTAAATTTTGGAAGAACGTACATTCTAAATTACGCAGAAAGGGTTAAACCTCTCTACGCATTAATCAAACCTGATTTTTCAATCAAGAATTGGACACAAGAACACACAGAAATCTTGCGTTCACTACAGGCTAACATGTTAGCAACAAATCACTTATAAACACGCGTAAGTCAACGCAATTTGGTGATCCGAATAATTTCGGGTCAATGCGGATTCACCTACTTAACCTTCAATGAGGGTGAGAAAATACCAATCGCATACAAATCTCATTTGTACACACAAGCGGAAATGCGCTTCACTTCAACTGAAAAAATTCTGACAGCAGTTCAAACCGCTGTAGCAAAAGAAAGAGCCTTAGCCCAAGGGAAACGCATTATAGTCGTAACCCCAGTACCAGCTTTAGAAGCGGTCACAAAAGCAAGCATTCCAAATGCTAAAGCATTACATCCAAGATGGATACAGTGGGTTAATTCTCTTGCTGCAACAGATGTTGAATATGTTTTTGATCCCGATTTAAAAACACAAGCATTCATGCAATATGAACAAGAATGTCCTCTGCCCACTGAAATTCTGCCTCTCGATCAGTACGAATTCATAATTTACACTGACGGATCCGCACAACCCGCAACAGGGGGTGAGCAAGCTTACAGTGCAGCATGTGCAATCGTTAAAGGTTGCATGCGAGATGGCATCTTCAGACCTAGGGTCACAAAAACTCAATCTCTAGGAGATTGTACAGCTCAGCGAGCTGAACTACAAGCATTCAAACTGGCACTTGAAAGTACAGATCGAGAATTCCCCACACTAATAGTGTGCGATTCCTTTTACTGTGTTCAGTCGTATAATGAATATATACAAAACTGGCTTGAAAATGGATTCAAAGATGCGAAAGGTGGCACAATAAAGCACAAAACGCTTTGGGAACAAGTAGTTCAGTTGAAAAACGAACTACCAAAGGCTCACGTGATCCACACACTGAGTCATCAACATGATGGCGTTCACGTTGCAGGGAAATCATTGACTGACGAAGCCGCAAAGGGGGCTGTTCAAACGGCTTCCGTAGCTGCGATCACTCGTTCAAAAACAAAAATAGACAGTGAGATAATGTTGGCTGTCAATGCTACAAGCAAAGGCAGTGGTGCAGCGTTACCAAAAAAGTTTCCACTCAAGTACTCTTATGTAATTGATGCGAACAGCGTTCCTTTTGCTCGAATCCGTGGAGTGGGGGATAGGGTAATTCCAAACAAAGAACGTAGATTAGGACTAATCCTAGCAGCACACGAAGGGATAGCTTCTGCCCATGCAGGTGTTTCTGCAACAGTATCTTTACTCAAGCAAAGATATTGGTGGCCTGGCATTAGAAAACAAACAAAGAACTATGTTTTAGAATGTGATATATGCCAACAGATGAAAGTCTCCACAGTGAAACGCCCTGCGCAGACACCCCTGTTAATTTCAGACAAACCATTAGCTTGTGTTTACCTGGACCACTGCGGTCCCTTGCAAAGGGACGGTAACTATAAGTATATCATGGTTGCAGTGGATTCATGCTCTAGGTTCCTCTGATATGGCCTCAGCGCTTGGCTGGCGCTCAAACTGTTATAAAAGATTTGCGAGTCTTTATCGGCACATACGCAATAGGCACGTTACATTCTGACCAGGGCCCTGCGTTTAGCTCTCGGGCTTACAAAGAAGCCATGGCCAGTCGGGCATTGCATTGCGGTACTCCTCTCCATTCCATCCTGAGGGAAATTCGGTTGTGGAAAGGAAAAACCGGGACATAAAGCAATCTATAACAGCTAGGGTATTAGGTTCGGGTGATGGGTGGGTCAAACATCTTTATGGGGTCCAACGCTCATTAAATAACCTGCCAAGAAGTTCTCTAGGGGGGGGTCACTCCATATGAGGTCCTATTTGGGACAAGAATGTGGGTACCAGACCTCGATCACGTAGGCACAGTGGTGGAAAATAAACCGTTTGATATCAAAGATCGTTTGGCTGTTTTACAGGAAATCAATGAACTGAGATCAAAACAAAGCAACGTATTCCTACAGCCAACCACCACTGGGGAAAAACCGGCGGTCACAGCAAGGCCTGTCTGGATTTCAAAAGTTGGGGATCTAGTCAGAGAAAAAATTGCGGACAAGAAGGAATTTGGACCTTCTTACAGACAACCAGTACCTGTCCTAGCAGTTCAAGGAACAAGAACAGTACTTCTGCCGCCCCTTGCTGGAAGAAAGGAGAAAAGATTTGTGTCAATCGACCTCATCAAACCACAGTATGTGGCCAATACTAAATAGTAGGCCTCGTGGACTCCGACCTAGTAGCAGACGCACTCCTCTCGCTACTATCCAAGAGGTTCAGACTGAAAGACTGATAACAATCGAGAATTCGGCTGTAACAGTTGAAGGACTAGGCAATAATGCAATGGAACTCATCCCTCTTGAAAATCAAGTAACAGTTCGTCCAAATACAGCTGTCTACAACAATGTAGCAAGTGATCGACTGGTTCCAGCGATTTCTACAAATGCTGATGCAATTCCAACAATTGACAGAACTGCTTCTGGCTATTTCATTAACTTTGATACGTTCTCAGAAGATCCAAGTGAACCTGAAACGACGCCAGCATCATTGAAACTCAAGCAGCAAGTACAAGACTTTCTTCACTTTCTGAAAAAGACTTATCTGGTTTCCCCATGGATTGAGCTCTGGATTATATCTGGACTATTTGTTCTCCTGCTTTGGCTAGCTTTGGTTACAACTGTGAGCGTGCTTATAAGTGGCAGATACATCCATGTGAACACTGAAGGAAAAGATGTGAAAGTACTTTTGAAACCACATAAATCTTCTCATCGTGAAGCAAGAGACTTGTCAACAGTGAATATCACAGCCGTTCCTATACAGGATGGTATAGTGTGGGACAAAACAGATTTTGATATCTTCGGCCTGACGGAACAATTGAACATTCCACATTTGTTTAAAATTTCACTAAGTGATCTAATTTCGTCCAGTACCTATTCTGATGATTGGGACTTTGAGACTGTAAACGACATAGGGGCCGATTCCGATGTCGGACGGACTCAGGTCCGTCCGACATCATCCACGAGCCGTAACCGACCGACCTGCTGTCGTCGGTTACGGCCCTGCAAGTACGATGCGACCGAACCCTGTTCGGTCGCGACTCAGTATACTTCACTACTGGGAGCATGCATTCCAAGCGGAATGCATGCTTGCATTGTGAAAAGCAGGGGTGCAGTTGCATCCCTGCACCCTGTGGCCGGCACCCCAAGGTGCCTGCCACCGGGTGCAGGGATCAACAGAGGGGCACCATAGGTGCCCCCAGGCCGCCATTCGGCTGCCTCGCACCCATGGGGGCCCTACTGGGGGCCCCCAAAGACAGCTACCGACTGCCTTTTCATGCCGGAAAGACCGGCACGAAAAGGCAGTGAAATACTGCCATCGTACTCCCTCGGTCGTGAAGAGGCGGCCGGGGAGGTACTGAAGCGATTTCCGGACGGCGGACGGGCTCTCCGAGCCCGATGTAAGCCATCCGGAAATCTCAGTCGGATTCCTTTCCGACCGAGCCCATCGGAATGGCTCGGTCAGAAAGGAACCGGCCGGCACGTTCCGATTCGGTCGGGAAGGGCTCCGACCATCGTTCGGTGCCCTTCCAGCCGAAATCGGAATCGGCCCCATAATGTTTGACCTAGAAAAATCTGCTGCATTTTCTAAAAATGAATCTTTAGAGGGTTCATCAGACTATGAACAGCTGTATTGCTATAACCACTATGGTCATCATTATTTGCATACATCTGCATACCCTAGAAATGTGTTTATGTTTAACCAATGGGAGCATTGTCCTACACCACCACAAGGTAGTTCAAAAACATTTGCTAGTAAGTTTCCATATTTTTCAGGTTACAATACATCTGATCCAGAAACGTTTTACTATAAAAATATAAACAAGACAGGACTGAAAATTATGTTAACAAATACAAATCAGATTTACTCTGCAACATTTATTGCCCAACTGTCTAGACAGGGTTTCGACTTATGGAAAGACACAATAGACACAAAAACTGTCTGGGGTACTAAAGATTGGCAAGTGCAGGGGATAGAAGCTTTATTTAGAGCCTGTATCATCCCTGAACAAATAATGTTTTTGAATGAAACTGTCCAACAAACATCTTGTCTTGGACTAGCTAAGATCAAAGAGATGAAAACACCTTTCTGTACCAACACCTGCAAGTGATAACAATACACAGGCAGCGGTGACAGTTGACAATATACTACAACTCAACAGATCTAATCCTGATTGGAGAAAATGGTTGATCTGGCCCACAGACACGAACAACTGTCAGGAAAGATTCCTGAATAAAACTCAGGGCTTTACTATTCATAGGCCAGACCCAAGATATGTCCAAAGACAGCATCCGGGGGTAGTAACAACATACAGTGTAGGAAAATTATGCCTCGATTGGCTGCAGAAATCTACACTACAGGATGTGAAACAACACTTATCCTACTTAAAGAAGACGCAGACCTTAGGGAATTCTTGCTTGGACCAAGAAAACCACGTCAAAAACGTTTCATATATGCCGGCATCTATGCTGCTTATAATGAAGCATGGAAAGTGTCACAGATGGAGGCCGCAGAACGAATACGTGAACTTGATCGTATTAATTTAGAGAAAACACTCACTGTGGTCGACAATGGGTTAACAACTTTGTCCTCCAGAATATATTCATTGGATGGCATTGTATCCTCTGCTATTGACATACTGGAACAAGATTTGGCGATGTTACAGCAAGGCCAATCACAATTACGTTCTATTGTGTTATTAAGCTGGACGCTGCAATCTTTGCGTGCGGGCTATGTGCCTTGGCGTTTTATCAATACGTCAGCTCTGTTTGCAGAATACAATCTAACTGATAAACAGAACGAACTGGCACAAAGAGGAGCAAAGTATACAGTGCTGAGCATTGAAAAACTGGAAAAGTTACCATTCACAGTGGCAGAAAAACCAGCTACTGAATGGCTCATTCATGGCAAAATAACACTACCTGTGACTACTTTTCAGTTTCAGTATTGCCTCAGACAGATGCAAGCAGGCAAATATGAAAGGTTGGGTAAGGAATACATTAAGACATCTTGGACTTTACCGTACACATATAGATGTTGGAGTGGGGATCGTGAAGTGTTTTTGAGCGGTACACACTGTAAAAGTGCACTGAGCGGTTCACTTATATGTCAGGACATTTCTTTACACGGGGCTTGTAATGGTTCTGTGGCAAATTTGTCTTGCCATAAGTAGGGTACACCAGCTGCTGTGATTAATCCAACGTTTGGACAACTTTCTAATGGGAGTTACCTCATATTGAATGAAAAAAATGTTGCTGCAGCATGTTGCCAGGCATCCCATATCTAGTAACGGTCAAGTCCAGGGTCACTTGCTGTATGCAAGTATTGTTTGCCCCAATAGACACAGTCAGGGAGTCGCCTTTGTGGCCTTCGCTGAACGTCTCTTTTATAAGATTTGATACTTTAAGCAGAATGAAAGCCATGCTTTTACAGCAAACCGTGCCTTTGACCTCGGCCAAAGAAACCTATGATCTACAAGTAGCAAGGACTTCGGCTGAGATACAGACTTTAATACGTACAAATTGCCCTATACATTTCGTGGAAATGATAGGACGTATCTTTAACATGTCTGATACAAGCGGAATTGTACATGTATTTAAGAGCATCTGTTCCGGTCTGTTAGCACCTTTCCAGGCAATACTCGGAATCATCCCGAACTTTGCACATTCGGTTTTTGGTGGTATACCATTAATTCTAGCACTTGTTGCCGGAATTCTATTTCTCTTCCTGCTATTACGCTATGACCAGCCTATTCGCAGACATCACTCCAAGCGAAATGGAGAAAGCTCTCCTTGAACGAAAGTGCCGTGAGCGAATAGTACAGCTTTTGGGCATGACTCGTCTATGGGAACTGAATACCACGTGGTTCCTGTCATTCAGACCAATCTGGCAAGATTGCATTTTACCTGTTCTACGATGCCTGCTATGCGGTGAAGAATGCGTGTTAGACACCTGTCTAACATTTCCATCAGCAACGCCAACGGATGTCGATACTCTGCTGGTCCCGATAACGGCCCATGCTCTGTGTTGTCCACAGAGGCTACCCATCCTGATGAGAACATTCATTGAGATCTCACAGTCGCTTCCAGCTGCTGCTGAGGTACGAGATGGATCTACAGGCACACAGGTAACAACGGACACGAACATTGCTGCGGCGTTCTATGCTGAGAGCGATGCTTCCCATCTCTGTGCAATTAATCTCCTCCACGAGGTGTTCCAACTGACGCCAACTTCAGTGGACGATATTTTGTCTACAGAAATAGATGATCTCATGTTTTCACCAGACCCGTACACTGAATCTGATTTCACCAACAGTGTACCAGAGACGCAGTAAAATTTGGCTTTCATATTTTCAAAAACTTGGAACTCTTCCCAAAGTGAACTTTTTCCATTTTTTCGAACTAAAATGGCAATTCAATCTGCTTGAAGTAGAACTAGCCTTATAGTACAGACTTCGCGGTACTTCCTCAGACACTTCGTCATCTTATTTGTCTAATAACAATAATTAATTTTCATGACATGAAATGACTTTGATTTTTGAACAACTTATCGATCATTTTCTGTCAAATGTAAATATTACTGCTTATTTTCATTTAAATTGCATTTACTTTCCAAATATATGCCTGAAAGGAAAAGCAATGCTTAATATGTACAGTACCTTTTGCATTTTTAATATGTTTTTTACTGCTTTTAAGAAATATTTTTTAAATATGCGGTACTCCATTTAATGTTTAGCATTTTAAATGTTTAGCATTTTAGTATTATCGTACACACGAAAGTGGAGTGGGTGTTGTATTCCTCTTAGGGTGTCCGTATATAGGTTTTCCTGTATCATGTCCTTATATAGGCACAATTCGCCCTGCCCTTATATAGGCATAAAATCCCAGTCCTAATTTTGGCATTAAACCGTGCACTCCAAATACAGGCATGGTCTCCGACATCCGTCCACCCTAACGTCACAACGAGTTCTTGAAGAACACACCCTTAGGCTTCGGGAGTTTCCCTAGCACAGGACTATTGATTTCTTCAAGGACTCATCTATTATGCATGAACCGTTATACCTTAGGGGTTCATTCATGACGTCTTCCGCTGTCCGATTCACGTCAATGCTAACATTGTGAGGTACCTCTCAGGTATAAATATACCTTCCCTAGCCCTTGTAAACTAGAGGAGACCTCGACTTCAGAGGAGCCCGTTTCCCGGCCTGACACACTGAGAAGACGCTGTCATCCCTGCACGCAGAGAGTCCAGCTTCCAGTGATCTGACTTCCCCCGCGGGGTGTTGGAGTTCGAGTCTGGCAAGAGATTCCCACCTCTCTCATTCTTAAGGTATGGAGCTGACTAGAACCTAGAGGGACTCTTGGCATACTAGGCATACTAGGCGTAACATACTCTTAGTATACCATAGTAAGGAATACTTCACCTACTTCATACCTCTCCCTACACCTAGGTTAGGTTAGGTACATTGGGGTAGAATTAGCTTAGAACCGCATCGTATGAGTACTCGCATTTTTAGTCTATGTTATTTATGAAAATGAATATCTGCTAAAGATCATGCTAGAGCAGTATTATTTATTTCTACTGCTTACGCTGTACATTATTTACCTTGCATACTGTCTTGTGATCGTAACAGCACATTTAACTTACACGAGAAACAAGACTGTTCAATAAATCTTTTATTGAAACGCCCGTCTATTCTTTCTGTGTAACTTTGAGGACAACTAAGTATGCACGATTGAGCTGAGTGAAATAGTTATCTATTGTTTCCACGACTCTGGGACACGTCTGATTCTAAAGGGAAACAAAGTGGTCATGTTTTGTGGCTGCCAGAAACTACTCCCTTCTTGTTTATCAAGGAGTTTCTAGTGGCCTCTGAGCTAGCTGGCACAAGTAATTAAGTTTAATATTCTCGATAGGGAAATACCGACCTCAGTCCTATGTCAAACCTATAGGATATATTATTCCAATGCGCAGAGCCTATTAGGGAAATAGGAGCTACACTACAGTTACTCCGGGGGCGGGAAGCCATGGGGGGTGCACGACTTCAACGGGGGGGACCTCAACAGGGGGTTGGCCATAGTAACATTCCACTCGATTGCCCTAATACCAAAAATGTTCATGGAGGTGGGACATTCGCTAGTTTTGTATAATTCTTCTGGCTGACTGCAAGTCCATGTTTCCTCTTACATGTTGTGTGGGGATGTAGTGGGGCGACAGGCACTCTGCATGTTCATAAGGTGGGAGGTTGGGGACCCATCTAGCAGGGAGGCAGGGTGGGGGGAGTTGGTGAGGGGGGGCGTTTGTTTCAGGGGTTTGTATGTTATGCTCGTGTCCAGTACGGTCCTTTAGCAGGTGGTGTTCTGTCCGATGACACAAAAGGTCCAGTCACTTATCCGATGCTGTCAACTCTCTTTGTCTGTAATGGGTTCCCAAACTAAGTGTACCACATTGACGTGGAATGTGAACGGGCTGGGTAACAAAATCAAGAGGACCCTAATCTTACAATACCTTAAACAACATGCTCCAGATGTGGTCCTCCTCCAGGAGACGCACCTGTGTGGAAACAGATGTAGGGCCCTGGACCGCTTTGGTTATAAATTGGTTGTTCACGCAGGGTTCATGTCAGGCTCAAGGGGGGTGGACATCCTGATCCGCAATGCCCTACCAGCGGTCCTGCTGGGTACATGGTCTGACGATGCGGGCTGCCTTGTAGCGGCGGCAGTGAAGTGGGACGGTCGCACAGTTGTCTTTTGCTCCTGTTATATCCCGCCGGGCCTACACTCATCCATACTTCCACGGCTGGGCTCATTCCTGGTGGATTTTCCCCAGGGGCTTCTCCTGTTGGGGGGCGACATGAATGCGGTAATGAATGCTGCTTTGGACCGGTCAGGGGATGGGTCTGGATACAGAAGGGAACGGGGCCTGGAGGGCTTTGTCACGGCAATGGGCCTCAGCGATCTGTGGCGCGCACATCACCCAACCAGTAGGCAATACACTTTTTACTCAGCCCGACCCACGACATCTTCCAGACTTGACTATTTCTTCGCTCGCTCCGACCAGATGGGAGCCTTTACTGACCCCCACATCTTGGCCCGTGGGATTTCGGACCATGTGCCAGTTGAGGCCACACTTCAGGGCCCGTTCATCAACAGGGCCTCCTTCCCGAGGATTGACCTGTGGCGCCTTCGCGATCAGTCGATTGGCGACAAACTCCGAGAGGACTCGCGGCTCTATTTTGAGGAAAACCAGGGCTCAGTGGACTCCCACGTAACGCTGTGGGAAGCCTACAAAACGGTGTTGAGAGAGCAGGCACAGGCATTGATTGGCGCCCAAAAAAAGGAGGAACGCTTGCGGATCAGCCAAATTGAACAAGACATTGAGCAAATGGAGGGGGAGGCCGATACAGCCTCCTCGGTCGACCTCCGTCATAGACTGACCCTCAAGCAACGGGAGCTTCGTTCCCTAGTGGCTAGAGTGGCGCGATAGGGAGCGCTCATGGGTGGCAGAGGTGATTGACGAGTCGGGGACCCCAGTATCCACCAGTATGGTCATAGCGGAGGCATTCGCGTCCCATTTTGAAAGGGTTTATTCACCAGTGTGTGCCAGAACTGAGAGCGACTGTGCTGAATTCCTGCAGGATTTCCGGTTGCCGCATCTGTCCTGTGAGCAGAGTAACCGCCTTGACGCGGACCTCACGGAAGAGGAAATTAGTAAGGCCCTTAGTTCACTACAGTCCGGGAAAGCATCTGGGCCCAACGGGCTCCCGATAGAAATCTATAAGAGACAGGCAAATATCATCATCAAACCCCTTATTCAGATGTTCTCGGAAGCTCGAGAGATGGGTACGCTCCCCCCCAATCAACGGGAAGCTACGATAGTGGTGATTCACAAAGTCGGGAAACCACCGGATCGCTGCTCCTCGTACCGCCCCATCTCGCTCATCAATGTGGAGGCCAAGGTTTTGGCCAAGGCCTTGGCGGACAGACTGCTGTCGGTCCTTCCAGACTTGGTGCACGTGGACCAATCTGGGTTTATGCCCCGTAGGAGCACCCGTCACAACCTGCGACGTCTTTACGGAGTGTTATATATGACGGAGGATGTCGGTGATACGCAGACGGCATTGATGTCATTGGATGCATCAATGGCATTCGATAGTATCGAATGGCCTTACTTATTTATGGTGCTTCAGAAATTTGGCTTTGGCTCAACCTTCTGTGCATGGGTGCGTCTCCTCTACGAACAACCGATGGCTCGGGTTAGAGTGAATGGGACAGTGTCCAGGGTGTTTCCCCTTAAGAGAGGCACCAGACAGGGCTGCCCCTTGTCTCCTCTCTTGTTTGTCTTGGCCCTGGAGCCGTTGGCACACTGGATCAGGAGGGACGGGTCCTTTTGTGGCCTGGCTCTGACGGATGACTGGGAGGAGCGTATTTCTCTATACGCTGATGATATCGTACTATATATGGCGCGGCCATACCACTCGATAGCGCGGGCTCTACATTTTTTTGAGCTGTTCGGCAGCTACTCCGGGTACACTATCAACTGGGGGAAGTCGGTGATCTTTCCTCTGTCGGGCCCCCCGCGGGTCCCTACTAGATGCTCAGCCACCATCGCTACGGATGGCTTCAAATATTTAGGGGTATACATAACTCGGGATGTGGGGGAATTTTTTCACAAGAACCTTGAACCCCAGTTGGCTCGCCTCGGGGCCGATGTAAGTCATTGGAGATCCCTCCCGCTTTCCCTTATAGGCCGAGCAGCACTATTTAAGATGTTCACCCTGCTGAGGCTGCTGTACACCCTGTCCCCCAGGGAGTATTTACGCGTATCTCGCAGGCAGTGCGGGCACTGCTCTGGAATGGTGGGACTCCCAGAATAGCTCTCAACAAACTTACCAGGGGGGTATACGATGGGGGCCTGGCCCTCCCCGACGTGTGACTGTACTACTGGGCTTCCCAGCTCCAAGTAGTCAACGATTGGGTGTACGCAGACAGCTCCGAACCGGCCTATAGAGTTGACAGACTGGTAATGCCTAAAGGAAATTGTGAGCATTTGCTCTATGCTCGGAGAATAGGGAAAGAGTGGCCTGCGCATACTAGGGTGGTGGTCCAGTGCTGGAGAGAGGCGAACAGGTTTTTGGGGTGGACGGACAGACTGACTGGCAGAACCCCCTTGTGGCTGGGAGATCAACTGCGAGAGGTGTCACGACTGACTGGCTTTGGGGGGTGGAAATTGATCGGGATAGAGTATTTGGGTGACGTCTGGAAGGGCTCTGCTCCCCGCTCTTTGCCTACCTCAAGAAGGAGTACGTATCTTCATGATTCACAACAATACCACTACCTACGCCTTACACATGCCATTCGCTCCCACATGAGCAAAGACACTTCTATTCCGGAGTATTCCCCCATGGAAGACAGGTTATTGTTAGATCCCATACTAGAGAAGCCCACGTCCACCATCTACCGAAAACTCATAAATAATATGTCCGACCCACTGGTGAAACTCAGAGAGACAGGGACCCGTGATATAGGTGCCATCGAAGACGACGATTGGCAAGACGCCATACAGAGCCCGCGTGAGATAGCCATCCGTCCTAGGTTCAGATTGGTCCAATTGAAAATACTCCACCGCATATACTACCCTCGCACACACCTATACAATGGGGCAGGAGCCCATCGGCCCTTTGCGTGAGGGGTTGTCAGGGGAAGGCACCTTCTACCACATACTATGGGAATGCCCCGCTATAGTCCCTTTTTGGTCCAGAGTGGCAGACACAATGTCGGTGGTCGTGGGCGCATCTGTTCCGCTGGAGCCGAGATGGTTTTATTGATGATAAAGGGAGACTCGGACTGGTCAAGACACGTGGAACTCTGGTTGGCATTAGCGGTGGGGGTTGCAAAAAGGAACATCGCCAGGGGATGGGGCTCACAGACGCCCCCGTCATGGGAACAGTGGAGGAGGGACCTAGATTGGTGCCAGCATGCCGAGGAAACCATATATAAGAGTAGGGGATGTACGAAGAAATGGGAAAAGATTTGGGGACCATGGCGAAAGTACAGGGATGGGGGAGGGGGGTTCGAAGAGTAACCATACAACTGTTAAGGTAACTGTTCATTCCAATTGTGCACTGCTGTACTACTTTTGCTGATCACCACTATGCTATCCTGTACTCTGCTTGTTGCTCACTGACTGTTGTGACTTGGTACTACGAGCTATGTTAATAAATAAACAGAATTTTTTAAAAGAGTAATGTCGGGGGATGAAGAAACAGAATGGGAGTAGCAACGGAAGTAACAAGCACTAACGTCGCTGCTGGCTGCATCGCAGGTGTAAGAGCTGGCGAAAGGGACGCTGAAACAATAGGTGTGGCATGAGTACTAACAGTCATAGTCGCCACAGACGGTGAGGACAAAGAGAGGACAGGAGGTGCCGTGGCCAAGGCAGTCAGATCAGCAGTAGCAGGAGCAGAAACAGCAGAGACAGAAGGAGTGCGTGGCTGGGACTGCGAGGGAATAGCAGGATATATCCTCTGCGGGGCATATGGAGGTGGGGGTCGAGTATCTAATAATTCTTCCATAAAAGTATAATTTTCTTCTTGGGCCACATAAGATTTATCAATCTGTAATCGAAACCTTCTATCATCACATTCAACACCCTTCTCCTGCTTTTCCCTGTCATATGCTACAGCCTTCTGAGTCAACATCTGCATTCTCCCCTTCCGGGCCTCTTTCTCTACTTTCATTCGCCTCTGTTTAGCTTCCTTTTTCCACGTTCGAAGAGAATCAAACATAGACTGCCTACTTCGCTTCGCAAACAATTTTTCCTGTAAAAACCCAATTTTTTGTTCATCAAAAGTGCTTGTCAATGGCCACTGGAACTCTGCATTGTCCCTCATATATTTGTGCCATAGTGTACTAAACATAATAGGGCCAAGGCCATGCTTTACATACATATCAAAATTCAGAGTGCCTTCTGGAGGCGCTGGCTGACTTTCCTCCAGTCGAGCATCAGCAGAACAACAACGACAGCACAAAGAAACCAGTTTACTTATTCCAGGCATTCTCAAAAGAAAACAAATTCACGACTTATGCCTGGCAAAGTATTTGCAAATACTTTCACCCAAAATCGGTCCTCAGACCGTACCAAATACAAACCTTAATGGTACCATATCCACAAAGAACCAAAACAAACTCACCTGATATATGCAGGTCAAACGAATTTATTCTCCACTGTTGACTCTTCAGACCAAACGGTCAGATCCAAGGGTTTCGCCGTTCGGGACCCCAGTCGGAATGGCCGCTGGGCGAGGCACCGTCCGGCGGGACAGAAGGGGCAGCTGCGAGTACAGGAACTCGCTCGTGCAGGGATCCCTGATCCGTCCGTCCGAACCGACGATGGCTTCGACCTCCCCACCCGTCCTCAGGAGGGGATGGGTCACTCACCCGATGGAGTCCCTGTTCGGGCGCCAACTGAAGGAAGTGACCCGATTAGGGTCACCCGGGTCACTCGCGACCACCTCTTAGCCTTCCATACAAATGAAGAGTCGGTCAGACAGTAGAGAATACAAACCAATATATTTATTCAGATACACTCGAGCAGAGCCCAGTCTGCCCAGTCTCTAAAGATTGCTGCAGAGGGACTGACTTCAGGAAACATGGAGATACATTATGTATAATTTAGAACCAATGAAGGCATGCCCATAATGGAATTTTCCAGGCAGATGCAGTTAAACAAAGAAGTACAGAAGGATAAGTTTCGATTCTGAGGCCGGGCACACACTATCTCCTACCCAAGGTCACTCTGTCCGTGCCCCGCACTAGACTAGTGGGAGAAGGCCTCTATCTAGTGGGAAAGGTATGAGCTAATATGAACAGTTTATTCATTAACAAAGCAAGGCCCAACCCTGGAGAAACGAAAATTACCACAGGCCGTTTTCTAAGAAGAAAATAAGAATTAGTTTCGATCATGGTTCAAAATGGTGGCCAAACATAAAATGGTGCCGCGAATGCTAACTTACATAGAATAATACACAGATAAAATAACGAAAACATTTTCATTCCAACATCTTGCCTCGGGGACCACCACCTACCCGGAACCATAATAAATTTGTAGTGGGGGAGCCTCAGGGACCCCCCAGGCCCCTCGGACCATCACCTTCCAGGGCCAAGTTAAATTTAAAAACTGGTAGGGGGCCACATGACCCCCCTCCTGGGCTGTTCCTGACCCCAGAGACCACCACCTCTCCGGGGTAGGCCCTACAAGAATAAAGAAAGGGGGGCCACACTGCACCCCTCCTGGAGCCATAGATGGCCGTGGGGACCGCCACCCCCCAGGGGCGGCTCCTGCTATGACCCGGGTGCCCACTCCCGTGACATAGCTGTTTGCTGTGGCTTGGCGGGAGCTTTACCACTCCTGCCAAACCACAGCAAATCCTCTTCTTCCAGCAAGCGAGAGCAGTGAAAAGACTCTTGCTTGCTGGAAGTGGAGCAGAATTACTTTCACACACAGGGAGCTGCCTTTCCAGCAGCTACCTGTGTGTGAAAGCAATGGCGGCTCCTGCAGGGGGTGGGGAGCCAGCCGGGACCGTGGGGGCATTCAGGTTCCCCCGTGGTCCCCAACGAAAGACAATGGGTGCCCAGAATGGAGACCGGGCCCAGGTGTTTGGGGTCCCCATGGCCAAAATCCACCCGGAAGGCAGGCCGTGCAGCCCCCCTCATGTACTCTTAAAAAAAAAGGCTAGGCCCCGGAGGATGGGGTCCCTGGGGCTGAAATCGACCTGGGTGGGGGGCCCGAGGTGCCCTCCTATTCTATTAAAACAAAATTAAAAGGCCGGGTTCTGGGGGAATGGGGTCCCCGTGCCCGAAATCGGCCCGGGGAGGGGGACCGTGCAGCCCCCTCCCCCATTCCAAACAGGCCTGGCCCCAGGGGATGGGGTCCTGGGGCCTGAATCAGCCCAGGGAAGGGGGGCCACGCAGCCCCCTCCCCTAAAAAAAAGAAAAAGCTCACCCAGCAAGTCGCCAGATGCCTCACCCCTTTCACCACCACTCTGAACACACTCCTCCTGGCACACTGCTGGTTGGAGGATGAAGTCCCCTTGGCTCCTGACGGTCCTTGGGGGCCAGGAGCCCCTTCTGTTACCTCCAGTAAGTCCCACACAGCAGGATTGCTGAAAGGTCTTTGGAGGCCACACCCCTTTCTCCACCACTCTGCAAATGCACCTCCTGGTACACTACTGGTTGGGGGATGAAGTCCCCTTGGCTGCTGAGGGTCAAGACTGATTTGCATATGGCTGGGTCCAAACTGGAATGGCATGGTGAGCAAAAAAACGATGGATTTAGGCCCAGATCTCTGTACTGGGATGAATGTATGACATTGTTCTGCATTCTGTCCATCATTTGTTCTTTTTGCATTTGTCACACCGAGTGGGACGGGTATGCCCAGACGTGGGTCCCGTGCTCTCCATGCCACTGGAGTCAAGCTATCCTAGCTGATGAGGGCTGAAAGCCCGAAACCGGTCCTAGGATGCTTGTTTCAGTCCAGGGAGGACCTGGCCTGGCAGTTCGGGCTAGACTGTTCCCATGGGGCACAGGGTCAAGACTGATTTGCATATGGCTGGGTCCAAACTGGAATGGCATGGTGAGCAAAAAAATGATGCATTTAGGCCCAGATCTCTGTACTGGGGTGAATGTATGACATTGTTCTGCATTCTGTCCATCATTTGTTCTTTTTGCGAGGGTCCTTGGGGGGCAACAACCCCTCTTGTTACTTCCTTTAAGTCCCACACAGAGGGATTGCTGAGAGGTCTTCAGAGGCCACGCCCCCCTTCTCCACCACTCTGTAAACTTGCTTCTTGGCCCACTACTGGTTCGGGAATGAAGACCCCTTGGCTCCTGAGGGTCCTTGGGGGCCAACAACTTCTCCTGTTACCTCCACTAAGTCCCACACAGCGCAATTGCTGAGAGGTCTTTTGAGGCCATGCCCCCTTTCTCCACCACTCTGCAAATGCAACTACTAGTTAAAAAACCATAGACATTCACTTAAAAAAACAAAGGTTACAGGGACGTTATAGTTTGATTTAGACTTCACTCATACAAAACCAGTGAATTCAGCAGTTATAGTTACCTGAGCTAACTATAACTTGCACCTCTGCAATGCACTGCGTATGCTACACATATTACATCATTCATGACATGGTCAGTGACATCACTCATGACATCCCAAATGGCATCACTGATGACATCATCTACAGAACCACTCACACAACCACTCACACTCCCATACAACCTTGTGTATGTCCACTCACATACCCACACAACCACTTGCATACCTTTCACAGACACATACCAGTACTCACACACCCACTCACTCCTCCATAGTCACTCACACACCCACTCACACTCTAGCCACTCATATTACCAGTCACTCACCCGTACAGCCAGTCACATAGCCACACACTCACCCATATAGCTACTCACACACCCACTTAATTTACCTACACAGTCACTCACACAACCACTCACTCACCCATACAAGCACTCACAAACTCACTCACACCCCTCTATAACCACATACATACCCACTCACATATCCATACAAGCACTCACACATCCGCTCTCTCACTCATACAGCCATTCACATAGACACTCACTCTTCAATACAGCCACTCACACATCAACTCACTTAACCAAACAGCCACTCAAATGCCACTTACATACCCAGTCACTCACTCATACAGCCATTCAGACACCCACACACTCACCTATACAGTCATTACACACCCACTTACTCACCCACAGAGCCACTGACAGTGCCACACACTCACCTATACAGCCACTGACACACCCACTCATTAACCAATACACCCACTCACACAGCATCTCACTCACCCACACAGCTAACCACACACCCACTCACACACCCATACACACTAGGGTACATACAGTCACACCGCCACTCACATAATATATGTTAGAAGTAGTATCACTCAGTAGTAGTGCACCTAGTATACTAATTTTACTTTTGTAGTAGGTTAGTGTATATGTGTATCACCCATAAACTCTTAAAACACTTACACTCACTTGATGATGTCATCACTGATGTCCTCAGTGATGTCATTTGAGATGTCATCAGTGATGTCACTGATCATGTCATTAGTGAGGTAATATGTGAGGTCATAAGCAGTGCATTGTGGGGGGTTTATTTATAATTAGCTCAGGTAATTATAACTGCTGAATTTCACTAGTTGTGTATGAGTGAAATCTGAGCCTAACTATAACATCCCTGTAACCTTTGTTTTTTTCAGTGAATATATATATATACATATATATATTCCTCCTCACAACCATCCTCGTATTCTCCTAGCCCTGCAGCAGTAGTGCATGTGCGGGTGAGGAACCTGCCAATCTCCAACTCACTTCCCTTAAAACGTAACCAAGAGAGACACACACTCTGTGGATGCTGAATCAATGCTGCATTCAATTCATTTTACGTGTGGTAAGCACTGTGCAATACAAAAAACACTGAACACGTTTTTGCGCATCAGATGTTTTTTTGTATTGCACGGTGCTTACCACATGTAAAATGAATGTAAATGCAGCATTGATTCAGCATCCACAGAGTGCGTGTCGCTAGGCAAAGTGTTAAGGGAAGTGATTTCGAGAGATATATATGAGTATAACTATATAGAATATATATATATCTTTGCAACAATTATTGTGAGCACAGGTGCCTCTGGTGGAAATAGGACATTTTATTTATGAGCGTGGTACCAGGCTGAGGCAACTTGCAAGTGTTTTTTTAATGTGTGCCACTCACCCAAATTAATGCACTTTTAGCATCAGAGAGTGCCAACAGTTGTGTGTGTCCAGTATCTTTCTTCTGAAAGAAGTGGGCATGTGATGTAGTATTTACACCAGGATTTATCATTTATACACTTTGTTGAGTGCATTGGGGCACAGAGTTACTAAAATTTATTTCAAGCATTGCAGAACAGAAAGACAACTTGATGCACTGTGTCAAAGGGAGAGGGCAGGAATGCAACATATTCATCAATTTATCAAGATATGTTGGATTCCTGCTCTCGCACTACGCTGATGCAACCAAGTGCTGCCTACCATGCCAATGGAGGAACCCTTGCGCCATGATGCAAGGGTGCCGCATACATTACATGGCACCTTGGATTGTTTGTGCAGAAAGGAGCACCTCCCTGCACAAAGACAATCCTTATAGGCAAGGCCAACGCAAACAACAAACTCTTGATAAATCTGGGACCTGGGCTGGGAGTAGTGGTGAATGGTGTCAGCCTGACAGGGAGGGTGTTGCACCGTAGGAGTAAAGTGGAAATCAACTGAATGATAGAGTCTAGATTCTGTTCCAGCTTGAGCTAGCCAGGTGCTCGACACTCGCTTGGGCTGATTTAAGAAGTGATGTTGACTCCTTTCCTGTCACTATTAAGATAGTAGTATATCAGGGTGTTAGCATTCTTCTCTGTGTCTTTATGTAGCTCATAGTCCCAGTCTCCATGATGTGTAGTATGCATTGCAAAGGGAGACTGACTTGGCCCATCAAAGGGGGCAGAGAAGCACAAATCATTCATTGCAATGCATGAGTAGTTCAAAATGTATTTTAGGTTTAGGAAACTAGGAATAGGCTATCTGATTTAGAAAGTACAATGCTGCTGTGCCTGTCAAAATTGTTTTTTAGAAAGTACCACTAATCATTTTTTTAAACTTCTTTATTTCTTAAATCAGCACCCAAGGGCAAGAGGGCATCAAAGGGTGAAGGGGCTGACAACAGCAGCACCACGGTGGGTGGAACTACCACCACCAACGCCACAGATGGTTCTGCTGGCCCCAGTAAGCCCTGTTTATTATTATTTCTTACTTTTACCTCTCCTCACTAGTAAAATAATTTGGCCTTGTGTGCTATCTACTTTTATTTTCAACTTCCCTAACTAATGTTTGTTTTCCCTGCATTATCCTGTTTTTCTATATTTCCTGTTTCTGCAGCTGACTTTTTTCTGTCTGTAGCTTTCTTCTGCTCTCTTTTTCAGTAAGATTCTCCTCACCCCTCTCTTATATGTCTTCTGATTCTGTAAGACTATGAGAACAGGTTTTTGGTACAGTGAAGAAGATTGCATGCCCAGTAAACTATTATTCACCTAAAGTTTTGGTTGTGAAGGGTTTTCTGATCAGTCAAAGAGAGATAGAGTGGCCATGATCATGGACCCCCAATGTTGTCTTATTGGGAATTACTTTGGGCCCTTTTTGGAACTCCTTTTGTTTATCCTTGTCACCCCCACTCTTCTGTTGGGGACCCTGCCCACCCTTGGCTGAGTCTCTCACATGACCCCTGTGGACCCTGGTGCTGAACCCACGGTCCACCTCCACAGCAAGCTTCCTGGGGTAAGTCAGCTTACTGTCAATCAAGTGCTGGCATAGCTCTGGAAAACTATTAGCAGACAAGTGCTCCCATGCAACCAAATCATAGAGCCCCTGCAAATCAGTTATCTGGCTACCTTTCACCCAACCATCCAGTGCTCTGCAAAAGCAGGCAACATATTCAACCCAAGTGTGTGATACAAGCTTCTTACAGGCCTGTGAGAAATGGGGGTCTCTAGTTGGCAGAGGTAGGAACCTTTGTCCAAATAGGGACCATTGCTTCTAGTCAGGGTATGGGGGATACACTTCTAAAATAACTACTGCTTACCCCCTTGGTAGCTTGGAACGAGCAGACAGGCTTATTTCAGAGGCAGTGTGTAAAGCATTTGTGAACATATACCGTAACACAGTGAAAACACTACAAATGGAGACCACACCAGTTTAGAAAAATAAGTAATCTTTATCTAAACCAAACAAGACCCAAAACAACAAAAATCCACAATACAGTAAAAAGATATGACTTTCAAATGGTAGAAATAGTTCAGTTCAAAGCAAATTGCAGATGCGACACTTTTCACACAATATACCTTGGATGCGTCACGCAAACAAACAAAACGGGCCGCAGGGAAGGTGATGCGTCAGTTCCTTACACTCAGGGAAGGTGATGCGTTGGTTCCTTGCTCCAGGGTAGGTGATGCATCGGTTCCTTACTGCTGCGCAGGGGAGGTGATGTGTCGGTTCCTTACCGGAGAGGAGGTGATGCGTTGGTTTCTTACTGCGTGGGGAGGTGATGCGTTGGTTTTTTACTGCAGCCCCCAACGATGCGACAGACTTGGCGCCTCGATGCGATGCGACGATCCATGACAATGCGTGGATTCTTACAGCCGCACAGCAGGGCTTGCGTCTGAATTGGTGCGGGGATCTCAGACTTCGGAGATCGTTGCGGCGTGCGGCAATTTCTCGAGCCACGGCAGGCGCTGCAACGGTTTCTTCAGTGACGCATCGGGAACAGGTATGGATGCGTCACGCTTCTCGGTGCTGCGTTGGTTTTCCAGCTCCCAGCGGAAAACAGTCTCTAGAAGTCCAAAACAACAACAGGCACCTCTTTGCAGGTCAGAACTCCCAGCAAGGAAGTTCAGGGGAGCTGGTGGTGAAGTCTTTGTGTCCCTGAGACTTCAGAACAGGAGGCAAGCTCAGTTTCAAGCCCTTGGAGATCATCCTCAAGCAGGGGACACAGCAAACAGCAAAGTCCTTTCTCCTTTCCTTGGCAGCAAGTAGCCACTGCAGGCCAACCCCAGACAGCAAACAGCACAGGGGCAGTATTTCTCCTCAGCTTCTCCGGCTCTTCTCCTTGGCAAAGGTTCGCCTTGATTTCCCAGAAGTGATCTAAAATTCTGGGGTCTGGGCCCCAATATTTATACTACAAAATCCTTTCTTCTCTGGTGGCAGAGAAGCCCTGTGCTTGGTCCAAACCGGTTCTGTCCTCTCTGGTGCAGCTTCCTGGCAGGAGGTGGAGACAGCATTGTGGAAGGCAGACCAGGCCCATTCAGGTGAAAGGAAATCTCCTCCCCCTACTCTCAATGCATTCCAGGTCTATTCAGCCCAGCCCTGACTCATCAGACTGTCTGGAGCTACTGCTCCTCCCCAGCCCCTGTCATCCAAAGCCAGACATGCAATACACAAACCTAGCAGAGGCACACTGGATGGCTAAGCAAGAAAATACCTACTTTCTAAAAGTGGTATTTTCAAACACAGAATGTAAAAATCACCCTCACTAAAAGATGCATTTTAACATTCTGATTTCAGGCATATCAAACTTTATTTTCTTACCTTGTTCCCAGGGTAGTTATGTTTATAAGATGTTATACGCAAACTCCCCATTCTATCCTATGGGAACAGGTAGCCTTGCAATAGTGAAAAATGAAATTGGCAGTAATTCACTATCAGGACATGCCACACACACACCAGGGCATGTCATACCTTTCACATACACTGCACCCTGTCCACAGGGGTACCTTGGGATTACATTAGGGGTGATTAACATGTAAGGAAAGGGAAGGTTAGGGCCTGGCAAGTGGGTACACTTGCCAAGTCGACATGGCAGTACTAGACTGCACACAGGCTCTGCAATGGCAGGCCAGAGGTACATTTACAGGCTGCTTATGTGGGTGGCACAATCAGTGCTGCAGCCCACTAGCCGCATTTGATTTACAGGCCCTGGGCACACACAGTGCGCTGTACTAGGGACTGACTAGTAAATCAAATCAGCCAATCATGGAAACACCAATCCATAACAACATTTTACAAAGGGAGCACTTGCACTTTGGCACTGAACAGCAGTGGCAAAGTGCCCAAAGCATCTAGACCAGCAAAACGGAATCCAACACACAGCAAAAACACAGGAGGCAAAGGCCAAAAAAGGAAGGGGAGACCCACGCCAATGGTGCCAGGTCTAACAAGGCACCAAACGTCTGCCTGTATAGTTCTGGGGTCAAGCCATAGCTCCTGATTATGGCTTCCTTCATAGGACCATAAGACATTTTCTCCTCATCGAGTAAGGCTAGCAAGGTGTACCTCCCTTCTGCCATGAAGGGGCTTCACAACCCCGCTCCCCAGTCTCACTCAGGGATTCTGTGGGACCTCATTGCTACCTCATACCCCCTGAACCACCAACCAATGTCATCACTCTTTACATAATCCTTCCTTGGAGATGCATACCCTCCCTTCTCCAGGCACTGATCACAAGCCGCCACCATTGGAACTGGACTCCACACTCTTGGCTTTTATGTCCAGCTCCTTCAAACCGCTCTCATGTTCTAAGAGTATCCTCTTTTCTTCCAGGACCATTCTCTGCCTCTCTAACTCCAATTCCTTATCCTCCTTCCCCAGAATGAGCTTAGCAAGCTCCCTCCCATGCACTCTGCTTCTCTCTCTGTCCTCCAACTCCTCTGGAGACAGCCCCTTTGAAGACACACTGCTTCCCCCCCCTGGAAGGTACCCTAACGCCAGGCAGACCCAATAGCCCATCCTGCTGCCCATCTAAATTCTCTACCTCCACTACAGGCTCCTCGGTATGCTCACTGGCATTCCTTGATTCCAACCAGGCCCTCAGCGCCTTTTGGTATTCCTCCTTTCTGGTGAGGCCTCTTACTGAGATTTAAATGTTTTTGTAGATGGCTTTCAGTTGTGGCATTGTGTAGGTTTCCACCATATCCTCTTCAAATTTGATATCAACAGATGCAATTGATGCTGGTTCTGTCATGGTAAAAATTGGCAGTTCTCACGTTGCAAAAAATTCCAAAAATAAAAAGTTCCACCAATAGTATGTGGTTGCATAATGGTCTGCACTATACTAGTAGTGTACACCAATCACTGTATCTAAGGCGCAAATGCAAGTCCAGGTCCTCACCGCTGACCACCAATGTTAGAAAGGGGGGTCTCTAGTTGGCAATGGTTTGCAACTTTGTTCAAGTAGGTACCCTTCTTCCTAGTCAGGGTAAGGGGGATACACTTCTAAAATAACCCCAGCTCACCCCCTTGGTAGCTTGGCACAACCAGACAGGCTTATCTCAGAGGCAGTGTGTAAAGCCTTTGTGCACACATACAGTAATACAGTGAAAACACTACAAATGGACACCACACCAGTTTAGAAAAATAAGTAATCTTTATCTAAACCAAACAAGACCAAAAGGACAAAAATCCACAATACAGTAATCAAAATGTACTTCTAAGAAGGTAAAAACAGTTCTGTCTATAGCAAACTATAGATGCAACACTTTCAACACAAAGTACCATGGATGCGTCAAAATCATAAACAAAAACAGCCACAGGGAAGGTGATGAGTCGGTTCCTTATGCGCAGGGAATGTGATGCGTCGGTTCCTTACTCCAGGGGAGGTGATGCGTTGGTTCCTCACTGCATCGCAGGGGAGGAGATGCTTCGGTTCCTTACTGAAGGGGAGGTGATGCGTCGGTTTCTTACTGTGCTGGTAGGTGATGCGTCGGTTTCTTACTGCGGCGCCGGTGTCTTTGTAGATTTGGTGCCCCAGTGCGATGCGTGAGGATTGGGGATGCGTTGGTTCTTGATGCGGCGGCAATGGTGCTGCGTTGGTCTCTCCAGCCACGGTCCCACTATGCGTTCGTTCTTGCAGCTGCACAGCAGGGCCTGCGTTGGAATCAGTGCTGTGATCTCATACTTCTTAGATCAGGCACGCGATGGAGCGTGCGGTAATTTCTCCAGCTGTGGGCAGGCGTTGCGCCGGTTTCTTCAGCGGCACGATGGCTATGCATGGAAATTCTTCCCGCACGGCGGCGATGCATCAGAAACAGGTGCGGATGCATCACGCTTCTCTATTTGTGTCTCTTATTCAGCTCCCAACAGCAGGAACAACCTCCAGAGGCCCAACTCAGCAACAGGCACCTCTTGGCAGGTCAGAACTCCGAGCCAGGCAATTCAGGGGAGCTGATGGTGAGGTCTTTGTGTCCCTGAGGCAAGCTCTACTTCAAGCCCTTAGAGATCTTCCTCAGGCAGGGGACAAAGCACACAGCAAAGTCCTTGTCCTTTCCTTGGCCGAAAGAGCCATTGCAGGCCAACCCCAGACAGCACACAGCAAAGGGGCAGTACTTCTCCTTCAGTTTCTCCAGCTCTTCTCTTTGGCAAAGGTTCCTCTTGAATTCCAGAAATGATCTAAAGTTCTGGGGTCTGGGCCCCAATATTTATACAGCCTTTCTCTTTGTTCTCTTGTGGCAGAGAGGCTCTGTGCTCAGTCAAAACCAGCTCTGTCCTCTCTGGTCCAGCTTTCCGGCAGGAGGTGGAGACAGCATTGTGTAAGGTAGACCAGGCCTATTCAGGTGGAAGGAAATCTCCTCCCCCTACTCTAAATGCAGCCCAGGTCTATTGAGCCCAGCCCTGACTCATCCAGGAAAGGCAGGACACATCTCAACCCCCCCAGTGGTTGTCTACAGTGAATGCACATCCCCAGCCCCTGTCACTCCAAAGCCAGACAGTCAATCCACAAACCAGCAGAGGCACACAGGATGGCTAAGCAAGAAAATACCTACTTTCTAAAAGTGGTATTTTGAAACACAGAATGTATAAATCATCTTTACTAAAAGATGCATCTTTATATTCCGAGTTCAGGCATACTAAACTTTATCTTCCCATCTTGTCCCAATGGGAAGTTAGATTTATAAGATGTTATAAATAAACTCCCATTCTATCCTATGGGACAGATGGCCTTTCAATAGTGAAAAACGAAATTCACTGTAGTTCACTATCAGGACATGTTACACACATCAGTACATGTCCTACCTTTCACTTACACTGCACCCTGCCCACAGGGGTACCTTGGGCCTACCTTAGGGGTTACTCACATGTAGGAAAAGGGAAGGTTAGGATCTGGCAAGTGGGTGCACTTGCCAGGTCGACATGACAGTAGAGACTGCGCGACACTGGAGTGGCAGGTCTGAGAACCCTTTGCAAAGCTGCTTGTGTGGGTGGCACAATCAGTGCTGCAGGCCCACTAGCAGCATTTGACTTATAGGCCCTGGGACACACAGTGCACTGTACTAGGGACTTAGTAGTAAGTCAAACAAGCCAACCATGGAAACACCAATCCATAATCACAATTTACAGAAGGAGCACTTGCACTTTGGCACTGATCAGCAGTGGCAACGTGCCCAAAGCATCTAGACCAGCAAAAACAAAATTCAGCACACCGCAAAAATACAGGAGGCAGAGGCAAAAATATAGGGGAAATCACGCCAAGGATGCCAGGTCTAACAGCAATGGAACAGCAATTCTGGCACAATAGGTCCGGCTGGGAACCTTCCATTTCAGGCAGATGGCCACCACAAATTCTAAAAATCCCATTCCTTCCGTAAAAGAAAAAGGGAGGAGGTCCAACGCTAACATTTTAGCCAGCTTCTCATTGTACAAACGTGCCATTGAGTGGGTTGCATTCGTAGAGCCCCTCCTGCATAAACATGCCCATAATAGTAGCTTGGATTTCTTTCTTTTGTGTTGCCACTGACACAGGAGACTTTCAAAGAGAACTCAATGTGCGTCATGGGGGAATCACTTTATGCAGTAGTATCTGCATCTGAGTCTTGTGCAAGTTGTAGGTTGCTGATGCAGGTGATGCTGGCACACTGCAGAAATCAGGGCTGTTTTGTGTATAGCTGTCGTCCTCTTCTTCCTCATCACCTCCCTCTATCACTGTGATTGGAGCTAACTCCCCTCTCTCATCACCACCACCACCAGGGGCTACCTTTGTAAGGTGCTTCTCCCACTGGATTGCATGTTGTTTTTTCATATGAGAGACTTGACCTCCAGTACCTGGCTTACCTTGATGAACACTCGTGTGGCAATGGAGCATTTTGCAATGTTATCCTCCTACTTGCTAATTGTAATTGTAATTGCATTTATATAGCACTTACTACGCCTGACGAGGCGTCAAAGTGCTTTGCTGGCGAGTAGCACACTACTCCACAACCCAAAAAGGATTAGTGGAGAATTAGTATAGGGAAATATGAAATTAATTTGAGTGGTGGAAATGCGAGTTTGTTATTTGTATTGAAAAAGGATAGTGGAGGGATGGAAGAGGGAAGGATTTGCATTTACATAGCTCTTGTTACCCCTGATGAGGTGTGGAAGCGCTTTTTGGCAGGTAGAAATCTACTCCGGAACCCAAAAAGATCTAGGGTAAAGAAGTCCCAAACTGAGGAGGAGAACTTTTTTTGTGTGCCACTGCCAATGCCTGAAGAACTAGAGGAAGTTAGTGTGTTGTTTGCCTCTCTACAGTACATACTTCGACTGAGTAAGTGGTGGATGGAGGTCTCAGCGGGGGCAGTACAAATATGGAAGCTGGTGATGGTGGTGAAAACAGTGCCATATCCCTCTGAGCAGATTAAATAGGAGGGGCCATCTCTGTGTCCTCTGAGCCACCCTCCATACTGGCAATCACTGTCTCCTCCTTATCACTGTCATTTTCCATAATTCTAAGGCTTTCAGTAACTTTACTTTTCCCTTGTCTCTTGTGGTGGGTCTCAGACTCGACCAGGTTCCAATCCATGTCCAGATCATCAGAAGGGGAGCTTGGAGAAGATGGTGGAGTAACCTTTCTTTTTCTTGATGGAGATCGTGAAACCAATGATTCAAGAGGTACACCTTGCTCAGTAGGAAGCTCAACCTCCTGTTCTGCTCCCACTTCAGGTAGAACGCTTACTGGCTACGGCTCCTGTTGTCCACTTTGCTCAGTATCCTGTGATGATTGGGTATTTCACGGCTGAGACAAATCCAATTCAGACTCACTGCTCGTCACCATGACTGCAGTGAATGCCTTGCTGAGAGACATGGGCTTGGGCTTAGGGGTTGGGGTGGTACCGTTGATGCAGGAGTGCTGCTCCCAGCTTTTTGCTGCCCAGAGGACGATCTGGTGGCAACTGCAAGCCAGTGGTGACAATCTCCTTCTTCTCCTCCTCACAGGCCACTTTCTTGGCAAGAGCACCTTTCCTTGGGGCCATCTTCAAGCTCTCTCAGTTGGCACTTAGCTGAACAAGTGGAAGCAGAGGATGACACAGGTGTTGTGGTGTCACTTTGTGCCGGCCTTCTGTCTGGCAATACTGTTGCTGATGTCTCTTGTGCACCTAAAAGCAAACAAAAAAGAAAAACATTCAGTGAAACATGTCTTTTTTTCAGTTTGAATTATTCATATGAACAGTATAATTTAGGGAGGTTATTTCAAATAATTAACAATAGTGTATCCATTCCAATCCAAACCATAACATATTTCAACACCAACATACAGATTTAAAAGTTTCCTTTATGTGCTACTAAGACCTATGAGACACTTGTGGCAGGCAGGAAGTGCAGGGGAAAATTGAATAATCCTTTAAAAACGAATGCTGGTGTGCACCTATGGCAGGCAGGGGGTGCAGAGGAAAATTGAATAATCCTTAAAAAAATAATGCTGGTGTGTGCCTATGGCCTAAGAGACTTCTGGCAGGCAGGCGGTGCAGTGAAAAAAATCAAATGATGTAAAAAAATTAACTGCTGGTGTCTCACGATGAAAAATACTTTTGGGGCAAGGAGATGTAGAGGAAAATGGAAAAAATGCATACATTTGTTTTTGGGAGTTTTAGATAGCGTGAACTCGACCAGAAGGTATCAGAGTGCTTTACATAAGCACCAGTTGCTTTACAGACGGACACGTTCCTTTTTGTTAAGCATGGGGAGATTAAGGGCCTGATTAAGACTTTCACGGTGTGGGAGCAGGCCGTCATGCCTCTGCCCCATTCCCACACTGCCAAAATTCACCACCGGCCACTTGCCAGATTAAGAGTTTTCTCAATGTCTAGCAGGTGGTCCTTTGAAAAAGGCACCTCAATGGGAGCGCCAAAGACTGTTTCTGCATGGCATGGACTCTGCAGTCCATGCTGTGCAGGAAAGGGGGTGCATGCACACACAGGGGCACAACATGTGCCCCCCCTGCATGCATCCCCATGACCTGGGGCACCAGGGGGCCCTTTAGGGCCCTCTTAGTTTCCTCACTGCCAGCCTTTTAATGGCGGTCTCACCGGCATGAAAAGGCTGGCAGCGAAGAAACTCGTAATATGCTTGGCGGTGCCACAACAGCACTGCCAGCATTTTACTGCCTCACACCGCTGCAACACTGTTGGGGGACGGCGGTTACCCGGCAGTTGCAGCGGGGCTGCAGCAGTCACACTGCCAAAGTCAAAATAGGGCAGTCAGACCGCCGGTGCAGTGGTACCCACCGCGAGTTTGGTGGCCCTATGGTTCAACAAACTCGTAATCACCCCCTAAGTGATTTGCCCAGAATCACAGGATGTTGAGTGCCCCTGACGAGACACGAACCTGGTTCCCCAACTTCGTGGTTGACTGCTCTAGCCATTAGGCCACATACTCTATAATATTATACACTATATAACACTGTACACACATAATACAATCATCCTCAAGCACATTCAACTGATATCAGGGAAAAATTTAAAAAAATGAACAAAAAACAAAAAGCATAGCTCTCTTCTGTCAATGTCTCTAGAAAATGGCTTTGAAAACTGGAAAAAGGATTTAACACACTGGCTGGCTACACAAAATGGCCACGAGCCACATGTTCAAACCACAAGCAACAAGACATGGACAACAAAGAACACATGCTGGCCTATGGTAAAGCACATTGACTACTACATAAAATGGCCGCCATCTACATGTTCAAACAACAACAAGCAAGAAGGCATGGACAACAAAGAACACATGCAGGCCTATGGCAAAAGCACACTGAATGGCTACACAAAATAGCCGCTGGCCTCATGGTCAAACAACAGCAAGTAAGAAGGCATGGACAGCAAAGAACACATGCAGGCCTATGGCAAAAGCACACTGACTAATGCACAAACTGGCCACAAGTTCAAAGAACAACAAGCAAGGAGGCATGGACAACAAAGAACACATGGAGGCCTATGGAAACTGACAACACAAAAAGGATACCGGCCACATGGAATGACGAACAAAGACAAGATGGTGACCTAAGGCAAACACACACACACACCCACACACACACACACACACTGGCCAGACAAACAAATGGCCATTTGGCCAGCAAGCAAAGGAAGCATGGTAAACAAAGATAAAAACCCTACTATTAATTCAGCAATGCTAAAAACGAAAATTAAGTCTGCTATAAAAATGTTCCAACAGCATACATCCTCCCAAGGCATCAAAATATTACCCCACCAAAAGACACTTTTTGCAGAAAAAAATGTTTAATACAAAAAAAACACATGTTGCATTTAATCCAATGCCACTCCCACCGGAGTATCTGCAACTTTTATGGGAGAGTTACCAAAGGATTACAGGGGGGACCCTGGTTGTCCTCTTATTAATTACTGGAGAATCAGTAAGTCTCAATCAATTTAACAAGACTTGTATAGCGCCGCTAATCACCTGTGAGGGTATCCACAAGCGCTGAGGATCTTGCTGTGGAGACTTGAGCTGAACAGCCAGGTCTTGAGTCCTTTCCTGAATTCTGGAAAAGAGGGTGCGGTCTGGAGGTGGAGGGGGAGGTTGTTCCAGGACCTGTTTACTGTAGCTTCGACATATGTGAGGGGTGTATGCAAGGTGAAGGGAGGTGGAGAGCTGGTGTCTGGAGGGTTGATGGAAGTTCAAGCGGTGGTTGAGATATGCTGGTCCTAGATTGTGCAGGGCCTTGTATGTGTGGATCAGCATCTTGAAATGACGTGTCTTCTGAATGGTGAGCCAGTGGAGCTTCCTGAGGTGGGGGGGTGATATGGTTCCACTTGGGGAGGTCGATGATGAATCTGGCTGCTGAGTTCTTTATGATCTGTAGTTTCCTCAGAAGGTGCAAAGTGATTCCTGCGTAGTGTGTTGCCATAAGTCTGCAACTTATTCTCTAGTAACTCCTCTTTTTTCCATAGAGATTCACCCAGATATTTCAGAAAACTGTTTCTGGGTGAAACTAACAATCCCCTGGGCTCCTGAGTTTCTTATTATTCCAATGGGAGGGTACATGCCAATACCGCCCCATCAGAATTAGGAGGCCTCTCATATTGTTGGTCTTTGTGAGAAATACTGTGCTTAATCCTTCCATAGTTCCTAAACTCACATGCAAGCAAGAGGTCGAATGATGCATAAGCTTATTTAGGGAAGCTTGTGAAAGGAATGGAATTATGAAATCCAAAGAAAATATGTGCTTAATGGCTGAATGCTACTGAACATCATGTTGAGCAAATATGTCAAGTGAAGGTAATTACACAGTATTAACCAAAACCACTAAGATGCATTACCCCTAAATGTGAATGGCCATGCCCAACCAAGTAGGTGATTACACCAATGAAGCAAATCCAGGGATGCAGACCTATACATCTAAACTGTAGACATAAAAAAAGAACTAGCAAGGCAAACTCGAAATTGTGTCTGAAGCATTCTCCATAAAAATAAAAACACCTGCTGCAAAGCAATCATATCGCAAAATCCCAGAGTTCCATACTCAATCCACATACCGACCTGCAGAATATTTTTTTTTTTAAAAGCCAGCAGAACAACCTTTCATCCCAGACACAAAGAGTGCACCCATACAAATGAACCAAGTGATGCCCAAATCCTGCGTTATTAAGTGCATCCCAATGAAATGCAACTGCGGATGGGACAAAGCTCATTTACACTGTCAAGATAAGAAGGAAAACACACAGGAGAAGGAGGTGAATACTCTATGACTAAAGATGACCAGGAATATTTATAGATATTTCCCCTAACAAAAGAGATCAGCCAAAATATAATACACATGAGGAAGCATAACATCAGACACACAGAGCAAACTAACTTTCCACTGAGATAAAGATACTTGTGAGTGCTCAGGTACTGTGTTGTTAGTTCTCTCACAAAGTGACAGGAGACACATTTGGCCTTTCACAACTAGCCAGGAGCATGGCAATATAAAATCCAAAATTTCCAAACCAGAAATATAGTGATCCAAAAATATCATGTCAAAAATATTGGTAACAAAAATATCATTTTTGTATACTTGAAATTAAAATAACAAAAATATCAACAACAAAAATATCTTCAGTAAAAATATCAAAAATAAAAAATCAACAAGAATATAGAGTACACAAATGTTATGTTGCAAATAAAAGTACATACATTTATCTTTAATATTGTTTTTCAAAATATAGTTTTCAAAATATAGTTAACATCGAAAAGTATTTTTTATATGAAAACTTGCATTTAATAAATTACATTTACTGTAGTGATTTAATTTGAAATTGCATGTAATGTTTTGTAAAATTTTTAACCTATTTCATTCGAAACGAACAATAACTCTATATATAAAAATACACATGTATTGTACTATAAACAAATTTTTATCTGAAACATTATTGGAAAAAATTGTTTTATCCAATATATATCCTTTACACTGTATTTGTTAACTTAATTTTACATTAACTATAGTAACATTTTTATAAAAATAACAAAAATTAAGAGAGATACATTTTTCACAAAATACATTTCTAAATTGAAGTAATAAATAGCGTTTTTATTAAAAAACAAAAAAAACTTTTAAAAAAAAATCACAAATAATAAAAGGTATAAATCAACTCAAACACCACAGCTGGCAGGAAAGTGCATATAGTTGGAGGTGAGAGTTACTATTCTAAATCCAGTTCCACATATATTGGGGAAAGTGTATATATAGTTTTGGGATGGGGATAGAGATTTTCTTTTCTAACTCCAGTCATAAATATTGGGGAAAGTTCATATATCGGGGAATCAGCTATGCTTTGCTAACCTCAATTACTGAAAAACACTGGAAAAAGTGCATTTATTTGGGAAGTAAAATTTACTATTCTAGCTGCATATTTTTTTGGGGGGAGGTGATATTTAGTATTTTAACTCCTGATCCATAAACAACAAAGTGCATACATGGGGTTGGGCAGATTTACTATTCTAACTCCAAGTATGTATACATTGGGGAGAATGCATATATTTCAGGCTGACAAAATTTCTGTTCTAACTTTAATCCGACAAACATTGTGAAAAGTGTAGATATTCACGGGGTTCAAATTTACTCTTTTCACTCCATTCCAATAAACATTAGGGAAAGTGCATATATTTCAGTGGGGGAGGGTCAAATTTCCTATTTTAACTCCAATCCCACATACATTGGTGAAAACATATATTTTAAGGAGACGAATTTACTATTCTAAATCCCACAAACATTGGAGAAGGTGTTCTATATTGTGGCCGGGGGCATGGAGGTGGAGAATGTGGGGGGCATGGTAGGTCAAATTTACTATTCTAACTCAGTCCCAAGAACATTGGGGAACATGCATACATTTGTATTTGTATCCAGTTCCACACTCACTGGTTAAAGTGCATATATTTAAGGGACAGATTTACTATTTTAACTATATATTGTAACTGAATATATATATATCATTCACTAAAAACCAAAGGTCGAGGGACGTTATAGTTAGGTTCAGATTTTACACGCACAAAACCACAGAAATTCAGCTTTTATAGTTAGACTAATTTCAAGCAACTATAACTCTCGCCCTAAGGTAACGATAACATGCACCCTTGCCATGCACAGTTTTATCATCAATAATTTTACTGCAAATGTAGCAGTGATATTATCAATCATGTCATAGAAGATGTCAAGAGTGATGTTCAATATCTGGGTAAATTAGCAGTGCATGGAGAGGGCACAAGTTATAGTTACCTTCGGGCATGAGTTATAGTTATTGAAATTACTCTTACTATAAAACTGGATTTTCTATGGTTTTGTGTGTGTAAAATCTGAACCTGACTATAACACCCCTGTAAAAGTTGTTTTTTGTTAGTACATTTCTAAGGGTTTTTTAAAAATTCTATTTCCTAACTATAACATCCCTGTAACCTTTGTTTTTTTCAGTGAATTTCTAGGTTTTTTTTAACATTAAGTAAGATGCCCATCACAATGCATGGTGGTGGGGTTGGACGCAGGGCCTGGCATGGCATTGTGCGGCATCTACCCAAGCTTGCTGCACCTGCCACCCCCATCCTCCTTGCCATCCATTGTCCAAGTCCATGCCCCTGCTCCCTCATTACAGCCCTTAGTGGCAGTTGTTCTGCCACTGCCCTTCCTGCCTGCCCCATCTACCTTCTCCCTACCCTCTGTTGTCCAAGTCCATGCACCTGTCCCCTTCCTCCTGCCCTGCATGGTCCGATGTGCTGTCACTGCCTTCCATTTAGCTTGATATCCCTGCCCATTCCTCCTGCCCTCCATTGCCCAATTCTATGCCCCATCATTGCCCTGCTTAGCTTGCTGCACCTATACTCCTTCTCCCTGCACTCCAATGTCTGTGTGCATCCCTCTGCTCCTTCCTTTTTGCCCACCATGTTCCATGGACCTGCCACTGCCAATCCTATCTACTCTGAGTGTTCTGTTGAACTGGGACTGTCCCTCCTGCCGGCCTAGCATGGTCAGATGGCTGCTGCCTGTCCCTGCTACCTCCACCCTGCTTGTCTGGGTTCTATGCCCCTATCCCCTCCCTACTCTCCTCTGTGGTCCATTTTGCTGCCACTACCTACTGCCCTCCTTGCTCTGTTGTGCTGCAAGTGCTCCTCCTGCCTGCTGTGCGTGGTCTGTTGTGGTGCCCTTCCCTTGCCCTCTCTTTTCAGTGTCCAGCCCCTACCCCTCCCTTCTGTCCTCCTTGGTCTTTTGTGCATGCCCCTGCTCTCTCCCTCTTGCCCACCATGGCCGTTGTGCTACCACTAGACGCCCCGATTGCCATGCATGGTCTTCTGTGCTGCCACAGCCCCTCCCACCTGTTCTGTGTGGTCAGTTTGCTGCTCTGACCCCCACATTTCCTCCATTGTCTGTGTGCATGCCATTATAGTCTCACTGTTGCCCTCCATGGTGTGTTGTGCTTTGACAGCTCCCGCCAAACTCAGAGCAAACACTAACTCCGCTCTCAGCAAGCGAGAGCTGTGAAACTGCTTCCGGTTGCTATGAGTGAAGTTTTCGTCTGTTTCACTGCCCGCTGTCAAGAAGGCAGGGAAACAGGCAAAAGGATTGCTGTCAAAGACAGGGAGCTGCATGTTTAACATGGCTGTGAGAGCAATGCCAGCTCCCGCAGGAGGCAAGGGGCAGGCAGGGACAGCAGAGGCTTTGAGGTCCCCCCGTGGTCCCCAATGGTGGTGACAGGGTACCCTGGTGGGCTCCAGGGCACCCATAATGAAGAGGCTGGGCCCTGGGGGATGGGTCCCTGGGGCTGAAATCAACCCGGGAAGGGGGGCGCATGGGCCCACTCCCTCATTTAATTAAGGCCGGGGGATGGGGTCCCTGGGGCCGAAATCGGCCCAGAGGAGGGAGGCTGCATGCCCCTTCCCACTTTAAAGAAAGTATTTGGCTCTGGGGAGGTAGTAGTCCACGGGGCCCTGGGGGTCCAAGTGGCCCCCGAATAATTTTTAATTTGAGGTGGTGGTCTCCAGGGCATATGAAAGCCCCGGGAGGGGGTCTCTGCAACTCCCCTCCTTTGGCCAGAGGCATAAAGCCCCGGTGAGGTGTTGGTCCCCGGGGCTCTTGGAGCTAAATGAAGGGGGTCCCAGCGGCCTCCCTCCTTAATATTGGTAAAGCCCAGGGGAAGTGCTAATCCTCGGGGCTTTAAAGTGGGAAAACAGAGGGCAGAAAAATGAACAGGAAAGACAAATCAGAGGGCAGAAAAATGAGCAGAAAAGGCAAAACGGAATTGCAGAAAAAGGAACAGAAAAGGCAAAACAAAGAGCAGAAAAATTAGCAGAAAAGGCAAACAGAGGGGAGAAAAATGAGCAGGAAAGGCAAAACATAGCAGAAGAGGGCATAACAGAGGGGAGAAAAATGAGCAGGAAAGGCAAAACAGAGGGCAAAAAAACAAGCAGAAAAGACAAAACAGAGCAAAAGAGGGCAAAACATAGAGCACTCAGGCACTCACACATGCACTCACAGACCCAGTCAGAGACTCATGCACCCACTCACAGACCCAATGAGACACTCATACACCCACTCACAGACCTACTCAGAGACTCACGCACCCATTCAGACACTCATGCACCCACTCACAAGTTGACACACACACATGGAGGCACTCGCAAACCCAATCAGACACTCTCACACCCACTCAAAGACCCACTCAGACACTCATGCACCCACTCAGACACCTGCTCAGACACTCAGACAATCATGCACCCACTCACACACCCAGTGAGACATTTATGCAGCCACTCCTATGCCCACTCAGACACTTACACACCTACTCACACACTCATACACCCACTGAGACACTCAGGTCCTGATTTGTCATTTGAGATGTCATCAGTGATGCCTTCAGTGATGTCACTGACCATGTCATGAGTGATGTAATTTGTGAGGTCAATAGCAGTGCATTATGGGGGCGTAAGTTATAGTTAGCTCAGGTAACTATAACTGCTGAATTTCACTGGTTTTGTACGAGTGAAATCTAAGCCTAACTATAACGCCCCTGTAACCTTTGTTTTTTTCAGTGAATTTCTAAGGTTTTCTTTATTCTATTTCCTAATTATAATGTCCTGGTAAGCTTTGTTTTTTTTAGAGAAAAAAATAAATATATATATATATATATATATATGAGCAAGATCGAGGAGGCGATCGAAACGCGTCTGGGGCGGACACTTGTCTGTATCATCTATGGAATTAATAAACTCACCATGGATCTTTAAACCTGTCCAGTCTTGCTTTTTGCTGAAACTAGTGCATCTCAGTTGGTCCGGACCTGCGGTGTATTCCCTCCTAGTCATTGGAGGGTCAGGACTTTGGTTACATATATATATATATATCTTCCAAGGTTTTGCCCATGCATGAAGACGCCACTCAGCAACAGTCCATTCAACTGAATTTTAATTAGGCATACCGGCATTTCACATCCTGAAATTACAATGCCTTATGCGTTTCGGAGATGCCTATCTCCTTGTTCACAGGCTGAATATATATATATATATAGCCAGTAGGTAGTTATAGTTAGGACCTAGTTTCCATAGGAAAGCGTTTTTTCTTTTGCCAATATCTTTGGCGCCGGATGACAAATCTTCGCAAAATTTTCAAAACTAATGGGGCACTCCAGTCAGCTCCTGTCTTGAAAGTTTCGGGGTGATTAGTCAAGCAGGGGTCGAGAGAAATGGGGGGGTCCCAAAACGTGTTTTCTCCATGTTAATTTCCATAGGAAATTTTGGAACAAGCTACAGCCCGAACTGTGGAACGGAATTACACCAAATTTGGCAAAAAGGTAGGTCTTGGTTCAGAAAGCGACCTTTTTTTTAAATGGTGTAAATCCGTTCAGTAGTTCCTGAAATATTCATATTTGAAAAATATCAATATCTGGTGACCGCGGTGGATCCGTGAACCCTCCCGGGCACAAGCTTTATTCTGATTGGTTTGGAGTGTTGGCAGCCAAAAGGATAAAAATCAAGAAACGGGGGCAGGGTAGAAACACCTTGACCCCCTAGGCCTGCTCAGGGGGTCCCACAGAAACCTCCAGGGCCCAAAAAAACATTATTTAAAAAAAAAAAAAAGAATAATGGGTCAGGCCCCGGGGGATGGGTCCCCAGGGCCCAAAAAGGACAAGGGCAGAGGGGCTACACAGCCCCCATTCCTAAAAAAAAAAGAAGAAAGAAACCGGCGACTCGCCGGAGGCCCCAGCCCCGTCCCTGCACCACTCTGCAAACTCACCTCCTAGCGCGATCTGGGTTGGGGGATGAAGTCCCCTTCATTGGTGAGGGTCCTTAGGGGCCAACTAGCCCTCCAGTAAGCCCCACACGGTGGGATTGCTGAGAGGTGGTCTGAGGCCACGCCCCTTTTTACAAGACTCTGCAAACGCGCCGCTTGGTGTACTGCTGGTGGGGCGATGAGGTCCCCTTGTGTCCTGAGGACCTCAGGACTAAAGTGGACTTCATCCCCCAAGCAGCACTGCGCCAGGAGGTGTGTTTGTAGAGTGGTGTAAAAAGGGGGCATGGCCTCTGACCACTCTTAGCAATCCAGCTGTATGGGGCTTACTGGAGGTAACAGGAGAGCTAGTTGGCCCCCAGGGACCTTCAGGAGACAAGGTGACTTCATCCCCCAACCAAGAGCGTGCCAGGAAGCGCGTTTGCAGAGTGGTGGAGAAAGGGGGCATGGCCTGTGGCCACCTTTCAGCAATCCCACTGTGTGGGGCTTACTGGAGGTAACAGGTAGGCTAGTTGGCCCCTAAGGACCCCCAGTAGCGAAGGGGACTTCAATCCCCATCCAAGAGCATGCAATGGAGTGCGTTTGCAGAGTAGTGGGCAAAGGGGGCGTGGCCTGCTATGAGAACTTAGGAATCCTGCTGTGTGGGACTTACTGGAGGTAATAGGAGGGGTAGTTGGCCCCCAAGGATGTCCTTGGGGGCCAATTACCCCTCATGTTACCTCCAGTAAGTCCCATACAGTGGGATTGCTAAGAGGTCTTCTAAGGCCACACCCCCATCAGTCCACCACTCTGCAAACGTACCTCCTGGCACACTACTGGTTGAGGGATGAAGTCCACTTTACTCCTGAGGGACTTTGGGGGCCAAGTAACCCTCCTGTAAGTCCTAAGCAGCGGAATTCCTGAGCGCTGGTCAGAGACCCAGGCACCTTTCTGCAGCACTCTGCAAACGCAACTACTACATAAAAAATTTGCATTTAAAAAACCTTAGAAAGTCACTGAAAAAACCACAGGTTTCAGGGACGTTATAGTTAGTTGGACATTTCACTCGTACAAAACCAGAGAAATTCGGCTGTGAGCTAACTATAACTTGCGCCTCCACAATGCACTGCTGATAACGTCACATATTACATTACTCATGATATGGTCAGTGACATCACTGAGGACATCACTGATGACATCATCAACTTAATATCTGATGCACCTCCTCACACCCTAATATAACCTTTCATACACCCACTCTAAAATACAGACTACCATTTTTGAAACCATAGACACACCAATACCAATTAGTACATTCCCACTCACTGATTCATAGGTTTACACACACATCCACTCACTCACCCATACAGTTACTCATACACACAGTCACTTATCAATACAACCACTGATATATGCACTTATACACCCATACAGACACTCACACACCGCCACTCACCCATAGAGTTACTCACACAACTAGTTAGTCACCCAAAGAATTAATCACACTGCCATTTACTCACCTATACAGTTATACACACACCACCTCACTTATTCATACAGATAGTAACACATACTTACTCTCTTCTACAATCACTGACACAAGCACACACTCACCCATATAGCCACTCTCACACTCACTCACTCACACATAGCCACTTATATACTCCAACACTCACATATACTGCCTTTCACATGTGCAGTTACTCACCCATATACCACTGAGACATCCATACACTCACTGACGCAGCCATATGCACACTCACTCAACCATACCGTCCCTCAAAGACGCACTCATGACCCATACACCCAGGGATTCACCCACTCACACATCCATGCATGGAGTCACACAGCCCCTCACCCACCGACACAGACACTCAGGCACCCATACAGGTACTAAGACAACTAATCAATAACCCATAGCCACTCATTTACCTACTCACCAACCCATGCAGCCACTTACCCACCAACTGACAGACTGATACACACATTTTCACAGATTAGTCGTTCACCCATACATTCACTAAGACATGTTTAATCACTCACTCATACAATCAGTCACACACCCAACAAATCATCCATACAGACACTCATACACCCACTCATTCTTTGAATACACCTTGGTGTATATATATAACATTCCTAAACTTTTTAGAAACAGTCACACTCACAGGATGATGTCCTCAGTGATGTCATCAGTGATGTCATTTGAGATGTCATCAGTGATGTCATCAGTGATGTCACTGACCATGTCATGAGTGATGTAATATGTGACGTCATCAGCAGTGCATTGCGGGGGCGCGAGTTATAGTTAGCTTAGCTAACTATAATGGCCGAATTTCTCTGGTTTTGTACGAGTGAAATGTCCAACTAACTGTAACGTCCCTGAAACCTGTGGTTTTGTCTGTGAATATATATATATATATATATATATACACATACACACACATCCTCACTATATATACCCCGAGATGCTGAAAGAATGGGCGGACAATAGTGCAGACTCATCGAGGAGAATGTTACAAATACTAATTAAATATGCCACAAGTGATCGAGCGGAAATCCTTAGAAAAATAGAGGCTTTGCTAAATGAACTTGAAAAATCATCCAACCAAGATGAGATCGGCAAAATGATGGTAGAAATGAAATCAAGGCTGGCCAAATATGAGCAATCCATAAAAGATAGAAAGGCTGTCAAATTCCAACGAGACAGAAATGACTACATGAGTGGGAAAATTTATACAGTTTCGAAAAAATTCGAAAACATTCGCCGCCAACAACTATCGGCAGCCTCGGACACATTATTGAGATCAACGGAGCAGAGTGGGTCTGAAGCAAGTTCAGAAGTGGAATCAGACATAGAGACAACTGGTCCTGATAAACGAAAAACTCCCTCTGTGGTGCAAGAATTCGGTTTTTTACGGCTAGAGAGACTAATGAGCCTGCGGCCACGTCCGCCCAGACTAGAAAGCAATTACACACCCAAAAATCAAAAAGGAGGAGGAGAAAAGACAGACGCTGGGGAAAAGACACACAAAACCAGAACAAACGGCCATACAGACGAAACAGACGACGATGAATATCAACACAGACTTTTCTAACACAGTCATTAATTTAACCAATATGGAGTTGACTATTGAAGAACAAAGAATCCTCGAGTTAGGTCTCACGTTCTGTGCAAAAAACAATTTTGACTATGCTCAGACAAGAGTAGACCTATTCCAATTTGTAAGAAAGCTAAAATTACAAAAACATTTCTTTCATACTGCCAAACAAAGCATTGATACTAGTAGTCAAGTTGATACCAGTAACACTCTTACGGTGGGAGACATGGATCTTCTGCATGACTTAGTCAACATGGAGGAAACATCAAACCAGGAAACAACAACTGAATTCGCCATATCAGCTGGCTTGGACATCTATAGTACGGTGCGGACACCTTTCAAACCCAGATCTGTGTTCACACCGATGATGCCAAAAGACGGGCTGGACATATTTGCTGAAAACATAATAAAAGATCTGAAGGATTTAGCGTACAAAAGTAGCAAAGAGTTCTCAAGTACCAATCAAAATAAGATGACTAAATATAATGAACTCATTGATAAAATCAAACACAGAGAAGACATAGTGGTCAGATGGTCGGACAAAGGCGGAAATGTCGTCCTTTGGCCACTGGAACAGTACATCAGAGAAGCGCAAAATCAACTGCAAAACAGAGACTGTTACAGCCGAGTAAGCCCAAACAGCATTGTAGGAATTAAAGAGAAGTTCCACAATGCCTTATATGAATGGAAAAGCATGGGACTGATATCGAAGCAAGAATTTGAGTTTCTTAAAACAGACTACCCAGTGACACCACAATTGTATCTAATTCCTAAAATACATAAGAATCCAGTGTAGCCGCCTGGTAGACCAATCATTGCAGCAATAGGAGGATTGTTTGAGAATGCGTCTAGATTTATAGATCACTTCCTACAGCCAATTGTATGTAAATTACCTGCATACATAAAAGATACGGGGGATTTTTTAACCAAAATCTATGATGTGGCTTGGGAGAGTGACTACTTAATGATGACATTGGATGTGAGCACTCTATACACCAGCATCAGACACAAGGATGGACTCAAAGCCCTTAGTCACTATCTAGGCAGAAGACCTATGTGTATGTTTCAACACACCATGATGCTGGTGCAAATGGCACAAATGTGTTTAGAGAATAATGTGTTTATCTTTGATAATCTAACATATAAACAACTGCAGGGCACAGCCCTGGGTACTTGCTTCGCCCCCAGCTATGCTAATTTGCATATGGGCTGGTGGGAGGAGCAAGTACTCATGAAAATACAAAGTGAAAAATTTGATAAAAATGTGGTCCTTTACGTCAGGTACATAGACGATATTTTTATTCTGTGGAAAGGGTCTTTGGAAAGTGATAAAACCTTTACTGTAGAAATTAATAACAACTTTCTTAATCTGATTTTCACATGTAACACCAGTGATAAAAGTATACACTTTCTAGACCTACAGGTCTTTGTAGAGGATGATAAACTGCAATCAAGAACCTTTAGAAAGCCCACAGCAGGTAACGCAATACTTCACGCACACAGTTTTCATCCAACCACGCTAAAGGAAAGCATACCATACGCAGAATGTCTGCGAATGAAAGGAAACTGTAGCACCACAAGAGGCCTAGAAGAATCTACAAGTGATCTCTGCAACAGATTAGAATGCAGAGGCTACAGTTCAGATACACTGGCAAAAGCCAAAACTAAAACAGCAAATATACCAAGGAACAAACTTCTCTTTAAGAAAATAGACAAAACTGTAAATGAGAAAGAGCCTAAAAAAATCGACACGCCTAGATTAATCACAGGATTTAATCTTTATCATGCTAATGTGCGCAGAATAATATATAGACACTGGAACACTGTATGCAACGATCCAGTCATAGGCCCAACCTGCAGCAAAAGACCGCAAATTACTTTCAGGCGAGCGAAATCATTGCGACAGGAAATAGTTAACAATGCACCATCTATGGCAAAAAGTGGCACCTGGCTTAAAGCAATTAAGGGCTTTCACAAATGCACAAAGTGCAAAGCATGTAAACACGGTGTGAACACTAGAGAGGTTCAGATGCCCTTCCGACAGTCACCATACATAATCAGAGGCAGTTATACCTGCAAATCTGATTTTGCAGTTTATGTTATGTACTGCACGTGCGGCAAAGTGTACGTGGGGAGTACCATCCACCCAGTACACGTCTGCATTTTGCAACATCTTAGGGCCATCTCCAATAATGACCCATCCTACCCTGTGGCCAGGCACATAAACACATCACATAGTGGTAAGGCGCAGGATCTATCCTTCTATGTGGTGGATACCGTCCCCAAAAACCCCAGGGGCGGAAACAGACAGTTGGCCCTCAGAAGGCTGGAATCACGCTATATCATCCTCTTCAATTCCAAAATCCCGAATGGAATGAATGCGGATGAGGCCTTAAGTGTGCATCTGTAATTTGCCATTGCTGCTTGTCCCGCTCGAGACCCAGTCGCTGTAACGTTAGGTCACATTCACTTTATTTTATCCTTATGTTTACTTTTACACCGTTTTTCACTCACCTAATGGCCCCTCCACATGTAAATAGCGCCCACTCACCTGGTTATAGGGATGGATTTTAGGCACACGAATAGGAAGCTTCTGCAACCTATGCCCACTAGGGCATGACAGCTGCACCTCCATAGGCTACTTAGCCTTATATTCATCGCAACCGTGCGGTACGTTTATCAGACATACATTTATTTGGGAAAGTGCGTGCACCCATCTGCCAATAAATATTAATTATAGTCAGTGACTTAGCTTGCACATTAGCTCCGTTTGTCTCCAACTACTCCGCCTCTGTAAACTTTAGGTGATATAGGTAACGCTATCTCTTCCATGTCTATACATGATGCCAGGGAAGATGTCACAAATGTTTGTTATTTCACTTGTTGCTTTTTTTCATATTGTTTAAAAGCACTATTGTGCAGATAATGTTGGGATACATTAACAATAATTTTGTTTTTCCTTTTTTATATTTATTTTTATTTTCACATTACGAGTAAAATGCACAGTCATGTGTTAATGGCTATAGGAAACTTCTATATCCATTGTAAGGCCGTGGTTGCTGTGACAACCCTGTGGAAATGGTGCATTTAACACAGCACATTAGAATGTACCTGATGTAGTGATCAAGGCGGTACGCCGCCGAAACGCGTCTAGGTTGTTGTTTGGATTAAACTTCTTGTTGTCATCATTTCACGGAGTCAGTGCCTGTCTGTTCGCCGCCGTCAGGATTGGATTATAATATATATATATATATATATATATATATATATATATATATATATATATATATATATATATATATATTCACTGAAAAAACCACAGGTTTCAGGGACGTTATAGTTAGAAATTAGCATTTAAAAAACCTTTGATATTCACTGAAAAGACCACAGGTTTCAGGGACGTTATAGTTAGTTGGACATTTCACTCGTACAAAACCAGAGAAATTCAGCCGTTATAGTTAGTTGAGCTAACTATAACTCGCGCCACCGCAATGCACTGCTGATGACGTCACATATTAAATCACTCATGACATGGTCAGTGACATCACTGATGACATCTGAAATGACATCACTGATGACATCACTCATGACATCATCCAGTGACTGAGTGTTTTTTAAAAGTTTAAGAATGTTATATATAGATACGCCAAGGTGTATTGAAGAATGAGTGGGTTTATGAGTGTCTGAATGGATGATTTACTGGGTGCATTACTGACTGTGTAAGTGAGTGATTAAACGTGTCTTAGTGAATGCATGGGTGAATGACTAATCTGTGTGAATGTCTATATCAGTCTATCCCCGGGCACTGCTGCCCGGGGGATGAAGTCCACTTTAGTCCTGAGGTCCTCAGAACACAAGAGGACCTCTTCGCCCCACCAGCAATGCACCAAGAGGCGCGTTTGCAGAGTGGTGTAAAAAGGGGAGTGGTCTCGGACCACCTCTCAGCAATCCCACTGTGTGGGGCTTACTGGAGGTACCAAGTGGGCTAGTTGGCCCCCAAGGACCCCCAGAATTCAAGGGGACTTAATCCCCCAACTTAGAACGTGCCAGGAGGTGCGTTTGCAGAGTGGTGCAGGGAGGGGGCGGGCCTCCGGCGACATGCAGGCTTTTTTTTTTTGTTAGAAGGGGGTCTGTGTGGCTCCCCTTCTCTTAATATTTTGTGGGCCCTGGGGACCCCATCCCCCAGGGCCTGACCCATTTTAAAAAAAAAAAAAATTAAAAAATGGGAAGGGGGCCCCCCTCCCGAGGCTGATTTCAGCCCCGGGGATCCCATCCCCCGGGGCATGGCCTCGTTTGAAAATGTTTTTTTATTATTTATACGGGAGGGGGGCCGCGTGGCCCCCTTCCCTGGGCCACTTTTGGCCCCGGGGGAACCCATCCCCCGGGGCCTGGCCTTGTTTGTTTTGTGTTTTTGTTTTAATTACGGGAGCGTGGCTGCGTGGCCCCCCTTTCCTGGGCCACTTCTGGCCCCGGGGACCCCATCCCCTGGGGCCGGCCCTCACATTTGGGACCGCGGGGGAGCCCCAATGCCCCTGCAGTCCCTGCAGGCTTCCCACCTCCTGCGGGAGCCGGCATTACTTTTGGACAATGGGAGCTGCTAACATGCAGCTCCCCTTGTCCAAAAGCAATCTGCTTTGCTTCGTGGAAGCGAGAGCAGGTTTCCTGCTCTTGCTTCCATGAAGCAAAGCAGTGTTTGCAATGACAGGGCGGGAGCCATGCTCCCGCCCTGTCATTGCAAACTGCAATGTCCAGGGGGTAGGCACCCTGGGACATTGCTGGAGCCGGCCCTGGGGGGTGGCAGTCCCCAGGGCATTCTAGGGCTCTAGGAGGGGGGCCATGCAGCCCCCTCCCAACATTTACATAGCCTCAGGGAGGTGGTGGTCCCCGGGGCCCGCAACGGACCTCTTCATTAGCATAATTAGTGCCCCGGGGAGGTGGTGGTCCCCGGGGCAGTGTGGGGGGGCAGGAGCCCCCCACACTTACTTTTAATTTATGTTGCCCCAGGGAGGTGGCGGTGCAATGGGCTTGAGGGGGCCCGCGAGGCCCCCCCACCCAAAATTTAAAAATGCCCAGGGGAGGTGGTGGTCCCCGGGTCTGCGGGGGGGCAGAGTGCCCCCCGCACATTATTAATCATGCCCCGGGGAGGTGGCGGTCCCCGGGGCTGCGGGGGCTTGCATGGCACCCACAAATATTAATAACATTTCCCCCCGGACCTGGCCCACCCCGGGGCTTCTACAAAACGAAGCGTGGGAGACCACGCTTCGTTTTTTAAAAATATTTTCGGAGGGTTCCGCAAACCAGCGCGAATCCCACCGGAAACAAAAAATGCTTTTTCTGGCCCTAAGGGTCCCTGTGGGACCCCTTGAGCAGGCCTAGGGGGTCAGGGTGTTTCTACCCTGCCCCCTTATCTTCGTTTTTAATTGTTTTTTTACCCTTTTGCTTGTGACTTGGTTCAACCGAGTCACAAGATGGCTGCCAACACTTCTTGGTTTGGAGTGTTGGCAGCCAATCAGAATGAAGCTCGTGGTCGGGAGGGTTCGCGGATCCACCGCGGTCACCAGATATCAATATTTGTTTTTATTTTTCAATTTCTCAGGAACTACTGAACGGATTTGCACAATTTAAAGCAAAGAGTGCACTCTGGACCAAGAGCTACCTCTCTGCCAAATTTGGTGTAATTCCGTTCAGCAGTTCGGGCTATAGGCGCGACAAAAGTTTCCTATGGAAATTAACATGGAGAAAACGCGTTTTGGGACCCCCTTTTTTCCCGTCCCCCGCTTGACGAATCACCCTGAAACTTTCAAGACAGGAGCTGACTGGAGCGGGCCATTAGTTTTGAAAATTTTGCGACGATTCATCAATCGGCACCAAAGATATTAGCAAATCATAAAACGCTTTTCCTATGAAAACTAGGTCCTAACTATAACTACTTACTGGCTTGGTGTGACCAAGCTTGCTTTGCAAGCGAAATGCGTAACCTGGAATAAAATCAACCACTGGTGTTTGTAGACCTCCGAGTTATCGCTTTATTTGTGCTTTGAAATATAGATATAGATAGATCTATATATATATATATATATATATATATATATATATATATATATATATATATATATATATATATCTTTTAAAACAGGCTCCACCTCTGGTACAGTACGCCACAGCCCTAGAGTGTCTTCATGCCTATTGAGGACAGATTGTGCACAGCAGCGTTTTACCTTTTATGACAACAATGAAGGGGAGACATGGGCCACCATTTGGGATGCAAATGAAGCGATCACGCTATCATGGCAGCTACGAAATAGAACATACAGTGTAAGATCTGATAGCCTTTTGTTGCTGTTTACAACTTGAAATGCTCCAATGGGAATAGGACACTGACATTTTTTAAATAATCGTGACTGTGAGCCAGCGCATTTTTAGTCTATGAAGCATTGAGGAAGGCATTTTAGCCGAAACACGTCTGCTTTGATTAAAAGAATAATCAAATAATCCTGTGAGTGCTCCGCTTTTTTCTGAAGTATATATATATATATATATATTTATATACATATTGAAAAGTACATATATTTAAAAGGGACAGGTTTGCTAGTCTACCTAAAATTCCACAAACACCGGGAAAATGCATATATGGAGCGGGTGCAAATGTACTATTCTAAAACCAGTCCCACAAACATTGTGGGAAATACATATATTTGGAGGGCAGGGCCAAGATTTCTTGTTCTAACTCGGGTCATTGGTGAAAGTGCATACATTTGGGGGAGGTGGACAGATTTACTATTCTAACTGCAGTCTCATGAATGTTTGGAAACGTGTAAATATTTTTAGATGGGATCATATTTACTGTGCTAACTTCAGACCCATGTAAATTTGGCTAAGATTTACTATTCTAACTCCAGATCCACAGACATTGGGAAAAGTGCGATAATTGAGAGAGTGGTGTTATACTAGTCTAACTTCAGTTGCACGTACATTTGGGAAAATGCTTATATTTGAGAATGACAAATTTACTATTCCCTCAAACATTGAGGAATTTGCATATATTAGGATGAGGGAAGGGGAAGGCAGTCAAATTTACTATTTGAACTTTAGTCCCATAAACATTAAAGAAAGTGCATATATTTGGAAGGAGAGGTTGCGGTGTACTATTCTAACTCTAGTCTCACAAACATTGCCAAAAGTAAATATATTTTGGTGAAGGTAGATTTAATATTTTATCTCTAGTCCCACAAACATTGGGGGAAGTGCATACATTTTTGGGGGTGGGAGGCCATATTAAATATTCAAATTCTAGTCATACAAACTCTGACAAAAGTTCATTTTCAGACAGGATCAGATTTACAATTCTAGCCCCATAAATATTGAGAAAAGTGCATATACTTTGACAGGTTAGAGTTACTATAAAAATAATAATTTTTATGTAAATATATTGAAATTTAAATTACAATTGTTTTTAAAATGCTATATTTTTATATCGTTAAGAAACTATTATTGTTGTTCATATTAAAAATACAATCTTTTGCATTTGAAAGAGTCATAGTAAATATAAAATGTGAGCCTCCATCTATATTATTAAATGCAACTGAAAATTAAAAAATGTTAATTAAATTAGCATGCATCAATTTTATTTAAATATTAATATTCTTTAATACATTACAAATATTTAACTAAATCACAATAGTTACCCAATATTTATGGTAATTATTCTTCCTAATAATAATAAAATACCCACCAATATTTCACAATAAAAAACAACCCAGTTAAATAATTAATTGAAATGTTAACACAAATCAATATTCTATTAAATTATTTAATATATTTGTAAAATTAACTTAGAAGAATAACAAAATGCACCGACAGCTAGCCCTAACACTATACCTGTCCAGACAAGGGGTGAATCAGCATCCGGTATGAGGGTAAACTCTAGGAGTCCCTCGAAACCAGAGGAGAAGGGATTATGACTATGGGGTGCATCAATGAGTTACAGGCAGCACTCATTACACACACACACACATGCACAGGTAAAGAGTCCATGTGACAGTACTAGGTTGAATGTAACATACGATGAACATTGTGATTTTTTGTAGATTTGAAAACACAGATTAGCTGTTAAGCAGTTTTCTGCACTTTAGAACTAATTTAGCTTTCACCAATTTTCTATATATCACTAATTGTTAGGTACAATCACACAGCACATTTCACCATTTTGTGGTGGAGCTGAGGGTAATAGATTCAATATATATTATCGGACTCATCTGAGGAGCTAGATTTAAACAATAAGGAGGGACTGACTCACTGGGGCCATATAACTACATATAATGGAAGACAAGACTCTATTTTAGAACACATACAGATTTAGAGTTATCAGAGGCAATGTGAATCTTTCTTATTTGCGGGCTAAGTTTGTGTAATTGCATTTACTTGGCTCCACATGCCCATCCTCACTAGACGTCACCACCATTAATAGTCTGCATTTTATAAGTTGCATCTATTTTTTTTTAACAAGTATTTTGATTGATTTTTTTCCTTAAAGAAAAAGAAACACTTTGACTGTAGAAGAATTACATATAATCTATGTAAGTGCCCAGGTAGCTGCAGCAGTGGATATGAAGATGCGAGATTCAGAGTGCAGGTTCCAGTATGTGACAGTGAAGGCCAGAGATGTCATGCGGCCACAGGTGCAGCTCAATGATAGCGTGTACAGATCTTGTGTCAAAGTTTGGGGGTAAAATCGGGATAGGATTGGGAATGGGGTGGAGACCAGGGCTCAGCTGGAAGCGGAGTATTAACTACATCCAGGCGCTTGATTCAAACAGGGCTGGACTACGGCGACAGTGGCATGATTAGGGGACGAGAGAAGGCCCATAGAGGGGGGTTGTGTTGTAGGGTCCCAGTCCAGTAAGAGGGGAAGGGCACTCGAGGGTTGTAGCGCAGGGATCAGGGAGGAAGAGTGTTGTCGTGGGTAAAACTGAGGAAGTGATCAAGGAGGGTAGTCCACGCCAAGGAGATAGGGCGCCTACAGATGCTACGTACCTCTTCAAAGTGTAAGGCCTCGCTCTTGGCCCTACCCCACTGCCAAGATGCAAAACGAGGGGGCTGGGGTGAGCACTAGCTAAGGATGATAGTACGCTTAGCAAGAAGTAGCTTAAGACTAGCAAAACGTGCCCTAACCACTACGCACTTCCCGTGTTTAAATACGCCTAGGATGCAGCCCTTCAATGTGGCTATGTCCAGAAGTTCTGTCACCTCGCAGAGTGTCCCGTGGATTGCCTGTCAGTAAGCCAGTAAGAGGAGAGGGTGGGACAGGACCAAAGCAGGTGCCGGAGGTCTTTCGAGAACTCCTGGCAGTGCGGGCAGCCTAAACACGCCATGGGGAAAAAATGGTTCCGCTGGTTCGGGGTAAGGTATGCTCTATGGAATATGGTGTATTGTATGCTCTGAAATCGGGCATTGTGGGAGACATGATGTGAGTATTCAAGAGCTCTATCCCATTCAGAGTCGCGGGGGTCCCGACCAATATCCATATCTCATTTATCCCAGAGGGACCCAAGTGGAGCTCCTGTGTGTTCCATCATGGCCCTGTAGAGCCCTGTAGAGTTATAAGTTGCATCTATGACCTTTTATTTCTGACTATTATCTAGACATTGAGTCCCTTGTTGCCCGCCTCCTCCCATCCTCTGCTCCTGTCCAACTAACCAATGTGGGATTTTAACTGATTTTGCAATCGTCATGATTCATCACTACATATTCATATTTCATGCAAATTGGTGTTTGTATTGACGTACCTATTGTTGGATGAAATATATCTGTAACTATGCTAGAGGTTGTTGCAAGTCTGCTCTGTATGTTTATTAGTTATGTAAAGGACAGTGGACATCGACATGTGCTAAGGTCTGAACAGTTCATGGAATCTAATGAACTATGTATGATGTTTACAATAATCTGTTATTTAACAGCCTATATATGACGGTGGCCTCAGATTCCTCTTTATGAGATCTAACTTTGAACGTTCATCTTGTTTAAAGCACTGGATCAGGGATGTCCGTTATATTCATAACATCCTCCTGTTTCTATGTCGACTGAGAAGTGAATCGGACGCTATGAGTTTGAACATCCAGCCTTTAGCATTGTATACAAATTATTGAGAATCGTTGTATTTGAGTTATAAAAAGTGGTACTGCACATGACACCCCTTTTTGCTGACATTGACCTATGATTCTTTAACAAAGAAGTGAGGGGTTAATATTTCGTTTATGTTTATGAACTAAAGAGAAATATTTCTATGGTCGATAGGGCACTGTACTTCAGTTTGACAAAGGTTTATTGTTTAGCCGAAACGTGTCAGTAAGAAATGGGTGAATAAATTCGGAGTTCCTAGCGGGCTGGCATTGAAAATAGCCCCTGCTCTATATTATAGGATATTGCAAGTTTGCAGGTTCCAGAGGAGTTCTGTGACTATACAGAGGAATGAGGTAGAAGGTAGAGTTCCTTTGTAATGTAATGGAATTCGATGGTGACTGCAATATCCTTTAAATGTAAGGCAGAGAGAATATTATTCCTTATAATACATTGTCACACCTAAATCATTAGTGTCTTCCTCTTTCATATTAAAGAGGTTGTACGGTTGCAGACATGAACAATAATAGCGGTTTTTAGTGTGAAATTAAACTCATCAAAAAGGAGTTAGTAATTGATTGCAAAAATATATTAGAATCAATTTATAGTAAATCAGATTAAAGAAGGTGCTGAGGCTCAGAATGGGTAGAAAAGAGCAGAGAATTTCTATTTTCCCTGCAAAAAAATAAACATGTTGTAACAAATCTCTCATTTCTGCTTCTCGCTGTTTGTTTTAGAAAAACAGATCACAATCATGAGAACTAGCTTTTATTGCCTTGTATAGAATGCAGCTGCAATTATGCTATGTGACCTGGCTTTCACCTTGAATGCTGGCTCTGGTCAATGCTTATCATCAAACCCCTTAAATGTGCCAATAGAGGGGGAGAAAAGAAGTTGTTGTGTGGTTGTCATTATTAAAATGGAGTGCATCCTGGTTATGTATTAGGCAGCACTGTAATACATCGGGACTATTAATTTGTAATTAGATAGAAAGGTACTTAACAAGGACATTATGCAGACTGTATAGAAATACTGTTGTGTCTTTTCTTTTTTCTTTTTTGCAAAGGCCTCAGCTTTTATAATGCCTGCCTGTCATTGAAAAACAGGGATGCTCTACAACTGCCTGCATGCACATCTTTGTGTTTGGAAGAAAGGCGGCTCTCGGAGATGAAAAGAAGAGCTACCGGCCATGCCCTGGTGCACACAAAGAGGCTGGCGTGTGCACGTGAACTTGACGAGCACTCTTGGAAAACAAACAGAGACCTCCCGCCAAGCGCCTGGCACTCTGCAGCGCCACATGTTTGTACCTAAGGTGCCAAGGCCGCTGTGTGTTGGGGGTCCTCCTCCGACGCCTCGGGCTGAAGTGTTGCTCTCCTGCATTTATTTGGCAGGAGCAAACATCTCATTAACAGCTGGGTGAAAACCAACAAGGGTGCCCCTTTTTCACGGTGGAGTGAAGCAGGCTGCCATGCCCGGGACCAGCTGCCTGCTCAGAACAAAGCTGTACGGAGAAAACAGGCTGGCTTCACACCCAACAGACAGCGTAGCGCACCCCGCTGCTAGGTTTGTTTGGACCCAATTCACTACTCCTCACAAGGACACACCACTGGTGATATGGGCCTTCAAGAGCTTGTGCTGGCGGGGTGGTGTTGGAGCGCTGGTATTTTGTTTCACACTTTGGTGCCATATACAAGGGGTGCTATAGATTTCTTACAGCACGCTGTACACATTTTATATATATATATGTGTGTGTGTGTGTGTGTGTGTGTATGTGTGTGTATATATATATATGTGTGTGTGTGTGTATATATATATATATATATATATATACATATATATATATATATATATATATATATATATATATATATATATATATATATATATATATATATATGTAGATGGAGCGAGGTAGAAAGTGCGCGCTCATCTATTTGCATTTCTGTCAGTCACGTTAACATTGCTCAGCAGGGGAAAGCGCCGACTGCAGAGTTGTGCAACCTGCAGTTCACATACTCGAATTGTTGCAATTCTGACTCCATCTTTTATCTTTCCGAGTTTTACAAAATGAGAACTTTTGAGGTGCAAAATAGTAGGAACTGTTATTTGCAGTACCATAAAATTGTAAAATCTGTGGTAACGATCAGTATACAGAACATGTTATTATTAAATTAGGTGAATTATTTAATGAGTGAAATAGTCATAGTCCCTGGGGTGTAAAGATAGGACCTTTTAATTATTTTGATGCTTAAAAATACAGAAACCTCAAGACATAGTTTAACCACACAAGGTTGACTGAAAAATGGACAAGCATTGGCAATGGCAGTAAATCTGGCGTTTTAACTAAAGTGCCTCCTCAGTCAATGATGGATTTAGGCTTTCAAAAAGTCATCTTACATACTCTGTCACTTACCGTAGCACTCATGCATTCATTCATACACCCACTTACTCATTCTTGTATTCATCCACTTACGGAAACACAATCAACTCACAGACAAACACAACAACATATTGAAGATCAATTAAAAAATAAAAGTAGAAAAAGAAAACATGCTGCAGCCTACACGTGGCAGGCATAGGCTTGCAATAACAAATACAATTAAACAACATAGCAGCAGATGGCAGTCTTGCAATGGTATTTTACATGGTGGTTCGCTGTTTTGAAGTGCCAGCATGGCCATCACATTTAGAACCAATGTGCTGGTCATCTTGGAATGGTAAAACAGATAAATTATGGGCAATACCATTCCATGGCAGTGACCTGGTCTAGAAGGTGTGGCCTCACGGGATGAGATGCACTGCAAGCAGCCCGTTAGCATTGTGTTGGGAGCTGCAGTATGCTCTAAAATAATCAAATGAAATGGGAAGAAAAACTGAAAGACTGGCGGGCCAGTCTTGATACTGAAGTACACTCATGTTCACATGGATGTGTGCATGATCAGACAAAATGCTGTCACTTAAGGGGAAATGCAGCCATTGTCAATGTTGGAAGTGGAATGATTGCCCCATGTGGTAGAGTATCATGGATGGAAGTATAGCTCTTATCCTATTGGCTCTATTGCATTGGCTCTGTTGCTCTGTGAGTGACAACATTGTTTTGATCTGATTTCTTTCCATCTCTTCTCTTTATTTTAAACACATATGTATGTGTGTGTGTGTGTGTGTGCTTGTGTGTAGTAGCAGCCACTGAGTAGTCATAAGTTAGTCAGAGTTTCTATGAGAAGAGTCCAATCTTCAAAATCACAAAGAAGAGACAAGGGAATAAGCCTTCTCTCACCCCCCTTCCAAGATCTGTAACTTACTTCAGAGAGAAAGACTGACAAAAAATACTTTAAAAGTCTATGAGCTGGTTTGGAGGGTCTGATCGAGCCCCCTATATAATTAATACCTGATTAGTGCAACAAGAGCCCAAACCAGGGGGAAAATTTAAAAATGTTCTTAATACTGCCCTCACACACTATGCAGTGTCATGCTTCATCACAGGGCCGCATCAAACGTCCAGGTGCAGACCAACACCTTGGACGGAGCGCAAGATATTTTTTAGGAGAAGTAAAGTGGTGAGGCAGAAAAGCAAACGGAAAGTGAGAAGATAAATATAAAGGACAAATGTTCCCTCAAGAAGGGATCTTAAAGTGCAGACAAGTGCATTCACCTTCTAGGCATTCCGATCGTCGGTGGATCTATACTGGGAACAAGGACGAACGCTGATCTTTGGAGTATGTGTGAAGACAAGATCACAGTTCCCTGATGGTCCCGGGTTCAGAGAAATGCTTTGAAACTCGGAAAATGTTACCTCTATGGAATGCCTAGAAGGTGAATTGGAGAATCTCCTGTTTTTTTGTCCTTAACACCCTATCAGGGGTGAAGAATACAATAATAAAGGGATCTACACCCTGACGAAGGCCGTATTGACCCATGGGGGCATTAGAAACAGGCCGAAACATGTTGGTTTTTGCAGCAGGGATATAGGGACATTTACCTTCCCTATGTATCCCAATGTTGATTTTTAACCCTGCCAAGGGGAACCAGGAATAAAGGTAACTGTTGGTATCTCCTTAGACAGTTTTATTCTCACTTGTCTGCACTTTAAGATCCCTTCTTGAGGGAACAATTTTCCTTTATAATTTTCTTCTCACTTCCCGTTTGCTTTTCTGCCTCACCACTTTACTTCTCCTAAAAATATCTATATTATATTATATTATTTGGACAGTATGTGCAAATCTTAACTATTCAATACATTTATTACTTATAAAAACATAATTACTACATAAATCAAAATAATCAAATAATAAAAACAATAATACTAATTAACCCTTTAAGTGCGTGTGTTGGCCAATGGCACGCCAATGCAAACCCTCCCCAGTGCGTCAGTGGGCCATTGGCCAACATGGGGGAGGGCTTAAAATGATCCTACAGTGCTAGCCCCAAAAGTTTACTTTAAAAAAAAAAAAGGCAGGGAGAGATGCGAAATTGCTTCTGCGTCTCCTCCCGCCCCCTTCTGCCCATATGTGATCTCAGCATGCTGCGAGGCAAGCTGACAGCACTTTTCCTCATCGAAGCACAAGAGAGACGCAGGTAAGCTTCGTCTTGGCCAAACCAGCCTCTCTAGCTTTCAGGGAGGCCTCTTTTGAAAGGGGATAGTCTCCCCTTTCAAATTAGGTCTTCCTGAAAGGGTTTCCTGACTGTGGATCACGGTCGTGACGGGATCCACAGCCAGGAAACCTCACTAGACACCAGTGAAGTGATGTGGGAGGGTCATCTCTAATGCAAGTGGGCCTCCCCCCTCGGGCATCTATTTTTAAAACATTTGGCGGTTTTTCCCTTATTTCAAAAAACTATAACTTGTGCCCTAAGGTAAGTATAAATAACTCGTACCCCTGCCATGCACAGTCTTCTCATCTCTCATTTTATAGTAAATGTTGCAGTTATATAATGATCGATGTCATACAAGATGTCAGTACTTATTTAATATGTGGGGTAAGTAGCAGTGCATGGTGAGGATGCGAGTTATTGTTACCTTAGGGCATGAGTTATAGTTTCTTGAGATAAGTATTACTAAAACTGTTGAATTTCTATGGTTTTGTGCATGTAAAATCTGAACCTAACTATAACGTCCCTCTAACCTTTGTTTTTTTCAGTGAATTTCAAAGGCCTTTTAAATTCTATTTCCTAACTTTAACGTCCCTGTAACCTTTGGTTTCTTCAGTGAGTATCTAGGGCAGTTTTTTAATTATAATTATTATTTCAGTACCATGCGTTAATCCAAACCCCGCTGCGCATGGCTTTTGGCCGTGTTGGCAGGGATAGGCCACAAGGCCTGGCCTAAGGCCAGGCCCTGCAACCCAACCCCCGTTAGCCCGCAAGCCTGCTCTATGCAATCCCTTTTGCAGTGCGCAGAAATGGGTCAACTGCACCCCTCCCCGCAGGCACCTACCCCAATGCCTCGCAAGGCCTTTGCCCATGCTCGGTGGGGGAATGGCCGCAGGACATGGCCACCCACCTCCCACATGTAGGCAACCCATGAGGGGACATGCAGCCTCCCTCCCCATGCCAAATACGACACAGGGCATCCCATCCCTTGATGCCACCCAATTATTAAAAGGGAAGGAGGGCCAGGTAAGGAAACTTTAGGGGATCCAGGCAAGCCACACCTCCCTGTCCCCCAGGTGTCTAGTTTTAGAAATGTCTGGGTGTGATAGGTTTCCCTGGATGGCCGCCAAGCCCGGGACCAAAAATGTAAGGGCTCCACTTGCAAAGCTAGGTCGTTTAGTGATAGATAATTTTGATGTAGCCCCAATCTGTTTTGGGCCCTTCCCCCTCGCGGGCACATGGCCCACCTGCACAAGTGTGGTAGAATTTTTATTGAGAGACCTGGGGGAACGCTGGGTGGTAGGACTTTTGTGCCGGGCACAACTCTGTGAAGAAAAATAAAATGATAATACACCTGTTTAATTATCATTTCATTTTTCCTAGGTTTGCCACAACGGTAGGAGGCGCCCCTGTATTCTGGGTAAAAAAACTTTGTGAAATCCATGCAAGTCACAGCACCCTGGACTCCCCCGGGTGTCTAGTTTTCAAAAATATGTTGGAGCAGTAGGTTTCCCTAGGTGGCGGCTGAGCTGGGGTCCCAAATTCGCAGCTGCCCACATTGCAAAAAACACATCACTTTTCAGTGGGAAAATGTGATGAGTATACATTGCGTGTGGCACCCTTTCACGTCGCGAGGATTTGGCCTACCCACACAAGCGAGGCCTCATTTTTCTCTGTAGACCTGGGAAAAATACTGGGTGCTAGGAAATGGGTGGCTGTCTACACATTCCAGGACTTTTCCTCACAGAAATTCAAGGACAAAGTGTTTTTTAATGCAAAGTTTGAGCTTTGCAATGGATTCTGGCAGTAGCGGCCGGTGTCGGGGAAAAGTGGTGAGGCAGCGCGGGGTGTTGGACAGTAACAAAATAAAACAATACAAAAAGAAAAGAACTTACCTGCCTCCTCGCCGCTCTTCTGCTCCTCTGGCTTCACTGCAGCACAGGCTGAGGCTCCCAGCCTCCCCTACGGCCAATTCAGACGCTGCTCTCATGCTGCTGGCAGCATGAGAGCAGCCCCGGGATTGGCCTGAGCGGGCTGGATTTGTGCTTCCTCCTCCATGCCTGTCATCACGATAGCCCCCACCCCCAGAAGGCTCTGTGAAGAAAAATAAAATGATAATAATCCTGTTTAATTATCATTTCATTTTTCCTAGGTTTGCCATAATGTAGGAGGCGCCCCTGTATTCTGGGTAAAAAAACTTTGTGAGATCCATGCAAGTCACCACACCTTGGACTCCCCCAGGTGTCTAGTTTTCAAAAATATGTTGGAGCAGTAGGTTTTCTTAGGTGGCGGCTGAGCTGGGGTCCAAAATTCGCAGCTGCCCACATTGCAAAAAACACTCGTATTTCAGTGGCAAAATGTGATGAGTCTACCTTGCGTGTGGCACCCTTTCATGTCGCGAGGACTTGGCCTACCCACACAAGCAAGGCCTCATTTTTCTCTGTAGACCTGGGAAAAATACTGGGTGCTAGGAAATTTGTGGCTGCCTACACATTCCTGGACTTTTCCTCACAGAAATTCAAGGAAAAAGTGTTTTTTTAAAACAATATATTTTATTAAGTTTTTATGGTACATGCCGGGCTGTGGCACCATGCATACATTTTGAAGACAATATGTATCATTACAAACATAGAAGTGTAACCCCTGCATAACCTGTAGGTACAACAACAACACCATTGCACAGTTAGTCTCAAATCCCACAAGTCCATGATTGTCAAATTGGATGAACACACTAATAGTTTTGAATTGTAGTCCGGGTTGCTCAGTGATCCATACTATTAGGGGAACATGTCCTATCATGGGTCCAGAGATGGTAAGGGGGTAGCTCTATGCCCCGGTAGATCGCCCAACGGGACCATATTTTCCTGTGTTTCTGGGGGCAGCCTCGAGCTTGGAACACTACGGGGCCTGATTCACAGAACTAACTTACGTGAAATACGTAAAGTTAGTAATTTTCGGTATTCACAGAATACACTTACCACTACTAACTTTATGTCCGCTCCCGGGCCGGAGATTCCGGCCCTGTGGCGGAATTTCCGCCTCTGGGCCGGAATCTCCGCCTCCGGACCGGAATACCCTCATTTAGGCCGTTTTAATGCTGAAACGGCCTAAGCAAGCGTATGTAGGCTAGAAAGTGTGGGCCCAAGTTGATGACGTCTAGGAGTTGAAAGAGATACGACCAGCTAAGGGAGTCAAACGCCTTATCTATGTCGGCTAAGAGAGTAGCCGCGGGGCGTTCCAGCTCCGGGGCTCTTGCCATGGTATTATGCACCCGTCTAATGTTATGACGCGTAGAGCAGTCTGGCATGAAGCCGGCCTGATCTGGGTGGATCAGGTCCTGCACACAGGTCCTGAGGCAATCGGCGAGGATTTTACCCAGGAGTTTGGGCTCAAAATTAATAAGAGAGATGGGACGGTATGACGAAGGATCTTCCGGTGGGCGACCCGACTTCAAGAAAAGGACAATCTCCACATGTCTCCAGTCTTGAGGCAGCATGCATTGGTCAAGAGCTTCATGTGTTGCTGCTAGCAGGTGTGGACCCAATGTGTTCATGTGTGGTCCAAGGAATTCCATAGGAAATCCATTGGGTCCGGGAGCTCGACCCGGGTGCATGGCAGCCAGTGCAACACTAACTTCGTCCGTTGTTAAGGGAGTATCTAGTTGGTCTCGTGCAAGCCTACAAGGGGGAATATCTCTTAAAAATTCGGCTATTGAGGCTTCTGATAGCTGCTCTTGGCGCGCATAAAGGAGAGAGAAATAGTGCACGAACTCTTCAGCCACTGCCTCGGGGGACGAGCGCAGGGCGCCATCGACACCACGAAGCACCGGAACACTCATGGGGGACTTCTCAACTTGGCATAGCCTATCGAGCATTTTACTTGATTTGTCTCCCCATCGATAAATTCGGTGCTGCGATGCCAGCCAGATTTCCTACGCCTCCCCGATAAGATGCCGCTGTATGTGCTGTTGTGTCTGGAGTAAGTTGCGTTTTAGAGGCAGGCTTGGATCTGTGATATACTGCGCCTCCAATTCTGTCAATTGCGCCGATTGCTTACGTTTTGCATTGGCGCGGAAACTAATATCGATCCCGCGGACGGTGAGTTTTAAGGCTTCCCATAAGATACACTTGGAAGGAGCTGAGGCGACGTTGGCTCCAAGATAATCTGAGACTGCTCTGGATAGAGTCTCCTCATACTCCGGGTCCTGCAAATGCCAGGGGGACATCAGCTAGTTAAAGGGAGGTTTATGGGAGTGGGTGCGGAGCTTACACAGGACCGGAGAATGATCCGACAGTCCTCTAGGGAGATGAGATATATGGGAGATCTGGTGAATGTAGCTATGTGGTGTAAATATATAATCCAGCCGGGACAGGGATCAATGGACGGCGGACATATATGTGTAGCTCAGCTCGGAGGGGTGATACTCGCGCCATATATCTGACAATCCCAAAGTAGTGGCTAGTAGGTGTAATTTGGATCTATCTGTTTGGGTTCCCGCCCCGGCTTCCGCCTTCTGTCTATGGATGACATAGTGTCATTCCAGTCCCCCCCTAGAAGTGTGAAGCCCTCTGGGAGTTCCCACCATAATCAAGATAACTTTTCTACAAAAGTAGTGCCCGGTGGAGGAGGGGCATATATGCTACCAAGATTGATGTGTTCCCCATTAAGTGTGCCCGATAGCGTCCTCCGGTATCTAGCCAGTGCCTGGTATGTACAAATGGGATATGGCGGTGTATAAGAATAGCGGCCCCTCATGATCCCCTGGTAAACCCTGCATGATATATTGTGTGATATCCGAACCTGGCTAGACAGGGAGTCTTGGTACCCAATAGATGGGTCTCTTGCAGGAAAAGTATGTCGGCCTCATATCGCTTAGCTTGGCGGAGAATAGCACCCCTCTTAATTTTATTGAGCAGTCCCCTTACATTCCATGATACTATGTTCAAGTACCCGAGCGGGGGAGCCCGTGACTGCGTGGTCATCTACCTTCTGTATATGTGAGCATTAGGATTGACATGGTGGAAATAAGACTTGACTTCTGCGCACATGCAACAACTAAAGCGATACTAACATAAAACCCTGAAAAACCCTCAAACCCCCACCCCCCCCTCCCGATGCTGCCTTAAACTCAGAGCATCTGTCGCGGTGAAGGAAACTCCAAGTCCCCAACAGGGGGGCCTAGAGCACCTCCTCCAATGATACCCAAACCACCCATATAACATTAACATTAAGTAAAAATGTCCGGGGCAGAATGACCTTGTGGCTGGACATCCACACCAACTTAAAGTTCCATACGGAGCAGGATATTACCTATAAATTGTCAATAGGCAGGAACCGAAGTCCGGGAGACAATGCCCGCCGCCCAGGTTAGGATGCTTCTTCTGGGCCGGAGGAGCGCCGATCAGAACCAGATCTGTACCTTCTTTTAGACTTGTTTCTCCTTGGTCTGTTCCGTTGTGAACTCTGGGATGAGTCCGATTCCAGCGGTGGTGGAGTATGTGACCTCAACTGCATTTTCTCATCCGTCCAGGCGAAAACGGCCTCCGGTGAATCGAAGAAATGGGATTTAGAGTTGTAATGTAAGTTGCGGGCCAGGTATAAAAGCATATACTGTATGGTGAGGTCCTGTAACCTGCGCTTCGCTGCAATGAAAGATTGCTGCTGCTGTTGTACTAGGCGAGTATAATCCGGGAATATCATTATAGCCTTTGAATCAAACATGAGTTTGTCTTTATGGGTCCTGGCGAATTGCAAAATAGAGTCTCAGTCGGCATAGTTCAAGAACCTTGCAATGACTGGTCTCGGATTTTCTCCTGGGGGTGGTTTCTTTGTTAATGCACGGTGCGCCCTCTCCACAACAAAGCATGTGGACATTTTATCCCCTGGCAGGAGACCCATTAGCCATTGGGTGAGGAAGTGAGTCATGGATGTGCCCTCGCAGCCCTCCGGGAAGCCAATGAAGCGCATATAATTGCGCCTCGCAAGGCCCTCCGCATCCTCCACTCTAGATGCCAGCTCCTTGGTCACCACTGTGAGTTTGTTAACTTTTTTCTGTAAGGTAGTTACATTATCTTCGACTGTTGAAACACGCATCTCCACCTCGGTAATGCGATCCGCAGCTTTTCAGAGGTCTTGTCATAAAAAGGAAACCTCGGATCCCACTGCGCCAATCTTGGCGTCCAGCGTGTTTCTAGCCTCCGTGATTGCCGCCAGGAGCGTCGCGTTGTCAGGCATCCTGCCATCCGCCTCTTCCCCCATAGCACCGCCTGGGGTCGTGGCATACTGGTCAAGGGTGCTCTGCTTAGTACCAGCGGTGTTTGGCTTATTCTTGCCCATGGTGATGGTGGAGCAGGTGACAGAACTGGTGCCCGCAAGGATCCTAAGATGGGGGGCCGCTTCCTTCGTCTTTCCCTCTGCTACAGGCCACAGGACACTGCTGCTAGCGTCACTGCAATGTCGCTTAGGGATTGTGCTGCAGGCCGGGCCTCACGGATTCCTACGCGTCCTGGGCCGCAGGCTGCACCAGGCCTAGCCCGGCCGCCTCCGCAGTCCCTGACGGCTGGCCAAGTAGGCCCCCTAATGGGACCAGACTTGCCGGAACCCCGGTCCACAACACGCCCCCACATGTCGTCAGCTCCCCAGGTATCGCTCTGCTGCTGGGGTCCTGTGTAGATGACTCACCCCAATCCTCGATACAATGCTGTATTCGCCTGCCAGGTACCTGGCATCCAGCCCACGGAGAGGATCTCAGCTTTTGGCGTCACAGGCCGCCCCCGCGTCGTCTCGGGCCCCAATCTAGGGCCTATAGTCCCGGCCCGTATTCCAGGCGGTGGCTCTCCCCACCACGTAGAGGCCTGTCACGATCACTAGTTGGGCGTGTCTCCAGCCCATTCACTATATGAGGTGGAGTGCCGTGGCACCAGAGCCGCCACAGGGGCAGGGCCGTGCCCGAGCCATGCAGGATTGGGCATCACACTCTCCAGCTCTCCTGCCCACCAAGGTGCTCGCCGCGACCCGCCATCTTCAATTTGCGGGGCACTGCACCATGAAGGGAGACACAGGCACAGCGCGAAGGCCTCTCCATCCAGAGGATTCTACTGGGAGGCGCCCGCAGTCAGGTACGCCGTCCCCGGCAACAGGCACACACTCCTCTGGGGCCGCAGCCGCAACCCAGAGCGGCGTCCCCCCCCCCTACCTCCGATGCCGCAATCTGGTCTCTCCTGCCCTTCAGTCTGCACGCAGGATCCCAGGCGGGGGTGTGGGGCAAGCTCCAGCCTCCAATCGGCCCTGGTTTACGGGACGTAGCAGACAATGTCGGAATACGGCGCAGTCGCCATACGTCGTCCCCTTCGCCTCTGCACCAACAGATTTACTTTCCGATCACCTACTGGGTCATCAGTATAGTTCTCAGCTCGTCTGATGCGCTCCGTTGGACAGGATTATGATGGATTTACCAGCTTTTGTGGCGTGGACTTGCGGAGCTCTGCTAAGTGTCGTCCGCCATGCTGGCCGTCCAAGCCACGCCCCCGAAAAAGTGTTTTTTTAATGCAAAGTTTGAGCTTTGCAATGGATTCTGGCAGTAGCGGCCGGTGTCGGGGAAAAGTGGTGAGTCAGCGTGGGGGGAGTTGGACAATAACAAAATAGAAACAATACAAAAAGAAAAGAACTTACCTGCCTCCTTGCGGCTCTTCTGCTCCTCTGGCTTCACTGCAGCACATGCTGAGGCTCCCAGCCTCCCCACCGGCCAATCCAGACGATGCTCTCATGCTGCTGGCAGCATGAGAGCAGCCCCGGGATTGGCCTGAGTGGGCTGGATTTGTGCTTCCTCCTCCATACCTGTCATCACGATAGCCCCCACCCCCAAGAAGGCTCTGTGAAGAAAAATAAAATGATAATAAACCTGTTTAATTATCATTTCATTTTTCCTAGGTTTACCATAACGGTAGGAGGCTCCCCTGTATTCTGGGTAAAAAAACTTTGTGAGATCCATGCAAGTCACTGCACCCTGGATTCTCCCGGGTGTCTAGTTTTCAAAAATATGTTGGAGCAGTAGGTTTCCCTAGGTGGCAGCTGAACTAGGGTCCAAAATTCGCAGCTACCCACATTCTCAAAAAACACATCGCTTTTCAGTGGGAAAATGTAATGAGTCTACCTTGCATGTGGCACCCTTTCATTTCCCGAGGACTTGGCCTACCCACACAAGCAAGGCCTCATTTTTCTCGGGAGACCTGGGGAAACACTTGGTGGTAGGAAATTTGTGGCTGCCTGCAGATTCCAGGACTTTTCCTCACAGAAATGCAAGGAAAATGTGTTTTCTAGGCAAAGTTTGTGCTTTGCACAGGATTCTGGGTAAAAAAACCTGATGAGAGCCATGCAAGTCACCCCCCCGTGGACTCCCCCGGGTAGCTAGTTTTCAAAACAGTGCTGGTTTGGTAGGTTTCCCTAGGTGTCAGCTGAGCTGTGGCCCTAAATCCACAGCTACCCACATTACAAAAAATACATAGGGCCTAATTACGATTTCGGTCGGAAAGTCTCTGACTGCTGGTCGGAGGTTTTCCGACCGACATGGTAGGTTTAAACTCCGACCGCCGCATTAGGATGCTGGCAGTTGGAGTTTAAACCTATGGGGGACTCCGACTCGGTTCCGACAGGTCAGTCATAACTGCACCATAAACGCTTAAGGACGGCGTTTCCACAGTCAAGATTATGATGTTGGTTTCCGACAGCCAATCCATGTCGGCCTTTCCGACATGGATTGGCCGTGGGAAACCAACTTTGGGGGCCCCTGGCAGGGTCCCCTTATCCCCTGGCCCTCCGCATTTTGGCCATAGGTGCCCCCCTCAACATCCCTGCACCGTGTGGCAGGCACCCTGAGGTGCCTGCCACACGGTGCAGAGATGTTTATAGACTTCCATTTTTCAATGGAAGTTTGTGCTGCGGGCAGTTTCATCCTGCCCCACAAGCTCCCATTCAAAATGTTGCGGTCACATCCTAATCGGGTAATCGGAACCGCCGACCTAAGGTCGGGCGGTTCTTTCCCCGAAACGAAGTCGGTTGGAGGCAACTCCGACTGACATCGTCATTAGGCCCATACTTTTTCAGTGGAAAATGTGATATGCCTAAATGGTGTTTGCCACCTTTTCTTTCTGTGAGCACTTGGCCTACCCACACAAGTTAGGCACTGTCTTTCTCGGGAGACTTCGGTAAACGCTGGGTGGTAGGAAATTTGTAGCTGCCTGTAGATTCCAGGACTTTTCCTCACAGAAATGCAAGGAAAATGTGTTTTTTGGCAAAGTTTGAGCTCTGCAAAGTATTCTGAGTAAAATAACCTTGTCAGAACCATGCAAGTCAGCCCACCCTGGTCTCCCCCCGGTGTCGAGTTTTCAAGGATGTGCTGGTTAGGTAGGTTTCCCTATGTGCCAGCTGAGATGTGGCCTAAAATCCACAGTGACCCACATTACAAAAAAAACATAGTTTTTCAGTGGAAAAATGTGATGTGTCTATGTGGCATCTGGCACTTTTTCGTGTTGTGAGCACTTGGCCTACCCACACAAGTTTGGCACCATATTTCTCGGGAGACTTCGGGAAACACTGAATGGTAGGACATTTGTAACTGCCTGTAGATTCCGGGAATTTTCCTCACAAAAATGCAAGGAAAATGTTTTTTAGTGAAAGTTTGAACTTTCCACGAGATTCTAGGTAAAAAAAAACCTGGTCAGAGCCATGCAAGTCACCCCACTATGGACTCCCCCGGGTGTCGAGTTTTCAAAGATAAGCTGGTGTGGTAGGTTTCCCAAAATGCCAGCTGAGCTGGGGCCCACAATTCACAGGTAGCCACCTTATAAAAAAACACCCATTCTGCAGGGTGAAATATGATGCCTCATAGGTCATGTTTTGGGGTACTTTGTGTCGCAGATGCAAAGCCCAACCACACAAGTGGAGTACCATTTATATCGGGAGACATTTGGAATGCTGAATAGTAGAACTTCTGTTATTACCAATTGAATATCTCTAGATTTGTGCCTTTCAAATGTAAGTAAGTGTGTAACACAGAAGACATTTTACAAAATGCCCTCTGAAACACATGCCAGTATGGAAACCCACAAATTCAGAGATGTACAAACAACCTTTGCTCCTAAACTCAGTATATGGTGTACATTTCAGAAATACAGAGTTTTCCTACATCCCCTTTTTCAATTCTTTATAATTTACCATAGGAATTGTGTACAGTTGGTGCACAATGGAAAACCATTGTAAGGTGCTGCTCGGTTGTTGCCTCTGGGTACCTCGGGTTCTTGGAGAACCTAAACCTATAAGCCCTATATATTCCAGCGACCAGAAAGGTCCAGAAAACATTAGGTGTATTGCTTTTGAAAATCTGCTATAGTAAGAAGAAGTTACAGATGAAAATGTAGATACAAATGGCTGTTTATTTCACCTCAATTTCAATATTGTTTTATTACAACTGTTTCTTTTTGATGGGAAAACCTTGAAGGATCTACAACAATGACCCTTTGCTGAATTCATATTTTTGTCTAGTTTTCAGAAATGTATAGCTTTCCAGGGTCTACCATGGGTTTCACACCTGTTTCTATCACAAACTGGAAGAAGGTTGAAAGCACAAAAAATAGGAAAAATGGGTTATCTCCCAATATAATGACAAAACAGTGTTAAAGAATTTCTGCCTGTTTCTGAAAGCTTGGAAGATGGTGATTTTAGCACTACAAACCCTTTGTTGATGCCATTTGCAGGAAAGAAACTAGATGCTTACTTCTGAAGCACTTTTTTCCCATTTTTCCCAAAAGACCCAAAATGTATCTACATTTTGGCTAATTTCTCAGTCCCCCTAGGGAAATTCACAAAACCTGGGTACCTTTAGACTCCCCAGGATGTTGGAAAAAAAGGAAGCAAACTTGGCATGGATACCTTATGTGGCAAAAAGTTATGGAGCCCTAAGCGCGAACTACCCCAAATAGCCAAAAAAGGGCTTACCACGGGGGACGCTGGAAGGCCCAGCAGCTAACATGTTAATTAATGGAAACAAAACATAAAAAGAAATATGGCCATGTATCTCTGTCTCTCTCTCTCTTTCTCTCTCTCTCTCTCTCTCTACATATATATATATATATATATATATATATATATATATATATATATATATATATATATATATATATATATATATATATTAATGTATTGATACTTGCTAGGTGAATAAAAAATAAATAACTAAACATATTAAAAAACTATATATATATTATATATAACTTTATCATTATATTTATATTTAAGTAGATCAATACATCAATAACAGTTAAGATGATTAGTTTATTTTTCTATAATAACAGATATCTGTCACAATGTGTAAATATGATTATAACAATTGCATCTATAAGTGCTTCACTATTGAAATATTAAGGGACAAACATTTTAAAAAAACTTCAACAATAATAAAAAAAAATTAAAAACGTCAATTTGCAGAAAAAAATGGAAAAGCCTGAGTTTGTAAATATTTATCCATGAAGGTGCATATGGTACTCTATCTGGTATATATGTTTTATCATGTTAAACTCTCCTTGTATGTATACCTGCTATGTGTGGCTATGTATCTACATATTTATATATTATTTTTCCTCCCACTGTAGAGAAAAGAAAAGTTAACTAATCTCCCCAAAACTCACCAAATTACCACTTTATGACTCATCCTATTCCTCTTCCAAAATATCCTCTATCCCCTCTCTGCCTCATCCTAAACCTCTTTTACTACTAAGAACTCCTAAATATTCCTTTCTAAACTCTTCCCCCCTCTATCCATTGTTTATCATATTCACCCAACTGACAGACTTACATGCAGAAAAGCGATTTAATGCCTAATCAGTGCTATATAAATGCAATTACAATTAAATGCAGACATAGAACCAACTCCTAGAGGGCACTGCACACCCAGCTGTATAGCAAAAGCTCCAGCCTTCAGAGTGCTTGAGATAATGATGAAATCCTGGAGGGGTCATAATCTCCTGGACGCCACAAACATAGGGTCAGTTTTTCAAATTACTTAGCGGGTGCTGCTGTGCCTCCTGCAGGCCCACACAACATCATTGGTGGTGCCCCTGCCCATTTTGGGCCCCCCAGAGCTACCCAAGACGCGGGGACCCTATCTTCCAGTCAGTTGTTTGCAAAAGGGGGACCGAGACTCCATCTCCGGGCCCTTGCTAGGAGAAGAGAGGGACACAGGACACCATCTCCAGGCCTCTGAAAAGCCAGAAGTGGGGGAAACGCAGTTGCATTCTCCCAACTGTGGTGGGTTGCCCGGTAGCACCGGAAACCCCCAACAAAAGGAAAAAATCATTCATCGCAAAGCTGCTCAGCTGCCACAGAATGTGACTGGAGTCACTCAATTATTATTCATGCTTCTGGCTAAGATTTTCCCCTAATGCCCTGTGAGGCATAATTTGCCTGCATTTCTTCTTCTTGTGGGGGGGGGAGGGGGTAAGGGGACAACCCTCACTAGCCCTTAGTGTAAAACACTTGTCCTGGAATCAACTGTGGGCAAAGTCGTAAGTCCTTTAGGGCATCAGGGGGCTTGTCCTTCCAGTTGTTAATTGCTGTTGCTGCTGCCCAGTTTCAGCACTATCTCTCCCTTGTGCAAGAGGTTTTAAAAGGATGATGGAAGGTACTAGAAGCCAGACACCCCTGGCCAATACTAGGGTGCCACATCACCTCTCCACCCCGTCCCAATAATCCTGCATGTTGGGACAGTTCATGATGGCACCATCCAGAAGACACTGGTCACATCTTCTCTAGGAGCCTCAGCTCAGCCCCTAGCTGATATCACTGCCATGGCCGTTTCCATCAAACTTCAACAAGGAGCCCCTTCCTGTTTTGGCTCCAGTTGTCTGGGCTTCCTCCATTGTTCAGTGGACCTGGGCTGTCCCAGCCCTGGTACGGTGTGAGAGTTAATTAACAAGCCTTCCACCTCAGGAGTTGAGGGAAGCACTGTTAATTACCCCCTTTGGTGTGGGGAGGCCTTTGTTGCCTTTGCTGGGGAGCAGAGTAATTAACTTGTCCCAGCATGGTCTCAAAGGCCTGGGCTATGATCCTGAGCTGAGCCAGAGAATCTGAATATTCTAGACCACCCATAAGATGTACATATATCTGCTTGGGACTGCATATCTGAACTCAGAGCACACTTTCCACCCCGTTTGATATCTTGCTGGACTTTCCAGGCCAAAGGGAAGCAAAACTACACTCTAACTCAGATTTCCTCCTATGTGTATAATAAAGTGGCACTACAGACAAAACAGTAAACCATACCTACTTTACATATGACTGCCCACTAATATTATAAGGCTTATCCAAGGTCAATATCTAACTCCACTGAGTACCCTCTGCGCCACACTACCTGTGTGCATATACTGGACTGCGCACAACAGTAGTCTTACACATACATCCCATAGACACGTGCACATGTGTGTGCACACGTGTTCATGTGCAGCCAGCTAATTGCCCCTTATCCTTACTGTGTTGTGGCGGCCTTAACTTGAAAGGCAGACACTGCAGGTAAACACAAGCAGTCCGTTTACCCTGTGATTACAGTGGGTGAGACTCAAGTAGTGCGGATTACTTACAGTAAAAAGTCCAAAACCGGGTGATCAAAAAAACAAAACATCCTGGTGTACTAGATGGGCAGAACTTATCCTGCAACAGTATGCAAACACAGCCACCATCATGCACCCACACATCTACCATCATGCACTCTAATAGCGACTATCATGGTTCCATGCCCTGACAGCCATAAACTAACACACTCAACATCAAAAACCCACACACCTAATATCAGACATCCACACATTCACTCTTGTTAATTCACACAATCAACGTCATGTGGCAATGTACCTATATCAACAGGCCACATGCCCACTAAAAATATCTCCCTGTTTGGCTCAGCACTTCTGCCCTGATTTTCCCTTCCAACATGTCTCAGTATATTTTTGACTTTTTACTTCAGCATACACGACAATCAAGCATGTGCGTTGAGGGTCTCTGTGAAATGACGTAAGACCCAGAGCAAGGCTCCGCATTATCAAACGGCATACCAAGTGTGAGTTGACTCCTGTTTTGCCATGCTGGAGCAAATGTTTGAGGTAGCAGCAACTGATTGTACTAGAAGGAACAAGATTTGTTTACCCTTTACCTTCAGTAGGAGAGACGTATAATGACCTTTCCAGTTAAAAAAGTTCTGGCAGTTCCATTCAACCAGGTCCTTCACTCCATCCTCCATGGCATGTGTTTGGTACTTGATCTCTATGGATGAGACAGAGTGACCATAGAGAACAGATGTGGTGCTCAATTTTAGGATTCTTGCATGTGTCTGGCTGACAGGATAGAGGTTGAGGATGAACCTGCAAGAAAAAAATGTCAATTAATAGAAAATCATAGAACATTCCTGTACCATTTTGCATGAGTTAGGCTTTTAGGAGTGTGGAGGATAAGAACCCCTTTTGAAGTGAAGGGCAGCACCTGTCGCTTTCCTGCTTCATTGATCCACAGAGGCGTCTGGCAGGCAGTTTTGTGTGATAGCCAGGGCGGAAAGATTCCTCTCCTTTTGAGCTATTGTTTAACAGCCTCTGACAAGGAACATTCACCTCCACTCCTTCCAGCCTAATACACAGATTAAAAAAATGTGGCTAGATAGCATATGTGAAAGGGGTGCGCTAAGCACATCTTCATTTGGTAAAATATAATAAATGCTTAGAAGATATGCCTAGCCTTGGTTCCAAGATTTCTCATTGCCAAGTGCCATGCTGCCACACTAAAGGAGGCCAAGAAAAACGTCTGCACTCCAGGGTTGGGATGCTTGACTGTCAACTCTGCTTGCCAGGTTTGGAGACAGGAATCTGAAAGTTCTACATGCTTTTAGAAGGTGCTATCTTGAAAGCTCTTGAAAGAAGGAGCCCACTGACTGCTAATGAATGGAACTATGAATTAAGGGCTGACAAGAAGGAGGAGTAGGTCATGAGGAGCTTAAGGGCCAGGAAGGATCTGCACTGCGAGGCCTTGTGGTGAGTCCTCGTGACCCTGGTCTCCCATGCAGCTCACTCTGGATTGAGGCAACCTAGAACATGCACTTGCATTTGTTTGTTTTTTATCTTCCCTGGTCAGTTTGTGGAGAGCTATGGACATCAGTTGAAGGAAGCAAAAAAGACTACCAAGGACAGACAAGAAGAAGAAGCACTTGTGATGGCTTGTAATTGAATTCTGCAATTGCATCTCAAGAAAAAAAGCACTGTGATGGCTTGGCACTAGGGAGAATTGTAATCACATTCTGCTGCTTCATCTAAAATCCCCTAAAAAGGTTACTGCTGCAACTCATGGGTGGGATGTTCATTTGGGTGGTGAACTAGAGCATGGGACAGAGGAAGAGCCGAAGAAGATTTTCCCTCTTCCTGCAGTCACAAGCAGTATGACCCCTACATTCTTCTGCCCACGCAGCCTATGTTTTCGGGTTCGGAGGTGTGCAACTGCACACAGCAGCACAGTCAAAGAATGACGCAGAACTCAGCTGGCTGGGAACATCATTGATGCCACTCCAAGAGGTCCTGTATGAACACCCACTCAAGAGGGATTGAAGACCCAGACCAGATAGCTGCGTGAGAAACCTGTGCTGAACAATTTAAAGGCACAGCGTTCAACTAAGATTATGAGGAACACAATAATAGTATCTGGCACTGCGGTACCTATGAAGGTAGCTTAGAGGCAACCTTCTCTTGCCAGGTTTATTGTTGGATTTTGAGTCTTGGGAGAGTTATAGGAGGGTGCACTTTACAAGTACAGTTGGGACAACTTAAAATATTTTGCACTGATATTGCAATACAGTCCAATTAACAATGTGGGGGTTAGTTTTGCATTCTGCATTTCAGGGATATAATTTTGCTGTGGACCATGATTAACATACCTTTTCCTTTCAAATAAAAATACTGATTGCACAGTCATTTATCAATTGTTGTTATGTGTTTGATTGGGTTCTGAGTCTCTAATCACACACTGCCTCCCTGAGTGAACCCTGGACTGCTTTGCCTATCTGTCCTGAGGGTCAAATGCTAAAAGAGTGTAATTGCCATTTACTTTAGGGTTCAACAGTAGAGTAAGCCTTGGGACACCAGAAGCAAAAGGCTCCAGTTTTATAATTTGACCCAAGCAAGCTGTAATTGCCCAGGGACTCCTGGAAAATTTACCACATTTACAATCATATTTGGCCTCACACCCATCAACATACACCCAGAAAACCACCATATACATCTACACGGTCACCATCTGATGACCCCACACCGACTATAACATGATCACACAGCCATCATCATATACCCACTCACCTACCATCCCACAGCCATACACCCACCATCAGATGGCCACACAGCCACCATCATCTGAGTAAACTGTCATCATTATACACCAGCATAACCACCATGATTTTCCCATGCACTCACCAGTTTACAGTCATTCAGCTGCTATCACTTAACCCCAAAGCCATAACCAAATGCCCACACACCTTTCACTATACATCCACAGCCACCATCATATAACTACTCCCCTACCATCCCACAATCTTATATCCATCATCAGATGCCCACACAGCCACCATCATCTGCCTAAACTGTCATCCTTATACACCAACACAACCACCATGATATTCCCACATACACACTCTCCAGTGTACAGCCACTCAGCTGCCATCATTCAGTCCCACCCATGTCCACTATCAAATGCCCATACACCCACCATCACATACCCACACATCAACTATCATACTTCCACACTAGGCCTGGGCAGTGAACTTCGCTCCGTTCGCGGAGTTTGCGGAGTTTTCAGCACTCCGCACTTCGCAGAGCTCGCGGAGTGCAGAAAACTCCACTTCGCGATGTGCAGCGGAGATTTTTCCCCGCTCGCGATCGCGGACGGTAAGTTCACGATCGCAAACGGTAAGTTCGCAAGCGCGAGCTGCCGCTCGGGTAGAATTTCTACCCGAGCGGCAGGAATACCAGCACAAACTGCAGTTTGCACTGCACTCCGCCACTCGCGGAACTTTGCGGAGGTTTTCTGTAACTTCGCAGGGGTTCCGCGTAGCAAAACTCTGCGAACTCCGCCCAGGCCTGTTCCACACACCCACGATGTGTGTGTGTGTGTGATACACCAAAACATGCAGAATCGTATATTCACTTACTTGATCATACAATTGACAAACCCACAATCATATGGCCATGCACCTGCCATCATATCCCACACACCCACCATCATATGCCAGCACACGCATCATCACACACTAACAAGCCAACCATCATAGCCCAATGTGTCCACACAATCAGTGTCACACGCCACCCATCCTCATCAAGCACACAACCAAAAGTATACAGAAACACATCAACCACAACACAGCTACAACACATATGACCACACACCAACCACAGCCAACATTATATGCCAGCACACCAACATCAAAAAACCACACACCCATGATAATATACTCACACACACACACCCGTACAGCTGCCATCAGATGCTCCTTCACCTATTATGTGGCCACACACCCTACCTTATTAGGGCCACTCACCCACCATCATACACCCACACACTCACCATTATACACCACACAGCCATCACTGTATACCAATGCACCCATCATCAGTAGCTCACAAACTCACCATTGCACACCCACCAACAGATTCCCATACACCCACCATTAGACACCCACACATCTGGTCTGAAGCAGGCTTCGCACACTGTGCACTTAAATGCACAGCAGCCATGTTCAAGAGGCTCCTGCTACATTAAAATGAGATCAGTAAAGTGTTTCATTGCTTCCAGGGATATAGCTTCAGGGGGCTGTTTGTGGTGTGACACCCACTAAATAAGTGCATTCTTGACTTGGTAGTTCAATCTGGGGGCCCTTGGTTGTATCTGCTATGTCTGTGTTGGTTTTTCTTATCCACATTTTTCTAAGAAGGTTTTAACTTGCGTCAAGAACTTAAAGATATTTGGGGCCAGATGTATCAAGTGTTTTCCCGTTCACAAACGGGCCGATTCTCAGAATCGGCCCGTTTGCGAACGGAAAAAAGCCTTTTGGGATGTATCATCCCAAAAGGCATTTGCAAAATAGGTAATCCCAATTTTTGCGATTACCTATTTTGCGAATGCATTTAGGGAATCGCAATTTGTGATTCCTTAAATGCAAAGCAGGAAGCAAGAAAATATTGTGACCTGGCTTTAAGGAATTGCAAATTACCACCAACTTCTAGTTGGTGGTAATTTGCAAATTCCTTTAAAAATGCACTTTTTAGCATTTTTCTAAGTGGCAAGTGGCGCACATACATGCCCTTGGGGCATGTATGTGCCCCATATGTGCACACATGCATATTTCAGGGGAGCAACAGGGTGTCCTTTTGGCACCCTTGCACCCTTGAAATTGCATGCGCAATTTGCGAGTACCTATTTGGTACTCGCAAATTGCGAATGCAATCCTATTCATTCCTAAGGGCCTCTAGGCCCATAGGAATCAATGGGAAGGTATTCCTTAATAGCGAATCGCAATTTGCGATTCGCTATTAAGGAATATGAAGGATTTGCTAATTTTTTGGCAAATCCTACATACATTGCATTTTGCGATTCTTAAATAGCGAATCGGTAAAATTCGCTATTTAAGAATCGCAAAAGCAATTCTTGATACATCTGGCCCGTAGTGACTAATTTACAAAGAAAGATCTGCATCCTTGGAGATACTCTTGTCATCGAGTTCAGATTTACTGCTTTTTCGAATTCACAAATATTGGCAGTTGTAGGCTTGGAAAGCTGCACTAGTCGCAGCTTTCCAGGCATACTACTGCCAATGTCGGGTAACATATTGGTCATGTGACATTTTTCAATTTTACTGTCTCCAAAGTGCAAAATGCGCAAACAGTGCATTATCCCACTGGAAAAACTCGCTTTACAGTTGCACTTTTTTCCTCCATATGGAAAATATTTTTCTGCGTGGAGAAACCAATTCCCCTACACCTCACAACATTTTAGTGTACCTTTAAAAGGGGATTTATTCTAGCACTTTGCTGGAGCAACAACAATTTCATAGGTAGTAAAGAGTCAGACATGAGTTTGAGAATGCCCAACAACTCACAAGTTGGTGGGCATTCACAAACTCTTAAGGAATATCATGGTTAAGCCTCCTATTCTACTTGCACAGGACTTACCACTGCATACCTTTATGCGGTTGTGATGCACATTTATGCAGTGCAAAGTGCTAGATGCCCTGTGGTGGACTTGGTCATAAATTTGGCTTTGGGAAATGGGCCTCAATGTCTATATATTATGGGATGGAAAAGTGCAATGTAAATCTAAATGGCTCTCGTTTCTGTTTTTTTTTTTTTGAGAGGTAAGTTGTGAAACGGGACTGGGGATTGGTTCGTGGCTGTGTAACCACATTGGACCTTGCATTCAAGCTTTCTTATTTGATATCTGTGCAGAGCAAGAGCTCCGCCATTGGTGCTCAGCGTGATTGGAGCTTTTCTATTGGTGATCGCGACATGGTGGTCATTGCAGGTCTTTTTGGCAGCTAATGTGAATGAGGTCCAACCTCCTGTGTGTAAAGGATAAGCTCTTATTGGAAATAAACGTATTGCAAGAGCTGCTGATTGAGCTCTGCTATTGGTGTAGCGTTAACTGGAGCTGCCATTGCAGCTGTCATTGCTGCACAACTTTTCTACTTTCCTTATCATTGGTGGAATTTTGGTAATCAATTTCAGTATTTATGGAGATGCCGAGTGGCAATGGCATAGCGTGATACTCAAGGAGCTGTTCATTTTATCTGCTGTCTTCCAAAAACCTCTATTCTTCAGGAAATCTGTCTGGCATTTGACTCATCTTCTGTGCATTACTTTTCACAAATTACAAATTACGGTGATGTGCGAACCTATATGTAATGTATGACACCGGTGACTAATTTTTTTGTTTTGCCGGGGAAAATATTTGTTAATATAAACATTGTATTTATTTGTGCAGTTTATTAGCAATATGTCAGGAATTGTTCCACCTCCTTATTTCTAGCTGCATCGGGTGAACCACCTATGGATTGGGAGACATGGGAAGCTGTATTCTTAGCTTATGTTGAAGTGCTGGATGGAGAGGAGTGTGGACCAGAGAGAAAGCTTGCTTTATTGAAACATTGCTTAGGTGATTGTGGGTTAAATAGAATTTAAGAATTTACCTGTTCTAATTAATCCTGGGGAAATTTATGTCTATGGGTATGAACCTAAACAGCTGTGCATACGGTATGGCAGGAAGATCAATACTGTTATGGAGAGATTTAAATTTTACTCTAGGAAGCAACATGAGGAAGAATCTATAGAAGAATATGTGTCAACACTTAGGGGCTCATTATGATGGCGGGCGGACCTGAGTCCGCCTGCCATCGTGGCGGTGTTTGGGACCGCCCGCCAGACATGCGGCGGTCCACCACTGCAATTAGGATGCGCCCGCCATACTGGCGGGCGCATCCAGGGCATTTAACATTGCGGAAGGTGCTGCTGGCTGCAGCACCGTACGGAATGTTAAAATGTGATGCTGTGCATTTCCCTGCACTACGTGGCAGGCACCACGAGGTGCCTGCCACGCAGTGCAGGGAAATGCAGGGGGGTACCATGGGTACCCCCCCAGTGCAGCAACACCCCCCCAATAAAGGGGGCCCGCAACGGGCCCCCAAACCCAATCCCCGGCAGCCTTCATGGCGGCATTGCCGCCATGGAAAGGCCTTTTTTTACCCACATCCTAATTTGGTGGACGGTGCCTGCTAGGCACCACCACCATTTTATTCACCCTGCACCATCCGCCAGGCAATCGGTACGATTGCCTTTGGCGGTGAAGCAGCGGACAGACTTTGCGTCCGCCGCGGTACCCACTGCCATCCTAATTGGGCAGTGGGTAATTCGCGGTGTGATGTCGGAAGGACCGCCACCGCCGGGCCGGTGGTGGCGGGCCTTCCGCCATCCTAATCGGCCCCTTAGATCTTTACCTGTAACATGTGACTTTGGACACATCACAAATTTTGAGAGACCAAATTTTGAGAGACCAATAATAGGAAAATACAGGAGAGATTGTGGACCACTAGTGACATGTCTCTTAATACTGCTATTGAAATGGCAAAAGCAATTGAGCATTCAGAGAAATTTGTGCAGTAAATTAGAGGAAGTGCATGCACTGATGTTCATGTATTTCAAAAAATAGTGGGGACAAAACCAAAAGAAACGGTTGGCAAAGAAATGACACAAGACCAGTGTTGCAAAGATCTGGGGGAAGAAAAAAGCGGCCTTGTGTTATAGGTGTGGCAGTATGTCACATCTGGCTAACTCAAAGCTGTGTCCTGCTTTTGATAAGGTCTCCTCCAAATGCAATAGGAAAAGGCATTTTAACAAAGTAGGCAGGGCTTTTGTTAAGAAGGTTAATATTGTACAAGATTATGATGACAGGGAGTATGTTGATGATTATCAGTATATGGACCCTAATACTGTGCTTAGTGTTACTGATGGCCTGAACAAGAATGAGTTTACTGCATGTAACATACTTATAGATGAAGAGAGTCTTAATGTTTTAGTAGACACTTGCTCATGGTACACTATTATCTCACTAACTATAGTGGAGGAGAAATGGTATAACAAAATTCTAATACCAGCTGATATAGCGCCTGGTGGATATATAGGTCACAAAATTGATTTGGTGGGCTATTTTTTGATGAATCTTGTTTTTTCTGGAAGACATACCTATGGCAAGGTGTATGTTTCTAGAAACTGACAATCCTTGTTGGGTTGGCCGCATCAAAAGGAATTGGGTATTAAATTAGACCCCCGGGTGGATCCCCTGTTTATATAATTGGGAGTTCTGGTGGAACAGCTGGAGGACCAAAAGTCTGTTTCCAATCAGATTCCTTTTTAGTTGGCCTACAAACAAAATTTTATGAGGTTTTCATTAATAAATTGGGAGAATACCAAGATTTCAAACATCTCATCAAATTACATGCTAATGCTGTCCCTGTTTGACATAGAGTCCGGAATGTTCCACTCACCTATAGAGGGAAACTTAAGGACATGTTGCAGGATATGTGCAAAAGAGGAATTATTGAACCTGTGGAATCCTCTCCATGGGTTTCTCCAGTTGTCATTTCTGTAAATCTTTTGGGCGAATTGAGATTGTGAATTGAATTGCACAGCCTTAATAGTGCCATCTGGGTGGATGCTCATCCTCTTCCCAACTTGCATGAAATGGTCACAACCTTAGCAGGTGCGAAGGTTTTTTCTACTATAGACTTGGCTAGTGCGTATCATCAAGTTGCTCTAGCGACTCACTCCAAACATCTTACAGCATTAATCACACCTAAAGGTTTATTTAGGTTTTGTAGAATGCCATTCAGGTTAGCCATGCAGCATTGGTATTCCAGAGGATGATGAAGGAAACTTTTGAGGGCATTGACGGTGCAGTGACTTTCCAGGATGAATTTGTGGTTTTTGGCAAAACTGCAGAGGAACATGATTGTAATCTAAGCAATGTTTTAACAACATTATATGTTAAAGGTCTTACATTGAGATCTGAAAAATGTGAATTAAGAAGATTAGAAGTAGAGTATTTAGGTCATCTAATTAGTGGGAATGGTACTAAACCTAAGCGCAACCATATGGAGAATATCATGAATGCTCCTGTACCTAGCTGTAAGGAACAATTAGTTGCATTTCTAGGTTTAACTGAATTCTATGCTAAATTAATTCCTAACTATGCTTCAAAGGTTGATCATTTCAGACCATTGTTCAAAAGAATGTGAAGTTTGTATGGAATGACAGCATGACTGCTGACTTTATGGTTTTGAAATCATTCATCAGTGAGGCACCTTGCCTTAATCCGTTTGTTATTGGCAAGGAGTGTGTAGTCATGCAATTGTGGCTTGGGAGGTGTTTTGATGCAGAAAGACAATGGACTGGAATGGATTGTGGCGTATGCTTCAAGGGCATTGCGTGATGTTGAGAAAAATTATTCAGTGATTGAAAGGGAGCTATTAGATTGTGTATGTGGTGCGGAGAACTTTAGAACCTTTTTGTGGGGGGACAAAAATCACCATTAAAACTGACCCTAAGCCTTTACTCCATCTGATGGCAACTGGAGGGGGCCAGGCCATCACGGCAAGATTAGCTAGACTAGCTTCTAGATTGCAGAATTTTCAATACTGCTTGGAGTACGTTCCAGGCAAAATAAATATGCAGATTGCGTGTCCAGACTACCATTGCCAGAGGATAATCCTATTTATGATGAGGGTGAGGAGCATGAAGTAGCTTTCATGTTACAGGATATTATTATTTTGGATTTGAAACATCCGGTAGTACAGGAAACCAGATGGAAAGTGGAGATGGAGAAAGATTTGAAATTGTGTTAAAGTGATTATGTTCATTAGGAATGGGTGGCCAGATGAAAGGAAAATCCCAGGAGAGTTGATGTTTTTTTTTAGGGTGTGAGAAGAGTTAGCTGTGGAAAATGACATACTGGTAAGGGGTGACAAGTTTATACCACCTTTGAACTTAAGGAAGACTGTCATAGATATTGCCCATGAAGGACACATAGGCATTTCTAGTACTAGAAGATGAGCCAGAGGCGTTTTCTGGGGGCCAGGAATAGATATTTGTATTGAATATCATGTCTGTGATTATATTGAATGTGCATGAAGTGACAAAACTCAAAGAGCATTAGTTCCTGAACCTCATCCTGCGGAACTTCCAGTAGTACCTTGGCAGAAGCTTGGATTGAACCATTCAGTGTTCTTCATAGGCAGAAAGCTTTTGGAATAGTCATGAATAATTATTTTTCTAAATGGCCGGAGATTAAAAATGTTGAAGGAGGTCACATCAGAATGTGTTGTAACGTTTCTAGATTACATATATACACAAAATATTATTTAAAAAAATATAGTGTAAATTTATATACGCTTAAATGAATAACCTTAATACATTCAAATATATATATATTAGAGTTAAACATAATCCTTAATTAGCCTCCACCAATTAAAGAACAAACTGCCGAAGAATTCAATCCACACACATACCAACCAATAAAATTAAACGTAAAACAAAGTAACCGATTGTACTCTCAAACTAATTAAATAAAGACTAGACAAATCACCAAACCGTAGGAGCAAAAACGGTACACCTAGAAGGCACCTACACTCTGCTGATTTCTACATTGAAGTTGCATGAGCTACATAAAATGGACCATGTACATGAGAAAGTGGGTAAAATAAACCCATTAAATAAAAGTGCAACCAAACTATTTCTCTAATGGTTAACTTAAAATAACCTACTAAACTAAATATTTGTCTTTATATCTCCAAACTTTAGGTATCATTACAATAACATACCGCAACGATGTACTGAAAACCAAAAACACAACTTCCAAACAATAAAGTCGACAAAAAAACTGCAAATTTAAGTAAATATAATTAATACTTAAATAACTCAAAACCCCTAAATGTTAAAAACTAACACCCAAATACAGCAACAAATAATGCAATTGTTGTTGTAAATGTTAAATTAAAACAAACCTTCTCTATTCAACATGAAAAAACATTTTTTTTTTTTTAAACTGTTTATTTAATAATTTTCATCATGTGTAACAAACAGTACAGCCTTTGATAACCATTGGGTTGACATGCGTTTGTCTGGCATAGTGACCTCTCTTATCTCTGTACAATATCAAAACGTCAGGTGGATGAATCCTAGATAGTATACAATTACAGCAAGGTTACATGTTTCGAGAACCATACAAGAAAGATGCATTTGGAACATCAGGGGTACATTTCAGCAGGCAGGCATCACCATATTACTTACATATCACGTAAATTGTGCATCACGAATCCCCCAGTTGGCAGCGGCAAAACAAACAAAACCCCAGAGCATATGACAATAATAATTGAAGGCATGTCACTGAACTTTAGCCCGGAGGAGGGGAGTACGGGGGATAGGGGAAAGCATGTTTCACACACCAGTCAAGCGACATTTCCCAGAGGGTGGGTATCTGACCTATCCGAGTCTTGCATGAGGAGATAGCCCTGGAGAGGACCCCATATATCCCCGGGCCTAGAAGCACGTGGGAGCGTTTCAGCATAAGTTGTTAGTTGCTCCTGACAATAAAGCAGGTCCTTCAGCCAATCCTTGAATTTCGGAGCTCTCCCCCTGCCCCACCTACAGGCTACTCTGCGCTTGGCCAGCAAGAGCGCCACGGCAGTGAACTTGCGATGTGTCTTGGGTATCTGTGCTGTATAGCCCAAAAGCGCCACCAAGGGATCTCTCTCTAGTGTGCAATTCGACATTTCTCAAGTGCCTCAAAGACCTGCCCCCAGAACTCCTGTATCTTTGGGCATTCCCATGCTAAATGTATGAATCCTGCCCCCGACCTTCCACATCTCTCACAGTGATCATTATCAGACAGTTTAAATCGACACTTTTTGGCAGGTGTATAGTACAGACGATGTAGGAATTTGTAGTGTATGACCCGCAGTCTACAGCTAGCGGAGATCTGTGAGGTTTGGAGACAACAGTATGTCCATTGTTCGTCAGTCACCTCCCTCTCTAGCTCCACATTCCAATGTATGCGGGCTGGCCTAGTAGCCTCCGTTTGCTGCGTACGTATGCTGTTGTATAGTCTAGATACTAGGTGTTTTCCGTCCGTGGACCCCAACAGTTGGTGCAACGGGGTAAGGTTCGTGGGTTCCTGTGGGAAATCTGGGATAACCGACCGCACTCCCTGTCTGAGTCGAATATATAGGAAAAGATCTAGAGGCGAGGGTCGAATCCCCTGGAATAAGTGGTCTGAAGAGCGGAATATGCCATCATGAAAAAGGTCACCCCATTTAGTAACATTGATCCGTTCGCATAATTTATGGAATCCCTTTTCCTGCAACAGTGGCACGCAGGGATGATAGGACAGTGGGAGCCGCGATGAATATAACAAAGGGGAATCAAGAAGGTCTGTGATACGGTTCCATGCAGCAACCGTGCCTGTGACCGTGGTGGGTGACGCTGCGCGAGTACGAATAGGGGCATGTATAATACCATTCAAGGGTATGGGGTCAGCGAGCCAATCCTCCGTAGCCACCTGCGGCATGTATCTGGGGGGGTTAATCCAATAATAAGCATAATGAGCTTGCGCGCTTAGGAAATAGACTTCAAAGTCTGGTATATCAAAGCCGCCCTGAACATAGGGTCTCGTGAGGATGGACCATCTGAGCCTCGGCTGTTTACCTCCCCAAAGCAATCTCAGTAATTCAGTGCGAAGAGTTTTAAAAAAATAAGGACCAGGGTTGTAAGGTATATTCATGAAGAGGTATAAGAACTGCGGGAGGACAACCATCTTTATCAGGGAAGCTCGGCCTGCGAGCGAGAGAGGGAGAGAGATCCAGCGAGTGACATTGCTGGTAAGTTGTGTGATAGCCGTGCCATAATTGAGCCGTATGATGTTGTCTCTGTCTCTAGTCAACTGTATACCCAGGTAGCGAAGGTCAGCATCGCACCATTCCAACGGGAAATCAAGTGCAAATCTAGTAACCGCAGGTGTCAGAGGAAAAACCTGAGACTTCCCCCAATTAATATTGACCCAGGATAACCTACCAAAGACAATGAATTCCCGTAGTAGAGGGTTGATGTTTTGTTGGGGATCCCTAACATATAGTGTAACGTCATCTGCATAAAGGGATATCAAAATGTGACGCAGACAACAGCAGAAAGCCTTGTCCTGGTGGTGCTGACAAAGCCTAGATGCCAATGGCTCAATCGCTATGGCAAAAAGAAGTGGGGATAACGGGCATTCCTGCCGGGTGCCTCTCGTGATGGAGAACGCGGGAGAAAGATGACCATTGATCAACACTTTGGCAGTAGGCTGTTGATATAGTAATCTGATCCAGGAGAGGAACAGGGGGGGGAAGCCCATACGCTGTAGTACTCCGAAGAGATAGTCCCACTCCACAGAGTCAAACGCCTTAGTGGCATCTAAAAAAACTGCAGCTCGTGGGAATTCAGGTGCTACATTCTGGAGCAAGGAGAACAAGGTACGAAGATTATGGGTGGTGGCGCGTCCGGGGACAAAGCCCGACTGATCAGGAAGGATAAGTTTATCCATTAAAAGAGTTAACCAGTTAGCCAGGACCTTAGCTAATATTTTCGTGTCGCAGTTGATAAGCGACAACGGTCTATAGGGGTCACAGGACTCGGGGGGCTTGCCGGGCTTCAAGAGGGATGTAACCAGCACTTCCCTCATCGAGGGGGGGAGCACACCATTCTCTAAGGATTCCTCATATACTTCTTTAAGCACTGGATCCATAATGTCGATATAATTTTTATAAAATTCAGCGGGTAGGCCGTCTAGGCCCGGTGCCTTCCCATTTTTCAGCTGCGTTATCGCCTCTCTGATTTCGTCCAATTCAAAGGGGATGCATAGGAATTCCCTCTGTGTATCGCTTAGCCACCCAAGTGCCACATCTCCCAAGAAGCTATCAAGGTCCACTGACCCAGTCCGCTGTGTGGTGTACAGCGTGTTATAATGTGAGGTGAACGTGTCAAGTATGTCAGTTGTATCTCTCTGTACTACCTCCCCCGGTCCTTGAATTTCTAGTATGTGAGTTGAGAAGCGGGGGCGCCTAGTCACTTCAGCTAATGCCTTTCCTGGCCTTTCACCTTCACCGTATCTACGGGCCACCTTGTGCCGCAGCATCCTTATATTCTGACAATTTCTCCCGGAAGTCATATTACACCTGTCCTGTTTCCCCTGCCCCCATCCGTACCTCCAACATCTTCAAGTCGTTTTCAAGTTTCCTGAGCGTTCTCTGTATATCCTGCAGCACACCAAAACCCTTTGAGATACAGAACCCTCTGATTGTGGCCTTGAAGGCCTCCCATATCGTCTCCACACTATCGACTGACCCCTTGTTCCGTAGGAAAAAATCCTGAATCTCCTCCCCCAGTTCACTATGAAAGACCGCATCTAGCAGGGCATTAGGCTGTAACCTCCAGCTAGGCCTGGGCTTATCATATCCTGGAGGTATGAGCGTTATCTTCACGGGGCAATGATCTGAAAATGTTCTGGCAGGATGCACAACATCCTTGATAACCGATCCTAGACCTCTTGAGAGTAAGCAATAGTCCAGACGAGCCCATGTCCCAGCATGTGTTGTAAAATGCGTGCCTTCTTTGACCTGTGGGTGTGTATAGCGCCAGCTATCTATCAGACCCCCCTCATCTAATATTCCCTGCAATACCGTGAAAGAGTGATTATAATGGTGCGAAGCTGTGTTGGACCGATCCAGAGCCGGGTTAAGGGCTACGTTAAAGTCCCCGCCCCAGATTATATGGGTGGATCCTATATTTACAATTTTTCCCCAGATGTTGGTAAAGAACTCAGGAGTGTCTACATTAGGGCCATAACAGTTTGCTATCGTGACCGAATCTCTTCCCAAGCGTCCCCATGCTATCACATACCTCCCCTGGGGGTCCATTATCGCACCTGCCAATGCAAAAGGTGTCTGCTTTTTGACTAATATAGCCGTGCCAAGAGCATAAGAGGAATAAGAGGAAAATAGTCTATTTTCCGCCCACTTGCTAGCGAATGTGGCTGGAGAGTGTGGGTTAATGTGTGTCTCTTGAAGCAGAGCAATGCTTATCTGTTGACGGTCCAGATAGGCTAGGATCTGTCTACGTTTTCTCGGGTCCCCTAAGCCTCTGACGTTCCAGGACAGTATTCTCAATTGGGATTTATCCACCAGGTTCATCATTCCCTCTTGTAATACAGAATCTGCTATATGGCAAAGCAATACATAGTAATAAGCGAACAATTAGAGAGTCACATTTGCGAAAGAATTGCTGTAGGCTACGCTTGTCAAAGCATTCATTAACCCATAACCCTACCCCCCCTCCCACTGAAGCATCCCAATCATGCCAGTTACATTCAACCCTCCCACCTCCCTAGTACCCTGTAAACAAACCATTATGTTGAACTTCTCTGGTCAGGGACCAGAGTGAGCCTGATAAGGGGGATCTCCCGTCGGGGGAAGTACTGCTCGGTGGCCCACGGATACCTCTCGCTGTTCAGGGAGTGTTTATGCTGTCAAGCAAGTCCCCGAAGAGGCGTCGAGGGTGCCTGGCTGCCTTTGGACCTTGTGTCCCGTCAGAAGGTAGGTTTCGCCCCCACCTTCATACGTCCCAGGGATGTGAACTCATATTGTGCAAACGTCCGACGCGTTGCAGCACCACGGTGTCCCTTTGTATCCACGAGAAGCAAACAGCAGGCAACCTTCTGTCATAGCGACCATCAGTCAGTGTTCGGTGAGTGTGATCTTGGCGAATCTTCTGGTGTGGTTGTTGCAGTCTTTTGTCCCTTGAGCTTTTTTAGAAATTCTTCAGCTTGTTGAGGCTTTGTGTAGAACATTTGTTGACCTTGGTACGTGACCCGGAGGCATACAGGATACAGCAGGGCATAATCGATTTGGGCCTGTCTTAGCTGTTGTTTTACAGGGAGGAATTTGCGTCGTTCTTCCTGGACATGTGCCGTGAAATCAGGATACATGGCAAAGGGCACCCCTTCAAAATGCAGTTGTTTCTTCTCTCTCGCCACCTTCAGGGCCACATCTCTGTCCCTGTAGTTCAGAAGACGCGCAATTATGGGTCTCGGCGTACTTCCAGGGGGTGGCCTCAGCCCAAGGGATCTATGGGCCCTTTCGACAATGAAGTGAGGGGAAAGAGCTTCCGCCCCTACCACCGCCAGCAGCAACCTCTCGATGTATTCCTCCATTTTGCCTGTGTTTGTGCTTTCCGGTATTCCTAGGACGCGGATATTGTTCCTTCTGCTTCTCGCTTCAATATCCTCATTCTTGGCAGCTATGATCTTTAGTAGCTTGTCCATCTGCTGCACTGTGCCTTGGATGTGGGTCGTGGCGTCTTCAGCCTCCGATATGCGTTGCTCAGTGTCTTTTTGCGCGTTTCATGACTGTCTATTTTATGGACTATCGTGTCCATGCGCGTGGTCAGGGTGTCCATTTTGCCAGCAATGCTCGCGAAGCCCTGCCGCATCTCCAGAAGAAGTGCTTTCATGTCTTCGCCCTGTGGAGGCTGTGAATCCTGCAGCTGCCCTTCAGCGCCCTCATTCACCCCTGCTGCCGGCATACGAGCGTTTTTCTTCGCGTCGAAGGTGAGACGTGGTTGGCGCCTCTGGCTTCCCCATCATATATTGCCTCGAGATGCAGGAAGCGGTGCAAGGCCCATGGGTGGTGTGGTAGCATAAGGGGGGCCTTCCCGGGGCACCCTCCAATAGCTGTGATTCTTCAGTAAGGGCGCTTATGGGGGTAGAGCACGGTCCGCCGGCGTTCCAGGATAGTCACGTCACTAAATCGGTGGCAGGGTTAGTGTGTTCTGCGTATCCGTGTGTGTGATTAACCCACAGTACCGTGTGGTGTTAGAGCAGCAAGCCGTGCGCCTCTCCCGGCCTGTCAGTATGGCTCCGGTATTGCAGCGGGCGGTTTTGCTCCCTTCGCGCAGTCAATAATCAGGGGGTGTTTAATATCACTTATGGGTAATATTACATGCGTGCCAAGCTCTGCATTGCACAGTATGGATCCTTCCTTGGTATGTTGCACCCCTCGCACCGCATCTATGACAGCCGCTCTTGTAAAATCCTAGTGTGGCGCTGTCACCACTTATGGCGTTTCCTCCAACCACATGGCATTCAAAGCCAGCGCTACATCGCCCTTCATGTCAGATATCAGCTTTGTGATTGCAGAGAGAAACCAAGATTGCTGCCTGATGCTGCTGTATGCGCCCCAACGTGCAGGTGTGTGTGCGCTATTACAGAGGCACTCACGGCCCTGCAGCCGCCGCCATTTCAGCCCGCCGGCCTGCGTGCCTCATGGGAGCCGCGGTGCTTGCGCACAAGTCTACCCCCAGCGGCAGTGCCAGGCTGCTTAGTGACACGTCGCGGTCACCTTTATTCTTGGCGGTTGCAGCCGCGGTCCGCGTCGGACGTTCCCCAAACTCGGGTCGCTGATTCCCCAGGCTTCAGGCTCCCCGTGCCGATGCTGTGTCGGGCGAGCCCCGACGTCAGGACAGGATAATGATCAGGATATCGGCGCCAGGCTGCGGGAGCCTCACACAGTGGCGGCCATTCCGCTCGTGCACCACCTAGCGCCCCCATGAAAAAACAACTTGAGTGACATCTTGACAAATCACAGCAAGAAAACAAACAGCAAGTTAAAAAGACAGCAACGATGTACGTATACAATATAAACTGTAAAAATACTTTTAGAACTGTAAATTCCAAGCATTTGAAACGTTGAGAAATAAATATATACTTCTACCATTTGCAGATACAATGTCAGAAAAAGCCACATACATCACCTCCCAGCAAGGCAAAAAATTATTATCGCACGTGTGTTATACATACAGCCAGGAGAGCACAAGCACTGAAAATATACATTGGAAATGTATTATGCTAATGCTTGTTATGGGAGGGCTACAACTAGAAATTATGTGCTAATTAATGTCAGGAAGCACAGCTAAGACCTGCTAGAAGCTAGCAGTAGCTCCCAGGAACCGACGTGTTCTGATGTCACAATGTCTGCTGCAAGAGCTAGCAGTTGAGGGGAAAAGCAGACCAAGCCATGTAACATAATTAAAGCAGCTGTTCAAAGAACAAAAAACAAAAGGTTGCTTTTCTTTCTTCTGCTCTGTTTCTCTAGCTGCACATTGACAAGGAGAAACAAGAAATGTATGGCAATGTTCATTTTTGCACTCCTGAGTAATTATAGAAAAGTTTGAATCTTTCTGCAAGTTATTACTGCTCATTTATTTTAAACTAACTTGTATCAAACTGATTCTCATATCTTTTTGCAAAAAATATCTGACAGCTCTCTCTTTCATATGAAAGAGCTACGCACTAAAGATTTAAGTGGTTTGTGATAAAGGTGATGGTGTGAACATTTATTATAAGGAATAAAGAACCACTTTGATAAGGATGTTCTAAGTAACCACAGAGTTTGATAACCTTGTAAAGGAATTTGGCCTTCGGCCTCGTTCCTCGATATGGTCATGGAACCCCTTGATGACTTGCAATATCCTAATAATATACGGAAAGGGATACTTTATCACATATATTTTACAAAAAAATATATACATTATTACAAAAATATTTACTTTTATTCTATGTTAATTAAAATGTGTATGCTAAAAAATCATAAATTGTATTAAACTACATGGAGAAATGTGAACTATATATGTATATGTAACATTACATTACAACATTTATTAACATAAAAAAATACATATGGAAAACGTAGTGTAAAAAAGTATGTGAATGAATGTTATATGTAAAAAATAAACAAGCCACCCTGAGTCGGACTAGTAACAACGGAATGCAATGGGGTCCCTTTTTAAAGGACAAATTCCCTCACCCACCCGCAGGTGGTATGCTTAATCATCGGGAATCTCCTTGCTCTGTGAACCTGGTCGCAGTGCGAGCTACAACCCCCTCACTGTGAGGGAGGAGCTCAGGGATGTTTTCGTTTGCGATGGTGGGGAGGTATACTAAAACCTTCAGATGAGCTGGGCGAGGAGGTAGTGTGTAAAGAGAGTGACAGTGCAAATAATACTAACTCCTTGGTGTGTTAAAGATTACTTTTAATAGGGCACCCAGGGGTCACAATTAAAAACTGAGAATGTGGGCCATGGCAGGAAGAATCAACCTAACATGGTCTCAAAGTGATCAATTGGTCGACATGTTTCAGCCTCAATGCCCTCCGCAGAGGTACCGTGGCTTTCTTCAGGACCAGGTGAAATGTGAGATAGTGTGAGTGTGTAAGTTTAGCCACCAATCCAAGTATGGTGGTGTAGAAAAGGATACAACCAACTAATGGGTTGGTGCATCAATCGAAGGATACTGCTGTTCAGCGTCGTCCATGGCAAATGGCTAACTCACCCTCGGCGCACGCACTCGAGGTGGCTTCCAAAACCTTCAGAGGAGCTCCTCGTAACCGGTTCGAGGCCCGGGACCTCACTGCCCCGGTTGCACGAGCCGGTTACGAGGAGCTCCTCTGAAGGTTTTGGAAGCCACCTCGAGTGCGTGCGCCAAGGGTGAGTTGGCCATTTGCGCTCCTGACAATATGGAGATGACGCTGAACAGCAGTATCCTTCGATTGATGCACCAACCCATTAGTTGGTTGTATCCTTTTTTCCACCACCACACTTAGATTGGTGGCTAGACTTACATACTCACACTGTCTCACATTTCACCTGGTCCTGAAGAAAGCCACAGTACCTCTGCGGAGGGCATTGAGGCTGAAACATGTCGACCAATTGATCACTTTGAGACCATGTTAGGTTGAATCTTCCTGCCTTGGCCCACATTCTCAGTTTTTAATCCTGACCCCTGGGTGTCCTATTAAAAGTAATCTTTAACACACCAGGGAGTTCGTTTTAATTGCACTTTCACTCTCTTTACACACTCCCTCCTCGCCCAGCTCATCTGAAGGTTTTAGTATACCTCCTTACCATCACAAACGAAAACATCCCTGAGCTCCTCCCTCACAGTGAGGGGGTTGTAGCCCGCACTGCGACCAGGTTCGCAGTGCGTGGAGATTCCGATGATGAAGCATGCCACCTGCGGGTGGGTGAGGGAATCGCCTTAAAGGGACCCTTGCACTCCGTTGTTACTAGTCCAACCCAGGGTGGCTTGTTTGTGTTGCCATAATTATTACAAGGGGAATTGCCCCCTGCAGGTCGTTAAACCTCCTCAGGTCTTTTTGGTGTGTTACACATGTAAAAAATAAACAGAATATTTGTATGTGGGTTAAATCACTTAGATGTGAATACATAATATATACATTAAACTATACAAGCTTATTATGAAAATGTCTTAAAACACACAGACATTATCTTCAACACTACAAAACATACAATAAATAAAACCTATCAGTGTGCAAAATAACGATAAACTGGGATGGGGCCCAAGTGATTACCAGGGACTGAGATTAATTTAAGCATTTCATCCATTGTGTTTTTGTATGCTTCATTGTGATGCCCTAAATGGTATGGGTATGCCCAGACATGGGTCCCATGTACACTGTGCCACAGGAACTGAGCTATACACAACTGATGAGCACTACTAAGGATGAAACTGGTCTTGAATTGCTTGTATTCTGGTCCAGGGAGGACCTGGCCTGGCTGTTCGGGCTGGACTATTCCCATTGGAGCAGGATCAATACTGATTTGCTTATTGCTGGCTCCAAACTGAAGTGACATGGTGTGTAAAATAGTGATGGACTGGGATTTAGCACAAATTGATTAGCAGTGGCTGAGATTAATTCAACCATACCATGCATTGTGTTTTTCTATATGTCCGTGTGTTGCCCTAATTGGGATGGGTATGCCCAGACATGGGTCCAGTGCACACTGCATCACTGGAACCCACCTATACTCGACTAATGAGCTCTATAAGGGTGAAACTGGTCTTGGGTTGCTGATGTTCCAGTTCAGAGAGAACCTGGCTTGGCAGTTCCTGATGGACAGTTCCCATTGGAGCAGGGTCATTATTGATTTGCTCATGGCTGGGTCCAAACTGAGGTGGCATGGTGTGCAAAATAAAGATGAACTGGGATACAGCCCTGAGTGATTGCCAGTGGCTGAGATCAATTCAAGCATTTCATCCACCATCATTTTTTATGCTTCAATATAACACGTAGGTTGTCAGGTATCTTCAAGCAAGGTGCAAGAAACATCTTGAGAGTTCCAGTCTCTTTTTAACATTTAGAAGATCTGAGGCAAACCAGTTCTTGTTTGTGCTTTGTGGTTTCATTGATGTGTGTGTCAATTGGATCAAATAATCCACAATTGAACTCATGAACTCATTAGATTTATTTTTAGAGCATTATTGAAGAATCTGTATTATATGGATAGTTTTTCCTTGATGCCTGGAAGCACCTGATTAAGGAGAATGGATTGCAGAAAGACCCAGTTCCTGTAAACTGAAGAGGTGCAAACTTTCTTAAGGGGTTGATTAAAAAAGATTACGCAGGTTCAATATTACAGGCTCTAAAAAAGTCGGCACAAGTATGTAATTTGGAAATGTCACTGCAAACTCTAGCTCACCTGGACCCAGCACATGTTTTCCTAGAAAATATTGACTCCAGAATAGTCATACCATGGTAACAGTATATGTGAATGAGTGTTAACAATAGGATCTCAGGTAAAAAAAAAAACAGCCTTCATCATGGCGTGGACCAATAACTCGAGGTGCGCAAAACAGTAGAAGCAAGTAGCATGTCATTCAGTGCAATGCAGAGTGCTTGTGGGAAAAGGCACTGGCACCTGTGGTGGAGGGGCACTAGTGGGCTGTGAAATGTTATTCAGTTGGGCAGGAAAAAGGCCACGAGGACAGCTGGGAAACTTTATGCAGTTTTTTTAGACTTTGGAAGCTTTGAACTGTATGAAGCTCTTGGAGGTCAAAAAAAGTATATGCAAGGTTGCAAGTCCTCATACTTCACAACTTCACACACCCCTACCAATGACTGTTGTTCACTGCCCTTCAAAGAATATGATTTGATCAAATTTTGAGATGATGGAGCATTATCTCATTCAATACATTTGATCAAATCACCTGTGTCTCTCAAACATTTTGTTTTAAAAGTGAAAGAATGGATCAGATCAATAACAAAGGTAATACTATTTCCTAGTGATCGAGACATGACCACCAGGATCACAGAAGTTCCCCCTAAAATAATATAATTAACTTTAATTCTTCTGAATAATGATTAAGTGCATTTTGGGTCCGTTTTTCAATCTTTACTAATAACACCAGGATGCAATTTTTGGGGAGCATTCATAGTTCTTGAATGGAAGGTTTCTTCAGTTTAAAAGAGATTTTATTTGCAAATAATTAAATACAATATAATATAAACAAGATAAAACATTTAAGTTAACGATTCAAGACAAAATGCAAGAGAGAAGGGGAAAGGGAGAGGGGAGAGAAAGAAAGACAATCATCAAGTTCTAATAAAACTTATAAACACATTTCCAGGGATCACATCAAAATCGAGAATAAAAAAGGATCAAAGAAGTAATTAATTAATACAACACTGTAAAGTATGGTACATGAAAAACATTCATGGAGGTTTAGGAACTTCCTCAAATCGGGATTATGAGAACAAGTATTCATGGCAGAAGTATTTAAAAAAGTAGTTATAGGTTGCCAGAGAGAATCACGTTTAATTGCGAGTGAAATGGGAGAGAGATATGCCCTGTCCAATCTATGGTTGTAACAGACCGCATACCACCAGGCCCGGTAAGATATGTTTGCAGAATTCTTCCATTCCCTTGTGATTTGTTGAAAAGCAACAGCAAGGAGAAGATCTATTATGTAAAAATTTGTTAACTGGGAACCCCAATCATCAGAGACGCTCCCTAGGAAAATGTTAATAAATGTAAGGGGGACTTGTGTATGAAAAATAACAATTATTTGTTGCCAAACCCGTGTCCAAAAGGTATAAACATATTGACATTCAAATAACATATGTTTTAAATCTGCTTTATTAGCAGAGCAAGACCAACAGGAAAGGGGAAGAGATTGATTTATCTTATGTAATGAAACAGGAGTAAACATGAGTCTATTATATATGTAAAAAAGCGTTTGAGTGGTGTGGGCTGCTCTGGAAGATCTTCTTATTTTTAACCATATCTTGTTCCAAATGTGGATAGGGAAAGTAGTTTGGAGATCCGCTTCCCAGAGTGATTCTACCTCTGTTTTCTCTCTAATGGAGGGGTGAGGAAGAAGATACTTATATAAGGGCATAAAAGTATTATATGTATCTTGAACTTTTGTAATTAAAGAGTTGAATTTAGCTTCCCAGGACGAAAGCAGCGAAAATTGTGTTTGAGCGGTGGTAAACGAGATGCAAAAATTATCCTGAAAAAGTTGATAAACCCAAAGAAGCCACTTAGCATGCCAATTCTTCAAAAAAATAACCTTATTATTAACACGAATGTGACGGTTATACCAAATGGAGGAATGTAAGAATTGATCCTTAGGGGATTTGTGGCAAATAAAAATAGGTTGAAAGATTTTTGAAAGATTATTAAAGATAGGAAGAGATAAGGATAAAGGTCTGCGCGTAAAAGATAAGATTCTTTAAAGGAAAACGGATGTAAAAGGTCTTTTTGATATTGACCCATAGAGGTAAATCTGAGGTATCATCCTCCTGAAGAAGGAAAGCAGATTGTTTGAGGAAAAATGCCCTATGATAGGAGTGAAAGTCTGGAAAGTTAACACCTCCCATACATTTGGGTCTTTTAAGTTTCTGAAAAGACATGCGTGGTTTTTTATTATTCCATAGAAATTTTGATAGAATGGAATAAATTAATTTATATTGAGAAAGGGGAATCTTTATAGGAAGATTGGAGATATAAAAAATAATTACAGGGACTAACATCATTTTTATCACATCCAAACGACCCCACCAGGACAGGAACAAAGGATTCCATCTGGAAGTAAGATTTTTCAAGGTTAATTGCAATTCTTTTAGATTCAAAGATACAGTTTCTTTAATAGTAGGCATGAACCATAAACCAAGGTATTTAATTTTGTCCGGCTTCCAACGAAAATTCGAAGAAATATAATCAGCATGAAAACATACTCTATTTAGAGGAAGAATTTCACATTTATCAAAATTTAGTTTATATCCTGAAACTGAAGCAAAACTTTGTACTTCCGCTAAGAAGGCAGGAAGAGAGGCCTGCGGATGAGAAAGAAAGAGTAAACTATCTTCAGCGTAAACAGAAGCCTTTAGATGATTTTCACCGTATTGAAAGCCAGAAATTTGGGAATTAGTACGAATCTTTATCAGAAATGGTTCAAGAGCAAGAATAAAAAGAAGAGGAGAAAGGGGGCACCCTTGTCTATCACCCGGATATAAGGGAAATGAGGGAGAAAGAAGGCCATTGACTAAAATAGATGATGTGGGAGACGAATATAAAAGAGAAACATAATCAATAAAAGTTTTACCAAAACCAAACCAAGAAAGGGTAGAGAAGAGAAAAGACCAACTTACTCGATCGAAAGCTTTTTCAGCATCTAGGGAAATAGCCACCAGAGAATGTTTATAAGATTTGGATTTACTAAGAACATTGAAAAACAATCTAATATTATCTGCAATATGACGACCTTTAATAAACCCACATTGTTCCCCTCCAATTAATTGAGGTAACAAGGATTCCAGACGGAGGGCTAGTATTTTTGCGAAGATTTTATAATCTAAATTGATTAAAGAAATGGGTCTATAATTTTTACACAATAAGGGATCCTTATTTTCTTTGGGAAGAAGACAAATTAAGGCATCCTGAAAAGAACCACCGGAATATTTAGAGGATATGAAGAAAAGAAAGAGTTGATGTAATTTAGGAATAAGTAATTGAGAGAAATGAGAATAAAATTCAATGGTAAACCCATCTGGGCCCGGCGCCTTACCGTGTTTAATACTGCGGATTGCATTTAGGATATATTGTATTTGAATTTCTTTATCTAATGATGAAAAGTCTACATTAAGATGGGAAGGAGGATCAATTGAAGATAAATATTGATGGATATTTTCTTGAGAGATAAGAGAGTCAGGTGTATAAAGTTCTTGATAAAAATTTGGAAACTCAGCTAGAATATCATTATTCTTATAAAGCATATGGTTAGAGGAAGTAAGAATCGAGTTGATTTTAGAGCGTTCTTTCTTGATTTTAAGATAATTAGTAACCCTGGGCAAAGCACTACACTACGCTCGCGTAGTTTGCGAAGTTTGCGCTACTTTGCACAACGCGAATTGCATGTAGCACAGTGCAAACACGCGTAGCGTAGTGCAGCGGTCATTTTTTGCTTGCTCGCGGTCCTCAACGTCAAGTTGGCGACCGCGAGCAAGCAAAATGACATCCCGGCGAGACTTTTTCCTCGTTCGCGATCAGCAACATCAAGTTGCCGATCGCGAGCGTGGAAAATAAACCTCCGGCGAGATTCTCAACGCGGGGAGGTCAGGTTTCTCATTGCGAGTGGTCGCGTATGCTCGCGACCGCTCGCGATGAGAAACTACCAGTCCGCGTTGAGAAAGCTGCCGCTCGAGTAAAAATCTACTCGAGCGGCAGTAAAAGACAGCTCGCACTGTGCAAGATGCCGTTTTCAATGATTGCACAGTGCGGACAAGCATCCGGCACTGTGCAATCATTGCGAACAGTGCACTACGCAGTTCGCGTAGTGCTACGCGTAGCTCACGTAGTGCGAACTGCACTTTCCGTAGCTTCGCGTAGCGCTACTTCGCGAACTACGCCCAGGCTTAATAATTAGCCAGAAGTTTTCCTGATTTATTTTGACCACCATAATATTTCGCAGATGCTTTAAGTAAAAATGAATTTGCATTGTCTGTGGACAATTTATTAAAAGTGAATTTTAGTTTAATGAGATCATCCAAAGAAGACTTCGAATTTGTGCGGTAATAGGAATGTTCTAATTGTTTAATACGAGTAGTGAGGGATTTCAAAGTAGCTTGAGATGATTTCTTTTTTCGGGAGACATAAGAAATAATAAATTCTCTTGACGCAGCTTTAAACGTATCCCTTACAATTTGTGGCGATATATTCGAAGTTTCATTTTCAAGAAAAAAAGTATTAGTAAAAGATTCAAAATTTTTGGTAAAATTATGATCCAATAAAAGAGAATTATTAAATCTCCATCGACGAGTACCCTGAGATGGGGGAAGGAGGTCTATATTTAGGAGTATTGGAGCATGATCTGAAATAAGTATAGGACCAATCTCTGATTGAGTAATATGTTGTGCAAGGGAATGGGAAAGGAAGAGATAGTCTAATCTGGATTGAGAGCAATGAACCGGGGAAAAGAAAGTATATTCTAAAAGGGAGGGGTTGCAAAGTCTCCATGCATCTACTAGGGATCGTTGTGTAATGGTAGAGGTGAATTGAGTGTGTATAAGAGAGGGGATACATTTGGTTTTAGAGTTACGGTCCAGTATAGGATCAATAACCATGTTACAATCCCCACCCACCAATAAATAGTCATCTTTAAGAGTCATCAATTTAGACAGAATTTCGGGCCAGAAAGCATTATTAGGAGAGGAAGGGGCATAAATATTGAAAAGAGAAATAGGAATTTTGTTAACTAAAAGGGAAACAGACACCCATCTTCCTAGATCATCAGAATCTTGTGAGAGCACTTGAATATCTAAACGTTTATGACATAGAATAACACCATTACGTTTACCATTACCCGGGGAGGCAAAAACATGGTTTACCCATTGACGTTTAAGCTTGGCAACTTCTTTATCCACAATGTGCGTTTCTTGAAGCAAAGCAATATCACATTTTGAGTTGGAAAGATAAGTTAAAACTCTCTGATGTTTTATAGGTGAACCTAAACCTTTAACATTCCATGATATAATTCGCAAAGTCATCTATATTAGAATAAACATGTTATAAGGAATAGATCAAAGAAATAAGAAATAGGATAAAATGAGAAAGATGATAGAAAGAGGATATATATATATATATATTATAAAGATTCAAAAAAGTAGAAAAAAGCTGGAATATATATAAAATAAAAAATAAGATGTGATTGTAAAGGAGAACATTAGTGAAATGAAGTGAAAAGAAAGGAGAAAGAAGTAAGAACCATGATGCAAAAGATGAAGGGATTATTGAAAGAAAGGAAAGTAAAAGAGCAGGAGAAAGAGGGAAAGGTGATGAGAAGGAGAGAGAAGCGAAAACAAACACTAAATATACATAAAACCAAACAAGAACACCAAAAAAGACATACCAAAGACGAGGGTGGTGAAGCCACATAAGGAAGATGACACACTAAACTAGACACCTCAGGGCAAGGCCGGGAGGGAAAGACTCTCCATCCAAACGAACTCAATAATCACAAGGTCAAGTAAAAAGAGGATACCGCACCTAGATAGTTAATAGAAGAACAAGAGAATAAAGAACTTATGAACAAACAATTACAACTTGTATATTCAGAACAACAATACAGAGGAGAAGCAATAGACACCATTACAAAGGAAAAAGTAAATATGTTAGTAAGGCATCAAGTGCTGGAACTTCTGGAAACTTCCTTGTCTTCCACTCGACAGTTATCATTGAAATGTTGCAACAAAGCCGGATCTTCAAAGTTCGTTGTCTTGTTTTTGTACGTTACTTTAAATAAACATGGATGAAAAAGGCCAAATCTTGCATTAAGATTTCGCAATGCAGGTCTCATGTCTAAAAATGTCTTTCTTTTGTCTGCAGTTTCTTTTGCATAATCCTGGGAAAAGAAAAGATTTGCACCTTGCCAGGATATTCGACCTTTAGTCTTGGCTGCTTGCAATACTTTCAACAAGTCTGTATATTCCAAAAAGTACATAATAACACTTCTTGGCTTTGCAGAAGGAGAAGAAGAACGTGAATTGTGTCCTAGACGATGTGCTCTCTGAATATTGAGACTAGGAGACCATAAAGACGTAGATTGTTGCGCCTATTGCGATTCTCAAGATTTTCAATTTGTTTTTTAAGAGATGTAATTTCCGTTTGCATCCTAGGAATTTGATCTGTCATAACCTGAAGAGAAACAACACGCTGCTCTACTTGTACCACTTTGTTTTCCATGTGTGACCATTTGTCCTCCAAAGCTTGTAAACGATTATTTGTCTCTTCCATATGTGGGCAAAGAGCACGAATTTCATCCAAGAGTAAGTCTAAAGATGTAGGAGGAGGAGAAGTGGTAGGAGATGGTGGGTCTTTTTTGACACGTTTGCCCGATGCAAGTGATGATTTGAGTAAAGGTTTTGTAGTTGGGAGAGGAATATTAGAAGAAGACGAAGGAGAACTCGCTGGAAGAGATGTAGTATTGTTAGAGTTGTCTTCCATGGTGGATTGGAGAATATTGAAAGGATTATAGTCTTTAAGAGGCAATACTGAGTCAGACACTTGTGTGGAACGTCTCACTGGTTTTGTCCTCCCCATAGACATACAGCTCTTACTCAAAATAAAGATGGGATTGAGATGTTTGAAGAGGTTAATAGCTTATTGTGAGAAAAATTATTTTGAACAATATATGCTTGTAGCACATACAATTGGACGAAAGAACTCTCCGACAGTCTAATAAAAATTGCAGGAAAGAAACAGCTAACCACTTCTGGAAACAGACCACCTTTCAGTAGATAATAATTAAAGACAAAAAGATATTTTGTTGAGACAGCTATCAAGATAAATGTAATGACTTCCAAAAATTAGTAAAATATCTGTGACAATTTCCAAATCGAAAAATAATTCTCTGCTCTCTTCAAAGAATTGCCATTGTTTTAGTGCATGTAACCGTTCTCAAAAACATCAAGATTCCATGAGAATAAACTGGCCCTTTTGCTGCAAGCAATGTTCAAAAAATTTACAAATATCTGCTGAGGAATAATCTTCTCAAATAGTAAGAAAAGGAAACGTATGCATTTAGAAGGCTATTTAAATGCTTTGCGAGGAAACGCGCCGCGCATAATGAAAGGGAGAAAAGGGAGTCAAAAACTGCTCACCGGTCGGCGAAAACTAGACCATTGTGGTCAGGCAGGATGTACGGTTTGACGGCGATGGAGCCAGCAGCCAAACACGAAGTAAACTGGAACGGAGGTCGGAAAACCTCCCGACCCGCCACGGGGCGTCAGCGAAGAGCGGCCATCCTCTACTGGCGTCAAGCCACGCCCCCTGAATGGAAGGTTTCTGACTAATGGAGTCTTTTAAGGTGGTACGTCCCTCCCCTTGAAGCATTTGTGAGATAGAGCTGTTAGCTACTACTAGGTTCTGGATCTAGGCAAGGGGAAGTTAACATAATTCAGAAAGGCTTCGAAGAAGAACTGAGGAAGTTGAAGATTGAGGATATAAGACTAATTTACAATTACCTTACAATTTATCATAAGCACATTTAAGGTCTCGCCAGTCATCAAAAAAACTATTGTGTATAATACCAATATTTACAATTGTGGTTGGGTCAGTCGAATCCTTATCATTGGTTTGCTTGCTTCTTACTGTGTTTGTCCCTCCTTGCAACATAGACTATTTATCATACTTCTGATTGGGTAACTCGTGTCCTTACTACTTATAAGACCCTCACACCGCCAAAGCCCACCTCCACGAAGGAATGAAGGCCGTCGCCGAATGGATGAGGACCAGCCGCCTGAAGCTGAACTCGGACAAGACGGAGGTCCTCATCCTTGGTTCCAACCCTTCAGCCTGGGACGACTCCTGGTGGCCAACATCACTGGGAACAGCCCCGCCACCCACCGACCACGTACGCAACCTAGGGGTCATCCTCGACCCCACCCTCTCCATGACTAAGCAGGTCAACGCCGTTTCCTCATCCTGCTTCAACATCCTCCGAATGCTCCGCAGGATCTTCAAGTGGATCCCCACCGAAACAAGAAAAACAGTCACCCAGGCCCTCGTCACCAGCAGGCTGGACTACGGAAACGCCCTCTACGCAGGAACAACGGCTAAGCTCCTGAGGCGGCTGCAACGCATCCAGAACGCCTCTGCACGTCTTATCCTCGACATCCCCCGACGCAGCCACATCACACCCCACCTGAGAGACCTGCACTGGCTCCCTGTCAACAAGAGGATAACCTTCAAGCTCCTCACCCACGCACACAAAGCACTCCACAACTCCGGACCAGCCTACCTCAACAGACGACTCAGCTTCTACACCCCCACCCGCCAGCTCCGCTCGACCAGCCTCGCCCTCGCCACAGTCCCCGCATCCGGAAAACGACCGCCGGCGGCAGATCCTTCTCCCACCTCGCCGCCAAGACCTGGAACACCCTCCCCACCAACCTCCGACAGACCCAAGACCTACTGGCCTTCAGAAGACTCCTCAAGACCTGGCTCTTCGATCAGTAGCAGCACCACCCCCCTCTTCCCCCAGCGCTTTGAGACCCTCGCGGGTATGTAGTGCGCTTTATAAGTGACATGATTGATTGATTGATTGATTGATTGATATTCAGGGAACTACTTTTTTATTTTTATTTTAGCATTTCATGGAGGTGCATAGGTTGCCTTGCTCTTTCCTCCTCTATAGAGTGTGATGCATCCACCTTCACATTCCTGACTCGCTGCACTCTCTGTGTTGCTCCCCCCCCCAGTTGTATCCCCTATTGGGACTGCTTTGCATCCACATCCTGTGCTCCTCTGTTGCTCTCCCACCCAACCCTGCTCAGTGCTATTCATGGGCAGAAGTGACTTGCCACCCTCAGCCTCCTGCCCCTCTGTTGCTCCCCCACTTCTTCCCAGCCTGCGTTTAATTTAAATTTAGTTTTTACTTTGAGCAGCTTAAGTTTGTTACTGGGCTGCTGATTTCACTAACAGCATTTAGCACACTCTTTATATTTGTTATTTTAATCCTCCAAGATGGGCACTGCCATCTTGGATTAGTAAATTAAAAGGAAAGGTAGCTGAAATGTTACTAAGCATGCGTGCCATGTCATCGCATTGGGCCTAAAATCCAAAATGGCCGCAGCATCATAACATATACATGTGCATGTGTGGTGATGCAGGTGTTATTGCACAGGGGCAAGCATTTTTTTTTTGTTGCTGATACTGAACAGTATGGGCAACAAGCAGCAGCAAAGCCAAATGTTTGACTAAGGCCTTTCAAAGGTGAATGGTATTGGTTTTATCAATGCGTGTTCTCTAAGCCATTAGACATTGTTCATTGCCCATAATCAGAGCATTGGAATGTTGGGAGATCCATTGAAGAAAAAGAAGTTGCTCAGTGCAAATAATGACCGATATAAGCCTTCTGCTCCAACATTCCAATGTTTTTCTTTTTGTTTCTCCATTTTTAATTTAGAACGTTGTACCCTTAGTCGGTTGAAGGTTTTAATAGACTTATACCCCTTTTGCCTTGGGCTATACCGCTTGTTAAAAGCCCTCTCCCTCATTATAGGCCCTCGCCTGCAGCTCGGGTCTATAACTTGGGTTCAGGGCCTTTAACAACCAGTATAGCCCTCTGCAGCGGGCTACTACAAGGCTACATTATCCATTATCATTATGCTCTATTTATTACTTTATGTCAGAACATCGAAATGTTGAAAGCTCCATTGAAAACAATAATGACTGGTACGGACCTTCTGCTCCAACATTCCAATGTTAGTCTTTCTGTTTCACCGTTTTAATTAAGAACATGCTTTCTCAGTGAGTGAAATATTCTAATAGAATTATAGCCCTTCTGTCTTAGGCTATGCTGGTGGTTATAGGCCCTCATTATAGGTCCTCGCCTGTGGTTAAGGTCTATAACACAGGTTCGTGGACTTTAACAAATGGTACAGCCTTTGGTAGCGGGCTATAATGTTGTATTATTGTAGACTGTCAGGCGGTATTGCAGTCGCAAAATTAATTACATCTAGCAAACTTTATCTAGGATATATACTGGCAAGCTTCTACAGTTCAGATGATCCCTTTTTATTCAATCCTCATAATTTCAACCTGCATTACAGACGATGCATTTCCTATAGGGTAGCAATGTAACAATTTGATGAAATTCTGATATAACCAACCTCATGTTCTGCATTATATTCGTAGCACTTACCAGTCTCTGAGACCTCTTTAAAGCACTGAAGCAAAAATAAAAGACAATGAGAGACTTGCTTTATCAAAATAAAGAGGAATCGGATTTTTTTAACTACATTAAATAGACCATGTTTGTCCCTTGAGGGTAATCTATGTATGGTGCCATTCATTCTATAATGTATGTGTCTGTTCTCTGATAAGGGTTGGACAAGGCTGGGAAGGGAAGGTGTAAACTGTACATACATGGGGCCAATTTACAAGTACAGGAAACAGTACTACAGCAGTACTCTTTTACATACTCCAGGCCATTGTGAATTGGCCCGAAACGCCCAACTCCCTATTGGTAAAGGTTCAAAGAGGTCTTCTCTGTTTCTTCGAATTGTGTAGGAACATTCCCTGAATATTCCCATTATCGATGTAAGAGAGGATGTGGCCTAAGTGCTAGAGCGGGTGACCTCGAAGCTGGGGAACGGGTCTCAGCAGGGGCGCTCAACATCCTGTGATTCTGGGCAAATCATTTAATATCCCCGTGCCTAACAAAATGAATGTGTCCGTCTGTAACGCAACTGGTGCTCGTGTAAAGCGCTCCGATACCATCGGGTCTAGTTCCCGCGGTATAAAACTCCGGGCAAAGAAGCATCAAAAAGTACTAGAGCAGTACTAGTTTAGTACTCTAGAAAGACTTTGCAACTGGGCCTCACAAAGTAAAGGAAGGCCTGGGAATTCTCCAGGCCAGCTTTCTGAATCCTGCTGTGCCCTGGGATGAGGAACAGAAAACGCTGGCCCCTGGAGGGAAGGCCGCTACCCTCATTTATAATCTGTGGTGATAAGATTGAATGGGAACCTCCACAAAAGATCGCTGTGAATTCCTCAAAGAAATCAATGCATCGTTTTCCCTCGAGTAGGGGGAAGCCTGCAGCTGTGCACTATGATAGGGGGGTGAGGGTGATGCATGGATGAAAATAACCAGATGGCCGATATTAGATTTTGCGATTGATTTCTCAACCCCCAGACACACCATTTGAAACAGTTTATCTTGGTGCACAGCATCACACAAGGGGGCTGGTTAAGCAAGCAAGAAGTTGTGTGTTTTGCCAAGATTAATGCACTGAGAGGCCCAGAACACCAGAAGAACGCAGCGCATGAGATCAGGCAATCCACATTTACAATATAGGAACAGGCAGATGTTTGTTTGTTTATTCCCATTATGGAATTCCTATTTTAGATTGTGGCAGAAGTTACTTCAATGAAACTATTTAAAAAATGACGGTACCTCTGTGTATGAAATTGTTAAAAATTTACAAAACCTTGTAAAAATGTGTTGATTTAAAAAGACACAGGGGCATATTAGCAAGACCCACGTTAAAATTATCGCCGTTTTAGCGGCAGGAAACTGCCGCTAAAGCGGCGATAATAGGCTTGCTAATATGCGTTATAGAATTCCAATAGAAGCCCTGGTTAGATGTGCAGGACGTCTAACCTGGGCTTCTATTGGAATTCCATAACGCATATTAGCAAGCCCATTATCGCCGTTTTAGCGGCAGTTTCCTGCCGCTAAAACGGCGATAATTTTAACGTGGGTCTTGCTAATATGCCCCACAGTTGTTTAGTTTACATTTACACATTTTGGTACCAACGAAGTTAGCACACATTTTGGGGGCAAACGACCTGATGTACCATTGGTTTTTCCCATTCTGTGTCTATTGGAAAATGTGTTAGTAGCATATGGACCTAAGTCCCACACCAGACCCAATTTACACCTGCCTTGTAATCCCCTTTACGCAGTAAATATTAGTTTGCTCCTGAAACGGGATTCCTAAAGCAAATGCATTTAAGGCTTCAATAGAAAAAAAATTGAAAATTGATTTCTTCTGCAAATAGCTCTGGCTGCCACAAACAGTGAAAGAATAATTTAGCACATCCCTATCATTTATTGTAAGCTTCTAAATAGCAGCGTGGTGCAAAATAGCACCACTTGGGAAGTTTATGTAATCCCTTTTTGCGTTTCATATTTTGCGTTATAAAAGGTGCATGTCTTATGCAGGGCCATTTGTAAAGTTGTCACCACTGGCATTTCGACAACTCCTCATCTTTATCACTGACAGCCCAGCTCGCGCTGCTGCAGCTTTCATCCCTAGTCATGGCCTTCGCCCCTCCCATTCCCATAGACAGTATTAACAGAGACCTGATTCCTCAGCCCGAGAATCAGGTTCGAGTTTTGCATCGGCTCACCATCCTGTGATTCTGGGCAAAACACTTAGGGCCTAAATATGAGAATTTGGTGGAGTGGTGGCACGGCGGTGAAAACCGCGGCGGTCCGGCCAAGCATATTGCGGCCTCTGACCACCGCTCTTATGCCAGGGAATGATGGTTCCCTCGCGCAGCCGGCTGCCGTAGTGCGGTCCGACTGCCCGAGTCATAATCGGGCGGTTGGACCGCCGGTGCAGCTTGGGCTGGATCCGCTGCACCACCACGAGTCTGGCGGTCCTTGGACCGCCAGACTCGTAATCTGGCCCTTAATATCCCCATGCCTACCAAAAAAAAACAAATGTGTCCTTGTGTGACCTAACTGGTGCTCATGTAAAGCACTCTCAATACCTTTGGATCTAGTTTGCGCTATACAAAACTGCAACAAAAAAAAAGGGGGAAGACCAGAGTAGCTGAGATATGATAGTGAGGTATCCAGTGAGGAGGACGACCCATATAACACTGTTCTTGAAAGCTTTAATACTCCCCTATGTTAGAGGAGAAATAATCTTCTCATTGTTCATTACAAGCTTTACAGCTTAGTTCACACCACTGGGTTTTATCCCCTTTAAACAGGTACTCAAGCATCCCCATACATGCCTAACGTGCCTCATCAAAGAGATGCAAAATAAATCTAAATGGACAGCGAGAGATGGGACCCACGTATGGGCATATCTGAGTAACATGGAGCAACTCACTGAGAAAGGCAAAAAGTCATACGCGGAAGGGGTTGAACCAATGTGGAAGGGGTTGAACCAGGCCAATGCACCATATTCTAATTAATCTTGGACTCTCCTTAGAAGGGCAGTTCCTCCTGAATTCCTTAGCCCATCCCCTCTGCATGGAAACAAATGCCACCCGAGACACGTATGATTTGTTGTTCCTCATTTTTTTTTTTTTAAATGGTATTTATTAATTTTAATTAATAAGATATGCATTCCTGCCCGATTAATGGAGATAGCGAACACAAACAAGCAAAAAAATCAAATTGAGTGAATTCAGCAATTATATAACAGTACTAAAATGTATGGCTAGCTCAGACACTGGGTTAGGTACCTTATTTCTTAACATGCGCATTTTGCCCATCTTCCCTCATTCGTCTCTCCCTACCCTCTCTTCATTTTTCTCAGGCTTTTCCTTCCTCCCTCTTCTCTAGTCCCCTAGTTCAATTCCACCTCTTCTCTCTCCGTTTTCTTTTCCCTTTCCATAGCCTTCCACTTCCCACTATAACTCCTCCTTTTACTCCGATCATCCTCTTCCTCCATTTCCCCATTGTCCACTCACCTGTTTGATACCATATTGTCTTCCCCACTTTCTCCTCCTCCTCGTTCACTAATTCCAGTTTTATGTTGTAAGACCGTGTGCCGCATTTATTGTTTGCATGTTAAGCACATCTATACCTTTTGTGATCATGAGCGATATAAACTTGTGAAATAAGTAAATAAATCGCATTGCGGTAACCAGAAGAGACTGTAAAGGCATATATACAAATAAGCATTTTGGGAGATGTGCAATAAAATATATGATAACATTTTTACATTTGTTTGAACAAACATATTACTTGCCACTTCTCTGAGGCATCTAATCTGCCTTGGGAGTTACTTCCAACAAGGTAAATCCCAGCGCACAACTATTTGCCTGGGTCCTGCCTTCCTTGCAGGTCTCATACATACTTGATTCTCTTCTCGTACAAATTTCGGAAGTTCTGAACTCCAGACCTCCATCCAGGGGCAGCTCCTCCGCTAAGGTGGAGGAGTGTCACCCCACTGCTCTCAGAGCAGAAAAAATAGAATGGTAATAAAGTCGTTATTATCATTTTATTTTTCGTAGGTTCAGGGCTGGGTTAGGGCGGGGCTGGTGGCACAGGGAGGAGGAGTGGTTTGCACACTCCAAGTGTGCATGACTGTTTGGCCGGGGAATGGGAGCCTGGTGAGGAACATGCCCAGGCTCCCATCCCCCGTCTGGGCGCAAATCTCACAACGCTGCATTGCAGCTTTGTGATTGGCTTAGGGGAGGGAGCCTGTATTCTTCCTGGTTCTGGCTGCGAGGGACTATGGCGGAGAGACATGTGGTGAGGAGGTAAGTGTTTTTTTTGTATTTTGTACCCTCCACCGCCAACCCCCCTCCTGCCTCTCCACTCTCGTTTCCTGCCAGCCACTACTGCCTCTATCTTGAGGTACTGTTGTCCCTCATGAGTGCGCTGCATCTTGAGTCCCTGTGTGAGACCATGCATGTCTGACCAACCCAAGCTACTTGATGCAACTTGCATTTAATTACTAAACTTACATACTTCACTCTACCATTTGTTTATGCTCCAGTCACCAATAACAGGTGCAAACTATTATCCAACTCCATGGCACTCATTTTATTCACATTTAAAGGTTAAAAGATTGAGTCGACTCATAAAGATTTGAACCGAGAGGGGTGGGAGCACACTGCTGACCTCCCAGCACAGTTCGCCCCTTAGCATTATGGTAAATGCAGTTTGTAGTGCACACTTACTTGATATTTTGCTGGAGTGTTCCACCAAAGTTGGTGCAGATTAGTGCTGGACATCTCTAGACACATGTGTTTCTGGATTTTATCCGTCATCAGTAGAGATCAAAAACGATTTTCTTCTGGGGTTTGCTGAGCAGGCTGCCACAATTCTTACAGGTCTCAGTACCTCTCACAGGCGCACAGGTGCATCTCCACTAGCTCGTCAGCTACATGGCTCAAGGGAGCCTTTTTAAACAGAAAGGGGTGGGAGCACACTGCTGACCTCCCAGCACAGTCCGCCCCTTAGCATTATGGTAAATGCAGTTTGTAGTGCACGCTTACTTGATATTTTGCTGGAGTGTTCTGGGAGGTGAAGCAGTGTGCTCCCACCCCTTCCTGTTTGAAAAGGCTCCCTTGAGCCATTGAGCTGACGAGCTTGTGGAGATGCACCTGTGCGCCTGTGAGAGGTACTGAGACCTGAAAAGATTGTGGCAGCCTGCTCAGCAACCCCAAATTTAATTAGTTTTTATCTGTACTGATGACGGATGATATCCAGAAACACGTGTCTACAGATTTACAGCACTAACCTGCACCAACTTTGGTGGAATACTCCAGTGAAATTTGAAGTAAGCATTTACCATGAACTGCATTGACCAGAATGCTAAGGGGCGAACTGTGCTGGGAGGTGAAGCAGTGTGCTCCCACCCCTTCCTGTTTGAAAAGGCTCCCTTGAGCCATTGAGCTGACGAGCTTGTGGAGATGCACCTGTGCGCCTGTGAGAGGTACTGAGACCTGAAAAGATTGTGGCAGCCTGCTCAGCAACCCCAAATTTAATTAGTTTTTATCTGTACTGATGACGGATGATATCCAGAAACACGTGTCTACAGATTTACAGCACTAACCTGCACCAACTTTGGTGGAATACTCCAGTGAAATTTGAAGTAAGCATTTACCATGAACTGCATTGACCAGAATGCTAAGGGGCGAACTGTGCTGGGAGGTGAAGCAGTGTGCTCCCACCCCTTCCTGTTTGAAAAGGCTCCCTTGAGCCATTGAGCTGACGAGCTTGTGGAGATGCACCTGTGCGCCTGTGAGAGGTACTGAGGCCTGAAAAGATTGTGGCAGCCTGCACAGCAACCCCAAATTAAATTCGTTTTTATCTGTACTGATGACGGATGATATCCAGAAACACGTGTCTACAGATTTACAGCACTAACCTGCACCAACTTTGGTGGAATACTCCAGTGAAATTTGAAGTAAGCATTTACCATGAACTGCATTGACCAGAATGCTAAGGGGCGAACTGTGCTGGGAGGTGAAGCAGTGTGCTCCCACCCCTTCCTGTTTGAAAAGGCTCCCTTGAGCCATTGAGCTGACGAGCTTGTGGAGATGCACCTGTGCGCCTGTGAGAGGAACTGAGACCTGAAAAGATTGTGGCAGCCTGCTCAGCAACCCCAAATTAAATTCATTTTTATCTGTACTGATGACGGATGATATCCAGAAACACGTGTCTACAGATTTACAGCACTAACCTGCACCAACTTTGGTGGAATACTCCAGTGAAATTTGAAGTAAGCATTTACCATGAACTGCATTGACCAGAATGCTAAGGGGCGAACTGTGCTGGGAGGTGAAGCAGTGTGCTCCCACCCCTTCCTGTTTGAAAAGGCTCCCTTGAGCCATTGAGCTGACGAGCTTGTGGAGATGCACCTGTGCGCCTGTGAGAGGAACTGAGACCTGAAAAGATTGTGGCAGCCTGCTCAGCAACCCCAAATTAAATTCGTTTTTATCTGTTCTGATGACGGATGATATCCAGAAACACGTGTCTACAGATTTACAGCACTAACCTGCACCAACTTTGGTGGAATACTCCAGTGAAATTTGAAGTAAGCATTTACCATGAACTGCATTGACCAGAATGCTAAGGGGCGAACTGTGCTGGGAGGTGAAGCAGTGTGCTCCCACCCCTTCCTGTTTGAAATGGCTCCCTTGAGCCACTGAGCTGACGAGCTTGTGGAGATGCACCTGTGCGCCTGTGAGAGGTACTGAGACCTGAAAAGATTGTGGCAGCCTGCTCAGCAACCCCAAATTAAATTCGTTTTTATCTGTACTGAAGACGGATGACATCCAGAAACACGTGTCTACAGATTTACAGCACTAACCTGCACCAACTTTGGTGGAATACTCCAGTGAAATTTGAAGTAAGCATTTACCATGAACTGCATTGACCAGAATGCTAAGGGGCGAACTGTGCTGGGAGGTGAAGCAGTGTGCTCCCACCCCTTCCTGTTTTAAAAGGCTCCCTTGAGCCATTGAGCTGATGAGCTTGTGGAGATGCACCTGTGCGCCTGTGAGAGGTACTGAGACCTGAAAAGATTGTGGCAGCCTGCTCAGCAACCCCAAATTAAATTCGTTTTTATCTGTACTGATGACGGATGACATCCAGAAACACGTGTCTACAGATTTACAGCACTAACCTGCACCAACTTTGGTGGAATACTCCAGTGAAATTTGAAGTAAGCATTTACCATGAACTGCATTGACCAGAATGCTAAGGGGCGAACTGTGCTGGGAGGTGAAGCAGTGTGCTCCCACCCCTTCCTGTTTTAAAAGGCTCCCTTGAGCCATTGAGCTGATGAGCTTGTGGAGATGCACCTGTGCGCCTGTGAGAGGTACTGAGACCTGAAAAGATTGTGGCAGCCTGCTCAGCAACCCCAAATTAAATTCGTTTTTATCTGTACTGATGATGGATGATATCCAGAAACACGTGTCTACAGATTTACAGCACTAACCTGCACCAACTTTGGTGGAATACTCCAGTGAAATTTGAAGTAAGCATTTACCATGAACTGCATTGACCAGAATGCTAAGGGGCGAATTGTGCTGGGAGGTGAAGCAGTGTGCTCCCACCCCTTCCTGTTCATAAAGATTTGAACATGTGTCTTTAGGGTCACATACAGATCAGCACAAGGGATACATTAGTCCACTGAGCTTCCAACCATCTTCCTTTGGTGATCTTGATGTTTAATGCGCTCATGACCTCTGCTGAGATGATTTTCCATACAGGTGACTCCTCTGTTCTGACACTAATTCATGCATTTACTCTCTTTGGACCTCAACCTCTTCCCCTTTGTGGCATTGTTTGTTATTTATTCAACATTTTAATGCTTGCTCTCATATAATACTTTTGAAATATATTGAATGTTTATCATAGTTCTTTAATTGCCAGTGGCGTAAAGCATAATGATGGAGCTCCCCTGCAGAATGTGATGAGGGGCATCTGAGTCTCTCATATAGCACACACACATTGGTCTTGGGCTAATTGGGGGCTCCTTAAATGGCTGGGGGCCCTCTGAAGGGTTGCACCCTCACCACGCTGCAGGGGCCTGTGTTAACTTACGTCCCTGCCAGTTGAGTTTGAGTCTGTGAGAATCTGTAATACTCTATAATGTTTATAGTGCAACATCTGTCCTGATCTTTCTTCCCTTTTAATGTCTCCCAAAGGTGTGATCTCAAAGGAGACCTGGGGCCCTATTATCAAAAGTTCCCCGAGGGCACAACAGATGTTTGCACCCACTTTTTTACTCCTGGAACATTTTTGTAACACAGAAGAGGCCACAGAGCCTTGGAGATGCTTGTGCAACCCCTTCTGTAATACAGAGCATGCTGGCATGGTCCTGTGAAAATGACTTAGCACTTTGCCTCTGTGTCCATGCTGTATTACAGAGACCTGTGCAAAGATAAAGAGGCCAGCAGGAGATGCACTTACAGTGTAGCATATAAAGGTGGTACACAGTCAGTTTACTCTCCGAAGGCCCCCCATAGAAGGGGCTAATGGTATCTCCTACATTGCCCTGACATTCCCCTTCAGGTAGGTGCCATCACTCATTGCACCCTCCTGCAAATAAATTACTGTCTTACTTTGCAAACCGGTTGCCCCCTCCTCCCCCCCCAAAAATGAACAGGTAGTCAGTCTAACGCAAGCTCAAGTTTGTGGCTGCACTGCGGATTGCGCATTCATTATGATAGGGAGCAGTGACCTGGTCTGTGCCTGGCGCACCTTATTAAAGGTGCACGCTGTGCAAACCAGAGCAAGTTACCCTTGTATAATAGGGGGCTGAATCACATTTCAGCTGCATGTAAATGGGATAACTATTGTCCTGTATTTGCTTACTCTTCCTTTTTAAGTCTTGTGTATTTCTCTTTAAGTTACTCTGTAGATTTATAGGTATATTACATAATCAGCAGGAGCAATAATAGCCAAGGCACTTTTTATATTCATTTCACGCCTACATACAGTTTTATTGTATGCCGAATTAATTTGCTTTTGTGATAAGGAATATTAGCAAATGCTATCCAACTTTCTGCAAATTTGATAGAGATCAGAAAAACATGCAGTGCTATTTGTGTCCTGCAAAATGCAGCTCACGTGCAGACTCGCACCTATCATGTGCACACAACAAAACACCACCAATGTGTACTGATAAATACACACACAAACTACCCACCTACACAACAACCTCATTCATTCCAACTCTCTTGAGCACACTAACCCCATACACAACATAGATTCCATGTATACAAAGTGCACACCTACCCCACAAATAAGCATGCAAACCAACCACCTCACAGGATTCGATAAAATTGTGTCAGACATGAAGAATATGTGTTTTAGGCTAAAAACAAATAACTATCTAACTGAAAATGTCTATTAATTGGTTTAGATAAAGAAAAATAAAAGTAGAGTCCTCACAATCAAATGAGATAAATATCAGTATGAACTGACCTTTAACTTGTGTGAATATAAATAAATCGTACGATAAATATCATGCCTTATGGCAAAAAATGATTTCATTTTAAACTCATAACTACTCCAAGCTGGCATTGGCAAAACCAATAGGTCTGGCCTGCATTTTGTGTCCTGACTAGAATATTGAAAGAAGCCTGCTGCAGTGAGAATACTAAATAAAAACTGCAATCATATGCATCTGTGAGATAAAGAATTTAATGTGTGATGATTCATTGTACCTTTGAAATGTGAATAGTCCCTTGTGCAATGCAAGTTCTATAGGAGGCGAAATGTTATACAGAACAGCCAACAGCATGAACTGGGAGAGCTATTACTGGGCGTGACCAAAGCCCATTCTTTGCATATTTTAAAGTACTGTTCATAGTAGATATTGCAGACAAATGCGCTCTCTGCAAGCCAGACCTAGAAATTGAATACTATTTAATTGACTATATTACATTTATTCAAAAAGTGAATGCCCATTGTGTTTCCGCATAGTTCATACAGAAACTTTGGGTAACAATCTTGGTTATGGTTACAGTTAAGGAGAAATGATCAGTCCATGCCTTGGCCCCAATGAAAGTCATCTCAGCCTTGCCTAAAGCTGTGACCAGCTTTGGCGCACTGATAATTCTATGATGAGGAGGCAGGAGATGAGATTGCTATACTGGTGTTATTATGATTTGAGTATCACTGCATTTGAATTGAAAAATCACCCCATCTTGTCAGTCAAGATCTAGCAGTGATGCAATGTTGAAGTTAGGCCTTGAATGACTTGACATGAGAAACATTTTAATAAAGGGTGGGTGTAACGTGTGTAATTCTGTGTAGCCTAATCACGTGGAATTACCCAGAGATTCTGCAAGAGTACGCAGAATTAAATGAGAAGAGCAATTCTGCATTTAGCGCTACCTTCTTAGGGCAAAACTGCCCTCTCACATCCAAAATGAATGTGAGGATACAGCGCTAAGTGCAACAGGAATGAATAGCAAGTGCTAGCAGCTGCTCAGGCTCGCTAAATGTACACTTGGGATTAGATTTCCCCCCAACTTACTCCAGGCATTTAGCGCTATTTTCTTGCCGCATTATGCATCCTTGCTTTCAAAAAAAGAATTAGTGCTAAATGCAACAGAACCACTCATGTTCAGTAAATCTGCTCTTGGGGACAAGCTCAGCTGTATCCCGAAATGCGGTATGGGAGACAGTGAACACCAAGGCATTAGTGGTGGATGGTCTGCTTACAGGTGGAGGGAATACTTTGGTCATGATGCACGAGTGTGGTGCATTTTCATGGTGGAGATTTGTGACCTGTAGTAAGTTGCTAGGGGGCGCGGGAGCATTATGTGTCAACACCTTCTGAAACAACCCACAATACATCCTTTGAGATGTAACGAGCCATAAATATTGTGTGTTATATTGTGTGGGAGATAATTTTTTCAAATTAAGTTTGCCAACCAGGCACTTTAAACATGGCCCCAGCTCAGCACACCTTAGGTGCGGTGAAAGGAGTCGCTAAACCAGTGGCTCCATTCACAGAACAGAGATGCCTGCCAGGTGGGCGGGGATCTCGAGGGCAGGTGGTTCACCTCCAAGGTAATGGAGGGCATGGCCTCTGTTACAGTGTCAGGCTAGAGGGCCATAATCCTGGACCTAAATGACATACATTGTACTTTGAGGCAACAATGTAAATAGCTACAGTTCATCAACCTCACTATCATAACATCATAGATCCAGATGTATTTGGAAAGGGGTCACTGATCTCAACGATGTAGGGAAAGAATTTGGCAGGTATTATATATATTTATATTCCTTTTAATACAAATGTTGGTTGCTTTTTAGAATACAAACACCCAAAAGAACACTGCAGAATATTCCAAATATAATAGGATGAGCTATTTTTATTTAGTACTAACATGATTTGAACAACAGCATACAACCATCAGGCAAGCCAGAGGCACAGAAACGAATCCAAAATTAAAACTTCTGATGCACCCACCTCTCTATTTCCCACCAGCCAATCTCCAGGTTGATCAATTCACTCCTAGAGCCCTCCATGATGACCACACTCTCAGTGCACCAGATTCTACTTTGCAGGGATGTGAATGTTACGTCATTGGTGTCTGTCTCCAGTGAGTTATGTCACGTCTGATGGTATGATTCTCAATACTTTGAGGTGTCATGGGCAGCTTAGTTTTCTATACTAAGTCAATAGACATTCCAGGACCTTTCCGCATCAAATGATACTGCAGTTTGTTCAATAAATTGCATTCGTTTTTCCACTGCCAAAAGTTTGCAAATTCTGCACAACCAATCCCTCTCAATAGGCTGTGTGGCTTTCCCTCATAGACACCATATGGGTTTAAATTTTGTTTTTATCTTGTCACATTTGCTGTATGTTCAAAGATAGAGTCAGATGTCAGGCTCTCTCTTCCTACAAATTGCTGCTTTTCTTTTAACATGGAGATTGGTGTTTACTTTTTTTCTGTGACGGTAAATTGAAGTGAACAATGTGACAATCTTGCTGGTGTTCAGGGAGTGTGAAAGGAAAGGCTGAAGGAAGTCCATTTTTTTTAACACACAAAATGATTCACATACCTGTGAATGAACTGTACAAATATTTCAGAATATATCACCTGTTTGGAAAGCACAAAGGAAGCACTTTTGAAGTCTGATAGAAACAAAGCTTTTAATAGGATCAAAACAAATCAATACATTTTACTTGGCGATGCACAAACTGTAAGTTATCACTGTATAGTTTTATCAGTAAAACTGCATGACTGCCAATTTAGTGGCCATTTCAATATAAAATGCGCTATCTGATATCTAATTGACAGTGTGCAACAACACCCTGCTTTCAGTAATAAATTTGTGACAGTTTGCTCCAAAATGCACCATTGGCTAAGTACTACTCCCTTTCCATTCTTCTGAATGGGCGTGGATCATTTGCTGCACATGTTCTTTGCATAGCGCTTGGATTTTTCACTATCCCTATGGCTTTAGTAATGTAACACTGATGGCAGCACCCCCACTCTGAAAATTGTTCCAGCTCCACTGCTTAAAACATGATGACATTAAAATGAAGATACCCTGTAAAATCACTTTGAGCACACAAAGCATCAATATTTTCATATCAGCTTTGTCATTATCTAGCTACTACGATCCCCCCTGCAGTAGCTGTGTCATGCAGGAAGTACTCATTGAGTCACCAGTTTGATCCTTGCGTCTTAAGTCAAGGTGTTGCAAGTGTGGCATAACAGGGGAGCATAGTCTGATAATATTATTCGGTCTATCATTGTTTCAGTAATTCTGGGCACTAAGGGCCTAATTACGATGGCAGTTGGTCAGATGATAGACCACCATCGCAGCGGGAATGAGACCGCCCGAAAAGGAGACATCGGTCCTACCCGCCATATTTTGATAAGACCGCTGTGTAGGCGGTGAGAAACTGCCTTTTTCTACTGCGGCTTGCGCTGCGGCCTGGAAAAGGGCCGCAGGACAAGCCGCAGTAGAAAAGGGCATTTTTCACACATCCATGCCCCATGTGCCAGGCAGCATGTGGTGCCTGGCACACGGGGCATGGATGTGTGTGGGGGCATCACATGTGCCCCCCTGGCCACTTAGCAGTGGCCCAAAGTCCCTTTCCAGCTGCCTTTCCATGGCGGTGGGACTGCCATGGAAAGGCAGTTGGAAAGGGACATCCTAATCCCTACGGTGGTGCCTGGTGAGGCACCGCCCTCATGGTTAGGATAGGAGTCCGACTGACACCCCAACAGGCTCCTTGAGCCTGTCGGAGGCGGAAGTCTCCCCCCCCCTGACATCTTTGCTCCGACCACCAGTATTGTAATCCGGTGGTCGGACAGATGGCCTGGATGTCGGGCAGACCACCACTGACGGCCTGCCGATGGCATTTCACCCAACATCAAAATGAGGACCTAAATTGCTATTAACTAGAAAGCGATCATGACTGGCGTATGTATGGCGTGCCAAGTAGTAAAATATATAATTGATGTCATCGATGAGTTGGGCCCTCAATATGTCTATCAGGCCCATCAAGGCCAACCATTCCTTAAATACCAAGGAAAAAGGGGTAAAGAGTTTATGTTCAGCGCTATGTACTCTCTAAACGATAGCTACCCTACTATCATTACACATGCATCTATTATAAAAATCCCGCAAGGGGCGCCTAAGAAAATTGAGAATGCAATCCCACATTCTCAAAATTCATTTTATTAGTTACAATATATCAATCTCATTAATAGCAAATCAATGTTTGCGTAACTATCAACATGTGATAAATATTGGAATCACGTTTATCATTATTCTTTGAGTACCATTACATGTATTCATTTGATTAAGAAAGAAATAAAATTGTACAAAATCATGAAATGAACATACAAAAAACACAGCCAACACGTTTCGCGTCAATAGCTGTACCAGACTTTATACACATTGCGGTTTTTCTTGTGATGTCCAATCGGTCATTCTATCGTCCTTATCATGGGTTTGCAAATATATTAAAGATGGCATTGGTATGCATATAAGGTCTGGTACAACTATTGTTATTTTAGAACGTCAAGTGAACACTTTGGTAGAAATTCGATGTTTGTTCTGTGGATGAAGGAACATCTGCTCCTTAAGATATATGACTGTACATATGTTGGGATACAGAGCATATAGTTTCCTAATGAAAATACAGTGTGTATCTGATTTGAACGCAGGAACTCAATAAGTATTAAGGACAGTGCAGATAATTTGTTGCCTGACATCCATTTGAATACTCATGTGGCTTGTGTGACTGACTAGTTTTGTACTTAAATAGTGCTGTTTTTCAGACTAGTTGCCTTGAAAAAGCGACGGGTGTCGTGAAACACGTGTTGGTTGTGTTTTTGTTTGTTCATTTCAATATTATGTACAATGCACATACACATGTATAATAACTCCTTAAAGTATGCTGTAGCCACACAAGATCCCCCAGACCAGGTTCAAATTGCCTCCTAAGATAATGTTGCCATCTGCTACGCTAAGTATGTCTGAGATGGGATTTTTCATGGAAGATTCCTGGTTAACTTTTAGGCAACGCGTTTCGAAATGTACCCTCACCGGAGAGAGGGGGAGGGGGACTGGGAGCTAGATATGAAGGTTCAAAGCCAGTGCTCCTATTAGCAATAAGTCTGGGCGGTGAACTTCGCTCCGCTCGCGGAGTTTGCAGAGATTTCCACACTCGCGTTACGCGGAGCTCGCGGAGTTCTGACAAACTCCACTCCGCATAGCGGAGCGGAGATTTTTCTCTCACTCGCGTTCGTCAACGTCACGTTGGTGAGCGAGGAAAATCCACCTCCTGGTGAGATTTTTCCTCGTTCGCGATCGTCAACATCAATTTGGCGAGCGCAGGCGTGGGAAATCAGCTTCCCGGAGAGATTTCTCAACGCAGGCGGTCAGATTTCTCATTGCAAGTGGTCGCGTATGATCGCAACCGTTCGTGTTGAGAAACTGTCCGCTCGCGTTGAGAAAGCTGCCGCTTGAGTAAAAATCTACTCGAGCGGCAGAAAGGAAGCAGCGCCCGCTTGCACTGTGCATGGTGCCGTTCGCGATGATTGAACAGTGCAGACAAGCACCTGGCACTGAAAATCACCGCCAACAGTTTTTATCCAACACACTCCGCTGCTTGCGGAGCTCCGTGTAGCACGGTGGAGTTATTTTTGCACTTCGGGGAGTTCCGCGTAGCAGAACTCTGCGAACTCTACCCAGGCTTAATTAGTAATCAAAGACTCAAAAAGGGGCTTATGTCCCAAAGGAAAGAAGGCAGGTTCTCTCAACTGGTAGAGATTGCCTGGACCAAGTCTTTAAATTTCAGGCAATACAGTGATGAAGCCTTTGGCAACCCACTGTGAAAAGTCTTTTAGGGCCCTCCCTGCCTCATCTGGTCTAACTTATTTGACCTCCGCCAGGAATGTGTTTTGTGCGTAGAATTGCTAATCCAAGCTATATGTCACAGACCAATAAGAGGTTTTGCCAAGGGAACTACTTGGATTTTAATCTGTCCAATCCCATTAGAGCAAGCGAGTTTCTTATAGGATGAAGATCTCCCCATCCAGTAATTTCAAGAAGCTGATAATCTTCATACAATAGGCAGGTGCATTGAGTCCCCCAACAGTAAGGATCAATATTTTCACCATGCTTTGCTGATATCAATTAGAGCAAAATCCAGGCTGATTTGCCTATCCTTCCTATTCCTTTCTGAGATGGCATGGTGAACAAAAAGATGGTGGACTGAGATGCGGCCCGAGTAATTTCCACGGTCTTAGATGAATTCAAACATTCCACCCATCACTTTTGTGTTTCATTCAGTGGACTTGACAGCACAGCAGACCAGTTAACCCACCCTTCGCCCCATTGTCCGCCAGGTATTTCATAACTATGTGATGTGCACCTAGTGTGAGACCCAGCTCAGTTGTACTCTATGAACCTGCTGATTATGAGAGTTCTTCAAGATGTTCTACCCAGCCACAACACCTAATCTGCACTCAGGCTTGTGGTGCGCCTTACACTCAGGTCAGCTCTCTTACAGTTCTCCTTGAAGCCGGCTGACTGTAGAAAGATATCGCTTCTTCTGGCTCTATTACAACATCCCAGGTTGAGAATTTTAACTTGCTCCTGTCACCTGGTCATCCCTGCTCTATTAATATTCAGCAGGCCCCATTTGGGGTGGAAGAGGGGATCCTAAAGTTTCCGATCAGTAGTTATGTATGACAGCATGTCATGAACCATCATACAGCCCCTGGGCGGGGGGTCTCACATCAGCCATTGAGGGGTGCCATGCCAAACAATCCCCCATGCAATTTGCTCTAAAGGCATGCATTCACCACTGTCTTCAACCTAGTCTGCGCTGTATGGATCCAGAGGGCTGCCCACCTTTCTTTTTGCACCTTTCACTTTGCGTCTGACTTGATTGCTTTACTGCCAGGTCCCGCAGCTTCCCATGGAGCACAATGGTGGCCTTCTCACTGTGAAGTGCATCCTGCCTGCTGCGCTCATCAGCACTCATTCCGGGCCTTTCAGAGGTTTCACTTAGTATCCTTGGACACGCCTGCAATTCTGCATCTATTCTTTCTTTTCCCACTGTCCTTGGGCCATCTGATCTGCTCACCACAAGATGGGAGCCACCAACATCTGCCAGGTCACTCTGTGGCTGTGTTTTTTCTTCCCTTCCCTGATTCCTCCATAGGTCCACATTACTCCAGATGTTACAGAGGTTGATTCCACATTTTGAGGGTTATTCAGGCAGGTATAGGGTGCCAATGGATGCTGATGTCATCAGGTCTCATATCCACTCCATGTTCCCATGAGTCCACACCCCTGTTACAAATAGGATAGAGATAGCAACTCGCTGTCAGCAATTTCTCTGTTTTGATAAACAATAAATCAATAGTAACTCCCACATTGTGAAAGAAGAAGTTAATTACTTTTTCTAAACTTAAGCAGTCATACATTGAAGCTTGTTCAAATACAGGAATTTACCATTACAACATGACCACAATAAGGTCAAGACACATACAGCATACCAGTCATGACATTGAGACCAAGTTGGTCAAGTGGTCAAGGCTTATGATATGTCCTCTCATAATATTGTTGACAATTTGATCAATGATCAGTAAATGACATCATGAGACTGTGACTTTGTTTATTACTGCCAAGAGAATGGCCAATCATAGCATGCCAAGACAGTTCATAACATCATGTTGAATAAGGCTGAAAAGCAGACAGGCTGAAAAGCAACCAGTCACCAGCCATAACTAGCCACAATAAAGGTTTTGGTGTCATTAAATTGTCTCAGGGTCCAATTCACATAGTGCCTCTACAATGACAAACTGCAGTTCGGAGATCCCTCCAAGAGTGAGGGCCCCCCGCCACAAGTGGAGAGGCGCTTTGTGAATCAGGCTCACAGTTCTCAAACAAACTAGTCATTTACAAATTGGTCAGGGATCTGAGAATTCGCAGACATGACATGGAGACCAAACTGATCAAGACTTATGGAAGGCTCATTCATGACATAGTCAACAAATTGATTGGTGTTTTGTGAATGGCGCATCAGAAGATGGTGGCGTACATGATTAAGGCTCAGAGAAGGCCCCATTAGAACACTGTCACCTAATCAGTAAAATCATGTGAAGAGGGCTGAAACAGCAGCTTGTCATCATTTTTGATTTGGTTACCATGCTTTTCATATCTCAGAAAACGAGTAGTCATGACATTGGGCCATATGTATGAAGGCAATTTTGCGATCGCAAACGCCGAAATTCGCAGAATTTTGGCGTTTGCGATCGCAAAATTGCAGTGTCCAATGTATGACACAAAACACCCCTCGCAAAATAAGGAATTGCAAATTTTGCGATTCCCTATTTTGCGATTGCATTTAAGGAATCGCAAATTGCGATTCCTTAAATGCAATGTAAGAAGCACAGAAAAAGTGCAATTTGGACTTAAGGAATCGCAAATTAACACCAACTTCAAGTTGGTGGTAATTTGCGATTTCTTTGAAAAATGCACTTTTTGCATTTTCAAAGTGCCATGTGACTCACATACATGCCCTTAGGGCATGTATGTGCGCCACATCTGCACCCATGCTCATTTCAGGGGTGCAACAGGGTGTCCTTTGACACCCTGGCACCCTTGAAATTGCATTCGCAATTTGCGATTCTCTAATTGGGAATCGCAAATTGAGAATGTCTTCCCATTCATTCATATGGGCCTCTAGGCCCATAGGAATGAATGGGGAGGTATTCCTTAATTGCGAATCGCAATTTGAGATTCGCAATTAAGGAATATGTAGGATTCGTAAAATTTATTGCAAATCCTACATACATAGCATTTGCGATTCTCAAATAGCAATTCTCTAAAAATCGCTATTTGAGAATCGCAAATGTATCCTTTGATACATATGCCCCATTGTCATTAAATTGTCATGGTTCCTGAGACAACCAGTTGTTACTTAAATGGTCAAGGCTTAGGGAATAGACTCTACTCTGACAAAGTAATGCTCAAAATTTGGGGATGCCGCTATGCACATCAACAAGTATGTCCATTTTTAGGTATTGCTTGATGGCACTGTGGTTTGCAAGACGTATTGTTAACAATTCTTTCAAATATTCAGAAAGTGAGTTTTGGCTCCACCATGTGGATTATTACTCTCTCAATTGATTAGTTTGGCTAATTAGTGTATTGTTCTACTTTTTAAGGAAGTACTTCCACTGGAATCCATGAGGGACTATTTTACATATACAAATTGCACTCACTCATCACACTGTTTATCTCTGTCAGAACCCCCGTTTAGAGGACCATGATGCAAACAGGAGCTTCTGGGCCCAGACGTGAGAGTTTAGGCCTTTTACTCTTGATGTCCCAGGACCTGGGGTTTCTATGGCTCCTGAGTGACTGGGCCAAGGACCCCTTCAGCTCTTGAGTATCAGTGTTTGGATTAGTCGATCAGGCCAAAGCTGCTCAGGGGCAGAAGCAGACACCGGGTGGTGAACACAGGCTCACTACTCAAAATATGGTCAGCAGTAGCAATAAAGGATTGTCCAATCCAATACTTGCTTTAATTTAAAAAGGTGTATTTAAATATGAACACTAAGTAAAATATGGCATTCACAAACAATACACAAAGTCTCCTGAGGTTGGGGCTCTAGAGTTTTTATAGGTGGGTCTCTGAGTCCAATTCCCGTCTCTCTAGCGGTAGTGGTCATTCCCTATTCACAATAGGTGACATTCATGGTAACACCCACTAGTAGCCCGAGTCTTCAGAGTCCCACTCTGACTCTTGATTAAAGTCAAAAGTGTTCCAGTGCTGAAGTGCTATCTGGCAGGCAAGTTCCCACAGGGCGTCTGGCCCGTAAGTCAGTCTTACCCTCACCAGTAGGATCTGAGCGATAGGACAATCTGAGCGCACCCCCTTCGCTGGTGGTGAAATTGCAGCGGCTGCCTCCGGTAAGTCTTTCACGCATGGCCCAGCAGTGCTGCGACGGGTGTCCTTGAGTTCCTCACATGTGGTCCTGCAGTGGCAGCAGCTGGGAGGGGTTCTTAATGCTCCTCCAACATTGATAAGTTCCTTGGGATCCTCCCCACAGGTAGGGGGGCGATGTAACGCTCCTGGTGCTGGTCTTCTGTCGTGGCGTGGTCCCCCTCGGGTCACCACGGCGGCCTCCTTCCTCTGCGGATAGTCTCAGCCAAACCACTCTCTCTTCCCTTGTCCAGTGGCACCCCCGGCATACGGGGTCACTGTTCTTCCTCTATACACGGGCTATGGCTTAATCAGTACAGCAGCAATCTTCACAGCAGCCCCACCACACATAAGGGGTTATGGACTTACAATCTGCACACTGTCAATGACCCTTTTGGTGCAGCAACATTCACAGCTCACTTCACAGCAGCCCTCCTGTGGCATACAGTGGGATGTATACTATCCCCTTCAGACAATGACCCGATTGGTGCAGCAGATGTCTCCTCACACCTTGCTACAGGGTTCCAATCACCATGATCTCCCATGAACCTCAGTCCCTCGAACTTCTCCTCTCCCTCACAGGGCACACTGGTCTTAGCAAGCAGGTTCCAGGGGCTCGTAGTCTAGAAGTCCCTTGGGTGATGTCCTTTCACCCAGCTGTGCAACTGGCAGACCTTGGAGCTACTACTGCTCTCACAGCCCGACTAGCTGCTTGACAGTTGACAATTTTGGGGACCTCAAGCTCCCCTTCTTATAGTCTATTTCCAGACACCAAATGCGTTTTAGAGTCTGAGTCTTTGAAGTTTATGTTCGGGTCTGCTTCCTTTTGAAGCACCCTCTCCTCTGCCCTGCCCTTCCTCCAGAGAGTAGTCCGTCACAGTGATATGTGTATCAAATGGTTACCCCCAGAGCCTTAGCCCTACTTGTTATGATTTGCTTATCACTCCCATCTCCTTGCTGATATGTGCCCCGGCCCCTTCCTCATGACGTCTCTCTGAAGCAAAGCGCCTGGCTCTCCCTTCCTCTAGTGTGTCCCACCCAGCTTACAAGAATGCAGCAATCCACAAATCTGTCTGGCAAGATTCCTCTACCTCCGCCTCTCTCGTTCCTCCAGTCAGTCTCAAAAAATGGAACCCAGAGTCTTCCATGTATTATACCATTTACATGCACACATACACCCAGCACATGCATATAGCATACAGGCACTGCATAGAACTACATACTTCATGCATTGTACCGTTCACAGGCACACATACACCCAGCATATGCATTTAATACGCACTGCACAGCACAGCATTATCCCTCTATTGTACCACTCACAGGCACAAATGCATCCAGCACATGTGTATCACACAAGCACTGCTCAGCACTCCACACCAAAGTTAAGCATACAGCAGCAGAACTTTAAATGAGTGAGTCTGTAGGCCTTACTCCAGTGACACAGGTTAAAAGGGACCTGTTCACTCCTACTGATCACTAAACGGTTTGATATGGGCTCCACTCCTGGTCCAAAAAGACGGCAATCCTTGAGAGAGGGCTATGTCATGACACATGCGGATGAACCGTGCTCGCCCTCGACAACAAACATCAGCATTGGGGTTCCAGACATCATTACAGCTGGGGCATTCTTGGCAGAGGTGCATGTCTGTCACCATGTGAGGGACATTTCCATCCCAACAGTCACCTTCAACCAGTGATTGTTTTGTAAAAAAATAAGTGCTGGGGCTCTCGTCAGGAGGCATTTTCTACCAGCCCATTTCTCCTGTTAGCGCCGCCTAAAATGGAAGCCATGAAACCCTACAAGTGGGAAGAGCATGTGGTGTAATGGCCAGACCTGCCGACCTCAGAGCTGGGGAACCAGGTTCGAGTCTCAGCGTTGGTTCAACATCCTGTGATTCTCGGCGAATCACTTAATCTCCATGGGGCAGATTTACAATGAAGTGCCGCAGCGCGGCAATGCAAGCCCTTAGGCTGCGCCACGCTGCGGCACTTCCAAAGCACAGGAATGCGACATATTTACAATAATATGTCGCATTCCTGTGCTCTCCCCTGAGCTGGCGCACAAACTGCTGACATGCGCAGGCACCCTTGCAACATGGTGCAAGGATGCCTGCGTCATGGGGAGATTGTTTTTGTGCAGGAAAGGGAACCTTCCTGCACAAAAACAATCACTACAGGCATTTTCCTCTTTCAATGTGTGCTGTAGAATGCAGCATGCATTGAAAGAGGAAAAAACGAGGAGAAATGAAAATATTTCTCCTTGTTGCGCCTTGCTACGCCACCCCTAGGGGAATATACCTGTTTTTCACGCATTATTTTTCCCCGCAGGGAATTACAACGCGGGCGTTACAACGACTGCGTTGTAACCACGCATACCATTACCCCGCATGTCGTAACAACGACTTGCGGAGGGGGGGCGCTGGATGTTGGAATAGTTTAATTTACTATTCCAACTCCAGTCTGTGCGGACAGTAGGGAAGGTGTTGGATTTTAAATCCAACACCTTCTGCCCCCTCCGCAAGTCGTTGTTACGACTTGCAGAGTAATGGTATACGTGGTTACAACGCGGTCGTTGTAACGAACGCGTTGTAATTCCCTGCGGGGAAAACGTTTCGTGGTAAACGTTGTTTACCCCCCTAGGGTGGCGTAGCATTCAGACGCCTTTCCAGATTTACGATTCCTCGTAAATCTGGAAATGTGTCTTGTTCCATGGGTGTTGCGTGGGAACACCCACAGCAACACCCATGGAACGCCCCTTTCACGCAAAGTGCTGCGTGTAAAGGGGCCATATTTACAAGTACAGGAAATGCCACTCAGGGTGGCTTTTCCTGTCCTTGTAAATATGGAGCAGTAACATGCGCCACCAGTACGTCACAAAAAGTGACGTACTGGTGGCGCAGGGGGCTTGTAAATCTGCCCCCATGTGCCTACCAAAAAGGAATGTGTCCTTAACTGGTGCTCAAGCGCCGGTGTTGATGATTAAGTGCCGGTGATGACAACCGGAAACCACCAGCTCAATTTAAGTACTGCCTTCAACTCTTTATCTTCCTATATCCGCTATATACTGAAAGCAGTCCTTTTGCTACTTTACCTCTGCATTTGCAAAACCATTTGGGGAGATTTTAATGTGATGGAGAAATAGCATCCCTGCATGCAACACACTAAGACAGCTTTTGTGAATGAAAGTTAGCACATTCAAGCCTGACCTATGGGCTTTGCCAGTGGTATATAGTGCGTACATATCACATAGTGCATAGACCTTGATATTCCAGACTCAATGAGTCTTGCATAGTAAATAGCACAATGGGAACTGCCTTGCTCGAGCTAAATGACATTCTGCGATTCCTTGAAAGAAGCGTGTTGGCAATTGCGCATGACCTCCCCTAAACCTCCTGTATGTATTACATACTCACCTCTGACATGCCTTCCTGCAACAGGCCAGCTCCCTAACAAGCCGGGCGCTTTTGTTCCCGGGCAGGAAACCGTGTTCTTTCAGAACAGGAACAGCACCTTTCCCCTCTATTCAAGAATTCATAGGCTTTCCTCTCTCACCCGTGAGCCTGCAGAATTATCGCAGGGTGACACAAAGATAAAGGGAAAAAAAAGAAAGAGAATGAAAAAAACATATCTTTCCTGGCCAATTAAATGATTCAGCGAAATAAGGTGTGAAAGGGTTAAACAGAAGCAAAAAAAAAAAAGTTTCGCGCCAGGTTTTTCAACCCCCAAGCCCCTCCGAATTTAGAAGGTGGCTTTCTTTGTATTTTAACTGTGACAAAAAGATTAAATTGTTTACGAGCTAGGAACCCTGGCTGGCTGGATGAGCGGCGAGAGAGACGAGGATAGACGTTATAATTCCCCCTTGTATTTTGCGCCTCTGTCCCCCCGTGTTGCCACTAATTCTTTTATCTGGCCCCAGCACTCCAGGCATTATGTGCATTCATAAAAAAAAAACCCTAACTGAAGCAGGCAAAATTACTGTTCTGTGCGTTCTACCTTCGATAACCATCTCTTGAATACTGATTACTTTTTTTCCCCTGCACAAAGCGACCAACACAAGTTGGTCTTTAACCCTTTATCTTTAGCAAGCAGAAAGACACGAGGAACATCTTACTCAGTCGGAAAAAAAAATAGCATAGAGAAGAATTACTGTTATCTCCTCGCCAGAAGAGGAACAGCAGAGATAAGGGCGGCTAAAGAATTAAAAAGCGCGTTGCATTTGGGGCCCGTAAATTCACGCCGGAGCCGGTTCTATTTGTCTGTCACTGGGGTTCATAATTTCTCGAGCTTGTTTTGATAGACTTATTGTGCGGACCGCATAGAAAACTCATCAGCATTTGTTGCCTGTGAGCATTATTGTCAGTGGTAACCGCATGGCTATGGACTGCGGGGAGATAATGGTGAAGTATAAAAGCGATAAAGGCGAGCCCTCTTCTCATTAAGGGCTATCTGCACCGCTGCAGACTGCGCCCTATTGAGTGACTAGGGCCGGTGCACCGGGCATAAATTAGGAGCGGGGAAAAACCGAAAGGCCGCATCATTATTTCGAGAAAGTTATAATGACATGCCACAAGCTTAAGACCTATTTACTCCCGCGCCTGACAATAAATATAAAGAGAGCTTAGGCTGGGGTGACCGGGCCTGGTGGCCATATTGATCGCGCGCGGGCCCTGCGCAACCAGCGGGCTAGGGCTGGCAGGTGAGAGCTGAATTATCTTGAGGCCTGGGCCTAGACTGGAGGCGGGATTTGTGTTTTGAAACTTCCCAGGTTGCCTTGCAACCAAATGCCCTTCTAAGGGCATGAAAAAAAGACTTCTATATTCAAAGGTGATATAACTCCGGAAACTAGCAGGTGGGTAGCAGAACATCCATGAAAAAGTGCTTGGGGGCCATGATGGATGGTGCGTGGGTTGAGGATTGGTTGAATTATTTTTGCAATCTCTTACTCTAAATAATAATGGTTCAATATCATGGTAGGCGCTTAGCATTCCCACCCCTAGCCCACTGTTATCTCACATATCGCTATAAGCATCCTCTCTTGTGACAAAACACAGTTATACAGTTGCATTATAAATAACAAAAGAGACCAACACCTTTTTCTTGTGGGAAAACTGTCGCAAGTTTATTTGCATTCTGTTATGCATATATATACACAGGTAGGGTTAGCTTACGGGTGATCATCCGAGTGCAGCGCTGTTAAGGACTAACCGCTGACACCCCTCCTGAAACAATACCCAGCCACAGGGCATTACGTTGCCATCTCATTCTTTAACCGGTGCTGTATCTTACGTATTGGGGATGCAGCCCAATGCTTTTTTATGTGTTTGCTGCCCCCGTGCCACCACAGAGCGAGGTAAGGCCAACGTCCAGCTGTCAGGAAACCAACTGCCCCTTATGGGATGAAGGGTCGCCGTCGCGTTCTTCTCATTTCCCCCTATGGCCTGAGGATCTCATTTGTATTAGGGGCCCCATCACCCTCTGATGGGGTATTGATCGCCTTTTTGCATAAAGATCACCAGTAATCTTCTTCTGCTGCTGGCGGGAAAAGAGGAATTGCCCAGGTGAGCTGCCCACCTAAATAGCCTTCCGCCTCCCGGAAGTGCGTTGTCACTGGGGAGGCGAGATCTCGCCCGTGCGATTGTCCCCTTCCGGCCAGGTGGCCATAGAAAAAATACAAGCCCCTCCGGAGGCAGTGGGGAAACGCTAAGGGGTTGTCCCCTCTAGTGTCCCCCTGCCGGGGACGTGGCCATCCGCCTTCACTTGGGGAAAGGTGCAATTCCTCAATAAATTTACTTCATGAGGTGATTGGAAATTCAGTGAATGATGTCACAATAGATCTCAATACCTCAACTGACATCATCGACCAAACATTCCAGAATGCTTTTTATTGGGGATTGTTAGACTGGGTGAAAGTAACACATTTTTTTCTACACTGGATTAACCTCTAAATAAAACAAGCATTGGCATAACCAATAGGTCTCGCCTTTGGGACCTTATAAGTGTTTAGCCAGAGATATTGACTTTGCCTATGTCTTTAAGCTGTGCTGTACAGAAGTCTGCAGCATGCTGAAAAGTTTTAATAAAGAAGTGTCAGAAGCATTTTTGTTACCTTAGATATGACCAAGAAAGCATTATGTACAACTGAACGACCATATTAAAAAAGTATTAACAATAAATAGTGTCTTGAGTTTTTTTGTCCTTTCAATGCTGGCAACTTGTATCTGCCTGTCCCAATGGTTGCTTGTTGTGTTTTTTTTTGTTATGGGGGGGCATAAATAACAGGAGGGTGAAGGTCAGTCAGTCAGTTATTTGCGGATGGAGCTTTCCCGCACAAATGTGTGCGTATGGAGCAGCTACAGGTTTAAATTGAAGCAGGGCTGACTTTAAATTTCATCCTTGCTGCAAAGAAAATACGGCAATGTAGCATTTTGTGATTTGTGAGTAGGGCTATTGAAGATAAAAAAAGTGCAAAATAGACAAAGTTGTTTCGGAAGAGATGGTTGAGAAGGCAGTGCGAGGGTGAGATAGGCAAGGAAGACAGTTCCGAAATATACTCAAGCGCGCAGGGCGACGGTAATTGTAGTTGGCTGGAAGGACAATGTGAGGCAACGCCGTGACAGGCAGTGGAAGAGCTCGCCAGCTATGTTCATTATGCCACATTCTTGTACGTTACGGAGATTGCCTACAGTCGTGTTGTGTGCCTATCCTCTGTTTTTGTCCAGTTCTGTTGCAGAGAGGGTTTCTGTGCCACTAATGTTGTGTGCAGTGCGCCATAGTGATGCAGTGCATTAGGTGCTGGTGTGGAAGGAGGGGATCTGGCGACACAGTGAGGAGCACCGGTCTTGTCCCTCTCATTCCTCAGTATGCGGCAGGCTGAACACTGTACGCAGGGTACAGTGTATAAATAATAAGACACTCCATACATTGGCAGAAGTGTCCCAATCTGCGAGTCTCGAAAAAATTTCTCGCAAAAGTAGAGTTTCACTGTAAATAAGTATAATGTAGTGGCTCGCTGTTTTGTCAGTGCAAAAAGTTGAGACACTGTGATATATGGCATTTGTGCATTGAGCTTTCCACACGTGTGCGTATGCAGCAGATGGAGGTTTAAATCGAAGCAGGGCTGACTGTAAATTTCAGCCTTGGCACAAAGATAACACGTCAATGTTGCATTATGGCATTTGGGAGTAGGGCTATTAAAGATAGAAATACTGAAAAATGGACAAAGTTGTTTTTGCGGAAACGGGAGTGCAAAATGGACAATGTTGTATAAGAGGAGAGTTTGAGAAGGCAGGGCGAGGACTGACTTAGGCAGGAGAGCGACAGTACTGAAATGTAATCAAGCGCGCACGGCCACGCTTATTGTAGTTGGTTAAAAGGACAATGTGAGCGGACGCCGTGACAGGAGGCGAGACAGGGTGATCAATGGAGTTTGCGCATGGAGCTTTCCGCACAAATGTGTGCGTATGCAGCAGCTACACGTTCAAATTGAAGCAGAGTTGACAGTAAAAGTCATGCTTGCTACAAAGATAAGACGTCAATGTTGCATTGTGGCATTTGGGAGTAAGGGCATAGAATATAGGAATAGTGCAAAATGGACAAAGTTTGTTTGGCGGAGACGGTTAAAAATACAGGGCGAAGGTGACCTAGGGAGGGGAGAGACAGTACAGAAGTATAGTTAAGCACGCACGGGCACGCTAATTGTAGTTGGCTGGAAGGAAAATGTTGCTTGTAGGCTACCCTTCTAGTCGAAAGCTTTTCAGAAGCCTTAACACCTTGCTTCTAAAAGACTACCAAGTGGAGCCGCCATCAAGTCTGTAGTGGTGTGAAATGTTCCAATAGTCAGTAAATGCGGTTGAATGGGAGTCTGCCCTGGCACAATAAAGAGAAAGCATGCCTCCTTGTAAAGATCGTTATCATTGGTAGGAATAGGGAGGGGGTCACGCAGGCGGGCATTGAGCTCTTTCTGGTAAACTATCTCGCCCAAGATTTGCAGAGCGATCGGAAGAAACAGCATAGCTCTCAAGGTTTCAGAGTGCTTATATGTGACATTTTCATAATTTCTGCATAGTTATGTGTGACATTTCAACGATAAGCATTTGAGCCCTGACAAACTGTACCAACAGGATGTGAGGCCTCAACACTACTCTCTTCTCAGCTGCCTCAGCCTATTATGAGGTAATTATAGAAGCAACAGTCACTGACTTGTGGACTCAGGCCGCTGCAGACAGCACAGAATACTGCAAGGCTCAGGAGAGTGAGACTGAGGCACACACAGGTCACAGCCAGGCAAGCTGTATTATTTTAAAACGACTTACGTTCACTATAAAAATCATTAGCTAACCTGAGCGACCAACCGCCTGGGCCGGGGTGTGGCACGCCGCACGCTACCTGCGTGTTCAGTTGCACCACAGTGGCTCTAAGTCTCGTGAGTCGTCACCCCGACCCAAAACGAGTTAGACAGCAGCTCAGATGATGATTTGATATCGACCGCGTGCCAAAAGCAAATTTTTGTAGCATAGCAACTAGCAGGTTATTCCCTCTGTCATTTGGGGACTTCATTTTTTGTGAGGCAAGCCAGAGCTGCGGCAACAGTCGGCTTTTGGAAGGCACAGGGCGATTAACTGATTTGCCAAAAAGCAGAGGCTGGTGAGCCGACGCCGTGACTCGAACCTACTTCTCCAGCTTCCCGATCGCATGCTCTGCTCATTACGCCACATTATAATGCTTTAGGGATATTGCCTACAATATTGTTGTGTGCGTAGGCTCTTTTTTTGTACGATTCTGTTGCAAAGAGGGCTTCTGTGGCCCTAATGTTGTGTGCAGTGCGCCACAGTGCATCTAGTGTTCGTGTGGAAGGAGGGGGTCTGGGGACATAGTGAGGAGCAGCGGTTTTTTAATTATTAATTAAAGTTTTCACAAATATGCCTGGGATGGTAGGAAACGGTTGAGAAGGCAGGAGAGGGTGACCGAGGCCGGGGAGAAACATAACACAAGCATTGGCATAGCCAATAGGTCTGCCTTTGGGACCTCATAAGTGCTTAGTCAGAGCTATTGGCTTTGCCAAAGTCTTTAAACTATGTGGTAGAGCAGCATGGCTGATGTGCAGCATGTTAAAAAGTTATGATAAAAAAATGTTTAAAGTATTTTTGTTCCCTTATTTATATATAACCATTCAGACATTATGTTCAACTGAACGGCCCTATTAAAAAAATAATTAACATTAAAATGTCTTCTAGTTTTTTGTTCTTGCAATGCTGGCAACTTCTACCTGTCTGTTCTAATGCTTGATTGTTATAGGTTTTTTTTGGTAATGGGGTGTGGGGGTTAGACAAACAACAGGAGGGTGGAGGTTAAGATATAGTACCTGAATTACAACACAAGCAGCGCCTTGGCATTACAATCTGAATTTTTCACTACCTGGCAAAATTCAGATAGCACCGCAAATTTTTTCAGGACTGGAAAGAGAACATTCCACTGCTTTAATTTTATTAGTAAAAAATGGTCGATAGCTTGGATTAGACAGTGAGTGTTGGATGCCAAGAGCCTACCTTGAAGCCTACCTTCTCGTGTATAGCGGCGAGACTCGGAACAGTAGCAGCTGAGGCGCTCGGCTGCCGAGAGACTCTCAGAAAGAGTTACACCTATGGTCCGTGCCCCGAGGTGGCGGTGGGGGCAAGGTGGATAGAGAGTGAGAAACGACGAAAAGAGGTGTTAAACAAAGGCAGCCGGGATGCAAAGGGAGATAAGGGGAAGGCGGGAAGATGGACAGAGCCCGAATCTGTTATTACCAAGATGTACAAGAAAGAGATAGGGAGGGAGGAAAAAGAGTGTGAGGAGAAGAGGGAAAGGAAAACGGGGAAGAGTGCGAGTGACAGAGGGGAAAGAGAGAGTGAAATTCAGGGAGAGAAGAGGAGCGAATAAGGAGGAGAGGAGAAAGCTGATCGGCGGAGTGAGCCGAGGAGAGAAAGGAATAAGCAGGGACGAGAACTGAAGGGGCGCGGGGATGAAAGGACCAGAACAATATTGTCAGATCACGCGCTCGCTGGTGAGGGAGGGGGAGGAGGGGTGAGGGAGGGGGATGAAAGGCAGATGGCGCCTCGCCAGCGATGCGAGGAATGGATGCCAGCTGCGCGCCTGCACGCCAACGTGAACGCAAGCTGGTCGCCAGCCGAAAGCCACTGTTTGCACTTCCAAAACCCGCTTACTAAAACTCTCGGCCAGACCAGCGCAAGCGCTGGTGCAGGCCGAGACCTAAAAAGACCAATGATGCTTACACAATCTAGCTGACTCTGTTTCACCTATTGCTCAGTTGATGAATTCGGGTGGCATTTCAGCATCTTGCTTCACAAAGGAGTATTTAAGAGTTTCAAACTATATTGAATAGGTAACCTGAAATTTTTGGCTGACTATGATTGAAAATGTGTTTTTCTTTATTCAGCTGGTGTTGTATCATAGACAGAAAAACTCAGTGCATGTAACAAGAAATGACAAGTTAAAAATTTCAAAAGAGTCATACAGAGAATCAGGGTAAATGAATGAAAAGAGACTAGGATATAGAGAAAGGTCCTTGGAGTTCTTATGTAAAGTTATGCAGATTTGTAGAGCGCACTATCACCGGGAGGGTATCCTGGTGCTGAGCAGGTGTGAGACTAGGCACAAGTAGGCCCTAGTGAAAATACTCGAAAAGTCAGGTCTTCAGCTTCTTGTGGAATTCAAGAAGTGAGGAGGAGGCTCTTATGTGTAGCCTCCAGCTCATTCCACACTTTAGGAGTGATGAAGGAGAAGGCTTGGCCGTCTGATCAGTTTTTCCATATGCATGAGATTTGTGCTAGTAGGAGACCAGATGAGCAGAGGTGTCTGGAAGGTTTGTGAAAGCAGATGTGATTGTTGAGATATGCTGGGCCAGCGTTATGTCCGCAGTTGTTAGACCTGACATGCGTGACCTGATATTCCACCAAACGTTTTGCCTTCACTCCTTCTGTTTGCTTAATTATTTTTTGGTGCCTTTCAGACTCTGCACACTTCAGTACTACTAACCAGTGTGAAAGTGCTTGTACTTGCTCCCTAAAACATGGTAAAATTGAATTAAACCTAATTGGGGCATTTCATTTAATTGTAAGTCTCTGGTAAATTGTACAACATGTACCCAGGCCCTGTACATTAAATTCAACTAGTGGGCCTGCAGCACTTATTGTGCCACCCACTATAGTAGACTTTTAAAACATGTTTCAGGCCTGCAACTGCAGCCTCTGCTATTTCGACCTGGCAATATAAACCGTTTGCCAGACCGAAACCTTGCTTTTTAATGCATATGTCACCCCCAAGGTAACCCCTAAAGGCTCATAGGGCAGGGTGATTTGTATTTAAAAAGTATGACATGTGAGCTTAAGTTTTACATGTCCTGGTAGTGAAAAACTCCTAAAGAAAGCCCTATCTCCCCATTGACTAACATGAGGTTACCTTATTGCATTTGTTAAGTGATAAATAAAGTGAAAGAGGTATGTTGTTTAGACTCAAGTGAATTGTAATTTAAAATTTTCTTTAATGGAAAAATCAGATTTTAAGTCACAATTCTGAAAGCGCCACTTTTAGAAAGTTACCATTTTCTTGGCCTAAACATTTGTGCCTTCTGCCAGTATCCTTGGCCAGATGGCTGTGAATGTCTCTGCTTTTGGGGTTTGTGTATTCCTTCCAGACAGTGACACAAAAGAGGATTAGGTTTGGACAGGATGGGCCAACCTGCCAGGATGGTTGGGCGCGTAACTGTACCCAGCACCACTTACATTTCAAAGAGCTTTGCCTCCCACACAGACAAAGGAACCTGACACTAGCCTTTTGTCAGCCAAGACTTCTTGAAGTCTTGACAGGGTAAGGGAAGGACATTCCAAAAACAGATGTGGTGTAGTATAGGGAATCCCCTCCACTTAAAAGTCTAGCATCATGTAGATATGGTATGAATATTGGACCTGCAGAACCACTCTTCAGTACACTCTTGGACCTGCAGACAGTACAAGAGGAAGGACTGCCTTATTCCCCAGAGAACTGTCCTGCTGCTCAAAACCTGCCTTCTTCCCCAGAAGACTGCCCTGCATTTTGAGGCCTGCTTTGTTCCCCAAGGGACTGCCTTGCTGCTTGAGGCCTGCCTTTTTACCACACAGGATTGCCCTGCTGCTTGAGACCTGCCTTGTGCCACAGAGGGCTGTCCTGCTGCTTGATATCTACTCTGATCTCTGAGAAGGAAGATTGAAACTGCTCTCTTCATTCCAGGCTACATTAGTGACTCCAGGGGTCAGTTGACTGACCTCCTGTTCACAACTACAGGGACACAACAAGCTCCAGAGGCCTTTCTGCAACTACCCAGTTGACCTGCTGCACTGGACCTGCAACTGGAGCAGTCTGAGCAATGATGGCCTCTGATGGAGTGAGATCCTGATCCAGAAGAGGTGCCTCCTCGGCTCCTGGACCCTTGGCTGGCACCAGTTGAGCTCCTCCTATGAAGAAAGGTGAAATCCTCAAATTTTGAGTTCTTTGTGACTGTGCATGGGCCCATTCATGCTGAGACTCTTCTGCTCTCAATGACCACCAACGTGAAGCTCTTATGAACCTACAGCAACCAGCAACGATGACTAGCAATGCAAGATCTGCACTTCGCGTTAGAGCAATGACAGCCCTCGCTGACCGCCAATGCACAGCTCGAGCAACAATCACCCATATCACCCAACCGGCTCTTCATGCTACAGCAAAAACATCCCACGCTGCCCGGCTTGCTGTTTGCTCTACAGCAACGACCATCTGCGATGCTCTCCCTGCTTCACGTGGCCTCCTCCACAGCAAACGGAACTCTTCGAGCTGGACTTTGAGAAAGTATATTTTTCAGCAGGACTAACCAGGTCCCTGTATCCAGCCCACACTCCATTGTGATCGGCCTGAACTTGTGACTTTCTCCTGGTCTAGCACGATCAGATGACCACGAGTGTAACTTTGTGCTTTTAGGAGCTATATCTACCTAAAAGTTGAAATTGCATCTCTCCGGTTCTACTGATGGGATTTTTGTTATTCTGGTATCATTTTAGTTATTAAAAATGTACTATACTTTTCTAAATTAGGTTGGGTTCTTTCTTATGTTTTCACCTTATTACTGTTTGTGTGCTGCATAAATACTTTATACTTTGCCTCTAAGTTAAGCCTGACTGCTTTGTGCCAAGCTACCAGAGGGTTAAGCACATGTTAATTTAATGACTTTTGTAGTTCACCCTGATGAGGATTGTGGTTATTGCCTGGGTGAGGCTTCCACCCCCCTCAACCAATAACAGGATTTCTTACAGAAGTAATTACAGTGCTTTTAATGATGTTACAATAATCTCAGGGAGCAGAGGTGACAGGGAGATTGAAGGACTTCTCAGGTCCCTACAAGTGGGTTTTGATAGCCTTAGAGACTGCCAGATTCAGGAATAGGACCAACAAATGTTGGTTATTCAACACAAGACAAGTATTTATATATGTATATATCAGGGGTCTCCAACCTTTTCTGTAGTGAGAGCTGATCAGTGAAAGTCATCATAAGCTACTGAAGGCTAAGCAACTTGCGCATTGTACCAGACACCCCCACGCCTACCTGCATTGACTTTAAGCCTAATGTCCATAGAGCCAGATACTATGGTTTGATCAAACTACTTTGACAGGGGTACTATGGCAGGGTTGCTATGTGTATCAGTGAGAGTGTGGTCTTTGGGGGGGATGTATGAACATGCGTGTGTATGAATGGCATATATTTGTATGGGTTACTTAGAGCCTGTGTGATATGTACTTGCAGTACAAGACATACCTTTCGCCATATTTGGCACTGTTACAAGTATAACACAAACATGCAATCATTTTTTTTCCAATGGGCGAAATTGAAAGTACAGAAACATGTTCACTTTGAAATGGGAGAAAATTTAAATGAAGAGTTAACTTAATCATTAAGGTAACTTTTCATTGTAATTTTCTCCAATTTAGAAGCATCCAGAAACATCATTTTGTTCACAGCTCGAATATTGAGATCACAAGGAATTTTATTTCAGTGTTAAATACCTCAGTGTTTCAGTTGTTTTTTTATATATTCGCACAAGTCCTATGATTTACTGTTGTAATGCAGTGAGAGAAGGGCCTACTAACAGAAACATTTACACCCATACTATGGGTACTCAAGGGCCCAACAGCGCTCCAAGGGATCTTTATTCTTTGAAGGTAGATTAAGGTAAATGCAGCACAAAGAACAGAAGCAGAAATCAGAACATACAAAAATAATTCTGAGAACAAGATGGATTTCAATAATATCTAAAACCAACAGGAATACAGAGGCAGGATCTTCACAGGAGAAGAGCCGAAGTACAAGAACCTGACCTGACCACGGTGAGGGAAATACGCAGACAACTGTGATAGGGCATGCATCATCTGCAAAGAGGGAGCTGGGCTCTAAATTACGGCAAGGGAAGTCTAAGTGGACAATGAAAAATTAGAGCACACAAAGCAAGGATTTACTGTAAGCATCAGTAGAGGTAGCACTAGCAGATAAACTTGGGTGTAAGCAAACAGGCAGCAGAGGAACAACACCACAGAAAAATCTGAGAGAAACCAAGTCACTCTTACGTCAGAGAAGAGAGAGCATCGAGGAATGCTGACCTTCTGGTTTGGCTGTTGTTCTGTAGCTGCCTATGTGGCCCATTGCAAACTGAATTTTGTGGTGCATGAACTAGTACTACAGTAGTACTATTTGACATACTACAAAATGCTATTCACTAACCTATGTGTAGAACCTCCACTACCTTCACTCCAATCTTGTCTGCGCAAGGATTTCTGCAATGTGTGCGCAGATCTGTGCACATTTAGGTCTGGATCTCAGTAGTAGATGTGGGAGGGGAAGTAGTTGGAAAATTAGGGATACTTACATGTAAATAGGAGGGATTTATGAATGGGCAAGGAAGGGTTCAGTGAGAGACATGCAATACATGTTTTAGTCCTAACTATAATTATAATTTGTGCACCTATATCTCACACCTTCTCTTCTATCACACTGTTAGGCACTGCAGCCCAATACGAGATAATAGTACCTCCCTGGTCACTCATTCACACCACCAAACGCTTGACCAATAGAATCACCGAAATTGCAATACTCTCCAACCATTCTGTCCCCCACAGTCTAGCATGCTGACTGTCTAAAAATGCACTTCGATGCTCCACATAGAATAAGACGTGCTATATAAATGCTACGGTACAATACAATGACAGGTAATTCACAAGGCAGCCCTCTGTTAGTTGCTGCTATGTACATCATTTAAACACTATTATGTTCATTGAAATATCTTCTTGATGAATTTATATTTCTACAGACCACTTCCTGGGAGCTGAGGATGCTGATGATGGTGTGACTGTGCATCACGCGAGCTTCTCAGGTTAAACCCCATGTTTCCTATTTTAATAATCATTTTCAGCTCTGTGAACAGGGGCTGTGTTAGATCAATGGCAGGAAAGATGATTAAGTTGAGGATGCTTAAGAAGGGATCTGAGGAAGGAACAATAATGTGCACAGCTCTCTTTAAAAGTCAATGTCATTGATTTCAAAGGAACAAAGGTCAGAAAAACATTTCCTTTTCTTCGTGAAACCAGACTGAATCTCACCTTCTAGGGACAGAGGAAAAGCAGAACTCTGTTATTCAATCTTCTCCCCACATGAATGGAAAGTTTAGGAAAAGAAATGGGATTTGGTTATGAAAAAGTGGAATACTGGTTATGAACAAGAGTCCTCCCCTCTCATGTATGAGAAGTATTGCATTATGGCAGGAGAGATGGGCCTACTGTGGTCCTTTGGAGATATCATATTACTTCTTTTATGTATTTATCTTGGTGGTTTAATGTACAGTGAATAAATCATGTAGACGTCAGGGCGTTTTCACAGCAAAAGAAAAACAGGTTACACTGCCATATGCCAAGAGTTTGAGAGAAGAGGGAGAATCTTTGATAAAATAAAGAATAAAATAGAGAGGTAGTAACACTTAAATAACACGGATACAACTATATGTAAACATTAAGCATAATCATAAGTATATCAGTAAAAAAATGCCTTTAGTTCATGTAATTGAATGAATTTTTAAAAGGTATGATGTAATTAACTCTGTAAGTTTTGTCTTCTAGAAGTGCTTTTGTGATTGTCACGAAAATATCTAATAACTCCATCACTGATTGATTGATTGATTGATTGATTGATATAATTATATGAAACACTAACCATTGGAAGAGATTCAAATGGTGGAGGGGAGAGAAATTGGAGATTAGTGTTCCGCTTCCAGGTGGAATAAATAGGATCCATACATGCAGCTCTTCTGGAGTAATAATTACGAAATTATGATAGTAAGTTACAATGACATTTCCCTTCATTGTAAAATGGATTTCCTAAGGAGGGGGACTCTCAAGTATTGCCATGACCACTATGTCTGGATTCCCCTTAGATCCTATTCCTCCCAGGGTGGGTGGACAAAATATCGAAAGCACAAATATCGTCGGACACAATATCGTGTCAAAAATATCGAGGACAAGAATATCGTGAAGGTCATTGCTTATGGGTAAGTAAAGTTTTACTATATATAACTCCACATATATGTACTTTGACGATATATATATCTTCAAGGTACGTAGATCTGGAGTTAAGAATAGTAAATTTATACCTATCTATTTGCACTTACCTACTCGATATTCTTGTCCTCGATATTTTGGACACGATATTCTGTCCACACGATATTTTTTGTTCGATATTCTGTCAGTGAACCCCTCCCAGACAGTGGAAGAAGTGGGCAGATGAGCTAATGCAACCAATGAGACTACTCTATAACCAATCCCTGGAATCTGGGGTGGTACCTCGTAGTTGGAAAAAGGCCATAGTTACACCTTTATTGAAATTGAGAAATTACATGCCTATTTCCCATCTACCTTTTCCAGTGAAGATACTGGAACACCATGTGAGTAGGATTCTCTCTCTATACCTGGAAACACATTCCCTGTTGGAGGAAGAACAATTTGGTTTCAGGCCTGGCCGTGGCATAAAGACTGCCTTACTAAGTGCCATGGAAGAGATGCACTTGAGGGTAGACAACTGTCTGTCCACAATTTTAATTCTGCTTGATATGTCGGCAGCTTTTGACATGGTAAACCACCACACCCTGCTGGCAAGACTAGCGTCTTTGGGTGTTGGTGGTACCATGTTAGAGTGGATAAAATCATACTTGCCGGACAGCTGTCAGGTGGTGGCACAACCACCTTATCAATCGGACTTCATAGCTATCCAACATGGAGTGCCACAAGGTTTGGCACTCAGTCCAGTATTGTTTAACATTTATATGAAGCCACTAATGTCCTTACTAGAAATGCATGATAATGCATGATTAATTAACTATGCTGATGGCACACAGTTGATCCTGTCTCCTAATAATAGTCAGCATGATGTGATAAACACCTTTCATACCTGTTTAGTAGGTATCATAAAGTTAATGAATGTAAATTCCCTGAAACTAAACGGGGACAATACAGAATTCCTTTGCTGCTCAGCAAACAAGGTTCTGAAGTCTCTACCCCCTAATTTTTGGCCACTTCCCACAGAGATGCGTCCTTGTGAGGTTGTTCATATTCGTGGGGTCACCTTTGACCTTGAGAAGCATGTTAATAAAGTGGTTGGTGTTTGTCTTGCACTTCTTCGTGGCCTCAGACAGCTGTTCCAGGTGTTAACTATGCATGCTAGATCTTTAATTGCATGGAGTGTTAAACGTAGTCGTCTTCACTATTGTAATGCTCTTCTCCTTGGGACCCCCAATTATTTGGTTAAGAGATTGCAAAGAGTTCAGGCAGCTGCTGCCAAGCTAGCTTTAAATAGACCCGGTAGATCCTCTACATCTACTGCCCTTAGAGAACTCCATTGGCTTCCCATGGAACAGAGGACCCTCTTCAAGTCTATGTGCATCGTGTTCAGTGCCCTTCACAACAAGAGCCCTGTGCTGTTGCAATGTCGGCTGAAGAAATGTGTTCCAAGGAGTTCTTTACGTTCTGCTACCGCAAATCTCAAGCAGATACACATGTTCCAAAAGGTGCTTCAAGGTGGACGAGCCTTTTCAGTAAAAGCCGCTCAGTTGTGAAACAAGGTTCCGTCCAATCTGAGATCGCATACAGACCTACCGACATTTTGGAAATTCTTGAAGACCTGGCTGTTCCCAAAGCAGTAGATGCCGGCAGCAGCGTGTCACTCTCTGTACCTTTCTTCTAAACAACCTTTTTGCCTCAGTGCCAGGATACTAGTCTGGTCACAGTGCGCTTAACAAATTACATAAACAATAATAAAAACAAGCATTGGCATAGCCAATAGGTCTCGCCTTTGGGACCTTATAAGTGTTTAGTTATCCAGCACAATATCCTTGGTGCAACAACATCAAGTGTTGCATGGCTAAACACCTATAAGGTCCCAAAGGCGAGACCTATTGGCTATACCAATGCTTGTTTAAAGGGGGCCTCGAGACGGGTCTCTATCCGGCTCTGTTTTGTGCCTTGGCACAGGCCGTCCGTTTTTTTCCGGACTGCAGTGACAGCAGGCACATCGATGTGCGCGTGCTCACACTGCTCACTTCTCACTAGTGGAGGAGTTACAGCATGACGTCATGCCAGGTGAGCGTTGTAGGGGAAGGGAAATCCTTTAAAGAGAGTCATTTTCTCTCTGGATTTCTCTTTTCGAAACTCAGGAGCAGCAACATTGCTGTGGTGTCACCTGGGCACAGGTCCTAAAAAAAGAAGTGAAGAAGTGGGGGGACTAACCTAGTTAATCAGTATGCAAGTGACATCACGGCACGTGACATCACCGCGCGTGACATCACAGCACATAACATCACAGCGCATAACATCACAGGAAGTGACATCAGAGCTTAAGCCCTCACATATATGTTTAACAGGTCTATCATGAGTACATTGGAGCACAATTTCGAGTACACATGCACACCCTCCTGATTTAGGCAGAAGATTCACACTTTTGTAAGCTACACATAAAACAATGTTGCCTTTTGTCAGCGTAAACCTCCTCTACCCATAGTTTTTTACAAGAAAAAATAGTGATATTTAAGTTAAATTATTACAATGTCTCATGGGGGGGAGGTAGTAAGCACTATATAAATGCAGCACATCTGACATTCTTACAGTGAATGCATATCTCCTAAACAGAGCCTGAACAAAGTGAAAAGCTGCCTCTCTTAAGTATGTGTGAAGTGCTAACAAGGTGTGAGCCTTTGTTTCCCCTCTGCTGCATTTGCTTCTAGGTGTGAGGCTCCTGACCGCTCCCAGCCAGGAGACTCCAACAAAAGGAGGCCTGATGACCCCCCAGATTCGGCCTTTGTTCTGGGCCCAGCAGGAGTCTGAACTACGAAAGCCCCCTCCCCGCCTGCACGTTGTTGCGGATCGAAAGCAGACAACAACCTGCAGGCGCTGCTGAAATTGTCCTGGTGTTTGCAAATTACACCGGGACGAATTCAGCATCTTTTTCAGTGGGGTCCAACTTCTTGGCAGGGTGGACGGCGTCCACCCTGAGAAAATAGTGGGTGGACGCTGTTCACCCGCGTGTACCCCCGACTTGTGCCCTGGGTGTCACCAGGGATTTAAGTGGAAGCTTTTTCAATATTATATACTAGCCATAGTTGCTGCTTATTTATTTTATGCAGCTAACAACCACTGACAAAGCCAATAGTCCTGACTTGTTGTAGGTATGATGTTACTTGTTGTATCATATATCTGGATGCAATGACAGAAACAGCAAAATACAAGTCGGGCGGCACACTATATTAAGCAGAGATTTTTAGCTTATGTGTTTTTAAGCCACGCCCATAATTACATTGGCCACGCCCCTTTGAGAGAACCCCCCCCCAGTTTTTTCAACCCACTTAAAGCCCTGCCTGTCAACCAGTTAGCGCTCGAATGATGGAGAGATCGATGTTTAAGGCAGCGACTTAAAGTGAACGGAGAAAAAAATAATTTTGGAGGAGGATGCATGTTTGCAAGTAGGGCGCCTAACTGAATTTTATGGAGGAACGAAGGGCTTTAGGTAGACATATAGTAATAGAATAAGAGACACTCGCCAAATGAAGATAGGCAGAAGAACGTATGTTAAAATAACCACCGGTATGTTAAAATCACCGCGATACATCAGCCCAGGAAACTTGTCAAGCAGAATCATATTCCTTGCTTGCTAATGCCCAAGCAACGTGCACCTGACTCGTGGGGCTCTCTGTGTCACATCGCTGCCTCTACATCGGTATGAACACGCTGTGTTTTCCTTCTAGCCAAAGTCTATGTTTAACAGAGCAACTGTGCAACCGAACACCTGTGACAATGTGACATACACATAGTACACCATAAAAACAACAGCGTGGAGTGACAGTGACGGCTACGTGCTGGACAATCACTTCCGGGCCGGGAAAGGTATTTTTTTTCCCTACACAGCAGTGGAGGTTTCTTCCGCATGTTGAGAGGAGGCGGGTCATTATATTCTAGCCAATCCTCGAATTAACAGGGCAATACAGCCACCCTATTGCCTCAAATTGCCTTCAATTATTGTGTTGAAGCAAAGCAGGCAATCGGATTCTAAGGTCCTCTGGAGGGTGGTGGGAGGTAAGACCCTGGCGCGGTATCCTCTAGCGTCATTTGGGACTTGGGAGTGTTAGCATGGATGTGGCGGGATTACTGCTTGCATGCTGATGACTTGTTCTCCAAAATCAAATCTGTAACTTACATGATGCTAGGACGAGGGTCGGCTATCGTTGAGGGATGTTAAGACAAATGGTAGAAGGAGGGTATGTGCACGACTTCCGCAGTCACTTTTGTATCAGGCCAGGTTATCACTGCTTTGTGGACGGACATGTTATACAAAGGATCAGTGTGGAAGAGGGACTTGTGTAGGACGAGGTAATAGCGCGTGTTATTTAGCCCCATCATGTGCGGATGGCACAATGTATTCAAATCATTTCTGTCAGCCACGGTGCAGGTGTGCGTTCGGGTGGTTCATTAAACGACACACCGATTACAAGTTCTTGAATACTCCGTACTCTAAAAGGAAAGCACAACATTGTAGCCAAGGAGACTAGGTGTAGAGCGAGAAGACGACATGAATCGTGCCTGTCCTCCTGTTGTCTGCAATGACTGATGTCAGACGTTTAACGGGGTAATCTTAATAAAGTGGCTGGAGAAAGAACACCTTTTGAAGGGTGACCGGTTTCCAAAGAGTGTCGGAAGACATTTTGTTTGTCGGAGGGTGAATACGAGTGAAAGAGCGACACCAGTGGAATGAGGGTAAATTGAAGGTTATGCTGAGCAGCTGAGGTATGGAAGGGCTTGATATAAGGTCAAAAGACTGGGAAAAGTTGTCACTGCAGCATGCACATACAAATAGCGAAATGCGGATGGTGGCCGACTCGATGTACATACAGGGCAGGGCACAGGTCCTAAACAAGCATTGGCCGCGCGCCCGTGAAAGTAACGCGGCCGCGCGGACGTGAAAGCGAAAGTGATGGCAGGGACGCGCTCTGTGGTGGGGGAGGGGCAGAGCGAGGCGCTTGGGAGAGCAAGGCTTAATGAGCCATGAAAGCCACATGGCGGCTGCGCGCGTGCACGCACTCGTGAACGCAAGCTTGAGGCCAGGAAAAGATTGTGGTAGCACTTTGAAAAGCCACTAACTAAATGTCTCGCTGGCTCAGCGAGACCTAATAATCAAGGAATAGTACCTGCATTGAAAGCCGTCTGTGAAGAGTTAAGCCCTTGGGAAGAGAGAAAACTAAAATGTTTCCTTTATGTTTGATCATTTTATTTATTGATTTGAGAGAAGTATATTTTCAGATCATGCTTGAATTCGGCCCCAGAGGCTGGCTGGCAGTAGAACCACTACCCTTCAGTAACTCTGCTAAAGATGAATAGATCGGACTTCAGCAGAGAACTAAAACTTGATGCTATCTCCCACTTATTCTCAAATTTACACAATGTAATTTTAGCACACACTGTTATCTTTATGTTGTAAAGTAGCTGTAATCTGAAACCTTTTTCTTTTCTTTTGCACAATAAACCTCAGTGCAGTGCCATCATGAAACAAGAGGTGGTTCTGTACAGCTTGTGGCATAAAAACCCTGGTGTTTGCAAACATCACCAATATAGACATATTGTTTATTACAAAAAGTAGCACGAATGAACAAGAGATTAAAATAATAACGTTTCCATCCTTCTGACGTGCTTTATAGCATCTCAGAGTCTTAGTCAACCAGGGACTGTGTTGTAGTACTTTCTTTGTAATTTAACCAATTAAGTTACTTTTTGTTCCAATGGAAAATATATAAGGAAAATGAATAATCCATTTTTATTTTTTTAAACTTTTCTTTATATTACCAGAATACCATACCAGAATTATATTTTTACATGCCAGAATTATATGTTTTGGCACTAACACCACTCCCCCACAGTTTTCTCCAGGTAAACTTTGGCACGTCAAACCTGCTGAAATATACAGGGGAAAAGTGCCCAATAATTACCAGAACATGTGGATTTTGGTGCGATAAGCACCAAAATCCTTGTGTTATTCCACAGAAACCTGTAATAGGTGCTATTTATCACACCCGATGAATTCCAATCCCCACATAGTTCAATTTTATTGGGTGCTATAAATTTCACAGAAAACACTGGGCCACTAGTAATAAGGGCCTAAGCATATTTATACCCGGTCACTCCTAAATTACTCCGCCTGTTGTAGGGGTTCTGCAGCGTCATTTTCACTCTAGATCTTCACTGTGGTTTCATCTGCTCCAATGTCCTCCACTTTCAGGTCTCGCCTACAGACAGTATTTACCTGTTTACTGTCAAAGACCTTTTGTGGACAATACCGAAACCTGCAGTGGACTTTGGGTCAACCTATTACATACCATAGGTTGGCTTTCTTGTCCGTTTCCTTTACTTGTTTGCTATTCAATAGCTTTCCTTTCGGTTCTTGTGTTTGCTCCTCCTCCTTCGAAGCATCAGGGGCAGCTCCTCCGCATCGCCCCACTGCATTCTAAGCAGTGAAAAAATAAAAAGTAAAATGATAATAACTTTCTTATTATCATTTTATTTTTGGTAGCTGCGGGGCTGGGTTAGGACAGGGCGGGGCTGGGGTGACAGGGGTAGGAGTGGTGGGCACACTCGAAGTGTGTATGATTGTTTGGCCGGCCGTCTTGGGCCGGACAAACAGTCATGAGCACTTTGCATGTTCCCCACCAGGCTGGCTGCATTACATAGCCTGGTGAGGAACATGCCCAGGCTCCCATTCCCCGTTTGAGCGCTGAACCTTGGCGCTCAGACCAATCACAACACTGCAGTGCAAATGTTGTGATTGGCTTAGGGGAGGGAGCCTGTGTGTGCGTCCAGTTCCTGCTTCCGTTCTGGGACATCGGCAGGGAAGCAAGGAGAGACACAGCCAGCCGAAGAGGTAAGTGTTTTGGTGTTTTTTGTTTGTTTTTTTCACACACCCCCGTTCCCTGCCAGCTGCCACTGCCAAGCATTGCTTCTTTACCATCCCTTTAATTGGATGACTTGTATACTTTCACTGCTCACATTCTGAGAACTCTTTTTTCATTTTTTTCAGCACTCCATGGGAGAGCATGCGTTTCCTTGTTCTCTCCTTCATATGCTGCTCTCCCTAAAATACCTGCCCTCTTTGCTCTCTGTTGTAATGCTCTGTTATGCTTTACTATGGCACGTTCATCTGCTCGTGCCTGTGGGTTCTGTCTCCATGGCAGTGCCTCGTGTGAGGCAGATGGAGATCTAAGAGCTGACAGGCCGGCAGCATAAATTGGTGGTGAATGCGAACTAAGAATAAAGGGGCCCATTACGATGGCGGGCGGAAGCACAACCGCCGTGCTGGCGGATGCAAAAACCACCAGTTACCGCCGGCACGCAGCAGTCCACACGCCCGCCCAATTACGATGCGAAAAGCAGGCCAAACACCGCCGGCAAGCCAGCAACACCGTCCGCCATCAAAGTGCGCCCGTTCACGTAGCGGCGCAGCACAACTGACACACACCGTCCGACGAAACACGTCCCGCCCGGCGCATAAATTACGATGCCGCAAACAAACGGCTCCCACGGCCAAGAGACACCGCACGTGAAAGAGAGGCGGAAACACGGACGCAGAGCACGGACAACGAGAAGCGGCACCCGGGCATGAATCCAGCACTGCAGGCCCTTCCCATGCTTCTGCTGATGCACCACCAAGGACGCAACGTACCGCGGAGACGCAGGTAGGCACACACACAACAAGTGCACGCAAACAGCGCACACAGTGCAAGGGCGGAAAAAGCGGATAACCCCCCACCAGCGCGTGCACACTACACATCCACCATTGCATCCACATATGACACACAGGCCAAATCCTAACATCGCAGAACACATGTGTACACACCACCTGGGACTAGGAACCAACCACCCCGTCACGGCCCCAAAGCGCCGATGACGCCGCCACACATGCGCACAACGCAGAGGCCAACCGCAGCGCCATGCATGCGTCGCACACAGACACAGGGACACAACCAAGCAGCACACACACCAGCCCCACCCCGAACGCACATGACACGTGACAGGCCGGCCACAGACATGTCCCCAACGCCCAATTCACGGACAACACCCAACGCCACACAACCGACGCACACATGTCAGTGAAGTCACGCAACAGCAGGACACACCCCAGTGTAACAAACATGGCGAAGCACACAGCGGCGGCAACACCAACTAGGAGAAGCAGGGCCCCTTCTGGAAGAGGAACGCCAGTACCACACTGAAAAACCCATACCACCCTGCACATATGAACAAGACACATGAAACGGAACACCAAAGAGCCCGGTGACCAACAACAGGTGGCCCAAGAATTACATCCACACACAAGGCCCAACGCAGAGCGGAAGGCAGCCTGCCGCCCACACAAGGGAGAGCAGACAGCACTGAATGACCTTCCATTCCAACACCGAAACCACAGCCCTACGACAGAAGCCGGTGAATACAGCCATTGTCCAAGAATAGACCAACACAGGCATGCCGAGAGACCGACCACAGGGCAGATAGCGCATATCACAGAAGCACACAACGGACGGGGAAGAAAGAAGAAAACACTCCCCCATGTCGGCCACATGCAAGTTAATTGGAAGGAGTCACACAGCACCGACCTTGAACTGTCTGAGAAGCATGTGGGAAGAGGGCCCGTGTCCTCCAAACAAGCCAACAGAACACAAGTCCTGTCTCCCCACGACTACACAGAGCTCACAGCAACCCCGGAGCGTGCACATTGCAGACTGCACACACAGCCGGAGCACGCCACCTCTACGAACCGCTGCGAAATGGCAACCGCAACACACCTACCCAACTACGCCGAACAGCTCAAGCTGTACCAAACCAACACGATACATACATTGGGATGCGATCTCCTGTCCCTGCTGAACGTAAGTTACCGACTGACTTACCGCATCACATTGTTCAGCTGCGTCATGCCCGTCTTCTACTGTCGGAGGTGTCCCTACCAGCATCCCGTCGAGATATGCCTCTCCAACCCGGCATGTCTGAAGGCGGACCTGCTACCACTACTCCTCCCTCTGGACGCACACGACAGGGCCTGCTCTGCCTATGGGGGCATGGCGTATGTGGCCAACATCGCACGCGCACTGAAATGGAACCACTGTGCCTCCACACGACGGATCATCGAGAACAGCTACATCGAATGTCACCCAGCATGCCCCATCATGGTCCTCCAAGGGACAACCTACGAACAACACCTTGACAGCCACCATCCGCTTTATTGGCTGGCAAACATGTACACCACCAATGACATGGAAGCCCTGCTGGACGGCATTGCATACCTGACAACCTGTAAATACGTCGGACCACAACGCAGGTTCCCCGAGTGACCTATGAAGTCCAACCCCGCACCCATGCTCAGCTTCCGCACGGACTGGCCAGTCACCACCACAACAGCCATACCAAACGACCGGCAACTGTAACCACACCATCAACGACATCGCCATGACATCGGATATGACCGGGACATGCACACTGTTCCCCATCACATCCAGGAACACCGCATGCATCGTGGGAGGCAGTGGCATGGGCTCTGTGCATCGCACCCACATGGACGGAACTGCACGAACAACCAGGACACGACATGGATCCAGCGCACATGGACACACACACCGGACATGAATAGGTCGCCTGGAGTCTGTGGGTGCTGCACCCCTCCCACCCCCGCCCCGGGAATCCCATACCAGGACCTTTGCATGGACGACAAGTGCATACAACAACAACACGACCCCAGTGACTGTGACATGTCCAGTAACCACCACAGTGCAACAACAAGTGGCACGCCGCTGCATGCACGCAAGCACATGCCCTGATGTCATCTCACATGCACGCGTGCATGAGGAACAACCGCAGCAAACCTGTCACATGGAACTGAGATGGACTGTGCCCATGATGCCGAGCGGTCTGGTAGGCTACATGTATACCGTCTGTGTCAAAGTCCGCAGCTCCGCAGCTATACGTAAATGTACATTAGCACAGCCTTGGCCAAGCAGATGTAACCCCACACCCTATCCCATTTGTAATCATGCTCAGTATATCCTCAACATGTATTCCGCTGCCAGTAGTGTCCACTATACTGCATCACAGAGGACAGAAGACTCAATATAATGTTTGAAACCAAAACTGTCTCCGCTGACTCATTTCACAAGTACGAATGAGAGAGGATGAGAGTATGTGAAGTACACGGCAGTCGTGACATGACCATGTAGTCCACTGTTATTGGATGTCAACGCAAATGAGTAGCACTACTGTGGAAGACACACATGTGTCGTGTGAAGTCGTATGGACGCAGTGCTCAGGTGGGTGGGTGCGACGGGTAGATGCGCACATGCCAAGTTGGAGCACGCCGTGTTGGGAGGGGTCATGAACAGTACACCACCGCTTCCCTGGGCATTGTGAGAGGACACCTGTCGGGGGGGAGTGAACACGTGTGTGCACAGCAGCCGGGCACACGTACAAAGCGGTACCAGGCGCACCTCAGCCCACCCTCTGTGGACAAGCTGGATCCTGTTGTGCGCCCGCCATGCCCCTTGACAAGGCACACACAGCCCCAGTCGACCAGGTGTAACCCCAACATAGTAAATCCGCACAGGCGATACAGGGCACGGGATGGCAGTGGAGCATGGTGTGTGAGAGGTCTCCTCGCGCTCCTCCTGGTCATATCACGCAGGCAATAGTACCTCAACGTCTAGCATGGCACAAGTCACATGGAAGTGTAGGGGACGCACCACAGCACGAGCAGCACTGACGTCACGGGAGGTGGCTCGCACCATCCCATCCATTGCCCATCATACCAACCACGACACATGCCATTGCGACTAAGTGCAAGCGCGTGCGCCACCACCCCGAGCCCTCCCCAGAGAGGCCAAAGAGTGAATGTGTGGGCCATCAGCCACAGACGGACGCGGCCTGGCCGCAAGGGCAGCCACAGCCACTGGGTGTCGCAGGTGGCGGATCCGGAAGGCGAAGACTGTGATGCATAGTCCATGCAGGCCGGGTCTCCATTTGGGGCACCACGCAGGTGGACGGCGTCCCGCCACACATCATACCCTGAGACAGCCCACTCGTGCAACTGGACCCACACATACACTCCTTGCCCTCTCTGGTGCGAGCTTGGGGCTGCCTGTGCAAGCGCTAGCCTCGCAGGTGAGCATGCATATTGGGGGGCGAGGGGAGGACATGAGGGCTGGGGCGAAGATGACTGTATCACTGTCAGTTAGTACAAGGGATGACCCAGATGTGGAAAGGAAGAGACGTGTCCCGTGTGTACTGCAACTAGTCGCCAATTCAACTACCCCCATGTCCGGAATGTAAGCCCGCACCTAGGCCCGCCCATCCGCCACATCGAACATACCACCAGCACGACAACCTTCCCATTCGAAACACTGACTGGGGGTGGCGACCAGTGAACAATCATGTGTAGCCTACCCACGCGTACATGTGGGCCCTCCATGATCCATGTCACCTGCGGCAAAGACATGACATGCGCAATGAGGGAAGTGAGGAGAGCTGTCCGCCCCACGCGCAGAAGGTGCATCAGCTCCACAGACCCAGCAGCGAGTCCAGCAGGGGTCACATGTGCAGGGGCAGCTGTGCCTGGTGTGAAGGCACATGCATATAGACAGCACATCGACCAATGTGTAGTCTGCCCACATCCACAGTCCATCATCATGCGGACATAGGAATTGAACACAGGGCAACACATCTTAGTTGGTGCACCCACCGTGACCAACAATGCGCAATCATCGACGTACCCGCCCTGTGCATGGCCCCCCACCCAACGGAGGCACATCCAGTGCCACCATCCCACACACACAAGCCTTCCACGGAACATGCTGTGTCCAATGGTCAGTACAGAGTCAGCGCCCATCTGGTGGATCCTGAACAGGAGACACATGCACACACATGCCAGCTCCCACTATGTACGTCTGCCACCTGGCACGTGCAATGTAACCTCTCACCTGTGACGTGTGACTGCAAGCACACAGCCGTCTTGGCATGGGGCTGTCAATGTGGACACCAGTCAATGTTTCGGGAGCTGTGATCCGTACAGTGCTGTACATAGGGTGCAGTGCTGACACCTACTACTGTCTCATATCCCCTCGTGCCACAGGTCCCACTTGTATTGGCCGCTCAGCCCGTGCCCACATCGTCGTCGTCGTGTGCCATACTCATCCAGCCTCGGAAGCAGTTCCATGCTCAGCAGACACTCATGTTGCCGTGGCGTTGCCGCTAGACGAATATGCAGTCAGTCCCCATCAGCACGCCCCGCAAGTCATTGGGGCCTAGATCCCCATGTGCATGCACATGGCAGTGGTATGTCTCACTTGCCATTGCCATTGTTGGGAGACCTGTGTAAGTGTATTGTGGCCGTGCCGTCCCAGCTTGACAGCTGGGCTGTGGCTCATGTGCTTGCTCAGTCATGTCAGTGATGTGTATGCGAAATTGCTATGTGCCGTGTTGCTTTGACATGTGTCCTCTGCCATTTTCCCCAGGCGGAGACCGAACATTGACCGCCCATACCAATTGCTGGCGGACATGGACGATACAGAGGTAATCAGGAAGTTTCGGCTGGACAGGCCAACTCTGCATCGACTGTGTGCCATGTTAGAGCCCCATCTCCGTCCCCGCAGGGTGTATCCGACTGCTGTCACCCCCACGGCTAAGGTGATGGCCGCCATGCATTTCTTCGCCACTGGGTCATTCCAGCACACAGTGGGCAGTGGAGGAGGGATGTCCCAGCCCATGTTCAGCAAGGTGCTGAGGGATGTACTGGCAGCCATGATGCTGTACCGGAACAGGTACATCCGCTTCCCCAGGGCTCGTGAATTGGCGGCAGTGAAGGGTGCATTCTATGCCCTTGGCAGAATCCCACACGTCGTGGGAGCCATTGACTGCACTCATGTTGGCCTTGTTCCACCACAGGCCACTGAGCACCTGTACCGCAACAGGAAGCACACGCAATCCCTGAATGTGCAAGTGGTGTGCCTTGCGGACATGGTGATCACCCACGTGTGTGCCAAGTTTCCAGGCTCGGCCCATGACGCACACATAATGCGCAACAGCATCTTGCCACGACTGATGGCCAATCTGCAACAGGATCGTGGCTGTATTGTCGGTGAGTATGTGGAGTGGTGTAGCGTGCTGGTTGTGCGATGCTGTCCCCTGTCCAGTTGGAATAGCAACGGTTCTCTGTGTCCCTCACACCCAGGTGACTCTGCGTATCCGAATGGGGCATGGCTGCTCAGTCCATTGAGGAATCCTCGCACCCCAGCAGACGATCGATACAATGAGGCACATGGGAGGACCAGACGTGTGGTCGAGCGTACCTTTGGCCTCCTCAAGTCCAGGTTCAGGTGCCTGGACCGCACCGGGAGTGCACTGGCGTACTCCCCACAGAAGGTGTGCCAGATAGTGGTGGCGTGCTGCATGCTGCACAATCTGGCCATTCGGAAGCAGATCCCCCTCATTGTGGATGACGGAGATCAACCAGGGCCCCAGCCCGCAGACCAGGACAGCTCGAGTGAGGTGGACAGCGGAGAGGAGGAAGCTGGGAATGTGCGCCAGCAGCTCATCGCCCGCTACTTCACTTGACAGTGAGTGTCCATGTACGACGGATGATGTGTCTGTATCTATGCAGGTGTGTGTGTGCTGTGTCAGGGTGGCCGTATGTTCACTGCGTGCAGTGTGTCAACGCTCCATGGCCAGGGTAGTATGCCACTGTTGGTGACTGTGGCATTGTGCCCTATTGCTCTGTGCGATGTGTGTACATTGCTTGTAGTTGTTGACATGTACTGTGTGATGGGTGTGTGACACACTCATTGAATGTGCTCCTGTTCTGTCTCCCACCCCTAGGTCCCTACAGGCCCTCCGGATTCCATTGCCATGCCACGCATCAGGTGCCCTTCCGCCCAAGGTGGCCGTTGTACTCCGTACAAATAAAACACAGGGCACAAACAGCAGTTAGTGAAAAAGGTGCATTTATTACAAACTGTGACATGTGATTGTGTGTAAGGTGATGACAAAAGTGGTGCGTGCAGTGACAATGAGCTGTCGGTCATGGCTGCGTGATGATCAGGGTGTACCCACTGGTTCTATGTCCATAGTCCAACACACACATGCCATCCAGCTGGCTGTGTGGAGTGGGATCGTAGAGCAAGTCAATGCAGTGGCTGGTCAAGGAAGGCTGGCGGAAGGCTGGCTGGCTGCCTCACTTGCGACTGGAGCGTGCGAAGTCCTCCCGGGAGATCTGTTTCCTCTTCGGACGGCCCCTTCCACGTTTGGGAGGGGGTGTGTGGTGGCGACCTGCTGGTGGTGGGTGAGGTGTGCTCACTGGCTGTGGACGCAGGGGAAGTGGACACTGCTGGCCGACCCTGCGCCCTAGCAGGTGGTGGCGGAGGTGGTGTTGCTGGCCTTGCCTGTGACCCCACCGCCACCACCAGCTGGCCCATGAGGTCCACGAGTTGGTCCATACGGGACACGAATTGGCCCATATGGGCGTCCATGGACCTCAGCACCCCCAGCACCTCCCGCGTGTCAGTAGCAGACCTGGCCCATTGTCCTTGGGCCTCTTCATAGGCCCCAAGGACTCTGGCCATTTGAGGCAGGGCATGGCTCCCAGGGGAGGCTGGCGTTTCCCTGACCCTGCTCCTCCTACCAGTCCTGCTGCCACCGGCCTGCCCACTAGCCACATTGCTCACCACGGTCCTCGCTGTGGCTCCCAGGGTGGATCCAGTCGGCCGGGCCACCACCTGCGCTGGGGCTGGTGCCAGCGAAGACGTGGTGGTGGTGGAGGCGGTGGTGGTCGGTGCGGCGATGGTGGCGGTTGCGGCAGTGGTAGTGGCCGCAATGACCGTGGGTGTGGCCGCAACGACAGTGGCAGCAGGGGACTGGGACTGTTCAGCATCCCTGGATGATGGGTTGGTGGGTAGGAGGGGTCCTGGGGAGCGGCTGGGCCCTGCCACGCCAGATGGGCCAGCTTGGTGGTCCGTGTCCGAAGAGGTGGACAGATCCTCCAGATCCGTGTGTCCTTGTTGGGGGCTTGTAGGCTGGCTGTGCTGGCTGCTGTCTCCATCCCCAGCGTCCAGCAGTTCGTCACCTGTGGAGAGAATGAGATTTGTTATTGTGTTGCACCTGGCGAAGTATGTATTAGTCGTCTGACATTGGCAGTTCGTGCAATCTCGTACATGGGTTTCCCGGAGGCGAGTGTGTGGCTGTGGCATCTGTAGTTGTGTGTGCTAGGCAATGGGACTGTGTGCTGTGCACATGTGGTATGGGACGGATTGGCCATGCCGATGGGTGTGTTGCTTTGCCCCTACTCATTGTGACTCTGGTGTATGCGGGCTCCTGGCCCATCCTGGGTCTGGTTTGTACTTTGCTTTTGGGGTTCAAATGGAACGCTTAGGAACGCATATGGCAACATGGGGGCCATGCCCCAGATTCGCATTTGGGATGGAATATGCTTTTGGGGTTCAAATGGAACGCTTAGGAACGCATATGGCAACATGGGGGCCATGCCCCAGATTCGCATTTGGGAGGGGATATGCTTTTGGGGTACATGCTGTGAGCCATGGGTGCCGAACGTGACATGTGTTGTGGCAGCATGACAGTGCATGGTCTGAGGTGTGTGCATGCCTGACATGCCCTGCATATTTGCTGTCTGTTGTGGTTACTGGACATGGCATTGGACGCATCGTTATGAGTGAGTGATAGTTGTGTGCCAGCCAACGTATTGCAGTTGTCCCATCTCCTTGGTGTGCGTGCTGCCCTGTGCCATGTGCATCACTGCAGTGCTCGGGGGGGTGTGGCCCATGTTGTGTGTTGTTGCTCACAGTGTGTCGTGCGCTTAATTGACTTCTGGCACATGGTTGGTCATGGGCATGTGTCTTAGCGTGACTGCTGTATGTGTGGCAGCTGTGCGGATGACATGCCTTTCATGTGACTGGGGCTGACGGATGGGATGGATGGTATGTTGTATGTGCATGGTGTGTCTGTGTGTTTGATGGGTTCAGTGGTGTTCGTGTGCATTTCTGTTGTTCCGCTCTGTTGCGTCTAGTGTTGTTTGTCTTACATAGGCGTAGTTGTGGGGTGTGTGGTTGACAGGCAGTAGGGGCTACATGGACAGGACTTCAATGGTGTTTCGGTTGTGTGTGATGAGTTGCACAGTGGCTGCCGTGTGGTACTATTTTCAGTGTGGCTTGTGTATGCAGACGTGGCTCCTTGGGTGTTGCTATGTCTGTGATGGGTCATGTGAGGTGTGAGTCTGTGGTTCATGTCCGTGTGCACATTGTTCACTTGTTCGTGACGGTGGGCGGTGCTGCGTGTTCGTCTGCTACGTGACATGTCCCATGTGTTGGTCGTGTTACGGTCCTCATGCCTCCAGTAATCCAGCCCTGTCCAGTTTCCCACCTGCAAGTTGTTCGTGCGTGCACTGTACTGGATGCCACATGGCTCTAAGCGGGGGTGCTCCATGTTGCAGGTCTGTGGGGGTGGGGGGTGTTGTGGGTCGTGGGGGTGGCTGTACACCCACTGACACCGATTGCTGTGGACCGTGATGTCTGCCTTTCGGCTGTCGTTGTGCACTGCGGTGGCTGACACGTGGCTGTGGGGTGTGGGGGATGCTCCTCCTTGCTGTGCTGTGGGACTGGGGCCTGGTGTGTGTTGTACTTGGGCTGTCCACCGTCCCACCCACTGCACTTTGTGTTCCTGCCACTTACCTGTTACTTGTCGGTTAGTGCAGCTGTGGCGGACACATGGGTGTGGTGGGTGCTCGTTGTGGCGCTTCTGGCATATTTGGGGACCTGTTGGTGGTTACGTGGCTGGCTTAGTGTACACATGTCCCCACGCATCTTACAGTTGTTCGGTTTGGGCTGTGTGTGGTAGTGTCTGTTGCATGTGCGTGTGATGTGTTGTGTATTGTGTGCTGGACATGGGGGTGTTTGTCCCTGGGAGCTGTGGCATGGTAGTTGCGCATGTGATTACATAGCGGTGTGCTGGTATACATTAGTTTGTACTTACCAGCCTCCACTCCCCCTGCTAATCCGGCGAGGATCTCCGGATGGATTACGACTCGCACCTTCTCCTCCCACGCTTTGAAGGTCTTAAAGAGCGCGGGATTCCCTCCGCCAGTGACGGCAGCCAGCTCTCTGTTTTTGCCCTCCTTCTTCTTGACCAGGCTCTTTACGTCATTCCAACGTTTGTTTATCTCGGTTCTGTTCCTGGGCAGGGTCCCGACTGCATTGACCTGGTCTACGATCCGGGTCCACATTCTGTTTCTGGTGGCTAGTGGTGTGTGCTGGACCATGTTCCCATAGATTTGTGGGTACACCTTGATGATCTCGTCGACCATGACCGTCAGCTCCATGGGCGTGAACTTGGGCATCCTTTGTGGTGCCATGGTGTTTGTGGTGCTGGTGCGGTGTGTGTTGTGTAATGTGCAGGGGTTTGTGGTGCCGGTGTTTGGTGGTGGTGGTGGTGGTTGTGATGTGTGCGTTTCTGTGGTGTGCTGCTGTCCTTGCTGTGTCACTGTGTCCTCTCCTCTCCTCTCTGGTTTGCAATGTTGCAAGGGGTTGTGGTCTGTGGGAGTGCTGCTTTTGTACTTACCTATGTGGGTGTGTCCTCATGGTCTGTTGTTTTCAGGTGTGTTGTGTCTGGGGTTCTGGCCTTTGTATTTTTTGTTTGTCCGGGGGGTGTTTTCGGGATGTGTACTGTGCTTGTGTATTTGTGTGTGCCTTGCTGTGTGGACTTGTTGGCCATGTTGTGTGCTATTGGTTTTGTGTGCGGATGGTTTCTGTGCAGGTACGTGGGCGCCATGGCTTCTGCTGTGTCGATTCTCATCGGCGTTGTTTGCGCTGGCGGGCGGTATATTTGTTGTTTTTCCGCGCTCATGGCGGTGCGATCGTAATTTCACGTGCGGTGTGTCGGCCGTGTGGGCGGGCGGTTTTGTGTTGTCGTGCGTGTTTCCGTCCGTGGCGGGCGGTTTGACTCCGACTCGGACGATGGCGGGCGGTATTTTGTGTGATTTTTCCGCCGATGGCGGTTTTCGGTTTGTGTAATCGTAATGGCGTGGTCGGTGTTCAGGCGGTGTGTGCGGGCGGATTTTTGCCGCTTCCATGCCTGGCGGATTTTTTACGCCGGGTATCGTAATGA